>CM031240.1:180622582-181357582 GCA_018340775.1 Taxus wallichiana var. yunnanensis | reverse complement strand
TTAAGAGTGCAAGCCATTGAGACACATTCTTGGCCCGCCATACAAACATTCCTCGAGAATTAACCACAAGTTAGTCCACACATGTTTATTACATCTAAATCACACCATTTAGTTTTCCAAACACTTACAATTCCATTAACATCTACAACATCCACACTTATGCACATGTAAGGCCTATTACAAGGCAATGCTAGAGAAGTTATATTCCATGAGGGTACCCAAAGAATAAATGTAGGTCTATTACCACCCTGAGATTTACCATACGAGAAACTATCCTTAGACTAGTTCTTGGGTGAGACTAACTTTACTTATTTAAATCCAAATGGGCATGAAAACCACAAAGTAAGCACTATACTTTTTACCAATTTACACTGTTAACTATCTTCTTTATTAATTAAGTTAACATGGTTTCTACATGGTTGGTCCTACACTCATTAGGTGTCACCCCTACTAATGTTGAAAAGTTAGTTTAAAACATAAGTAGATACAAACCAAATAGTTTCCCATGTACAATGCTTAAAACATAGGAGTTCAAGAAAACAACGATTCTCAACACACTAATTTATATATTGCATTCTCTCTAATTCACTTTCATTTAATATTCACATTCAATGTCAATGTACAACATTTCAATTCCAACTCATCAATAACAACATATCACACTTTTAATCCTTCTTTTCCAGAGTACCTATAACCAACACAAGGTTAGTCCTAGGAATGGTATGGAAAACCCTTACACTCAAGCATAAACTAACACATCCATCATTTCAATCAATAAAAAAGAGTAGAGATAGAGACAGAGATAGAGATAGGGGAGAGAGAGAGAGAGAGACATAATGTTTCCTCACACATTCACACTTCCACATTCATTTACACTTTTATTTTTTGATTCTAGAGAGGAGTAGGGAAGAGAGAGAAAGACTAGGAGACATTTTCTTTTCTATTCACAATATCATAACCATTTACATTTCATATCCATTTTCATTTCAAATCCATCTACATTTTCAATCCATTGACATTTTCAAGACCAACCATAATTATTTCTAGAGAGAGAAGAGGGAGGAGAGAGAAAACATCATAAATTTTGAAATCCATTCATACAAAGTAATTGATTAAATCATACTCTACACAGTATTGTGATGATATTAAAAGGTTTCATGAGTAGTTATCACGAACGGGAGCCTTAGAAGGATTTTCTAGCTAAAGTTGCAAGTTTGCGAAAATTGACCAAAATGGCTAAAGTGCTTACAAAATGGGTCTCAAAACCACTCATTTTAAGTTCAAGCACAATTTTTTTCTATTCCTACTTACTCCCATATATATGAAGAACTCATCGGATTCAATGGAAGTCGATTACAATGAACAAGGATCAAGTTACAAAGGTGAATCGGGATTGATTACCGTAAACATGTCAAAACTCTTGTTGCATAACGACAAGTGGGCCCTAAAACACACTTGAAAAAATAACTTCTAAAATATTTTTGTGGAACTAAGAGTTGGTGTCAATTATCCTATTAGAAGTCTAGAGGTATGTGGGGGTGGTTTTTCGCACTCAATCAAAGTAGAAACCCTAAACCAAAACTCGATTGTGTTTTCTTAAAATGAGAACACCACAAGTGACTACAATGTACAAAGGGATTCAAAACTCGTCTCATTAAGGCATCACATTTACTTCATCATCATGTTTAAGAGCCTTCGGATGTCCCGAGTCGATAGATATCACATTAGAGGTTTTGGTTTACGATACAACTTGGTATGGCGTCTGACAAAGAGTGTGATTTATGAGGTCAATTTTCTATGTTTTGTAATTTTTGGGTAATGTATATGTTGTATCATTAATTGGAGTTGAATTTTATACTATTCAAAAAAATTAAAAGCCAAAAATAGGAAATGATAAAGTCCATAATTTAATTCAAAAGAAAGGGAGATCCATACCTATTTCGACAATTTATGGAGGCATCTCGCTTGGGGATTTTGGTCATGGATTTTGACCAATGAATTACATTTTCTTGAAACTTTCTAAATCCTTTTCCACAAATCCATTTTGTGCATATAATGGAATCATTGTGCCACATTCCATGATACCACATTTCTTTCAGAAAATTTTCAAACAATTCATGTGCTTTGTCTATGCTTCCACATTTTGCATGCATGTCTACTAGGGAATTTTTAACTACAACATCCGAAAAAATCCTCTTTCTTTTATACATTGATGGATGCCCATACCCTATTCCAAATATCCAATTTTGGAACAGAAGGGAGTACACTGGAAAATGTTGTGGATTTTGGATTTTCACTTGTCAATTGTATTTTCTTGAAATTCTAACAACTTTTAACAAACCCATTTTGTGAAGATTCCAACAATGTAGAAGACCATTGGGGCATATTTCAATGAGGCATTTTTCCAAACAGTCCAAATTTTCTTTTTGACATTGAAAAACAATTCACATGACCTATGTGTGGTGCTACATACCTAGGGAATCTATTAATAGTTGGAGGAAAATTCTTGGTAGAAGAAGGAACAAAATATTTCCAACCTCTTAATAAACATCAACAAAAATATTGAGCATTTTGGGTTCTAGAACACTCACCTAGGGACAAGTGTCCACTAAAATGTCCATTCCCTACACATTTTGAGGTATTTACCAAACAAATCACATTCCCTAGTAAGAAAATGAGATTTTGCCAACATAAATTCTTGAGAAGGTGTTTAGATGGAAAATAAATTCGTGTTGTCATAGTATTCTAAGAAACCTTATTTTGTGCATACCTAGGCATTTTCCCCATTTGTTTTCTCCCTTATTTTTTTCCCAAGACTAAGAAACATGGCAGGGGAAAGATTCTTGATTAAAACACCCTTTAATAGACCCATTGAGCATTTATAGTAGTCAAAACATCCACTTGTAGTAGCCATTATAGACCTACACCCTTAGGAAGAGAGAACAATAGATTTGTGCCTAAAGAAAGAGCTTTGAAAAATAATTAGATCAAACCATTCTTGTGTTAGGTGCATATTTCCACAATTCATACACACCTACCATAACACTTTCATCTACAATATTTGCCAAAAGACTTATCCCTTCTTCATCACGTCTCCTCTCTTTGTCACCCAACCCTACCACCATCTTCACTCCACTTGTCATAACTAAACTTTCTCATTTTTTATTTTTACTTATATATATATATATATATATATATATATATATATATATATATATATATATATATAAAAATTTATTTTTTTATTTTGTTTAATTTATCTAATTATTATGTTTTAAAATTTTAAATCTAATATATATATATATATATATATATATATTCCTTATATTTTCAATCAAAATTTGTTATTATTATAATTATCTCACTTTCTAAAGAAAATAGATTGTTAAGACAATGCTCACAAGCATATAATCTAAGTTATGCTCCTTGAAATTTAACTCAACCAAACCATGGGACCAACTCGATATCACACAAGAGAAGTCGACAATGTGGAAACGAGAGGGCCATTACATAAAGGAAGAGGAGGATACCTAGACTTTTTCTTCTTTTATTCCTTTTCCACATGATTGATGCCATGGACAAATTGATATACAATCTCATTCTCATCTATCTTGTTTGAAACATATATGGGTAGTATAAATGTGATAGTTAGAATCCCCTCTACTCTTATCACTATACAATCTGAGTAACACCAGAAAGCTCCCTAATTTCTCAATGAAGTGATGATTCTTTGACTTACCCTAGGAATAAGGGTGTCATAAATGACATAGAAGATCACATGGCAGCATTTATTACATATCACCCCATTTTATTCTGTAGTTATGCATGTGCATATTTCTAAAGACATTGAGGACTATATGTGGATGTTGTGGTGACCAACTAAGGACTCCATGAAATTGTTGGACTACACACATACATTATATAGAAATTGTCCTTCTCCGTGAAACCCAAAAGATTATTGTAGAGGTTAAAAGCTAGAAGTACATCCAGATTAGGTATCTTTTCATCATCAATGATCATGGCTAGTAGGGGTACCTAGGTATGATTGACATGCACAATATATGGTGCTCCAAGTAGTATATTCATTAGGTCCATTCCCACTCTCACTCCACATTTAAAAGATCTTATATTCATCTTGTATTTGTAGACTTTGACTTAAAACTAGTTTGGTCCTCTCGCCCAATCTTTAAGCACACGCCTTAAGGTTATTGCTCATTCCCCATTGTTCCACTATTTCTTGATTGAAATGAATATTAGATCAAGGGAGATGGTAGTAAGCAACAATAATGTCTTCAGTTATATTACCAATTAAATTTCCTCCTTTGGATTTTATAATTCCTCCTATACAATTTACATTATCACAAAAATGACCCAAAGGAAGTTGATATAAGGAATTACCTCTGGTTTTCCAGATTTAAAATACATAGCCATGTCTGTCTAAAGACCACTAGATCATCCATGCACTATGGTTTTTCTTAGTCTGCATCATCATCATCATCTATCAAACTACTTGTTTCTAACTTCATTTTCAAGGATGTATAATGCTCTACGCCGATGACTTGTTTGTAAAAAATGGTGTCTCCAAAGAGTTGGTCCGAGTAGAAAGTGTGCAGGTAAGCCTCCATTAATGAAAAAATTTAAAATACTTGAGAAACTATAGGTATACAAAGCTCTCAATCTCATAAAATGGTAATATTTTTTTGCTTTGTGATCACTTGAATTTAGACTTTAAAATCTTAGTTATAGCTCAAATACTAGGTGCTTGAGTATGAAATCCTTTCAAGAGTCATGTAAATCTTGCTAATTCGTGCTAAAATGGTGGTATACCATTGCAACATTGAATTCTAGTTCACCATTTAATAATTTATACATTTTGCATTGATTTTGAGGCTTTGAGCTACTCTTGGATTTTGACAATTGTTGCAGATTTAATTCACCGCATTTCCTAATTCTCCACGTATTCTCTTGGATTTTTGACTTGTTTGTCTTTTCACCTCTAAGTCCCGTTAATTCCATGTGGCGATATTTGATAGCTTTACATATTTTTCCTTTGTAAGAACCATGTTAGAGTGTAAAAGATGAGATAATAAGAAAGCTTCACATATGTACAGCGAGTTCTTATGGACACTTTTTCTTATATGATCTTTATGTCAGGTATGTTTCATTACGAAGAATGAACCAATAATTTAAAACCACATATTTTCACAATGTCGACTCTAGATAACCTTTATTAGTTGCCACAAAGTGCAAAATAATAAGAAAGTTTTTATGGATATTAATCTTATACTTGGAAAAGGATATGTTATGAATGTTTGGGCTAGATAGGTTTACTTCTTAAGGTACACGTAAGCATGATAGTTATGTTTAGACACAACTATTCCTAAAGGCACATATGTGTATAAATGATAATGTATGATTGTTGTCCTACATTAAATGCAACTAAAAGAAGTACACGACTCGATTAATACCTAATAAATGAAAAAGGTATGCTTTCATGACTAAGAATAATACAGATCTAAATCTGCAACCTATACTTAATTGATTAAATGTTTACTATCCTTACTTAAAGGAAAGTCATTTCAAACCCTAATTAATCCTTAGGTATGACACCTATCGACTAGAATAACTTAGGTAAGATTAACAAGTTGTGAGTTAATTGAACTAATGAACTTGTTAAGATACGATGTTTTGTTTAGTGGAACTCGATGGGATGTCGCAAAGATACTCACCGCCGCACAATACCCATTTATTGACGAGAGTTAGTAATTGGTTACTGTGGAGCAGCTGCTATGATGCCATAATCTTCCTATCTCCCTTAAACGTAACTATCGTAAATTTGTGGATCCAGGTAAATGTTAGACACCAATTTGTGATAGGAGTATGGCTTAGTGCCGATGTCATATTATGATGACTACGGGGAAGGAATTGGATTCGAAGTGATGCAAGTCAATTTGGATACACTTAATTTCCCTTAGTCACCCTAAGATGACTTATCAACACTAACCCATGTGAACTATCCCTAATTAGTATCTAACACAAACCTTGGAAGTGATTGATGCAAATCAAGTAAGTCCAAATCTAGATAACAGTTTCGAGTGTGGTGAAATACATATTCCTTTCAATGAGTATGTCATCTAGGAATTAAAGCATGGAAAACATGACTTGAAACTTTGGCGATGTATCACAAGCTACTGATTGTGTTGTCCTGATTTCACCTAGACTAAAGATGTATGATATCAGATGGGTTATCCGTAACAGATACCTAGATATGCACTTTAGAGATTAACACTTGAATGAACCTAAATGAATAAGGAAACCAAAAGCATACTGAGTATACACCTGATTTCCAAAAGCATTGATCAAAAAGAGTTTTGAAAAGAAAGCTAAGACTAAGGTATTGCAAGTTTGCGAGATTTGCATCAAGTGGGATGCTTATTGTGCAAAGCCAAGAAAGCATTTGAAGTTCGATGACATATGGAGTGGTCCATACATGATCATTGAATACAAAGGTAGAAATGCCTTCGGCTGGCTAAGTTGGATGGTGAAGAGTTGCAGATTCTAGTCAATGGAATCTACCTCAAACGTTGCTACTAGAAAGATAATTTCTCACCCTTGTAAATATTAATTTAGAATTCCATTCCTCCAAGTGCTTGTGCACATTGTATTGTTGTTAGAATAGGTTTCATTTCCCTAAGTTCTCATGCACATGTCCTATTGCTTCTAGCGTATGCCTTGTATGCAATTCATCTCACTCCCATAAAGGAATTTGCAGCCATAGGAGAATCAAATCAATAGTGCTTTAATGGCTCAAGGGTGCAGGTTTTCAAACTTCATATCAGATGGGAAATTACTAGATAGACTCCATGCCCAATGGATTTCTACATGCAACTGGCCATACTTCATCTGGCAGGTAGATAACCCCGCTGAGTTGCCAAACTGTTATCCCAAATTCATCCCCCATGGTGATTTGGATAACTTGCACAAATTCTTCAGTCTTGAGCTAGTAGAATTGATTCAAGGCCAAAAATCATGTTTTTGGGGTCCCCTTGGCTTCTCTCTAACTTCCCCATCTAGGAAAAAACCCAAGAAGTTAGAGAAAATTGGAAAAAAATGAAAATGGGCTCATTCTGGTGTTTTGTGAAAAATTAAACTTTTTTATCCCAAGCGCCTATGGGACAGTGGGACGTAGGTACGCATGGGATGCACAAAGTGAAATGGCACCGCGCAAGGAAAATTGGCAAATGCAGAAGTTTTCATCCTGTGCGGTTTGCGGGACATCTAGAACATAGGTATGCACAGGACGTAAAATCTGATTTTACCACAAGTTAGTGCATTGTAGGTTGCATGGAGAAATGTGTTCGGGACGGTCGAGATGTCGATACACGCGGGACGCAAAAGGTGAAATCACCGCATAAGGAGCCAAGCTAAATGGGATGCGGCGAATGCGTAATTCAACAACCCTCACGACCCGGTCAATGGCTGACGTATAAGGAAAAGGAAGTCCAAATCAAGCGATGTGAAATAATGTGTCCGGGACAGCCGGGACACGTGGACTCGATTTTTCCGAAATAGCCACAATGAAGAGAAAAAGTCAATGTTTGACCTCCCGAACTTCAAACGGCCATAACTTTTGACTTCGAGCTCCGATTTTCATAAAATTAGACTTTCTGGAATGAGCACGATGTCATATGCATCAAAAAAACAATTTGATGAGGCTATATATATCAAAATAAAATAAAGATATTCAGCTCTAGTCAATTAATGCTCATTCGTGTCAAATGACAGAAAATGCCTGATAGACCCAAAATAGTTGCCCGCACTCAGAAGGTCATAAATTTTGTATTTCTCAATGAAATCACACAAAATTGGTACCGTTGGAATCATGTTTCCAATCCAAATGCAAAACAATAAAGAAATTTAGGATTTGATAAAGGATCGATAGTGATTTTGTAGAAAATGTGGTCGGGTTCAGAACAATGATTTAATTGGTAGTTGGGAGCGCAAATTAAGAGGCATAGTCATCATTCTTTCTCTGTTGCAGCACATGGGACAGCATGGGGAGCCTTTTTCAAGAAATATACAATAATTTCACTCCATTTAATACCTCTTACAAGTATTTGAAGGACAGATTTTGGGATTTCCATTTTCCCTCTCTCTCTCTCTTCTTATTTTTCTATAAATTGGAGTGTTGGGCTCATTGAAAAGGGAGAGTTTTTTGTAGTAAAAAGCTCTTTCAAAATTTTTTTGTGAAGCCAATGTGTTGCATTCCCTTGTAGTGGACTCCTTGCATGGTGATCCAATCCTTTATCTTGTAACAGATTGAACTGTGCATATCATGAAGCAATAAAATACAAGTTTGTGGATGCATCTTCCCCTGCTGTGTTTTCTTGCATTCTTCTTGCCCCTTCAACCTTGATTACAAGTGTGTTGTGTCTATCTTATGCTCTTGCAAGGATCCATTATTATTGTGCATGTATGAAATATTGTTGTGAATGCATTTTCTAGATTGTGGAGAACTGTTATCACCCCTTCTAGTATGCACTTTACTTCTAGTTTTCACACATTGGAAGACTACTCTCACACCCTCCTTTTCTGGTGTATCACCGCTGTAGTGTAGGCTTTCATTTTTATGCATTCTCTCTCCTTGGTCCCTTGGAAAGTTAGATTAGGAAAGTTAGTTTTTCCTGCATTAGAGTAGATTATGGCAGGTAGTTTAGGAGCAAGAACCAACTTTCTCTGGAGGTCTATCTCAAGTAGCAAGGTACACTTGGAGATAGTACCCATGTTATCCAATCACACCATGAGCTCAAGCATACACACTTGTGCAAACATGAGGGTGATGTGAATCGGTGATAACAACTTTGATCATACAAACATGGAAAAATGTATATATATGCCCTAGGGATGGTAAATCGAAGGAAAAAGTTGTCACTATATGTGAATTTGAGTTCTAACTTTCTTGTATGATTTTGTGGTATTCCTTAAAATTTATTTCCATGGTCTATTATTTCTGATCACTGACACTAACTATAGCCAATATCCAAGGAAGTTTATTGCGTAAGATTTTCTATGCTAGCGATTCTAGAATGCAATTTGTCCATCATGTTCCAACTTTTCCTAATCCTATGGATTCAGTTGGGGACTTCTCTGAAATTGGTAGTATTCAATTTTGTTTTCTGGTTAGGTTAGCTAGTATTTCTCCATATTTTGATGTGTATCAATTTGTTTATCATAATATTTTGTTTAAAGTGTATGAAACCTCTATTGTTGGCCTAAAATCAATATGGGAAAATTATCACCATGAAATTTCAGGTGAGGGAAACACGAGTCCTCATCAAGATTCACTTACACAACTGCTCATCATTTTAAAAATAAGGTTGAAAGACTTGAAAGAAAATTGGATAAGTATTTCAAACATAAGACTGTCACTGTGGCCCTAGAAAAAAATAAATTAAAATCATGTGTGGCGGAAGGGAAAGGAAAATGAACCTTATTTCATGGTAGAAGATTGATGAGAGATTGGTTGTGCCATTGATGAAGGAAGCACTCAAATTTTAAAGGTTTTAAGTGGAACTCGACCTCTCATAGGATTTTGATCGAGATGGCAATGTCTACAACTTGCGTTATTCAAATCATGTATGTTTTTTTGCTATGGATGATTATCAAGAGTTATATGAGAGAAGGAATAAATTTCTCTACACCTTCGGTTCTCGGGATGTGAACCGTATTCCATAGGAGTAGTTTGGTGTAAACGAGGAGGTGAACCTAGCCAAAGAACCATTTTTGTTTCTCTCACTCACATTTGAAGATTTGTATTTCCCAATGTGATTATATTTTTGGGTCATATGTGTAGACACAAAATATATACACTTGGGTACATTTCTAGGTCTTAAAGCATATTGATGTATACATGATTCCTAAGAAAGGAAACTAGTGGTTAACAACTCCTTTTGGAATTTTGTCTTTATCTTTTTTCTTGTTTTTGTTTTATCATTCTTGAATTACAAAATTGTGCTTATCTTTGATAAGATCAAACTATACTTACCTTCATTTTGCTGAGCTGACTATAATTGTTTTAGCTCTTGATAGTGTAAACCAGGTTCTAGAGCGGTTAAGTAATAAGGTAAAGGGGGTAAGATCTTCAATGTTTCTATATGACCACTTCTTTTCAGACTTTTACATTGATAATAAGATTTAGGATAACATATTGGATCAATTTCAGTGATCCAGGGTATTCTATTAAATCAATATACTATTATGACTATAAGTTGCAAGGCTTACTTTTGTGTAAATAAGTTTGGTTCATTTTGGATATACTGCATAAGGGCCTAAAACATATGCTTATATACTTGAGGTCATGGATATATTCTTGAGATTAATCCTATCCTAAACTAACCTATGCTATGATGATGTTTAAGGTTTCAAAGGGCCTATTATTACTCTATGGAAATTTGATTAAATGATGATAACCTAACCAAAGGTGGATGTATGAATGTTGATATAAATAAATCTTAAACTATCTATGAAACCCTAAGACCTAACTATGGTTAGAATTTATAAAGGGGTTAGTGGCATGGTTAAACGAGTTAGGTACCACCCCATACTGATATTTGGCATATTAATTGGTTTTGTTTAATGGGCCATTGCCACCCTTTGGCATAAGACCAAGTCAAACTTGGTGAACCTTACTAAAACTATTGATAGGAGGTTTAGTTGAAGTTTTTAACTGTTTGTTTGATCACTAAATTTAAATGGTAAGGTGGTCGGTTAGCGGGAATGGCATAAGTAAATGACATTCCTTTCAATGGCATTAATGGCATCAAACAGACCAAAACCATCTTGGGGAAAAACAACGATGATTTTCAAGGAAAATAAGGGATTTGGTTTTCATTTGTTGTTTGGTCACTCGAGCTCTTGGGCTCTGCATGTCGATTTTCTGGTTTTTGAATGCATCATCTATTTTCAGATTTGCATTGAATCCTCAGTTGCATGGTGGAGGAGATAGTGGAAAATATTGATGGCTATGGCTATTAAAATGAAAGAGTGGGAATGAAGGGTTTATGTGGAAGCCGTTTTGATCATTTTGTGGAGTTGTGTATGCAAGATTTGAGAAGAACTCGTGAAGCTTGGAGAGAAGATTTCAGGAGCTCTATTAGGCATGATAGGCTCTAACTCTCTATAATATTTTTCTCTAAATAATGTTTTCATGAAAAGAACTTTGCTTTTGAATGAAAATCGTTTTAAGGTTTTGGGTATCTTGTTTTTATTTGAAACTAGGTTATCTTCTATATCTTCTTCACTTTTATGATGTAGACTATATTATATGATTGTCAACTGATGGTATAATAATATATGGTTCTAGGTTATCTCTTTTTTATTAAATCCTTGGTATTAATCCATGTGCATGCCATTGAAACACCTATAATAGTTCAAGATGCTATGAGAGCATATTGCTTATGTGTGGTTGATTATTACCCTCGCTTAAAAGATCGACATTTTTGGAAGATTATTTGATAAGTGATATTGGGTTTGGATTTTGGGTTACCAAGTATTTGCTCTTATGATCTTAGGAACCTATAAAGATTATGAGTACATCTTGTTCATCTTTTGATGAACTGTCTACCTTAATATAAAAATATATATATCGAGATGAATCGATTTATATCGACTGTATAATAATGATGTTGTTGCATAGTATTATTGGCTTTACCATACTGGATTGATACCCTTAATGGGTATGCGATTTACGTGTATTTGGGTTCTTATACTTAAAATGTTTGTTTGGGTAATTGTTTTGTTTGGTATTACGTTTCTCCATAGATTTTTTCATGAAAATGATGGCACAAAGTGTTACCACTTTGTCTTACTTGTTATTTGATGCTGCAATCTTTGTTGAAGCCTTTTGTTAACGGATTGTACCTAATATTAGTTAAGTTGTATAATATACTTGGACCTGGGCATATTTTTGGTTGTATAAAGATATCATTATATGTTATAATCTACAATCCACCTCGTTGATAGTTCAATATAACTTGAAAGGCCGTGTGGACGACCTAAAATATTTCTTATTGTAACTCCATGTAAGGATTTTCATGGCCTTCAAGCTAAGAAGATACATGTATGTATCTAAGCCATAGGATCATACTATTCGACAAGGGATATTGATTTAGTATAAGTCGATACTAAGATCTCACTTAGAGTCTTAATTGTTGATTGTTAATTGATCATATTTTGAATGGTTATCCAACTTTGTACCTACAGATGCAATGTCTATGGAGTCTTACTATTTTATAGAAGAGAGTTACTAGCTTGTAGTAGCTAGCTAAGCGATGTCAACTATAGCTTTATGAACCCTTACATTATTTTAATTGAGATGCCTATTTGACCATCTGGATCCTACTATTATATTTGAGTATGATATGAGTTATAAATTATTCTATATATTGAATAAGTTTTTTTGTATGTATAACTTATAAATAATGGAGATACGAGATAATGTGTGATGCAGCCTAGAATTTACCAGATAAAACCCTAGTCGTGCTAGCACATCACTCAGCCTTGATTGAGCGCTCACCCGAAGCGCACAAAGGTACCAGGTCCCTCTTTAGGGTTGTTGTAGCAGGATGTTAGCATGATGAAGGAATAAATATAAAGATTCATAATTAATCCATCATTCTACAATCCATGCTACTCTCGGATCTATGGAAGAACAAGCTTAAACAATAATCATGATTGGATTAATAACGTACACTACTCAACTACACACAAAATGACACTTAGATTCAACCAATATATTCCATCAGTTAATAAATACAGAAGCTCCTTACAATATTGACAATCTATACCAATGCGTGTATGGATCCAATACAGTAATTCAATCATATGTGTATATCTCACATACACACACTATGTATTTTCTCTGTTACACACACACTCGTATACTCTCTTTTACACACTCTCTCTCTTTTCTACTACACACCTAAAATCATATATATAGGGTGGGGACTTTCCCTTCACCGCTTATCTATTCTATAAATAGGTTGCATGCTATTGATAGCCACACACCATTTACAAGCATAACCACACATGCAAGTGTGCTATCTATAGTCCTCTTACAGTTAACTAAAGTGTTAATTCTATTCTTAGCTCGTCTCCATGCAAAACACTTCGATACGATCCTCTAAAGATAGATAATGTATGGCGTGCACATCTCTGCATCGTTGGTGTGTTTCACACACCATCTTCTAAAAATAGGTCTTCATGCTCAAAATCGGCTAAGTCCTGAAAGCTGAACTTGTCTTCCACACGTGGGTCCTTTTTTTCCTTATATGCCCTAGGTTCCGGGCCTTCTATCCCGTGCAGAATCCTTGTGTGATCTTTGACAAGTATTCTTTGATCAACATTACCCCACACTAATCTCATTGTCATCCCGACAATGGGTATCTCCAAAAATTGAAGTAAAGAATAGAAGAATGGAAAGAATAAAAATGAAAGAATGTAGATAAATAAATAATTTCCATGAGGTTATGAGGTAGCCTCCTCTATAGCAGTTTGTAGTATCAACTCTGGATACTCCTTTATTTCAGCCTCCAAAACTTGTCATTCAGTGAGTGCTTGCTCTATTTTTTTGGGATGTCCACAGGGAATGGATTCTAGGTCATCCATCACAATCTCTCCTTTCTCATTTTGCAAAACTAACAAAATGCTGGAAATTGATGTCATTCTCCCTTCTAAAAGATCCATCTTATGTGTAATTATCTTCCCAAGCTCTTCCAATCAAGTCTTGTGCAGCTCTTGTGCTACTACCAGGGCCTCACACTTCTGCTTAACCATTGAAAATATTTCTGCGCGGCCCAATGTCTCATCCTTCATCACTTTTTGGACCTCATTGTTTTCTTCTAGGGTATTGATGTTGATAAACACCTCTGGAGCTGTGCATATGTTTAAAGCCTAGTTTGCTTTCTTCAATACTTCCTATAATGCTTGCAACATCCCTTCATAAGATGCAATCTTTCACATCACTGATGCTTTCTCTCGTTCGGCATCTTGTTCTAAGATTTCGGTGCTGGCATGCATAGAGGTTCATCTTCAAGTACCAAGTCCACCAACTTCCCCACATAGTGTATCACTGAGGGAAATGTCTATGGTACCTTGGCCTTTAAGTGTGTCCTTGCTCTAATGACATTGTTCCCAATATC
Organism: Taxus wallichiana var. yunnanensis; assembly: GCA_018340775.1. Classification (NCBI taxonomy): domain Eukaryota; kingdom Viridiplantae; phylum Streptophyta; class Pinopsida; order Cupressales; family Taxaceae; genus Taxus; species Taxus wallichiana. The sequence goes on along the minus strand of CM031240.1, from coordinate 181,343,384 downwards.
CTCTGCGATGCTGATAAATACCTCATTCTTCTTCTGCGCGAAGTCCCTCTCTTGTGTTATGTGTTCTATCTCTGAATCCTTTGTCTTCAACTCCTTGGGAAGTGTTGTGATTATTCATGACCTTGTCCATGTTTCTTTTAGTCACCTCAGCAGAAACCTTCACCAATGCATTACTTGACTTGCTCATCGACATGACAGTAAGTTGTCTTGTCATGTGTCTAGCTTGGGGTGCCTTCTTCAGTCATATTGAAATGCATGAATCTTCACACACATCAAAGTTAGGCTCATCCATGTGGGTGTGCATTGACCACGATAGTTACTTTCGAGTGCGCACAATCACCATATCCTCATCCATTAGCTCCCAGATGAATAAATTATTCTGTGCTATCGTGCTTTGGAAGCGGTCGTGGACAATTTTCGCTACATCCTCTGCATACCCCATGGCTAGTGGAATGTGCTCTCCACTTGTTCTTCTAGACCGTTGTTACTTAGGGACTTTAGCTTCCAAATTTGGGACTTGTGTCTCCATGTCTTGAACATTCTCTGCAGCTGTCTCCTCAGGTATTTTCTCATCCTCTTATTTTTCCTTTGATTCCTAATCCTGTTCTGTCTTCTCTAGAAGTGTAGGAGAATTAGGTGCACTTTCTTTGACTCTTTCACCTCCTCATTTAACTTCAGTTTCCTCCTTCTTTGCATGGTTTCCTCCTTCTGTGGAGAGAGTCTGGGTGATTTGCGCATAGTGGTTGGAGTAGCACCTTAGGTCCTTGTTCTCTTAAACACCCTCTTAAACCTGTGCTCCCCTTGGACTACATTCAAGTCCTCATCATCCCCCTCTTGTGGTTGAGGTGGTGTAATGGCACGTTCAACTCACCCTTATTTATAGGATGTCTCCTACCTCTATGATCCAAACCACCACTATCTTCGTGCTCCTCCTCCTCATCCTCCACTTCAATTGGCTTTGTGGGCTTAGGCACTGGGATGTTATCCATTGTATGCTTTCCCTTTGGTGGTGCTGGAAGTGTGAACTCACCTTCCACATACTTATTATTCTCCATATTTGGCTTCAACTGGAGATACACCAATGCTGCCCCCACATCTACTATAGCCAGATTTATTGGCTTAATATTCAACACCTCCGAAATGATCCTCTTTGTATAAGCACTTCGGTAGGATACATGTACTTATTCATCAACGTATGGTATTCACGGTCTACCTTATTTACATTGAAGACCAGGTAGGTGCATGTCTATAAATCTATGAATAGATGCTTGGAATTAGCTTGTAATGAATGCATAAGGCAATTTACACCAAGGGCTCCAGAATCCATATTTCATTAGGAAGCACATGATGCAAAAATGCTTTGATACACGAAGAAATCGGATTTTTTCCCTACCACCTTTGGTAGGTCCTTTGGGATGTGCCACTCTTCCCCAAATGTCATGTGGAGCCTGTCATACCATTTCTCTTCCCTTTGCTTTACGTCATCTATCATGGCCCCTTTGCATAGGTACTTGCTAAATCTTTTAACTAAGGACTTGTTCTCCATGGGGTATTCCCATACTTTTTCCTTTGGTCCATCTGTACTCCAATCTCCATGAAGACCAGTGATAGTAGAATAACCCCAAAGCTGATCTTCCCCCGTGCGTGCTTCTTTGACTATTTGCTCTACAATATAGCCTGTAATGTTGTAGATTTTCCCTTCTAACATCTTACGTGCCACATGTAACCACATAGTATTTACTTGTGACCACCACTCTTGATCATTCAACTTGGTAACAAGGTGTGTTATAGCTTGCACAACTAGACAATTCTTCAATTTGTCTATATCCATTTCGTGCGGACCCTTTAGGTACCCCAACTCATGTCTGGTCTTTAAAATCATGGCTTTATCTACAAGATCACCTTTTATGTCCTCTCCTGTGGCCTTCAAACTTGTAACTGATGAGATAAGCACAAATGAGATTCTCACTCTGTGTCCTGCAAAGTAGAAGAAGTCCTCGTGCACCCTGATCATGAGCCACTGATACAAGGGATCATACTTCCCAAAATATGGAAGCTCATATAATTGGTAAACCCCAATTTTATTTAGAAGCTTCTCACCTGCATCGTCATAAACGGCATGTCATCTACCATGCGCTTGTCAGTCCTAGAAGTGAGGAAGGAATCAAGCTCCTTATTATTCTCCAAAGTATTGTGATTATAGTCACTTACTTTTCTTTTTTCGATGGGTAAATCCCATTCTGGCTGATGATGACTCCTTTTGGATATTACATTTTTGAGAAATGGATTTCGGTGCCATCTCTTCCTCCTCGATGACCACCTTCTTCTTTCCTTTTACTATCACTTGTAGATGCCTTCTTCGGTGCCATTTTTACCTTGCAAATGTCTTCTCTTCAACTCTGTAACTTTGTAAACCAAACCCTAGCTGGATTCAATTATGCCCTAGGTGGAAACTTCATAACCTAACTCTTTTTTGTCTCCCTGCTTCATTGAAACCGTTCACCACCAGGGACACAAGCTTCTTGTTGCATAGATTTGGTTGTCACGCTTGGTTTCACACCCTTCGCACCTTAACTCGATCACTCAACTCTTCGCACTTAGCTCTTTCCTCAAATACTCTTAGTCGCAATGGTAAAAATGAATCCACATTCCATCCTTATATAATTTTTCAAATTTTGATGTATTTATTGCTCCTTCACTTACCAAATATCCTCGCATTCATTGACCAAATTCATTCATTCCACACCGTACAACTTCCCGCCCCAGCTATAACCTTCTAGTGCACCTTCCTACCCTCTGGTCATAGACTTCTCTTCAGCGTGCGCCCTTGCGTCTGAGTACCTCGTCACTATTCCTTTTCCTAGTAGCTATCATGGCCTCCGCTTATCTCGTGTTATACTATTCCTTCATTCACCTCCATCCTTGGTCACTTTTGAGAATCAATCTCCTTTTGACTTAAAGAAAACCTGTAGTAGCTTATTCCTTTCACCTTTCAATTCCCACGGTCTTTTCTTGGATAACTACAACGACCACACAAAAAAAGTATGTGTAGTCCTCTAAAATAAACATTATTCATATAATTAGCTTCATGCATGCAAGCATGCTTATTACACAAAAACAACAACTAAATTGACAAATATTAGCGATGATGAAGGAAATACATAATTGAAAACCTAATATAAATGGCAATACTACCTTATTACAAACACCAAGAAGACTTATTTATATTAGGGCTTTAGCCTACTCCTGTTAAAGTAACCGGGTATTCGTGTTCCATCAAGTGATTCTAACTAGCAAGCACCTGATTCAAGTATAGAAGTGATGACATACATCCCCAACCAATGTACTTTGAGCTTGCGTGGATGGCGCAAGAACTTTGAGTCATAAAGAAGTACCATCTATCCAATCTCAAACTTCTTATCCCTTATGTTTCTGTCATGCCATGCCTTCTACCTAGCATTTTCCTACTTCTGACTCCATCGTGCTATGGCTCGACACTCATCCAGTTGAATCATCTTTTTGATATGCTCTTCTAAAGCCTGTTCATCAGCTAGACCTCCAGTGTGCATAATGTGCAAAGAAGGTAACATAAATTCTATAGGAAGATCAACTTCCGCACCAAACACCAACCCGAATGGTGTGGATTTGTTCAATCTCTTGTAAGTTGTTCTATATTCCCAGAGAATAGCTGATACTTTGTCATCCTAATCCTTTCTTCCAACATCACAATTTTTTGTCAAAGTATAGCTCAAAATATTTTTGAAGGCCTCAGCAGTTCCATTTGCACGAGGATGGTAGGGTGCCTGAGGATGGTAGGGTGTAGTTTTATGGTGTGCAACCATAAACTCATCTAATAGGATCCTAATTGTCTCATTTAAAAAGTGTGTACCTCTATCACTTATCAAGCTTAAGGGACATCCATTTATTGTAAGAACATTCTCCCATAGAAACCTATCATTGTAGCTACCGTACGAGTCCTTGGTAGGTGTTGATTCTTCCCATTATGTGAGATAATATGTGCAAGTATTGATATAGTGTGCTCTAGTCTGCGCGCGAGATGGTGAAATAGGTCCTACAAAGTCAATGGCCCATTTATCAAATGGTTCGGCACTAGTAATCGAGTCTCAAAGGCATCTCATCTCTTTACCCTAGTTTTCCTAGGCATTGTGATGATCACATACCTTACAATATTCTTTACGGTCCTTATACAATGTCTCCAACCATAATCCAGCAAGTAGGATCTTCCTAGCAGTCGCATCACTTGCATAATGGCCTCTGCAATACCATGATGAGATTATTCCATGATATCCTTATGCTCATGCTTTGTAATACACAATGGTGTAGTACTTCATCTCTACCTAGCTTGTAAAGGTCACCACCGATTAACATAAACGATTGCCACACATATAGCAAGTTGCTTCTTTTCTAATGCTTTCATTTCTTCCTATGCCATACCTATTCGTAGAAAGATAGCAATGTCCTCTAATTCTGGGCATGCATTGTAACCTATATAACTATACATCGGGCATAGTTTCTTCAATTGTCTATGCCTCCTCTCCTGAATTGATTCTATAAAAATGGTGCAGGTCCGAATTGCTTTTCCTTAGCTTCACCATAACTGTGAAGTCAAACTCTTGAAATAGTAGCACCCATTTGCATATGTGCCCCTGTAAGATGTGCTTGTTTACAAGTACTTAAATACCATGTGATCATATAAAACACAAATTGTGTTGCTAACAAGTAATCTTGTCAAAATTTATGTAATGCATAGATCATTAACAAAGCTTCGCGCTCTGTAGTTATATAATTCCGTTTAATAGGAATTATCTTCCTACTAGCAAAATAGATTGGATGATCTATAATACCTTTTCCAGGTTGAGCTAACATAGTGCCAATGGCCATGCCAGAAGCATCCACATGCACATGAAATGGTTTATCCCATGAGGAAAGTGAACAATGGGTGTGGTAGTAAATATTTATTTTAATATCTCAAACGCGCGCTCTGCTTGGTTCTCCCAATAAAATGTACCTTTTCCCTTCAAGTAATTCTTCCAAGGGTGCAACAATTTTTACATACCCTTTGATAAATTTTCTATAATATCCTGTATGACCTAAAAATCTGCACACCTCACTTTGACTGGTAGGCTCTTCCGTGCCTAAAATGACTACTGACCTTGGCTGGATCAACCAACAAACCTTCCTTGCATATTATATGTCCTAATAGTATCCCAAATGGTGCGAGAAATATGCACTTCTTGATGTTCAAAGAGATACTCAATTATCTCATGCACCGTTCAAACATTAAACGTAAATTTTCACAATGATCTTTCACAAGCCCATATACTATCCAATCATCCGGGTAGACTGTAAGAAGTTGTGAATCAAATCTTTGAATGCACCGCACAACTATGCGCCGAATACAATAGGTGCATTTTTAATCCAAAAGTCATCACAATATAGGTAGAACTACCCCATTCATAGTAAATGTTGTCTTTTCTTGATCCTCATGAGCAATCCTAACTTTGATGATACCCAAAAACCCATTTGTGAAGGAATATATTTTGCTCCCTATAACTCCTAGTATTTCCTTAATGAATGGCGTAGGGAATGGATATGTGACACATGTAGCATTCAGCTCCCTGTAGTCCACACATATTCTAATTTGTCCTTTTTTCTTGATACTTATCACCATTAGGCTAACCCATTCTGACTCATCAAGGGGCTTGATAATTCTAGATTTCAACATTTTATCAATTTCTTCTTTTACCTTTTCGTGCAAATTAGGATTCATTCTGTAAGGTCTCTTTCTAACTAGTCATGCACCATCCTTAAGTTTGATCTTCATTTCCCCAAGTGATTCATGCACGCCTTTAAGTTCATGATACCCTCGAGGGAATAAGTCCTGATAATCCTTGAGTAACTCGATGATCTTTGCTACCTCCGAGTCTAACCAGTAGTCTCCAATTATGGCCTCCTTAGGCTTAGCCTCTCGAACCTATATTCACCTTCTTTGTCTTCATGGGTTTATGGTAAGCGTGCGTATCCTTGTTTGTCTTGTTCAAGACCTTGTGCATCCCTTGTGAATGTTCAATATCTAGGTTCTCAACTTCCTCATCATCCATGACGTAAACCATCTTTCCTTTCTCTTTCTTAAGGAAAGCGTGTTCAAGTAGTACGGAGTCCATTTCTTCTTCCTTTTCAAAACATACTCTGAACTCTGCCTCACCAAATAATTCCTGAATATGCTCTTATGATTTTGCACTATCTCCCATAGTTAAGCACTTGACAAATTTTAATGCCTCTTCTATAGGAGGTTTAGTCAAGAAGTATTCAAAATTTTGGATCATTCCTGCAGTCAAATCTTGCCAATTTCCAGTCTCTTGATGTATTTTTGCATATACATACTAGGCACGTGCGCATCCTTGTAGCATAGAATACAGTCGATGCACCCAGAGTGAAGGTGGTAATGCTTTATGTCCTGCTATCCAAAGTCTCTCACACTGCTGAATGTGATGCTGAATAGGTTGATCACCATGATAACTATAAATTTGTGTAGGTGCATTGTTCCTTATAAACCTAGTAGACAAAGTGACTCCAATTTCTTCCTATTTTATAATATTATCTCTGTGGACTACCCACTAGCGCATTTTTTTCCCACGCAGTGTATATACTAACATATCTCTTCTCTTAATGAGATCTGGCATCCCGTGTTTCCATGGCCTTCAAAAATGTAGGAAGATCTTACGCTTTGTATACCAAGGGACTGTGCTACCTATCCGTTGAATAGAATGAAGTCCATTCTTATGCGCAACCACGCTTTTCACCTTGCGTCCTACTAATTCATATGTACCATGAGCCCAATTGTTGCAAGCAATACTCATAGTATCACTAATAGAATGAGAATCCTCCCACTATAGGATGCCTTCTTTTGATGGCTCATTGACCTCTAGGTCCTGAATAGCGCATACATAAAATCTGTTTAAGTCCACCACACTTAGAGGCTCAACATATGGCATATACTTTTCATGAGTAAAAGGTATCACAACCATTTCCTCCTTTTTTCAAAGCTAATATACCCCTTATTGAATCTCAAGTCAAGCATTATTCGCATAACACCAAGGGTGTTTAAGTAGGGATAGAAAATTGTCCGCTCATACGCAAGTACTAATACCTCAAAATCCATAGTGAACTTGGCCTCTTGTATAGTTATAGATGCATCTTTCACAAATCCTATGGGAGTGGCCTTAGTCCAGTTTTCCATAAATAACTCATTATATGATGACTATGATGGCTTCCCCATTTGTACCCATGCATATAATGTAAGCACATTTACTTCCGCACTTTGTATCAATCAATATGTAGCTTAACTACTACCCATCCACAATAAAATTCAAAGTAATTTCTTTTTCATAGTCAATGCTATCGGGGGAATATTTGCATGCAAAATCATGCCGTCCGGTCTTAAGAATTGTGCATGGAGTGTTCCCTTTTAACCAACTTCCTAATATTGGAATAATGTTCTCTTGGCACAACATCTTGCACACCTCTCGTAGATCATCAATATCAGTTTGGATTGTCTCTGATGCTTTCTTCTACTCCTTTAGGTACTGTATCTCACCCCTCAAGATTTCTTTGCACTTCCATGGTATCTAGTAAACTTCCTTCTAAAGAGTAGGATCTAGGTACCTTGCATGCAAAACCTCATCCTTGGTGATCGTAGGCTTTTGGTGCAATGCCTCTCTCGTGCGTGTTACTTCAGTGCGTGTAGTAATATTTACTATCAATGCCTCAAGTCCTTCTGCTATCTTGGGCATCCACTAATATTCTACCACGTGTTGGATTCTAACCATCCCAACGTATTTTTTTCTTGCTTATGCTACTTACTTAGATGCTCATATAAGTCTGGGAACTCTTCATAGCTATGGTTCTTTCTGTAGAAATAACATGTAATATTCTGAGGACATTCGTACCTATAGTGATCGGAGACCTACACGTATAACATGTTCCACGAGGGAACTCACCTCTTCCTCCACCATGGCCTTGTCCTCCATATCCACCACGATATCCACATCCCCTTCAATGACCTCCTTTAAAACGGCCCTCATTCCTGTCATAGTGCATTTTATTATGATCCCAATCCTAGTGCTCATTCTTACCCTTAGAATTATATGTTACACTTGTCTATCATACCCCAAGGTCTATAGCATCCTGGATCTAACCAATCAACCGAAAATCCTCAGTATCATGGGTCGTGGACCTATAAATTTTACAAAAGAAAGATACATTCTTCCTTATCACGCGTTGTAACAAAGGACAGTGACTAGCATCATGATTCAAATGAAAGATCTCACACCAATAGTAATGATTGTACGGATCTACGGGAAACTATCCTTAGTGTGACCTTCTACTTCACAATGCATACACCGATTTCTGAGCACGTTTTATGGGCTGAATTTGTTGATAGCTTCTCTAACTTCTTTGCCATAGCTGCAATTTTTGTCTCTAGGAATTAACTAATACCAATGTCAATGCTCCCAACTACCTCAGATGCAAAGATGCTTCCAAAGTGCTTCACACGGATTAGTGTATGTCTTGTGTGACAACACCCTTCTAAAAGGTGTAATAAATCCTCTAACAAACCACTATACATGCTAGCTAACATGAATATCATAAGATAACTTAGATAGAAGTGTCTTAAAACAAGCATCATACTCATGTACACTTGTAGTTGTGCCTTGTTTGATATCCTTGAGCGTTTTAGTGCGCACTTCCCTTTGACACTTATTTGATACTAATCATGATATCTGCTGATTATATTATGGACATGATTATGGACTTTAGTATAGTATGATGTTAAATGTTAGATCATGGATTATTGTTGACTTGATTCGGTTATGATGCATGATGATTATTAGAGAAATTTTATATGTTGATGATGTTATACTTTTGGACATGGTTATATGATGGATCTTTGTTGATTGTAATAATTGGATATTTTGATTAGACCTAGAAAATAAAAATTAGATTGAAATTTATGATGATGTAGTCATTTTTTCACCCACCAAGAACAAGGGAACCTCATGCGCGGTGGCCTACCACCACCAATGGTGTCTTGTGCACTCACCCAAGGTGTACGAGAGGGAGCCGAGTCTCTCCTTTATGTGAGTTTTGTGGAAGGCATAATTCATGATCTTGACTTAGTGATTTAACAGACATGAAGAAGCTATAGAGCTCAAAATGACTTCTACACCCCTTCAGTCATAACAAAAGCAAAGTGCGCAACAAAATTAATAGAACTAAGAAGTTGTAAATCCACAAATAGACTTAATATTCAAGTAAGGTTCATGATTATACAAGATCAAAAGCATAGTAGAAACATGTAGATAATATAGGAAGGAGATCTTAATATAAACGCAGTGGTAACCTTATCATATTCATTCATAGTATTACTCCAAAACATCACAGAGTGGTAGACCACAGTCATACACCATATCTGGATCCATACATGTATGCTCACAAAACAAAATTTTCATTCCCCATTTCCCCATTACATCCTTCCTAGAATCATCTACCCATTTTATCCCATAGTTCTTGTAGTAATTCTGCAGATCTCCGCTACCCCACTTATGTCTCTCTTTCTTTGCCAAGGGCACACGTACATATAGGCATCTGATCTCCAACAAAATCCTATGCAACCTTAGATCTGGCCCCAAGTGTCAAGGTGTGGGTCACCCTAGGCACATGCCTCTCCATGTCATGATTAGATTTTTGGATCTTCCTATTGCAAGGTATATTCCTCCCAGGACACCCTGTCACCAAGCTGGAACCTTATCCAAATGGAACACGTTCTTCATCTATTTTGTCAAAAAGGACGAAAATGGCTAAGTCCCGAATTTTTCTTCGTGGGTGCATGTCCTAGGTTCTCTAAGAACCCTTTTTGAATTCTGCCTTATGTGCCTTCACTGCGCGCTTCCTTCGACCATGCACACCTACGTGCCTTTAAGATTGGAAGCTACACAAGGTCCCAACATTAACCCACACTTCACCTATTCTCCATCCTCGAGAACCTTCTCAAAGAATGCAGTAAAAAAAATGCAAGGCCTTGCCTTGGAAAATAATGGAGGAAAAGAATAAAGAATGGGAAAGCGAAAGAATAGAAGAAAAATTGCCTAAAGAAGAAGAAGGGGAAAATTTTTCCGCAGGTCGGCCTCCAACATATTCCATACATTGACTTCATCCTGCGCTCTTGTGCGGAGGTTTCCAACCAATGTGCTCACCTTGTCGAAGGTTAACCCTTCCCCTTTTGTAACGTCCTCAATTTAGTACATTAGAACAAGAATTTTTTTTTTGGATAGGTGCATCCTAGTTCTAAATACATAATTTAGAACTCTTAGATCATAACAATCATTCTTATAACAGATAACCATATGCAGCTATGATGACTCGGAGTACCTCCGATCTATTCATTCCATGACTCGGTAATCTACCGATCTATTCATGAGTATCAAAGAGTTGGTGTTTTTATTTTAACACATCACTCTTGCGGTTCTCTTCCCTAATCCGGGATTTAGAATGCTCTGTCTAAGGAACCTATTTGAATAATTGTTACCATTATTCATCGGCATCTCGTCCCTCAGACTAGGTGACATAGGACAACGTAATCAAGCACTTGCAATACTTTGGGCAAAGATTTGAAACATATTGCTTATGTCTCATATTCCTTGACGACATACTCAAATCTGGAATACATCCTTCACCCCATTCCTATGTTATGTAGAATGTCTTACATTGACTTCAAGTCCCTCCTCCCACCCCAAGTTATTCACTCAGGAAAAGATTAATAATATGACCACGTTATAAGGATGCTCTCGAGGACTAAGGATACTCTGACATACTGGGTCAACCCTAGTTAACCCTGTGTGTCAAGATACCCCGAGTCTCCAGGGGCAGTCTTATAACATGACCACATTCTTAACCAGTCCCAGAGTAAAACTTGTTCGAGTTTAAGGTGTAAATCTTAACAATCAATGCAAAGGGTTTCGTCATAAGTCACCTGCATTGTTGTATCTTCGAGAAGATCCTATTCTTCTCGAAGGTACAACCCTGCAGTTGACTTGTGCCATCAACCTTCAAATCCACCTCAAAAAGATCTACTTAACTTTAAGGTGTTACTTACGTTGAGTTAAAGTTATACTTTAAGACGCTCCTTTTAGGGTAGTCTTTTCCCAACCCCTGGGTTCCTCACCTTAGAATTGCCTTTCTTATTAAAACCCATTTCACAAAGAGAAGTTATTAAGATTTGAGGTCTCATCAAGGAGTTCATTGATAAACAGTAATCTAAATCAATGAAATTGGGCAATAGCCCTAAATCTTCTCATAAGGTTGCTAACCATACCCTTTTAGGTTTATATCAGTTCTCAAAACTGAAATATATCTTACTTATTAGTATTAAGATATAGTGATTTAAAATCAAATTAAACATTGTCTTGACTTAGATCAAGACTAGGGAGTAATAATTTATTCTTCCCGTTCAGCTTCCTGTTGAGGTTTATTTTAACCTTAGCTTCTCAAAAGACAGTGATCTAAATTCCAATTTAGCTTTAGATAGAACATAACAGAACTACTAACATTTACAAGTATTCAGTCACATAATCTTTGCAAAGTTTACTTAGAGAATCCCAAATGTCTCCAAGGTATACAATAATAAAAATGCTCTTAAAATCATTCGAACCGAAGAAGTTCAATCCATCAAGATACGAATGCAAACACATAAGTAACAATTCCCTCATTTCATTCATTTCTAAGCTAATCAAATACAATTTATGCATTCAGCATATTTGATACAATACTCAACAGCAAAAGAACATCTTTCTTCAAGTAGTGCATTTAGAGAATCAAGTTGAATTCATCAAAAACCAAATTAAACAATCAACATCATATCGATATGCGTGCCTTTACCACTTACGACAACCATCTCGTAAAAATTGTCAACACGGGTCAGTTCGGTGAACTAAGCATGATAAGCACTAATTCTTAAAACAATTGCAATCCACCAATTGCTCTCATTAAACAACCTGTTTAAATGAAATCATTTCTTCAAATTCCAAACATAAATCAGGCTATTCATCTTCTTATATTTCTAACATGACCTTTAACGCATAACTCGTATTATAGATGTCAATTAATCCTTAATGCCTTTCAGATAATTCATCTTATATGTTAGAGACTAAGAACAATGAATACAACCATTCAAAGACAGCAATACTCCTACAAGAATGTTTCTAACAATTACTCAAAGGCAGTTTAAACATTCAACAAGCTCAACTGACTTAATTCTTTTATAATTATAACACATTTCAATGGTATTGACAAGTATACCTATTCATACAGCAACACACATTTTATACCAGTCTCTCCATACAATACCACGGTCTATCCTTGTTTTGCCCTTACTGTAGATATCTCATGAGGGTTCAAGAAGAAAGCACACAAAGTTTCCTGACTAGGAGAGAGAGTATTTTCCTATTCCACTTATTATACATCAACATATAATTTACAGTCTAGAAGAAAGAAACAGAGTCAATCAGATTCCCATATCAATCATGAAATACACAACGCCATCGTCGACATGGCACAGCTAAGAGCTCTTTATCACAGTCAAACACAAGACTAGATAACACTATAAACAAATGACGTTCCATATGCAAATACGGTGACATTCACACTGAGTCAAAACACAAACATGCACAGCTTCATTCAACTGAATCTAATCCCTACGATTATACAACAAGGATTTATATTAGAAGCTGATTTCAAGAAGAATAATCACAACAAGGACTTCACAGAAGCCGATTCCATATCAATAATTTCCTCAAAGTTCATCCGAAGTCAAGCTATTACGAAATACAACAGGGTCTCAAACAGAGTCGAGTTGGTAAAGAAAACCCATCCCTTAATTCCTCAGAATCAAACTGAACATAACACAACAATATTAAGAAAGAGTCTATATGATATGCATGCACAACGAGGACTTAAATCAGGAATCGAGCCAACACGCAGCATATCAAGGACTCCAACAGTGTCAAATCCAACCAGTACTCATAACCAAGGTTTCGATTGAAGTTGAATTCATACGACAACAATTCAAGAATCCCAATAGTACTCACAACAAAACTTCTACAGAAGTTAAAAACATAAATTACGTTTCAAGGACTCCAACGGAGTCAATACCATATAGTATTCTCAACTAAACAACAATATTCATAACTAAGCTTAAGCAGAAGTTGAAATACAAGATACATTTCAAGGACTCTCACTGAGTCAATACCATATAGTATTCTCAACTAAACTTCTACAGAAGTTAAAACATAAATTACGTTACAAGGACTCCCACAGTAATCACAACCAAGCTTAGACAGAAGTTGAAAACATACGAAACATTACAAGGACTCCCACTGAGTCATTTTCGTAGATAATCCTTGCAAACTTCCAACGGAGTTTATCCCAAAATTGCAAACACAGTGAGGACTTCTACTAAAGTCACATTCAAGTAGTATAATCATAGCAAGCATTCCAAACAGAAGAAACTTCAAGTATTCACAGCAAGAATCAACAGGATTCAACAACAATAAGAGCACAACTGGGTCTTCAATCAAATGAATCCAAAAGGAAGAATAAATACAGAAACATTCCAACAAAGTCTTTGAATAACCCGAGATTCCTAATTCCATAGGAAAAGAAGAACCAAAACATTGCTTCAAACCAACTGTACTAAAATCACCTGAACAGAGTTGTTTTAATGAAAGCATTTGGAGTAAAGCAATATTTTTAAAATTCAGGGCCTATCATGCCTGGTAATGTCACTTAAAAATCCGAAGAAGACCTCTGAATGTGCTCGTGCCTTCTCCTCTTCTTCCACGATAGATTCAGCAACAATAATTTGTTACCCTCATGTCTTATAAACTTTCCCCGACAGAGAAAAGAGCTAGATAATCTCATAGTTGCCATGCAACACAAAGTAGACTGGTTCAAGAACCAGTGATCAAACAGAGAGAAAAATGGAGCGTATGGAAAACCAAACAACCAACTAGTTTTCCATTTGCATGCCTTCCCGAGCAATCCCCGCTGGGAACCAAGTTCATCAATGACATTAACTCCAAGATTCCCACCTAATCTCCATTGCCACCGACCGCCAAAGTTGGCGATTGACAAATGAAAACAAAACAACCATTCCCAAATTTGGCGACTCTGCCACGTCAGTCTCAATAGCCGTTTGCAATCTCCACCATATCCCTTGTCCTTCATGCTTATCCACCTCATTTAATGCCATGGAAACCACCACCCACGGCTCACACCCCTTCATAGGTCCCCCTTCATCCATTATCATAAGTTAGGTTAGAAACATAGGTTAGATCTTACGGTAAGACATTAGTCTTACTTCCATAGTGCTTAGGTAGCTAACCTTAGGAGCATTAAACCTATAGTTTAGGGCTAGGTTAGATTAGCAATAATTCAACCCATAGGTTATAGTTTAGGTTAAGGTTATTAACCTTAACGAATCCATTCTAGGTCCCACAAGTAGGTTCGATCAGTATTAGAACCAACAGGTATAACATTCCCGAAATGGATTCTATCCAACATTGATAATAAGATTGCAAAGATACACCAAAATTTATTACCCGGGCTTAAGGTCTAGGCCTTCCCGATATTACGATATCGGGATCCATTCATTTAACACGATCAACCCGAGTTAGACTCGAATTGCTTATTCAACACATTCGCACCTTACAACTTTCGTAAGGTCTATAATTTTTTTCATCCGAATAAACTTAAAACATCTCTTGGATCAATGTAACTGATCCAAGGCTGAGTCATAAAGATGGATAAATCCACAATTCCTCTTGAAATCAAATTGAACTCAGGTGCTAAAAATGAAAGAAATAAAAGAGTCCAAGCATATCCTGACTCAGTCAAAGATCTTCAAGAGAAAAGAAGATACAATCCATATCAAGCATGACTTCACAATCAAAGGAACACATCCTTATACAGAAGAAATCATATATCAACACTTGAATGCTCAGGAGGAAGTAACAATAGTTCAGGGTGTTACATGCTTCCCTCCTAAAAGATTCATCGTCCCGATGATTACATATTTGATTTACCTTCAGGTCAACCAATTTATTAGTTCACAATACAATAAGACTATTTCCAACTTGAATAGTTCCAGAAATCAATGTTACGATACATTTTATTCAGCCTGAATAATGTTTTCCTCAATCTGGCTTTCATATAGAGATGAAAAAGATAAGTTCATAAAAATGTTTTGTCAATAGATTTCATTCAGTTGAAAAAGAAAAGGAAATGCAATTTTCATCTCTTCCAGATTTTCCCAAGTTGCACTTTCTTCGTTAAATTGGTCCCACTGGACCTTACATTGTTGTATTTCACGATTTCTCAAATGCAATTGGCGAGTTTCCAGCACTCGTGTGGGTTTAACCACGATTATTCCTGGGTCTTGGACCTACAAGGAATTCCAATTTAAGACATGTGACAAATCTGAAACGTATTTCTTAAGTAAAGAAATATGGAAAACATCATGTATGCGAGACAAAGCAGGGGGTAGTGCTAATCGATAAGCTACAGGATTGATTATTTCGACAATTTCGAAAGGTCCCACGTAACGAGGTGACAAATTGACAGCCTTGCCAAAAGTTATCGAACTCTTTCTGGGTTTAACACGAAGAAAAACCTTCTCACCAAGCTCAAACCTTCGATCAACCCACTTAAGGTCAGCATAGCTCTTCTGCCTATCTGCTGCTTCCTTTAATCGTTCACGAATCAACTTAACTTGCTGTTCCATTTCAGTGAGGATCTCTAGTCCAATTACCACTCTATCCTCAATACTATCCCAACTAACAGGGGTTCTGCACTTTCTTCCATAAAGTGCTTCAAAAGGTGCCATTTTAAGAGATGAGTGATAAGTGTTGTTGTATGCGAATTCAACTAATGGAAGATACTCTTCCCATTTATACTATTGATCCATGCAATACATTCGCAACATATCTTCCAACACTTGATTTACTCTCTCTGGTTTGTCCATCTGTTTCCGGATGATATGTAGAACTGAAGTTTAGTTTCGTTCCAAGAGCTGTATTAAGCATTTGCCAAAATCTTGACGTCATTCTAGGATCCCTATCAGATATAATCAATTCCGATACACCATGTAACCTGAAAATTTCGTGCACGAATCTTTTGGCCAACACTGGTGAATCATCCTTTAGATTTCCAGTGATGAAATGAGCTACCTTAGTTAGTTTATCTACAACTACCAGGATAACATCATGTTTATTCTTGGACATAGGTAACCCTTGTACAAAGTCCATGCTTATTACTTGCCATTTGTACTGCGGTATGCTATGGGGATATAATAGTCCAGCAGGGTGCATGTGTTCTGCCTTAACCCACTGACATTCCAAACAATGAGTCACAAAATCAATAACATCCTTTTTCATACCTTTCCAAAAGTATTGTTGTTTTAGATCAGCGAGCATTTTTGTGATACCCGTGTCTAGAAGGGTAAATTATGAAATTCAACTAATAACTTCTTTCTCAAATCGTTTAGCATAGGTACGTATACCCTGTTTTCATAACGTAAGATTCCTTCATTATCAAAATGAAAACCTTTATACCTTTCATCATTAGGTTCTGCAGCAAGCGCTGCTTTTACTTGCTGAAAGTATATATCAGATTCTGAGGCACTTTTTACCTCATCCTTAAACTGAGTTCTTAATGTTATAAGAGTAGAAATGTGCTTCCTACGACTTAGAGCATCTGCTACCCTATTCTCTTTCCCTTTGATGTAGCTAATATCAAAATCATATTGAGATAAAAACTCTAACCACCTTCTCTGTCTGGCATTTAGATTAGGCTGAGTGAAAATATATTTCAGTCCTAAGTGATCAGTTTTCAACTCAAAAGGTTTCCCAAGTAAATAGTGTCTCCAGACTTGAAGTGCATGAACAATGGCAGCAAGCTCCAAATCATGAGGAGCATAATTCAGCTCATGTAACTTAAGTTTTCTACTTTCATATGCTATGACTTGATCATTTTGTAACAAAACACCTCCAAGGCCTTCCCTAGAAGCATCCGTTACAACAGTAAAGCTCCCATTAGGGTCTGGTACAGCTAATATAGGTGCGGAAGTCAACTGGCTTTTCAAACTTTTGAAAGCAGTTTCACACTTATCATTCCAAATAAATTTCTTATCCTTCTTCTGCAATGAAGTTATCGGTCAAACCACTTTAGAAAAATCCTTAACAAATTTTCTATAATAACCAAAGCAAGACCCATGAAGCTTCTTACTTCGTGCACATTCTTTGGTGCAGGCCACTCAGTTATTGCCACTATTTTTGAAGGATCCACAACAATTCCTTCTTTACTAATGACATGGCCCAAATAGTGAACTTCTGTATCAAAGAAAGAACATTTGGATAACTTACCATATAACTTTCTTTTTCTCAAAATTTCCAAAACTATCTTCAAATGCTCATTGTGTTCCTCGACATTTTTAGAATATATGAGAATATCATCCAAGAATACAAGTACAAACTTGTCCAAATATTCTTGAAAGATATTATTCATTAAGTTCATAAAAGTTGCGGGTGCATTAGTTAATCCAAAGGGTAGAACCGTGAATTCATAATGTCCGTACCTAGTTCGGAAAGCTGTTTTATGAATATCTTCTTCTCTAATCCTTAATTGATGATAACCAGATCGAAGATCTATCTTGGAATAAACCGCTGCCCCACGCATCTGGTCAAATAGATCGTCGATCCTTGGAAGTGGGTATCTGTTCTTGATTGTTGCTTTGTTCAACATCCGATAATCGATACACAGCCTAAGTGTTCCATCCTTCTTCTTTACAAATATTACTGGCGCTCCCCAAGGTGAAACACTTGGTCTAATCAAACCCTTAGACAAAAGTTCTTGCAATTGTGCCTTAAGCTCGACTAACTCTGTAGTAGTCATCCGATAAGGTGCTTTGGAAATAGGTTCCGTTCCTGGTTTGATTTCGATGGTGAAGTCAAATTCCCTCTTGGGTGGTAAACCTGGTAATTCCTCCGAAAAACATCCTTGAAACTTTGCAACAGTGGAAATCATTTCATGGAATCACCATCTTCTTCTGAAAATTCAGATATCTTTACTGCATAAAGGGTACATCCTTTGTTTTTAGCCTTTTTAAGCTGCATAGCTGACAATTTTCTAACTGAAATTTCCCGTTTCACACCTTGAATCTCTGCTGCCTTCAGCCGATCATCTAAACATTCTATATTCTTTTCATAGCAGCTTTTTTGCTTTATGGTCAACTAACCAATTGACACCGATGACAATGTCATAGGATCCTAAAGGTGCAACATAGAGGTCAACTTCAGTGGAAAAGTTAGGTAAGTCAAGGACTACCCCAAAAAGACACATACTCACTGTATGAACAGAGTTATTACCATACTGTACAGTCCAAGATTTATCCATTTTTCCAGCCTTTCTTTTAAGTTTAGAAGCAAGTTTACTTGAAATAAAACATTCGAGAGCTCTGTATCAAAAAGAATAGTGACAGTATGCCAAATAACTTACCCTAACTTCTATAGGTGTCGGTTGCTTTTCAACTTGCTTGTCCAAGCGCACTCTGCAAAGCATGTATCTTATGCTTTTGCTGACACGATCATCCTTCTTCAAAGGGCACTGATTTGTGTAGTGGTCTTTGCCACAATTGTAGCAGCCTCCTATAGGTCCCTTTTTAGGCTCAAAATTACCTCCAGCCTTGTAATTATCACGTTGTCCTCCATAGGGCTTCTGCCCATTGTTATAATTTTTGGCAAAATTATCCCTTACATTTCCAGCAGGCTTATTTGCTACTGTTTTCTTACTATTATCCCCTGGAAACTTACTTTTGTTTCCAAACTTTTTCCATGGTCCCTTTTTGGGTGCAAGTGAAGTTGAAGAAGGGTTTGCAATCTTCTTCCGCACTTCCTCTTTATGAGCAGAAATAGCCTTTAATTTCTGTTCTTGTCTTATGGCCTTTTCAACAACTCCTTCCATAGTGGTTGGGCTGTGAACATCGACCTCTCCTCCTATCATGGGATTCAGTCCCATGATAAATTTTCATATTCTGAACTTCTCGTCAGTTTGATATTGCGGTACGTACTTGAGGAGTTTCGTAAACCGCTCCCAATATTCAGTTACCGTTAGCTTCCCTTGAGCTAAGTTCTAGAATTCTGATCATTTTCTGATCATAGAAAAGTTGTGGCAGCCAACGTTTCCTAAAATAGCCCTTAAATTGATCCCAAGTAATATTGGTCTCATCAATATTTAGCTCAGCTTTACAGCTATCCCACCACAAAGATGCTTCGTGGGAAAGCTGATAGGCTCCCCAAATAGCTTTGGTTTCCTCCGAGAAGTTTCTTATTGCAAAGTACTTCTCCATTTCATTGAGCCAGTTCTCAGCTCCATCTCCTAATGTGGTGCCATCATATTTAGGTGGACTTATCCTTTTTATATCATTAGTGAGTTCCGCTGCCAACCTGGGATTTTTGTTTTTTGGTTGGACAATTGCATTTCCAGCGTTATTATCAACACCCATATCGGGGTTGTCCTCAGGAGGTTGCTGATTGTTGTTACCAGCTTCATCTTCATCCTCATTTCCCATTACTTGCTATTCAAGTAGCCAAACGATCTTGTGTCCAATAGGGCAGCAAGGATCTCATCAAGATTTTGGGTTGTTCCCACCCCCTTTTGGTGGAGCATTATTCGCAACGTTTCATCTTGTTCTAACCATTTTCTGTTATAAGAAAATTCAGGTTTTTATCAGATTATGGACACAATAGGTCCAAGAGCTACAACCTTCAGCTCTGATACCAAGATGTAACGTCCTCAATTTAGTACATTAGAACAAGAATTTTTTTTTTGATAGGTGCATCCTAGTTCTAAATACATAATTTAGAACTCTCAGATCATAACAATCATTCTTATAACAGATAACCATATGCAGCTGTGATGACTCGGAGTACCTCTGATCTATTCATTCCATGACTCGGTAATCTACCGATCTATTCATGAGTATCAAAGAGTTGGCGTTTTTATTTTAACACATCACTCTTGCGGTTCTCTTCCCTAATCCGGGATTCAGAATGCTCTGTCCAAGGAACCTATCTAAATAATTGTTACCATTATTCATCGGCATCTCGTCCCTCAGACTAGGTGACATAGGACAACGCAATCAGCAGCTTGCGATACTTTGGCCAAAGATTTGAAACATACTGCTTATGTCTCGTATTCCTTGATGGCATACTCGTCAATCTGAATACGTCCTTCACCCCATTCCTATGTTATGTAGAATGTCTTACACTGACTTCTGTCAGCCTCCCCCCCCAAGTTATTCACTCAGGAAAGATTAATAATATGACCACGTTATAAGGATGCTCTCGAGGACTAGGGATACGCTGACATACTGGGTCAACCCTAGTTAACCCTGTGTGTCAAGATACCCCGAGTCTCCAGGGGCAGCCTTATAACATGACCATGTTCCTAACCAGTCCCAGAGTAAAACTTGTTCGAGTTTAAGGTGTAAATCTTAACGATCAATGCAAAGGGTGTCGCCATAAGTCACCTGCATTGTTGTATCTTCGAGAAGATCCTATTCTTCTCGAAGGTACAACCCTGCAGTTGACTTGTGCCATCAACCTTCAAATCCACCTCGAAAATATCTACTTAACTTTAAGGTGTTACTTACGTTGAGTTAAAGTTATACTTTAAGACGCTCCTTTTAGGGTAGTCTTTTCCCAACCCCTGGGTTCCTCACCTTAGAATTGCCTTTCTTATTAAAACCCATTTCACAAAGAGAAGTTATTAAGATTTGAGGTCTCATCAAGGAGTTCATTGATAAACATTAATCTAAATCAACGAAATTGGGCAATAGCCCTAAATCTTCTCATAAGGTTGCTAACCATACCCTTTTAGGTTTATATCAGTTCTCAAAACTGAAATATATCTTACTTATTAGTATTAAGATATAGTGATTTAAAATCAAATTAAACGTTGTCTTGACTTAGATCAAGACTAGGGAGTAATAATTTATTCTTCCCGTTCAGCTTCCTGTTGAGGTTTATTTTAACCTTAGCTTCTCAAAAGACAGTGATCTAAATTCCAATTTAGCTTTAGATAGAACATAACGAACTACTACTACATTTACAAGTATTCAGTCACATAATCTTTACAAAGTTTACTTAGAGAATCCCAAATGTCTCCAAGGTATACAATAATAAAAATGCTCTTAAAATCATTCGAACCGAAGAAGTTCAATCCATCAAGATACGAATGCAAACACATAAGTAACAATTCCCTCATTTCATTCATTTCTAAGCTAATCAAATACAATTTATGCATTCAGCATATTTGATACAATACTCAACAGCAAAAGAACATCTTTCTTCAAGTAGTACATTTAGAGAATCAAGTTGGAATTCATCATAAAACCAAATTAAACAATCTAAACATCATATCAGATCTGCGTGCCTTTACCACTTACGGCAACCATCTGCAAAAATTGTCAACACGGGTCAGTTCGGTGAACTGAGCATGATAAGCACTAATTCTTAAAACAATTGCAATCCACCAATTGTTCTCATTAAACAACCTGTTTAAATGAAATCATTTCTTCAAATTCCAAACATAAATCAGGCTATTCATCTTCTTATATTTCTAACATGACCTTTAACGCATAACTCGTATTATAGATGTCAATTAATCCTTAATGCCTTTCAGATAATTCATCTTATATGTTAGAGACTAAGAACAATGAATACAACCATTCAAAGACAACAATACTCCTACAAGAATGTTTCTAACAATTACTCAAAGGCAGTTTAAACATTCAACTAGCTCAACTGACTTAATTCATTTATAATTATAACACATTTCAATGGTATTGACAAGTATACCTATTCATACAGCAACACACATTTTATACCAGTCTCTCCATACAATACCACGGTCTATCCTTGTTTTTCCCTCACCGTAGATATCTCATGAGGGTTCAAGAAGAAAGCACACAAAGTTTCTGACTAGGAGAGAGAGGATTTTCCCATTCCACTTATTATACATCAACATATAATTTATCTAGAAGAAGGAAACAGAGTCAATCGATTCCCATATCAATCATGAAATACACAACGCCATCGTTTGACATGGCATAAAGACAAAGAGATCTTTAGCATAGTCAAACACGAGACTAGATAACACTATAAACAAATGACGTTCCATATGCAAATACGGTGACATTCACACCGAGTTGAAACACAAACATGCACAAACTTCATTCAACTAAATCTAATCCCTATTATTATACAACAAGGACTTATATTAGAAGCCGAAGAATAATCACAACAAGGACTTCACAAAAGCCAATTCCATATCACTAATTTCCTCAAAATTCATCCGAAAGATATTCATCTCAAACAAAGTCGAGTTGGTAAAGAAAACCCATCCCTTAATTCCTCGTAATCGAATCAATAACACAACAATATTAAGAAAGAGTCTATACGATCTCAAACTTAAATCAGTAATCGAGCCAACACGCAAAGATATCAAGGACTCCAAAATATCCAAATCCAACCCAGAATCCAAGGTTTCGATTGAAGTTGAATTCATACACAACAATTCAAGAATCCCAATAGTACTCACAACAAAACTTCTAGTTAAAAACATAAATACGTTTCAAGGATCCAACGAGTCAATACCATATAGTATTCTCAACTAAACAACAATCTTCAAACTAAGCTTACAGGACTCCCACTTGAGTCATACCATAGATAATTCCTCAACTAAACTTCTAACAAAGTTTATCCCAAAATTGCAAACAAGCTTAGACAGAAATTGAGGACATACGAAACATTACTACTCCCAAAGTCACATTCAAGTAGTATCCTTGCATCAACAAAGTTTATCCCAAAATTGCAAACAAGGTGAGGACTTCTACTAAAGTCTTCAAGTATATAATCACAAAGCCAAACGAAGAATATTCAATAGGATTCAACAACAATAAGAGCATAGCCGGGTCTTCAATCGAAATGAATCCAAAAGGAAGAATAAATACAGAAACATTCCAACAAAGTCTTCGAATAACCCGAGATTCCTAATTCCACAGGAAAAGAAGAACCAAAACATTGCTTCAAACCAACTATACTAAAATCACCTGAACATAGTTGTTTTAATGAAAGCATTTGGAGTAAAGCAATATTTTTAAAATTCAGGGCCTATCATGCCTGGTAATGTCGCTTAAAAATCTGAAGAAGACCTCTGAATGTGCTCGTGCCTTCTCCTCTTCTTCCACGATAGATTCAGCAACAATAATTTGTTACCCTCATGTCTTATAAACTTTCCCCGACAGAGAAAAGAGCTAGATAATCTCATAGTTGCCATGCAACACAAAGTAGACTGGTTCGAAGAACCAGTGATCAAACAGAGAGAAAAAATGGAGCGTATGGAAAACCAAACAACCAACTAGTTTTCCATTTGCATGCCTTCCCGAGCAATCCGTGCTCGGGAACCGAAGTTCATCAATGACATTAACTCCAAGATTCCCGCCTAATCTCCATTGCCACCGACTGCCAAAGTTGCGATTGACAAATGAAAACAAACAACCATTCCCAAATTTGGCGACTCTGCCACATCAGGTCTCAATAGCCATTTGCAATCTCTGCCATATCCCTTGTCCTTCATGCTTATCCACCTCATTTAATGCCATGGAAACCACCGCCCACGGCTTGCACCCCTTCATAGGTCCCCCTTCATCCATTATCATAAGTTAGGTTAGAAACATAGGTTAGATCTTACGGTAAGACATTAGTCTTACTTCCATAGTGCTTAGGTAGCTAACCTTAGGAGCATTAAACCTATAGTTTAGGGCTAGGTTAGATTAGCAATAATTCAACCCATAGGTTATAGTTTAGGTTAAGGTTATTAACCTTAATGAATCCATTCTAGGTCCCACAAGTAGGTTCGATCAGTATTAGAACCAACAGGTATAACATTCCTGAAATGGATTCTATCCAACATTGATAATAAGCTTGCAGTATACACCAGAATTTATTACCTGGCTTAAGGTCTAGGCCTTCCTGATATTACGATATCGGGAACCAATTCATTTAACACGATCAACCTGAGTTAGACTCCGAATTGCTTATTCAACACATTCAGACCTTGCAACTTTCGTAAGGTCTATAATTTTTGTTCATCCAGAATAAACTTAAAACATCTCTTGGATCAATGCAACTGATCCAAGGCTGAGTCATAAAGATGGATAAATCCACAATTCCTCTCGAAATCAAATTGAACTCAGGTGCTAAAAATGAAAGAAATAAAAGAGTCCAAGCATATCCTGACTCAGTCAAAGATCTTCAAGAGCAAAGAAGATACAATCCATATCAAGCATGACTTCACAATCAAAGGAACACATCCTTATACAGAATAAATCATATATCAACACTTGAATGCTCAGGAGGAAGTAACAATAGTTCAGGGTGTTACACCTTTTGTATTAATGGTCTCCACCACAGTTTTCATCTCCTTTACGTGATCTTCCACGGCATCCATCTTCCTCATAATGGTCTTGTAGAGCTCTTTTATTCGGGTTTTGATTGAGACTCACAGGATCTCAATAGCCTTAGACTTCCTTTCCACTTCGGTTAGGATCTTTTCTCGCTTGGCTCTATTTCCCTTATTCTTCTCCTTGAAACCCTTCAGCTCGGCCTCATTGCTAGCAAGTAGCATGCTTGTCACCTTGTCTTGGTCTACGTAATGCTCGTATGTGACCCCAGCGGTTTGTGCAGCTATTTTTACATCGACAAGCACCTTGTTGTATTCAGCTATGAGCACGATGACTTTTAGCTTGTCCTCCTTCTCCAAGCGCGTAGCTACCTCCTCTGCTGACTCCAAGGCCAAAGGCTGCCTCTCCATGGTGAGGACCTAAGTCAAGTCCTCAAGACATTCCAGGGAGGAACCATATTTTTGCGTGGGAGGGTTGAGGTCTGGGTGCTTCATGATGATGGCCTGGGAGATGAGCTCCACCTTTTTGGAAACTTCACGCACTTTAGCTTTCTCCTCCTGAAGCTCCCTCTGTAGTTGAGTGCTGATTAGTTTCTCAAGGCTGAGGTCCTTCGTTAGCTTAACTACTTCTTCCTTCCTCTTTTCCAACAGGTCCTCCAATACTTTAACCCTGTCATTTCTACGAAGAGCCTAGCTTCAATTTCCATAGACACTTTGTTGAGTGCATTACACACTTGCTCATCTGATAGTTGTTGCGTGTTTACAATGGGGTTGTCCCCCTTTCCTTCAGACAACGCTAATATTGCTCCTTGGTTAACCTCAAACTCAGGCTCATCGAGGTGGGAGTTGAACGCCCATGATAACATCTTTCTTGTGCACATGTATCCACCATCGGGGTCAAAGGCTGCCATGGTGGTGAGCTCCTGGTGGGCATGGTACTCTGGAAATACGTGCAAATTTTTTTTTGGGGTCATCAATGTATCCCATAGTTATTCTTCCCCCTTCCACGCATTTACTTCTCATGTGCACACCCTTGGGAACAGTTACTAAAAGAGTTGGGCCTTTTGTGCTACCCACACTTTTCTCCCTTTGCTCTTCCTTGAATTCTCCAAGCACGAGCTCCGCTGCTGCGCTCCAACTCCTCATCGACCAAGGTATTAATTATCCTCTCTGCCTCCCTTTTCACTTTCTCATCCACCTCCTTCTGAGTGAGCTTGGGCATATTTGGTCCCTTAGTAATTTCCCCTTCGCTCCTTTCTTTGCTCTACGCGCCTTCCTCCCCTTGGGTGCCCTTCCTCCTTACAAAGATGAAAGCATCATTTGTATCCTCTACTCCCTCTTCCTCTGAATCATGGACATCAACCGGTTCCTAATTCACCTCTAACTCTTCCCCTTCATCATCATCCTTTTCACCTATATAGGCATTCGAGTCATTTGTATCTTCAAACTCTTGTTCCTCCGTCCCTTGTTCTTCTTCCTTTGCAGAAAACTTGAGTCGGGGATGTTGTCTTCTCTTCATCTGAGGGTTCTTCAGGGGATGGTGGCTTCGCAGGCTCTAGGGTCTTCTCCTTGACCACCATTCTCCTCTTCTTCCGGACATAGGTACTTAGCCCCACGGTATCTACATTCTACTTCTCCACCGCCCTTTTTTCTTCTTCCTCTTCCCTCTCCTTACACTTTGGCGTGGGCTTCTTTCTTCCCATAGGGTCATCCGGGATGGATATCTCATTCTCCACGTATGCGCCCTTTTCAAATTTTGGCCTTATGCGCAGGTAGATCCTTGCAGCAGTGCTCTCAGCAATAGGTAAGGTCAGAGGCCTTACAATGTGCACATCATGTGACACGTACCTTTCAATGTACGTGCGCTTCTCTGGGTAGACCAACTTCTTTCTCATCTCCTGTGCTCTCTGTCAAGGGGGACAACTCCACGTTTAATTTCTTCGATTCCTTGTATCTGTTTACCCCGCTTGGAAAAATTGGGCAGTAAACGAGAATGGGAGTTTGCACCATGGAATCCAACTGCCATCCACCAAAATGAATTTTCCAATGCAAAGTCTTTGGTAGACCGCAAACTTTGCTTCTCCTTTGATCACCGCTGGGAGTTTCTTAGGGATGCACCATTTAGCCCCGAATGCGTTCCTAAGGTGCATATACCATTTGTCTAAGCACGCCTTGTGTACCCCTGTCATTGATTCACATGTGTATTTCTGGAATCATGCCTATGGGTGAAGGGTCTTGACAGGTACTCCCACACGAATTTGTCAGATGCATCTGGCACCCCGATTTCTGAGAACACAATTGTTAACATAATGTTTCCAAAAAGGATCTTTCCTCCTTTCTCTACACTGCTTATGATTTCATCTGCTATGTATTAGGAGATGTTGTATACGGTGCCTTCTGTGACCTTCCTACAGATGGTCAGTCAAGGCTTGCTCACTTGGGTCCACCTCTCTTGTCCATTCAGCTTGGAGATAAGGTGTGTGACCATCTTCATCACTGGATCACTGATATCTGAGACGTCGTAGTACCTTGATCCCTTATTCAATTCTTGGGATGTTATGGTTTCTTTGATTGCCTCCTTGTCCAGGAGATCATCTATGAGCACATCCCCTTTACAAACATAGGCACCGTAAAGTGTGAAATTAGTTAGGAGTTATGCTCATTTTGTACCTGTGAAGCATAAGAAGTCTTTGTGTACGCGCGCATCAACCATTGGTACACGCGCTTGGGCTTCACAAATTATGGCAACTTGAAAAGTTGGAGAAGCCCTGCCTTCTCCATTTTCACCTTGACCATGTCACTATAGATTAGCAACCCATTAGGTGCTCATCTATTTGTGGAGTGCACCACTCTCCAGCGCCATTTCCTTCGCAATTGTGCACGACCGATGATTATAGTTGATCACGGCCATCTTCCTTATGTGGGACTCCCAATCTTGCCCTAGAAAAACCCCATCTAGGTATTGCATCTCCGAATACCATTCTTTGTTGGTATCCAAGGGTATTTCTTCTTGTTTCTTCTTTCCTTTTCCTTTACCCTTTCCCTTCTTGGATTATTCTACGGGTTTTCCTCTTTGGTTTTATGGCTATCATTGCACCCTTTGCTTTCGTTCCTGATTAACTTATGAGTTTTTGAAAGTTTCCTTCGTGGGCCCCATGCCCTAAAACACAAACCCTAATCTCTTATTTTTCTCCTTCGATCATGGCACTTCTTCACAATGTTCCTCACACTTGTGAATCACTTCTACTATGGTTTGTAGATCTAACGGACTGATTGCACTTAAGTTTTTGGGATTTTCCTTTACACGAGTCAGTTCTCAAAACCCTAGCTCTTGAAAGAAAATCACTCTTCTTGTTTTTGCAAAGTAAAATAATAAACTACCCATTCTTGTATTTATAGATTTTCCCACTTTTACGCATTTAAGGCTAGGCTACCGACCACCGTACGATAATATTTAATGCGGCATTTTCAAATAAAACCTGACATTAGCGCTTCTCCTTACGTGCCCAATCCTTGCACAAAAACTTTTCCACCCGCGCCCAAACCTTGCACGAAAACTTTTCCACCCGCGCCCAATCCTTGTGTGAAAAACTTTTCCACCCTTCTGGCATGCAAACAATCTATCTTAACAGAAGACTCTTGTGCATGTGTTACTAGCACCAAAGGCACCTCTTCTATCCTGATGATTCTTGCTTTCGCCTACCTCATGTTTTTGCGCTTCTTCTCCTTGTAACCTTATCTTGCCACCCATATGCCTTCTTTTCTCCTAATGTATCCTTTCGATAGGTCCAATTCAAATGGTCTACCACTCCAATCCTCTTGTGCGAATAACTCCATGCTTCTCTTAATCATCTCACCACACACTAAAACGATGTGTGGTCCTCTGCACATTCATAAGTCAAAAATTAATAAGGTTACCAGCACCCAAGGCGCAAAATCAAAGAATAATGTGAAAGAGAAATACAAGAAAGGAAAAGCATAAAAGGAAATTCTAAACTAACTGGCAAAACTACCTTATTTACAAACACCAAGAAGCATTATTTATAGTAGGGCTTCAGCCTACTCCCATTGAAGTGTCCAGGTAATTTTGTTCCATCCAGTGCTTGTAACTGGCACGCGCCCGAATCAAGGATGTATGAAATTACATAAGGACCTAACCAATGCACCTTCAACTTTCCAGGATGGTGTAGAAATTTAGAATCATATAGTAATACCATCTAGCCAACCTCAAACTATTTGTTCTTAATATGGCGGTCATGCCATGCCTTTTGCTTTGCCTTCTTAGTTGTTTGGCTCCATCTTGCTAGTGAGCACCTTTCATCCAACTTTATCAATTCATCTATTCTTTCTTCCAGTGCTTGCTCATCATCCAGCCCTCCTGCGTGCACTATACACAGCGATGATAACATAAATTCGACCAGCAAAAACAACCTCCACGCGAAACACTAGTTGAAATGGTGTGGCCTTGTTCAATCTTTTATACATTGTTACAGTATGCCCAAAGGATTTTGTGATACCTTGTAATCCCAATCCTACCTACCCACATCACATATCTTAGTCGGTGTGTGACTAAGGATTTTGTTGAATGCCTCTGTAGTCCCACTTTCTGAGGGTGATAAGGATTAGTCTTGTGATGGGCTACTATGAATTCTCGCTAATAGAATCATGATGGATTCATTTAAAAAGTGAGTGCCCTATCACTTGTTAAACTTAATGGACACCCATACCTGCTTATAATGTTTTCCCACAAAAATATAGCAATCGTGGCTATGGTGCAATCCTTAGTGGGCGTGTCCTCTGCCCACCTTGTCAGATAATCAGTACAAGTAATGATATACCGCGAGTTAGTCCTTCACGCAGCTAGTGAGATTGGTCCGACAAAATCTATTGCCCATTTTTCAAAAGGTTCCACGCTGGTGATGGGCCGTAAGGAAATTTCATCCCTTCTCCCAAGTTTTCCAAGGCACTGGCAATGGTCACATGCCTTGCAAAACTCAATGCAATCCTGGTGAATTGTCTCCCACCATAGTCCGGCAACTAGGATCTTACGCGCGGTTGCGTTCCCCACATAGTGTCCTCTAGCAATCCCACCATGGGCTTATTCTATTATAGCTACACGTTCATGTTCTAATACACACCGGTGAAAAACCTCATCGTGACCCATTTTATACAAATCCCCATTGATCAACATGAAGGGCATGGTGCATATGGCTTACCTTTTCCTTTCCAGTGCATTCATCCCTTGGGCACCACACCTTCCTTGAGAAAAACAGAAATGTCTTCTAATTAGAGGGCACGTGCCACAACTTTGAATAGTTCTGCGTCGACATGGTTTCCTCGATACTTTGCATGTCCTCTCTCGAATCAATCCTTGATAAATGATCTGGCCCATAATTGTTCTTTCTGGTTTTACCACCACTTTGAATTCAAATTCCTTAAATAAAAGTACCCAACGACATATGCGCCCTTGCAATACTGCTTTGTTTACTAGATACTTCAAGGCCATATGATCAGTGTAGAATATGGAGTCACCAATGATATTGTCTAAGTTTTGGAGCGCGTAGATCATTGACAATGCCTCGCGCTTGATCATTGTATAATTCTATTCTACTGGTGTCAAATTTCTACTTGCAAAATAAAAGGGATGATCAACAATCCCCTCTCCTGGTTGAGCAAGAACAACTCCCATTTCTATACTAGAGGCATCCACGTGGACATGGAAAGGTTTATCCCATGATGGGAATCATAGAATAGGTGCGGTGATAAGCCTTTCTTTTAGAGTGTCAAATGCCCTCTATTGTGCCTCTCCCCACTGAAAGGTACTCTTATGTCTAAGCAATATTTCCAAAGGCACGGCGATCTTGGCGTATCCCTTAATGAACTTTCTATAGTACCCAATGTGTCCAAGAAATCCGCGCATGGTGCTTTGGCTGGTAGGCTCCCCTAATCCCACAATAACTGCAACTTTCGTGGGATCCACTAGTAAGCCCTCTTTGCATATGATATGCCCCAACAACGTTCCAAAAGGAGTTACAAAGATATATTTCTTGATGTTGAGGGAAATCCTCAACTGCCGACATCTTTCAAACATCAATCTCAAGTTATCACAATGGTCCCTTACCAATCCATGCACTTTGTCCAATCATCCAAATATACTTGAAGGAACTTGTGGATGAAGTCCTGAAATGCTTGTACCACTATGCGCGAAAATATAGCGGCGCATTCCTCAATCCAAAGGGCATGACCGTGTATGCAAAGCTTCCCCACTCAGTGGCGAAAGTTGTCTTTTCTTGGTCCTCTTTAGCAATCCTTACTTGGTGATATCCCAAGAATCCATCTCGTGAAGGAATAGACCTCACGCCCAACAACTCCTTCCAAAATCTCTTCAATGAAGGGGGTGGGAAAAGGATCTATGATACAAATAGCATTTAACTCCATGTAATCCACACATATCCTAATCCGCCCATCCTTCTTTATGTTGATCACCATTGGACTTATCCATTCTGATTCCTCCATAGCCTTAATGATATCTAGATGCTATCATCTTGTCTAGCTCTTCTTTAACCCTTACGCGCATGTTGGGATTCATCCTGTAAGGCCTCTTCTGACCA
Organism: Taxus wallichiana var. yunnanensis; assembly: GCA_018340775.1. NCBI lineage: Eukaryota > Viridiplantae > Streptophyta > Pinopsida > Cupressales > Taxaceae > Taxus > Taxus wallichiana. The sequence goes on along the minus strand of CM031240.1, from coordinate 181,312,176 downwards.
GGCGTGCACCATCCTTCAACTTTATCCACATTTCCCCTAATGAATGGTGGATGCCTTTCAACTCATGGTATCTCGCACGATAATAAATCCTCAAATTCGTACAAGAGATCGATGCTCTTTGATACTTCCTTATCCAACCAATAGTCCCCAATGATAGCTTCCTTAGGCTCCTTCTCCGAGCCAATGTTAACTTTCTTGGTTTTGAGTGGTTCATGATACACACGTGCACATGCATGTGCACTTTCAACTACTTTGCGCATCCCAACCGAATGGTCAACATTCAAGCTCTCCATCTCCTCTCCATTAACAATGTATACCATTTTTCCTTTCTCCTTTTCAGCACATGCGTGCTCAAATTGTATGTCTTCTGGTTCCTCCTCTTCGAACCATGCTTCCAAGCTAGGTCCACCAAGTAAGTCTACTAATCTATCTTGCATCATGGCACAATCCCCCAAAGTGAGGTGCTTGATAGTCTGCAATGCCTCATCAACCGGTTGTATGGTACTTTGGTACTTGAATGTGTGAACCAGGTCAGCCACTAATTCCTACCAATTTCCCGTTTGGCGGTGAGTTTTAGAATGGATGTACCAAGCACACGCGCAACTTGTAGTGTCAAATATAGCTTGTGCACCCAAAGGGAGGGTGGTAAAGCTTCTGCGCCTTCTCCCCAGACCCTCTCACATGCCTGGATGTGGGAAGAGGTAGGTCTATTGCCATTGTAATCCTTGATAGCGGTGGGTATATTGCTCTTCAAGAATCAAACAGTGAGCGTAATTCTAACTTCACGCCATTCCAACAAGTTTTCACTATGTGCGGCCCACCACCTCGTTGTTGTGCCTATCAATACATAACCCAAGATATCTCGTCGCTCCTCCTCCCTCCAATGAGATTCCATTTCTCTTAAAAAGACCTCAGGGTATGCATCCCTAGAATACCTGGTTATTGCCTTTCCTCCCGTGCACCGAACTATACATGCCGTGGTTACCTTGGTCACTAATCCTTTCAGATGTCACCCAATCAATTCATAAGTCCCATGCACCCAATTATCGCATGCTATATTGGTAGTATCATTGATAGATTGAGCATCATCAAACTAGATGACTCCTTCTATAGGGTGGATGGTCTCTGGATCTCTTATGGAGTGCACATATATTCTTTAAGGACTTCCTCTCCAAGGGGTTCAGTATAGGGTGTGGAATTTCCATCAATAAGCGGTATAATCACCCTCTCTTCCTTGTTTTCAAAACTTATGTACCCCTTGTTAAACCGGAGATCTGTATTATTCTTATAGCACCATGGGCGCCCAAGTAACGCTGGGAAATTATCTGCGTCACAAAAGCGCCAAGACTTCAAAATCCTTAGTGAACTTAATCCTCTGAATGGTAATTGTTGTATCCTTCAATACACCTATGGGCATTGCCTTTGTTTTATTTTCCATATACAACACATTTTAAGATGGCCGTAATCTGAGTCTTCCCATTTGATGCCAAACATCTAGAGTGAGAACATTAACTTCCGCGCTTTGTGTCAATGAGGATGTTCTTCAAGTAGTCATCCATCCACTACTGCGTTTAAGGTGATCTCTTTGTCATAATCAAGGTTGTGAGGTGGAAGGTTTGCATGCGAGGATCTGCCTCTCGTGTTCTTCCCCAACGTGTGGCACCTTTTCTCTCGGCCATGCTCCTAGCAAGGGAATAACATTCTCTTGTCTCATCGGTTTACATACATCCTTAACCTCATCCAAGTCATTCTTTGGTGCTTCTATAGGTCTTCTTTGCTCATCTTTTCTAGGTTGATCTTTTAAGTATTGGATCTCCCCTTGTAAACTTTGAATTACGTCCATGGTTTCCTGGTAGAATTTTTTTGGTGAGCCAGGTTTGGATACTTCCCATGTACTACTTCTTCCCTCGAAACCAGAGGTCTTTGCCTAGGTGCTTCCCTTACGCACGCGGACTCCGCCCTTGTTGTTACCATAACAGGCTCTAGTTCTGATTCACGTATTACTCACGGGAGCCATTACATGTCAGCCTTCTTAATAATCACCATGGCAGCGCCCTTATCCTTCCAATACTGTTGACTCATATGTTCGTATAACTCTGGGAACTCTTCGTACTTATTTTTTTTTCCACACCATGAGCATTGTAGAAGATCTGGACATTCACACTTATAATGGTCTGTGGCTCCACAATTAAAACACGTCCCATGTGGGAACTCACTTCTTCCTCCCCGGGTCGTGATCCCCTTCTTGCGCGCCATAGCAGCTCACACTTATGCACATGCTGCATCATTTTCTATCCCACTTTATGTCTGGTAAGTGTAGAGACATCTCGAAAAAGACTTGAGGAGGTGGTTGGGGCCCTTTTCCTCCCGATCCAGGTCCCTTTGTTTCCTCCCGTGTTTCCTCCTCCAATGGATCCACTAGATCCTAAGCCACTAGCTTTGCCACTTCCACCTCCGAGATCCTCTTGTGTTAGGTACGGGGCTGTGTTTGTCATGCTTTGAATGCTCTGTCATCCCACCGAATTGCACACCGATAGCTTGTGAACTAGTTCCACTCCTAGTTGTATTTCCTTCACCACTTCCTAATGTGCTTCCAAAACCCATCATATATGTGCCTTGCCCAAACATTCCACCAAATCTTTGGAATAGTGTGTGAAGCCATAGAAGTCCCAAATGAGAAGTTGTATCTTACGGGTGCCGATTGGTTGCTTTCTACGATATCAAATGGATCAATTATACTTTTCCCTCATTCAAACAAACCAAGCGCAAAGGTTTGGTCGCTAGGTGGTGTCGGATGTGTGCCAATGACTCTTCTTTCTCTCTACGCGAATGAATCTCATCAGAAGCCGCAAGGTTTTCTCTCCCGCGCTTACCAAGATGGGGTATCACAAACCGTTCAGGTTCCACATCCTCCGTGTGAACCTCAACTCCTTTCCACCTTGTATGGCTCCATAACCCACTTGTACTCTTGCGTTGTCTATTGATCTCCCTTTCACATGCTTTGTTATACTTGACCCATCTCTCCTCCCTTTCCTTTTCAGTCGTTATATCAGCCATCCTTCCCCACCTAGCTTCCTCTCCAAGCACTCAGAGTGGTTTAGCCAGCCATAGGAAATGCCTCTAAACCCATGGATAACATCAATATTTTGATCGCAAGGGGGATAACACACAGAAATGATCCTTTGGGGCTCCCACAAAAACTCAAACTCAGCAGCTTCTGGATAGGAATACGTGGAAATGGCGTATTCCAGAGTGTAGCTAGTCAATAATCCCTTCCACCAATGATCTATAGCACGGGTCCATGTTAGATCAACATCTTGTAAGTTCTGATATGTTTCTTAGGTCCAAGGGTGTGACTTATAACACTACCATGATCTGGATGTATAAGTCGAGATCCATTCAAATAACTCTACTAGGAAATAACAGAAGAAGGTTTCATACAACTCATGATAAAGAGTGTCTTCCACCCATCTTCATGTGTCAAACCCAGGTCCAGTATTGAATCTCTAAGAGAATTCATCCTCCGTGATTTTAAACCAATCTTCAACACCTTCTAGGGTTAAGCACTCCATCATCACTTTTCACATAGACCATGATGTATGCCATGTTCCACTACAACTTCAAAAATAGGGTCCTAGAAACGGAACCAAGATGTAGTCATTTTTACACCCACCAAGAACAAGGGAACCTCATGCGCACTGACCTATCACCCAACGGGTTCAGGTGCTCACCCGAGGCATGCTAGAGGGAGCCGAGTCTCTCTTTTATGTGAGTTTAGTGGAAGGCATAATTCATGATCTTGAATTAATGATTTAATAGACATGAAGAAGCTATAGATCTCGAACGGCTCCTACACCCCTTCGGTCATAATAAAAAAGAAAAGTGCACAATATAATTAATTGAACTAGGAAGTTGTAAATCCACAAATAGACCTAACATTAAACTAAGGTTCATGATTATACAAGATCAAAAGCATAGTAGAAACATGAAAATAATACGAAGGAGATCTTAATATAAAAGGAATGGTAACCTTATCATATTCATTCATAGTATTACTCCAAAACATCACAGAGTGGCGAAACACAATCATACAACATATACGGATCCATACATGTATGCTCATAAAACAAAATTTACATTCCCCATTTCCCCATTACATCCTTCCTAGAATCATCTACCCATTTTATCCCATAGTTCTCACAAGAATGCAGCAGAACTCCACTACCCCACTTGTGTCTCTCTTTCTTTGCCAATGGTGCACGTATATATAGGCATCGATCTCCTACAAACTCCTCTGCAACCTCAGATCTGGCCCCAAGTGTCAAGGTGTGGGTCACCCCAGGCGCATGCCTCTCCATGTCATGATTAGCTTTTTGGATCTTCCTATCGCAAGGTATATTCCTCCTAGGACACCCTATTGCCAGGCTAGAACCTTATTCAAACGGAACATGTTCTTCATTTGTTCTGTCCAAAAGGCTAAAAATGGCTAAGTCCCAAATTGTTCTTCACGGGCGCGCATCCTAGGTTCTCCAAGAACCCTTTTTGAATTCTGCCTTGCATGCCTTCACCTGCGCACTTCCTCCGGCCGTGCGCGCCTACATGCCTTTAAGATTGGAGGATACAATAGGGTCACAACATTACCCCACACTTCACTGTTCTCCATCCTCGGGAACCTTCTCAAAGAATGCGATACAAAAAATGCAAGGCCTTTCCTTGGAAAAGAATGGAGGAAAGAATAAAGAATGGGGGAGAGAAAGAATAGAAGGAAAATTGCCTAAAGAAGAAGAAGAGGGGAAAATTTTGCAGCAAGTTGTCCTCCAGCGTATTCCATGCAATGACTTCATCTTGTGCTCTTTTCTAGAGGTCACCAACCAATGTGCTTGGAGAAGTTTTGGAAGATTGTTTCATGCTTGTGCTTGGCTATTTGGGATTGCTTGCATTAGGATAAAGCTTGTTGTTTGGAACTTGGAACAACTCCATTATGGAGAGGTAGGAGCTTCTCTCTTGAAATGCTCTTCTTGTATATATGTAAATGTTCTTGCGTGAATGTTTTAGTATATTTTTGGGTTGTTGGGTAGATGGCCTAGGAATGGTCTAGGAGAAGACTATGGGGTTATTTTGTGGGAGGTAAAAATGTGTTTTAGGGAGGTATAAGGGTGGAGGGAGTTGGGATTTGGGTTTCACCTTACAAAGAAATAGCTTGCATTTCTTTACTCGTTATGGGGTGCCATAAGAGGTTGGGGAGACATAAGAAAATGTGAGGAATAAGGGGTACTTGGGGGAGGCATAAGGGCATGACAGGGTTTTGAAATGATATTCATATATATATATATATATATATATATATATATATATATATATATATATATATATATATTTGGTGGGTTGTACTCAGGTGGTGATACCCATTTTCCCCCTTGGGAGGCATAAGCAACATCCCCCATAGCTTCTTGCTCCTTTGGCTTGCTTGATGAAGCCTTTGTATTGTTTGTCATGTTTTAATGTAGTTGTAAACTACATTCTATTTTGGGATTGTTTTTTTCTTTGTGAAATTGCTGATTGTATGTTTGTGGAAACCTGTTGTTTCTATGAGTTGGATCACATCTTTTATTGCATTGTGGTTGGGGCTCGGGGCCAATGAAGAAGGATGGATTCTCCTCTTCATTGGATGTCTTGGTTGGGTGGAGAGCGTTGTATTTCCCCTACTCTGTTTTGATCAAATTAGAAGAATGAGGAGTATGCATGTTGATGTTCTAGAGCTGAGAAAAGACAGTTTGTGAGTCCCTTATGAAATGAAATATCATTGTAACCTTTCCCACTTGAAGTGGCTAAACTTTTAAATGTTTGTAATGGAAATATGTACTAATTACAAGTGGAAATTTGAAAGGTAAAATATTTATACTCTTTATTCTGTTTTGGAAAGAATGTGAAAGAATTATACGTGTTTTTGTATGTTGCATTTTGAAACCAAATGGAAAGGAAGTTGTAAGAGTTCATTTAAATTAATGGAAGTGGTTTTGTATTTTCCATATGTCGTTAATCCATTTGAAATTTGTGTTTAGCATTTACTATGAAATCCTTGTTTGAAAAGTGGTAAAGTGAAACACGTGAGAAGAAAATGTATTATTTTGTTCTCGCATATAATATATGTTTTGGAAGAAATAAAAGAAGAAAGGTTATAGTATTGTATTTTGGAATCAATAAAGGATTGCACTACCTTTTTCAATCTGTATTGTTGTATTGAAATTGATCATCCATTTTGTTTTGAAATCTTTATTGAAAAGAAGAATTGTGTGCGAGGAAAAATATAATGCTCTATTCTTTAAAAAAAAAAATTAAGATTGGAAATCGAATTTGTATTTTAGCCCATAGATGGTTTGATTAAATCAACTAAATGTATTAGGCTAGGATTAGAATTAATTTCCACACTTGGGAGATGGAAAGTAATTAAATAGATCCTTTAAAAATTTGCACTCTGCTTTACTCTTTTAAATTGACAATTATCTAAACAAAATGCACAGATCAAACCTACAACAATAAAATAAAAAATTAAATGATGAAATTGAAGTAGTAGGCCCTAAATGAATTCAATTAGATAAAGACACTTAAAGGAAATACTTCAAAACCTGGAAAAATTGAGTTCAAAGTTTTCACAGTCGTTTTGCTGTCAAAATGGTAAATTTTGAATTGGAATTCAATCAAATAGATATACCTCACAAACTTATCCTAATTATTCCTAAGAACAACTCTTCATGTCTATTTGACATGTTGAGAGAGGAAGAAGATTAAATTGAATAAATATTACAAGTTAAAATTTACCGATTAAATCTTGTAAAAGCTTGCAGCCGTTTTCTTAAAATTGACCCCTTAAAATTTATCAAAATAAAAAATTAATCATCTATGTGTAAAGAATTTGTCGAGATATTTCCAGAAAGTCCTCATTTTCCCAAAACTGAGATCTCTATCAAAAGTTATGGCCTTTTGAAGTTTTTCTTCCTTAGCGTCAAAAAAAAAATTGGGAAAAATTTCCTTGGCGGGCCCGAGCCCAAATTTTTCCCTTAGAGCTTAGGAATTTTTTTGGGAAAATTTGGAAAAATTTTCCTGCTGGCCCATAGCCAATCAAAGGCTTCCACATGGCACCATGAGGTGTCAGCGGTGGGACGGATCTCCTTTTAACTTAGCGCTCCCGAAAATATTTTGGGAAAAATTTCCAAATTTTCCCCGCCGGCCCGCGACCAATTAGGTGATGCCACATGGTGTCATGAGGCGTTAGCGGTGGAGAGATTCCCATTTACATTTTTACGCTTTGGAAAATTTTGGGAAGATTTTCCAAGTTTTACCCGCCCGTCCCGCTAGCCTCGTAGCCAATCCGAAGTGCGCCACATGGCATCGCGAGGTGTCGACGGAGGCACGGGTCCTTGTTATCCTCTTAGCCCTTCGGGACATTAAGAAACTTTTCTCCCCCACCCTACTTTCCCCTGCATTGGCTTAGGTGATGCCATGTATCCCCTACAGACTTGCGGGAGCATGAGCACAAAATTGGCTCCTCAACCCATGCGGGAGAATTTTCAAAATGTCTCCCACTGCCCCATTTTTCCCTGGGCTGACTTAGGGAGTGCCACGTGTCCTTGGTGGACTTACGGACCCGTGGGAGCATAGGTGTAAATGTGTTTTTTTCCCCCACATGGGAAAATTTCTAAAATCCTTCCCACAGCCCGCTAACCCGCCCTTTGGGAAAATTTTCACCCTTGGGCCCACAGGCCCACTCTTGGGGAAAATTTTCACCCCAAGGCCCGCCGGCCCATAACTTGAGAAATATAAGGAGTTAGGAGGAATTCTTTATATCAATGGAAAGGTAAGGAAATTTTCTATCCAATGTAAATTTTAGGGAATTTTTGAACACGTTAAGTGTGAGAAAAATAAAGTTGAATCTTTAAGTCTGTTAGAGAGTGGGTATGGTGAAGAATTACCCTCTGAACCTAATTGAACCTTCTAACCCTAGATTTTGGATCTTATGACCTATAATAATTGTTAATAAAAGAAAATTATGTTCTAGTGGATTAGAATTGTTTTGGAACTTGTTAGTGATAGTTGTTGCCTAGTAACCTGGTTGTAGACTCTTTTAAACAAAAAAATCCATAATTTTTCCTAACTAATCCTAGGTTATTTCTTGGGTCTCAAGTGGGTTGTTTTTAGCGGGCGTTACACTTGGTATCAAAGCAGTGGTTCAAAATCTTGGGCCATTGGGCACACTAGAAAACTTGAGACATGAAACTTAAACCTATCACACTTTTAAATCTAGAAAGTAACTTAGTTAGAAATTACATATTTTAGTAAACATGGAAATTGAATAAAACTTATAAAGATGAACTCTCACCTTGGTCTGCGGGGAGGCATAGATGGACGAGGGTATTTTCAACATAGACCCAAACTTACCACCACCGATCATGTTTGTAGTAGCTATCCTACCCCGATTTTTGCACTCTTCGGATGTTAATGTCGCTCTACGTGGAGGATCGGTAGGAGGACATGCAACCGGACATGATAGAGTCCTTCCATTGAGGGTCATTTATCTCCTGAACCCAATGAGGAGCATGTAGGAGAGAAATCCCATGCAGAGTTAGCCAGGGTAGAGTCACCATAGAGGGGACATGGTGATCGAGTTTTAGAACATAGAGAGAGGTCTCAGAACCTTAGGATTAGGGATGAGCATGTCGAGAGACCTAGAGGCCATCAGACCACAGCTGTAGATCACATCAGGGAGATCCTGAAGCTTCACCATCACATTATTCTAGTGACATAGGTGGATTTTAGGTAGAGGCCTAGTTGATGAGCTTGAGTGGATGCTTCAAGCTCTGTCCTTGTTCTAGTAACACGAAAGCTCATGTTGCGATCCATCTACTGAGGGATGGAGTGGTGTCTCTGGAGGACAGAGGAGTAGAAGCTCCATGTTGATTATGAGATAGTTACAGGAGCTCTTTGAGGAGCATTTCCTAGAACAAATATTTGTCACAGAGGTTCATACAATAGTGGATAGATGATTTCCATGACCTCGATAGGCATCTCTTATAGTGGCTAAGTATGAGAGTAGATTTCTAGATCTACTCCAGTATGTTGGTTACATGCAGATGAGCAAGTGCGGATCCACATGTTCATCTAGGGGCCTGAACCTAGACATTGGAGGTGTAGTGCAGATCCATTGTCCACAGACATTAGCTGAGGCCATCGAGAAGGCCTATATAGTAGAGGAGACTCGGGGAAAGACCCAGCAGGCTAGAGACCAGTCCGAGCTGCATACTGCATACAACAGATGCAGGATAGCAGATTAAGGGGGTCAGTACCTCTTCCTCGTGGTGGACAAGGTTCAACAAGTCATCTTTAGACCACAATAACAAGCAGTAGTCCGCCCACCTTATAGACCTCCACAGAGATTTGATGCACAGAGGTCGAGTATGGGGCCTCCTCCTAGGGGTCCCATCAAGACACATGGGTGCCCAGAGAGCTCACTCAACAGGAGCTCACCAGCAGAGACCTCAGTAGACCGCATCCAATCATCAAGATCCACACCACAGACCTCTAGAGTACCAACTGGACCTGTTACACATGGGAGAGGATCAGGTGGTTGTTTTGGTTATGGTGTTACTAGAATTTTTTTGGAGAGACTACCCACAGAACCCTAATAACAAGGGTAAGACATAGATCTCAGAGCCTACTTTGTTGGTGATATGGGGCATAGTCATAGGATGTATGCAGTGGTCGAGAACCACCAGGAAGAGCATTAGAGTATAGTTATTGAGACCATAGGTAGCATTGGTGGTATTCCTACCTCCATCTTGTTTGATTTTGGTTCTTCTGATTCTTTCATTACACCATCTTTAGTAGAGTGATGTAGGCTAGTGGCAGTTAGGTAGGGTCATATTTGGGATGTTGAGATGGCTTCTAGAGCCAAGATCTCTGTAGAACTCCTTAGTTAAGGAGTGTGTGGTGGATTTGGGACCTTTCACCACTACCTCGGATCTCTATATCCTTCCTTTGGGCTCATATGGAGTCATCTTGGGTATGGATTGGTTATCGGCACACAAGGCCAGAGTGGATTATTACCACAAGATTATATCTTGTGAAAATGATTTGGGAGTTGAGTCGGTGATTTCGGGGTCGGAGACCCTTGTTTCTATTCATACCATCTCTACTATGTAGCTTAAGCGGTGTGTGTGATGGGGTTTGCTAGATGTATGCTATTATAGTCAGTGACATATCAGAGGATGGGTCTAGTGGACCATCACTAGATGATCACCCCTTTTTGAGAGAGTTTTCAGATGTCTTTCTAGGGGAGCTACCAAGGTTACCACCCCCACGTGAGATTGATTTTCATATAGACCTGGTTCCGGGAGTAGAGCCTATCTCACGAGCACCTTATCGAATGACCACACCCAGAGCTCTGTGAGCTCAAGTTGCAGCTTGAGGGCCTTTTGAGAAAGGCCTTATCCATCCTAGTGTATCCCCTTGGGGTGCACGGTGATTTTTGTGAAGAAAAAGGATGGATCCTTGCGGTTGTGTATTGATTACCACCAATTGAATAAGGTAATGATTAAGAATCATTATCCCCTTCCATGCATTGATGATTTGTTTGATCAGATGAAGGGAGCCATGGTTTTCTCTAAGATTGATCTTAAGTCAGGCTACCATCAGCTAAGGATTTCAGAGGCGGACATTCATAAGACCACCTTCTGTACGAGATATGGCCACTATGAGTTCATAATGGTGCCTTTTGGTTTGACTAATGCCCCCACAATATTTATGAGTTTGATGAATGGGGTATTTAGGACCTTCTTAGATCACTTCATGCTCATCTTCCTTGATGACATTTTGATTTACTCACGTATGCGTGAGGAGCACGAGGGGCACCTTTGCCAGGTTCTTCAATGTCTTTGGGAGCAAAACTTTTCGGGAACTTGGAGAAGTGTGCATTCTTTCAGATGGAGGTGCAGTATTTGGGCCATATCATTTCTAGGGAAGGTATCACCATCGATCCTTCCAAGATTAGAGCTATTATGGATTGGCTAGCACCCACTACTGTGACTGAGGTGCGCAGCTTCATGGGATTAGTAGGTTACTACCGGATATTTTTTCAGGACTTCTCTCGATTGCACACCCCATCACTTCCCTACAGAGGAAAGGGAAGAAGTTTTTTTGGTTAGATAGATGTGAGTAGGCCTTTAGTACACTGAAGGAATGCCTCACTACAACACCTATTCTTGCAGTGCCGGATCCACAAGGTGAGTTTTTCATTTGCATGGATGCTTCTTTAGTAGGGCTTGGAGGTGTGTTGATGCAGGAGGGAAGAGTAGTGGATTTTGAGTCTCACAAACTCAAATATTATGAGCTTAATTACCCAACTCATGATCTTGAGCTTACGGCAGTTGTGCATGCTTTGGTTTGATGGAGGAATTTTCTACTTGGTCGAGATTCACACTCATGATAGATCACTTGAGTCTTCATCACCTCTTCACGTAGCCCAATCTCAATGCTTGTTAGTGGTATTAGATGGAGTTGCTTTGTGAGTATGATATGGAGATAGAGCATGTGAAAGGGAAGGAGAATGTGGTGGTAGATGCTCTCAGTAGATGGAGACATGTGGCTATGGCCACCTCAGTGAGCACAATTTGTGGAGTAGGATCCTTCAATAACTTCCTCTTGACAGCTTCTACATTACAGTTTCGAGCAGAGATCGAGTCTCAGAGACCCCTCGAGGGAAGTTTTATGGTTTTTCTTTAGAGGTAGATGGTCTTCTTTAGGCACAGAGGCTAAATTTATGTTCCCAGAGATGGAGGCTTGAGGCAGACATCTTGGCAGAGGCACATCATGCACCCTATTCAGCCCATCCTAGGGTGAAGAAGATGCACGCCACCTTGAGACAATTATATCATTAGAGAGGACTTGAGAGATGTGGCCTAGTTCATGTCATGATGTTTAGAGTGCCAGAAAGTGAAGGCCAGCATCAGCATCCAGCTAGCCTTCTCTTTCCTCATGCTATACTAGAGTGGAAATGGGACACCATTTCCATGGACTTCATTGTTGGGCTACCGATGTCGAGATATCACCACGATGCCATCATGGTCACGGTTGATAAATTGAAAAAAGTGGCTCACTTTTCTCCGGTAAAGACCACTTATACAGCTAGAGCAGTGGCACGGGTATATTTGGATGAGATTTTCAGGTTGCATGGGATTCCACGAAAGATCATTAGTGACCGTGATCCTTTGTACACTTCCCATTTTTGGACTACCATGCATAGCATGCCCTCGGGATGAAGATTAATTTCAGCACAACATATCACCCCAAGACATAGATGGATAGACTAAGTGAGTGAATCAGATTTTAGAGGACATGCTCAGGATGTATGTGATGGATCAATAGTCTAGATGGGAGGAGTACTTGTACTTAGTGGAGTTTTCCTACAATAATAGTTTTCAGAGTTCTATAGGCATGGCTCCTTTTCAGGCTTTGTATGGTAGGGAGTGCAGGACACCTCTTAGCTGGACAGGCTAGAGGATAGGGTTTCTCTTGGACCAGCTTTGTTGTAGGACATGGAGCAATAGGTGATTTTGATTAGACAGAGACTACAGGAGGCACAAGATAGGTAGAAGAAGTACACAGATCAACATAGGACCGACCATAGTTTTGATGTGGGCATGAAGGTGTTCCTTCATGTCGGCCACACAAAGAGCCCTATCCATTATGGAAAAGGCTCTAAGTTAGCTCCTAGATTCAGTGGGTCCTTTTGAGATCTTGGAGCGTATCGGCCCTTTGGCCTACCATCTAGCATTGCCACCTAGCTTGTCTCACGTACATGATGTGTTTCATGTTTCAGTTCTTAGGAGATATGTTGTAGATCCTTCTCATGTGTTAGATTGGACATCATTGCAGGTGTAGGATCAGGGGCTGTGATGGTGGAGCCCATTCACATCCTAGATCATAGGACCCCCAGGCCTTCGAGGCGAGAGGTTGATCGGGTTTGGGTGCGTGGGATAGATATGATGATGAGACTGTAGCTACATGGGAGGATGCTACTTTACTACGAGTTCAGTTTCCACATTTGTTCCAGTGACTTCCAGGAGGAAGTCAAGTCTAAGGGGAGGGGGATGTAGTGCCCACTTCCCTTTGACACTTGTTTGATACTAATCATGATACTATTGATTATATTATGGACATGATTATGGACTTTATTATAGTATGATGTTAAATGTTAGATCATGGATTATTGTTGACTTGATTCAATTATGATGCATGATGATTATTAGAGACATTTTATATGTTGATGATGATATATATGTTGGACATGGTTATATGATGGATGTTGTTTGGACTTGTAATAATTGATATTTTGATTAGACCTAGAAAATGAAAATTGGATTAAAATTGATGATGATATAGTTGTTAATGAAATTGTGAGTGATATTGTTGATTTTGTGATAATTGTTGTGATTCACATATATATTGATGATCTTGAAATTATATTTATATTCATTTGGATGTTATTATATGGCCATGAGGCCGAAGGAGGTATTTGTGTTTTTGTAGGTTAAAATATCACAACAAACATCGGGGATTGGAGACCAACCACATTGGAATTCTAGATGAATTCAACAAGGTCACCATGGCAAACTAGTATTTGTTGTGTGTGTTTGTATTTTTTTGTTAGGGATTCCCATGGGGGAATCACCTTTAAATGTGACCAAGGGATTTTATGTTTTTCTTTTTATTTGGTCCCTTTTGTTTAATTTTTGCATGTGTTTTATGTGGTGCACTTACCCTTTCATTATTTATTTAATGTGGTGTTAATATTGTGAGTAATCATATTGTTTAGTTAATTAATTAAAAGATGTCATAAGAATGTAATTAATAGAGTTGTTGGCCATGTTTTAAAGTGTTGTAAGAATGTGTAAGTAATGTGTAAGTGACCTTGTAAGTGATGTGTAAGTTAACTTTTGAGTGTGAAACACTCCACCTTCTTGAAATTCAATTTGTCCTTGGAGGCTGATTTTGGAGGCTTGTGGGACAAGTTAAACTTGTCCCATGCCTCTTAAATTTACATACCAACCTTGCCTATGGTTGGAGGGTTAGATTTAGACCTTTTTATGCATTTTTACAAGTCAAGTTGAATGTTGTAATTGCACTTTTCTTACTTAATTTAATTTCAGTCCTTATGGGGTATGGGCTTGTTTGAGTGTGTAAGTGAAATCTGTCATATTATTCACCCACTTATTTATTATGCATTGGAGAATGAAGTTGAATTTTGGGGTTGGGGTTGAGGATGTGTGATGTGGCATCCTACATGGATCCTCCTCATCCTCTTCTCTTCCCTCTTCTATAAAATTTGAATTTCTTTCCTTGTTTTGGGTTGCTTCACTTTTGGAGACTTCATTTTGGGTGAATTTTCTTGTTGTTTTGGGAGCTCTTGCTTGGAGAAGTTTTGGAAGATTGTTGCATGCTTGTGCTTGGCTGTTTTGGATTGCTTGCATTGGGATAAAGCTTGTTGTTTTGGAACTTGGAACAACTCCATCATGGAGAGGTAGGAGCTTGGCTCTTGAAATGCTCTTCTTGTATATATGTAAATGTTCTTGTGTGAATGTTTTGGTATATTTGTGGGTTGTTGGGTAGATGGCCTAGGAATGGTGTAGGAGAAGACTATGGGGTTATTTTTGGGAGGCACAAGTGTGTTTTAGGGAGGTATAAGGGTGGAGGGAGTTGGGATTTGGGTTCCACCTTACAAAGAAATAGCTTGCATTTCTTTACTCATTATGGGGTGCCATAAGAGGTTGGGGAGACATAAGAAAATGTGAGGAATAAGGGGTACTTGGGGAGGCATAAGGGCATGACAAGGTTTGAAATGATATTCATATATATATATATATATATATATATATATATATATATTGGTGGGTTGTACTCAGGTGGTGATACCCATTTTCCCCTTTGGGAGGCATAAGCAATCCCCCCCATAGCTTCTTTCTCCTTTGGCTTGCTTGATGAAGCCTTTGTATTGTTTGTCATGTTTTAATGTAGTTGTAAACTACATTTTGTTTGGGACTGTGTTTCTTTGTGAAAATGTTGCTTGTATGTTTGTGGAAGCTTGTTGTTGCCATGAGTTGGATCACATCTTTTATTGCATTGTGGTTGGGGCTCGGGGGCCAATGAAGAAGGATGGATTCTCCTCTTCATTGGATGTCTTGGTTGGGTGGAGAGTGTTGCCTTTCCCTACTCTTGTTGTGATCAAATTGGAAGAATGAGGAGTATGCATGTTGTTGTTCTAGAGCTGAGAAAAGATAGTTTGACAGTCCCTTGTGAAATGAAATCTCATTGTAACCTTTCCCACTTGAAGTGGATGAACTTGTAAATGTTTGTAATGGAAATATGTTGTACTGATTGCAAGTGGAAATTTGAAATGTAAAAGAGTTATACTCTGTATTCATTTTGGAAAGAATGTGAAAGAATGATATGTGTTTTTGTATGTTGCATTTTGAAACCAAATGGAAAGGAAGTTGTAAGAGTTCATTTAAATTAATGGAAGTGGTTTTGTCTTGTCCATATGTTGTTATTCCATTGGAAATATGTGTTTAGCATTCACTATGAAATCCCTGTTTGAAAAGTGGTAAAGTGAAACACGTGAGAAGAAAATGTATTATTTTGTTCTGTATATAATATATGTTTTGGAAGGAATAAAAGAAGAAAGGTTGTAATGTTGTATTTTGGAATCAATAAAGGATTGCATTACCTTTTTCAATCTGTATTGTTGTATTGAAATTGATCATCTATTGTGTTTTGAAATCTCTGTTGAAAAGAAGAAATGTGTGTGAGGAAAAATATAATGCTTTGTTCTTAAAAAAAAAAAAGTTAAGATTGGAAATCAGAATTTGCATTTTAGCCCATAGATGGTTTGATTGAATCAACTAAATGTATTAGGCTAGGATTAGAATGAATTTCCACACTTGGGAGATGGAAAGTAATTAAATAGATCCTTTAAAATTTTCCCTCTGTTTTATTCTTTCAAACTGGCAATTATCTAAACAAAAAATGCACAGATCGAACCTGCAACAATAAAATAACAAATTAAATGATTAAATTGAAGTAGTAGGCCCTAAATGAATTCAATTAGACAAAAACACTTAAAGGAAATACTTCAAAACTTGGCAAAAAACGAGTTCAAAGTTTTCATAGTCGTTTTCTTTGTCAAATTTGTAAATTTTGAATTGGAATTCAATCAAATAGATCTACCTCACAAAAATTATCCTAATTCCTCCTAAGAAAAACTCTCCATGTCTATTTGACATGTTGAGAGAGGAAGAAGATCAAATTGAATAAATCTCACAAGTTAAAATTTACCAGTTCACACTGTAAAATCTGCAGGACATTTTCTTAAAATTGACCCCTTAAAATTTATCAAAATAAAAAATTAATGATCTCTATGTAAAGAGGACATCGAGATATTTCCAGAAAGTCCTTGTTTTCCCAAAACCAAGCTCTCTATCAAAATTTATGGCCTTAAAGTTTTTCTTCCTTGGCGTCAAAAATTGGGAAAAATTTCCTTGGCGGGCCCATGCGGTTTTTAAATTTTCCCTTAGAGCTTAGGAAATTTTTTGGGAAAATTTTCCAAAATTTTCCCCCACCCCCACCCCCAACCACATAAATCAAAGGCTTTATGTGGCACCATGAGGTGTTAGTGGAGGGCGGACCCTTTTTAAACTTAGCGCTCCAGAAAATTTTGGGAAAAAATCCAAGTTTTTTCCCCACCCCCATCACGCCGTGACCAATCAGGTGATGCCACATGGCATCATGAGGCATCGGCGGTGGAGCGAGTCCCTTTTTCCTTTTTTGTTTTTGAAAAAAATTTTGGGAAAATTTTCCATGTTTTCCCCCTCGTCCCCGCCCGCCCATGACAATCGGGAGCTGCCACGTGGCATGAGCGAGGTGTCGGCGGAGGCCCATGTCCTTTATCCTCTTAGCCCTTTGGGGTGTTAAGAGAAAATTTCTCCCCACCACTCCACTTTCCGTTGGCTTAGGTGATGCCACGTGTCCCTTGGGCTTGCGGGACTTGCGGGCACAATGTTGGCTTTTCACCCCACATGGGAAATTTTCCCAAAATGTCTCCCGCCGCCCCGCTTTCCCCACGCTGGCTTGAGAGTGCCACGTGTCCCTTGTGGACTTGCGGACCCATGGGTGCGTGGGCACAAAATGTTATTTTTTTCCCCCATGTGGGAAATTTTCCAAAAGTCTCCCATGGCCTCACCAACCCACCCTTTGGGAAAATTTTCACCCCTGGGCCCACAGGCCCGCTCTTGGGGAAAATTTTCACCCCAAGGCCCACCGGCCCATAACTTGAGAAATATGAGGAGTTAGGAGGACTTATTTATATCAATGGAAAGGTGAGAAAATTTCCTATCCAATGGGAATGATTTAGGGAATTTTTGAATGCATTAAGTGTGAGAAAAATCAAGTTGAAACTTTAAGCCTGTTAGAGAGTGGGTATGGTGAAGATTTACCCTCTGAACCTAATTGAACCTTCTAACCCTAAATTTTGGACCTTATGACCTCTAATAATTGTTAATAAAAGAAAATTATGTTCTAGTGGATTAGAATTGTTTTGGAACTTGTTAGTGATAGTTTTTGCCTTGTAACCTAGTTGTAGACTCTTTTAAACAAAAAAATTATTCCATAATTTTAACATTGATCCATGATCTAGAACCACCGATCCTCCACATTCTCAATAGTATCTTTGAACCCCTACGCAGCGAGGTAGTTCCACCTTGAAAGGTGAATCACATTCTATGTAGATGATGCACCTAAGAATATCCCTCCAAATGACATTAAAGTTGTCTATCCTGCCATTGATGTACTTGATCCCTGACTTACTCCTACTCTCCTACTTCCCAAGTTATCTTGTTGGTTACTTGTTTTACTAGATACTAAAAAAATAAGCGCAAGGGCTAGGTCACCAGGTGGATTAAGATATGCACCCGTGGTCCAGGTAGTCTTTATTGGCACACTTCTATGTGAGGCCAAGGGGATCTCTATCATGCTTTCCAAGATGGGGAGTTCTGATGCTCTGCTCCACATCTTCTATATAAGTTGTAAATCCTTCACGATCCATCTTTCTCCTCCACGCCATACTTTCTACAATAGAAAACTACTTCTCTATCTTCCTCTCACACGCCTCATTATACTTAAGCTACCTTTCTTCTCTCTGCCTCTTTACCACTAGGTCTTCCATCTTAAACCAAACCTGTTTCTACCCTCTCGCGTGGTGAAGTTTAGTTAGCCATTGGTTTACTCTCCAGGTTCAAAGTCACCATCAAGATCTTGATCACCAGAAGAATACCTTGCAAATATGTTCCTCTTAGATACCGCAAAAACTTGAATTCAGCTACCTTCGAGGCAAGAGTACGTCGAAATTTAATATTCTAGAATATAACTATTTAGAACACCATGAAACCATGTATCCACAATGCAATTCCAAATCAGATCAGCATCATAAAGGGCCTGAAATTCTTCTTGTGTCCAGACAAGTGCGCGATACCTCCAATTCCGCTAAGATGCATAAGCAATAAGCCACTCGTATAGTTCTACTGGAAAGATAGTGAAAAATATCTCATATAAGTTGTCATACAGATTATGTTCTACCCAAGTGTGTGCGTTAAACTTAGATCCACTGCTAAACTGCCATGCATATTCTTCCTCTAGATCATGTATCCATTCCTCAATACTTGCTAGAGTTAACCAGTACATCTTCATCACAAACCATCATGAAAACAACTGAAAGATAGGTCTTGGCAATTGAACCAATGATGCAACCTAGAATTTACCAAATAACACCCTAGTCGCATTTGCCACATCACTCAGGCCTTGACCGAGCACTCACCCAAAGTGAATAAAGGTACTAGGTCCCTCTTTAGGTTTGTTGTATCAGGATGTTAGCATGATGAAGGAAGAAACATATAGATTCATAATTAATCCATCATTCTACAATGCATGGTACTCTTAGATCTATGGAAGAACAATCTTAAACAGTAATCATGATTGAATTAATAACATGCACTACTCAACTACACACAAAATGACACTTAGATTTAGCCAATATCTTCCATCTATTAATAAATACAAAATCTCCTTACAGTATTGTCAATCTGCACTCAATGAGCATATAGATCCGATATAGTAATTTAGTCATATGCGTATATCTCACATACACACACTCGTATTTTCATGGTTACACACATAATCTGATATATTATCTGTTACATACACTCTCTCTTCTACTATGCACCTAACATCATATATATAGGGTGGGGACTTTCCCTTCACCGCTTATCTATTCCAAAAATAGGCCGCATGCTATTGATAGCCACACACCGTTTACAAGCATAGCCACACATGCAAGTGTGCTATCTATAGTCCTCTTGCAATTAACTGAAGTGTTAATTCTATTCTTAGCTTATCTCCATGCAAAATGCTTCGATCTGCTCCTCCAAAGATAGACAATGCATGATGTGCATGTCTCTACATCGTTGGTGTGTTCTGCACGCCATCTTCTAAAAATAGGTCTTCATGCTCAAAATCGGCTAAGTCCTGAAAGATAAACTTGTCTTCCACACACGGGTCCTTCTTGTCCTTCTGTGCCCTTGGTTTTGGGCCTTCTATCCCGTGGAATCCTTGTGTGATCTTTGACAAGTATTCTTTTATCAAAACTACAAGATAAGATTGTACTTGATCCTTGAATTAGTATGACACTAATGAAATATAAATTACTATATAACTAAGTCGGGATCATGTGGATTGCACTTGGTTGTTTGATAAGTTATATATATAAAGGCTTATGTGGTTGTGATTTATAGCTATTATTTACATAATCGGGATTGGTTGTCAATCAAGTTGTTACTGATTATTTTACTTGAATATATCTTAAGTTATTTCTTGCAAGGCTCTTACTTGATTGAAGCACTTAGTGATCTTGTTTCCATTATCTTTATGATTGAAAGATGTCTACTTTGAATGTTCAAAAGAATTGTGTATTCTTTTTGAACCTTAGAATAATTTTCAGTTAAAAGCAACATTCCTTTCTTGAAATTATTAGATAGGGCATGTTGTTCTGAATATTTAGATCTTATCATGCTCAATTTGTATGAACTGATAGATGCTAACAATCTTGCAGATGGACTTTGTGAAAGGTGAAAGAAGGACGAAGTTTAGAAATTTGCATTTGTTCTAATGATTGAAGAAAGATGATTTGCATAACTGATTGTATTATTCATTACTTAAGTACTTGTGTTTTGGAAATAGGAAAGGCTAATGGCCCATTTATTGTACCTATTCCAAAAAGAGAAGTTGTTGATTCAAGCTTCCTTAAGAAAGTTTTGATATTTAGTTTCTGAAATAAATATAGAAATCTCCTTGTTAGTAACATTATCTTATGTATTGATTGAAGTGAATGATTTTTTTTTTTGAATTTAGTCATTATATCATTTATAATGAAATGGAAATCTGCATTTGTGTTTGCAATTGTATGAGATATGGAGTCTAAACAAATGAAAGATAATGATGCTCTTATATGATTGAATATATGATATAAATTGAATACAATATGTTTTATTATCTAGGTACATCATGAATGAAGTTGAAATGTGAATAATATGTTGTAATTAACTTATGAAAATATAATTTATACTTAGATAATATATAAGTAACACGATGTTTTGATTTTATTATTTAGATAATTGTTTGTGTATGTAAAACAATAGTTAACCATGTTAAAGGACTTTGTGTGGTTATATACATAATGAAAGGAATAATTCTGATATAACTACATTATCAATTAAGGACAATTAATTGATGATTTATGGATATTAATCTTATACTTGGAAAAATATATGTTATGAATGCTTAGGCTAGATAGGTTTACTTCTTAAGGTACGAGAACACACCTAAGCATAATAGTTATGTTTAGACACAATTGTTCCTAAAGGAACATGCGTGTATAAATGAGAATGTATCATTGTTGTCCTCCATTATATACAACTAAAATAAGTACACAATATTATCTTATTAATACCTATTTAATGAAAAAGGCATGTATTCATGACTAAACATAACGTAGATCTAAATTTTTAACTTTTGTAGTTATTTGATTAAAAATTTACTATCCTTAAAGGAAAGTTTCTTTAAACCCTAATAAATCCTTAGGTATGACGCCTATCAATTATAATAACATAGGGTAAGATGAACAAGTTGTGAGTTAATTGAAAAAAATGAACTTGTTAAGATATGATGTTCTGCTTAACAGAACTCAAGGGGTTATCAAATCATAGTCAACCGCTGCACAATACCCATGTAATGACACAAGTTAGTAATTGGTTACTTGTGGAGCAGCTACTATGCCGTGATAATCCCCTTAGCTCCCCTAAACATAACTGTCTTAAAGTTGTTGATCCAATTAAATGTTAGACACTAATTTGTGATAGGAGTATGGCTTAGTGTCGATGTCATCTTATGATGACTACGAGGAAGGAAGTGGATCCAAAGTATCCCTAACCCATGCAAACTATCCCTAATTAGTATCTAACACGGACCTTGGAAGTGATTGATGTAAATCAAGTAAGTCCAAATCTAGATAATTGTTTCGAGTGTGGTGAAAGACATATTCCTTTTGACAAGTATGCCATCTAGGAATTAAAGCATGACAAACATGACTTGAAACTTTTTCCAAAGTATCGCAAGTTACTGATTGTGTTGTCTTGATTCCACCTAGACTAAATACGTATTATATCGGATGGGTTATCCGTAATAGCTACCCAAATATGTACTTTAGAGATTAACACTTGAATGGCCCTGAATGAATAAGGGAACCACAAGTATACTTATTATACACCTTGATGAAATGAGATATGAGGGATTGGTTTAATACCAACTCATAATAGTTGCATATAGTTTACTGTTGTAGGATGGATCGACTATATTAATGTTGGTTCTAAATTACGTGAATTTAGAGAAATGAAACATTATGATATAAACAACAAAAATTATCTTGTATTGAAGTATTACAATGAGGATGTTACATTTTTGGATCAGAGCTAAAGGTTGCAAATCTTGGACCTATTTGAGTCCATCATTGACAAAATTTAATTTTTGATTAACAGAAAATGGTTAGAACAAGGGGACATGTTGCAAATAACCAGCCTTCGGTTAGTGAAGTAGCTACAACAAAAAATCTAGATGAGATCCTTGTTGTTCTTCATGACACAAGGAATCAGATTATTTTACTTGAACAACAAGTAATGGAAAAAGTGGAGGATAACGTTGTTAATGGAAATGAGCCACCTCTAGAAAATAATATGAATGTTGAAAATCCTGGTGGAAAAAATGCAATAACGCAGCTAATAATGATGTTGTAAATGCCAACAATAACGTTGCAAATGTGAATGCAAATGCACATAATCATCCTAAAAACAAGAAGGCAAGGTTGACAACTGAACTTACAAATGACATAAAAAGGATAATTCCACCAAAATTTGACAAAGTATCACTTTGGGAGATTGGGATGAGAAGCTGGTTTAGCGAAAATGGAGAATTATTTTGCAATAAGGAACTTCTTGGAGGAAGCCAAAGCTATATGGGGAGCTTATTAACTTTCCCATGAAGAATCTTCTTGGTGGGATTTCCATAAAGTTAGGCTTAATTTTGATGAAGCTAGCATCACCTGGGATCAATTTAAGAGTTACTTTAGGTAGTGTTGGTTGCCACAACTCTACTATGATCAAAAAATGTTTGAATTTTAGAAATTAGTTCAAGGAAAACTGATTGTAACTGAGTATTGGGAGAAGTTTACAAAACTTCTCAAGTATGTACTATAGTACCAAATAGATGAAAATTTTTGTATACGTAAGTTTATTATGGGGTTGAATCCATTTATAGGTGGAGAGGTTGATGTACACAGTCCATCAACTATGGAAGGGGTTGTTGAAAAGGCCATAAGGCAAGAACAGAAATTGAAAGCAATTTTTGTGCATAAGGAAGAAAAATGTAAGAAATTTTCTAACTCTCCTTCACCCCTTGCACCTAAAAAGGTGGCATGGAAGAATTTTGGGAAAAAAATATATTTGGGGCTGATAATGGAAAGAAAAAACAACAAATAAACTTTCTGTAAATAACAAAAATAATGGGCAGAAAAATAACAATGGCCAAAACAATAATTCCAAAGCTAAGAACAAGTTTGAACCTAGAAAATGACATGTTGGGGGTTTTTATATTTGTGTAAATGACCATTACATAAGTTATTGTCCTTAGAGAAAGAATGACGGAAATCAACAACATAAGATACATGCTGCAATAGATGATAAGCAAGCTACACCTATAAAAGTGCCAAGTAAGTTGTTTAGAATACTTGTAACAATAATTTTCGATATTGGTGCTACTGAATGTTTTGTTTCTAGTAAATTAGCTTCTAAGTTGAAAATAAAATTGGTTTATGAAAAATTCATGGACTGTCCACTACGGGAACAATGTTGTTCACACAGTTGATAGATGCTTATTTAGCGCAACCTTTTAGAATTGCCAAGTTTTACTACGGAGGTAGACCTTTATGTTACACCTTTAGGGTCATATGACATCATAATAGGTGTGAATTGGCTAGCTAAACATAAGGAAAATGTAGATTGTTATGGAAAACACATAAAATGTTTAGACAATCTGTAGAAAACAATAGACATTCAAGGTGTAAAAAGAGATATTACAGTTAGAGAAATATCAGCCATGCAACTCAAAAAGGCTAAAAAAAAGACTACGTGATTTTTGTTGTAAAAATATCATAATCTACATAATAAAGTAGTGATTTTATGGGAAAATATATGTTTTTATAAAGTACAACTGTGTTTGCGGTGGTCTTCCGCTTAAAACAAGAGTTTGAATTCACAATTGAAATCAAACCTAGAACATAACCTATCTCTAAAGCATCGTACCGCATGACTACAACAGAGTTAGTTGAACTCAAGGTACAATTGCATGAAATTATATCGAAGGGATTGATGAGACCGAGTGTCTTACCATGGGGAGCACTCGGTGATATTTGTCAAAAATAAATATGGAACACTTAGAATTTGTATTGATTATAGAATGTTAAACAAAACAAAAATCAAGAATAGGTACCCTCTTCTCGAGATTTAATCATCTTTTATCGGATGCGTGGTGAATCAGTTTATGCCAAGATTGATATGCAATTTGGGTACCATCAACTGAGAATAAAATATGAAGAAATATATAAAACAACCTATAAGATGAGATATGGGCACTATGAGTTTTTTTTACCCTTCGGTTTAACAAATGCACCTGCAAATTTTATGAATAATATTTTTCAAGAATACTGGAAAAATTTGTGCTTGTATTCTTGGACAATATTCTTATCTATTCAAAAAGTGTGGAGGAGCACAATGAACATTTAAGGATTGTACTTGAAGTTTTAAGAAAGATAAAATTGTATGGAAAGTTGTCAAAATGTTCATTTTATGAAACTGAAGTGTAATACTTAGGACACATGATAAAAAAGGATGGAATATTTTTTGATCCATCAAAGATTGCAGCCATGATTGAGTGGGCAACACCTAAAAACCTTCATGAAGTTAGAAGCTTCATGGGGCTTGCAGGATACTATAGAAAACTTGTAAAATATTTTTCAAAGGTTGTTGCCCCAATTACTTCACTGCAAAAGAAGGATTTTTTTAGAGTGATAAATGTGAGGTATAATTTAAAACATTAAAGGAACAACCTAACAAAAACACCTATTTCGACTATTCTCGGATCCTAATAGAAGCTTCACAGGTTGTCACGGTTGCTTTCGTATAAGGATTAGGGGGTATATTACTACAAAATGATCATGTAATAGCATATGAAAGTAGAAAGCTCAAGTTACATGAGATGAACTATGCTCCCCATGACCTAGAGCTTGTTGTCATTGTACATGCACTACAAGTTTGGAGACATTATCTTTTAGGGAATCCCTTTGAGTTGAAAATAGACCATCTTGGGCTGAAATACATCTTCACATAGCCAAATTTGAATGCAAAGCAATGAAGATGGTTAGAGTTTTTTTCTCAGTATGATTTTGATATTAGTTATATTAAAGGAAAATAAAATAGATTTACATATGTGCTAAGGCATAGGACTCCACACTTGTAACCTTTAGAACTCAATTTAAAGATGAAGTAAAAAAGTAATGATAACAGATCAATATTATCAACAAGTAAAAAAAAATGCTTGCTACATATATTCCAATGATAAGACATACAAAGGATTCAAATTCGATAACTAAGGAATCCTAAGGTATGAAAATTGGGTGTATGTACCCATGGAAAATGAGTTAAGGAAGAAAGTGATGACTGAATTTCACAATGCACCTTACTTTGGACATCTCGGAGTGACAAAAATTCTTGTTGATGTAAAACAACAATATTTTTGGAAAGGGATGAAGAAGGATATACTTGACTATGTGTCACATTGCTTAGAATGTCAACGTGTTAAGGCTGAACATATGCACCTAACCAATTTATTGTACCCTCATAACATTCTATAGTATAAGTGGTAAGTGATAAGCATGGATTTTGTTCAAGGGTTGCCTATGTCTAAAAATAAACATGATGTTATTTTGGTTGTAGTTGAAAAATTAACAAAAGTAGCTCATTTTATTCCAAGGAATCTAAAAGATGATTCACTTGTTCTTGCAAAGATATTTATGCATGAAATTTTTAGATTTCACGTTGTACCTGAGATAATCATATCGATAGAGATCCAAGAATGACTTCACATTTTTGGCAAACTCTAAATGTAGCCTTAGGAACAAAATTAAACTTTGGCTCTACCTACCACCAAAAATGATGGGCATATTGAAAGAGTTAATTAGATAATAGAAGACATGTTTAGGATGTACTTGTATGGATCAACAGTAAAAATGGGAAGATTACCTTCATTTGGTCAAATTTGTGTACAATAATACATATCATTCCTCTCTAAAAATGACACCTTTTGAAGATTTATACAGATGAAAGTACGTAAACACCGGTTAGCTGGGACAAGATAAAAGATAGAGAGGTAGTTAGACCTAAAATTATTACTCAAATGGAACAAAAAGTAAAATTAATGCATACATGATTAAAGGAAGATGTTGATAGGTAGAAAAGCTATGCAAACCTGAAAAGGGTTGATAGGAAATTTGAACTTGGTGAAAAAGTCTTTTTAAGGGTCAAGCCTAAAAAGAGTTCTATTTCCTTTGGAAAATCAGCCAAGTTGTCACCTCGATATGTAGGACCATTTGAAATTATTGAAGTGATCAATCATATAGCCTATTGTTTAGCATTTCCTCCCACATTGGCATAGATGCATGATGTTTTTCATATTTCCTTAAGAAGTATGTTTCAAATTTGTCACATGTGTTAAACTAGAATTCTTTGCAGGTCCAAGACCCATGAATAATAGTGGTTGAACCCATAAGGGTGCTGGAAAATCACAAGTTGCACTTGTGTAACTAAGAAATAAGTCAATGTAAGGTCCAATGGGACCAGTTTAGTGAAGAAAGTGCAACCTAGGAGAATCTGGAAGACATGAAAACTACTTTTCCGCATCTGTTTTAGTAGAAAAATTATAGTTTTCTATGATACTTAAGATATTTGATTTAAAAACTATCTTTGATTTTTATTTTTTCAAGAAAAACACTTTTAATAAGTGTTATTACAGCCATTTGATGTTGTTATGAACTTTTGGAAACTTGAATTTTTGTAAGTTATGCTTAATGTTTGAGAATTTGATGGTTAAATAAGTTATAATTATTACCTATGTTCTTAAAATTGTTTTGATTTAAGTTAATCATTAGGACGATGATGATTTTAAGGGGGGAGGTATGTAATACCTCTGTTGTTTTGATATCTGTACTTGAATCTTTGTGATTGGTTGGAAAACATTAGCATGTGATTGTGTTCTGAGTTGATGTTCACTACTAGATTGTTATTACATGTATGCTAAAATGACATCATTTACTTATCGATCTGGTAAACTTATCATTCTTGAATTACATAATTGTGCTTATGTTTGATAAGATCATACTATACTTACCTTTCTATTGCTGAACTGAGTATAGTGGTTTCAGCTCTTGATAGTACAAACCAGGTTCTAGAGCAGGTTGAGTAATAAGGTAAAGGGGGTAAGCTCTTCAATGTTTCTATATGACTACTACTTTTGAGACTTTTGTATTGATAATAAGATTCAGGATAACACCTTGGATCAATTTTAGTGATCCAAGGTATTCTCCTAAATCAATATACTATTATGATTGTAAGTTGCAAGGCTTACTTTTGTTTAAATAAGCCTGGTTCGTTTTGGATATACTGCATAAGGGCCTTAAACAAATGCTTATATACTTAAGGTCATGGATATATTCTTGAGATTAATATTATCCTAAACTAACCTATGCTATGATGATGTTTAAGGTTTCAAAGGGCCTAATATTACTCTATGGACATTTGATTAAATGATGATAACCTAACCAAAGGTGGATGTATGAATGTTGATATAAATAAATCTTAAACTATCTATGAAACCCTAAGACCTAACTATGGTTAGCATTTATAAAGGGGTTAGTGGCATGGTTAAATGAGTTGGGTACCACCCCATACTCATACTTGACATATTAATTGGTTTTGTTTAATGGGCCACCGCCACCGTTTGGCACAAGACCAGGTCAAACTTGGCGAACCTTGCTAAAACTGTGGATAGGAGGTTTAGTTGAAGTTTTTAACTATTTGTTTGATGAAATAATTTTAAATGGTAAGGTGGTTAGTTGGTGGGAATGGCGGAAGTAACTAGAAGTCCTTTTAATGGAATTAATGGCATCAAATGTACCAAAACCGTCTTGGGGAAAAACAACAATGATTTTCAAGGAAAAAAAGGGATTTGGTTTTCATTTGTTGTTTGGTCACTCGAGATTTTGGGCTCTTCATGTTGATTCTATGGTTTTTAAATGAATCATCTATTTTTAGATTTGTATTGAATCATCAGTTGCATTGTGGAGGAGATAGTGGAAAATATTGATGGTTATGTCTATTAAAATGAAAGAGTGGGGAATGAAGGCTTTCTTTGGAAGTCATTTCGATCATTCTATGGAATTGTGCGTGCAAGCTTTGAGAATAACTCATGAAGCTTGGAGAGAAGATTTTAGGAGCTCTACTAGGAATGATAAGATCTAACTCTCTAGAATATTTTTCTCTAAATAATGTTTTCATGAAAATAACTCTGCTTTTAAACGAAAATCATTTTAAGGTTTTGGGTATCTTGTTTTTGATTTGAAAATGGGCTATCTTCTATATCTTCTTCACTTTTACGATGTAGACTATATTATGTGACTTTGAATTGATTTTATAACTATATATGGTTCGGGTTATCTCTTTTTTATTAAATCTTTGGTATTATCCCATGTGCATGCAACTAAAATAACTATAACAGTTCGAGATGCTATGAAAGCATATTGTTTATGTGTGGTTGGTTCTTACCCTCGCTTAAAAGATCAAAATTTCTAGAAGCATGTTTGATAAGTGATATTGGGTTTGGATTTTGGGTTACAAAGTATTTTCTCTTATGATCTTAAGAACCTGTAAATATTATGAGTACATCTTGTTCATATTTTGATGAACCTTCCTTCCTTTATATATATATATATATATATATATATATATATATATATAGAGAGAGAGAGAGAGAGAGAGAGAGACAAATCAATTTATATCAACTATATAATAATGATTTCTTGCATAGTATTATCAACTTTACCATACTAGATTGATACCCTTAGTGGGTATGTGATTTAGGCATCTTAGGGTTTTTATACTTAGAATGTTGGTCTAGGTAATTGTTTTTTTGTAGTACTTTTCTCCATAGAGTTTTCATGAAAATGATGGCACATAGTGTTACCACTTTGTCTTACTAGTTATTTAACTTCTGTAATATTTTTGAAGCCTTTTGTTGATGTCTTGTACCTAATACTGGTTAAGTTGTATAATATACTTGGACCTAGGTGTATTTTTGGTTGTATAAAAATATGGTTGTATGTTATATTCTACTATCCACCTATTGACGGTTCATTCTAACTTTGAAGGTTATGTGGCTGACATGAGCTCTTTCATAATGTAACTCCATGTAAGGATTTTTGTGGCCTTCAATATAAGAATATAAAATTATGTATCTAAGCCATAGGCTCATTCTATTCGACAAGGGATATTGATTTAATATAAGTTGATACAAAGATCTCACTTAGAGTCTTTATCGTTGATTGCTAATTGATCATCGTTTGAATGGTTATCCAAATTTGTACCTACAGATGCAATGTCTATGGAGTCTTACTATTTTATAGTAGAGAGCTACTAGCTTGTAGTAGATAGCTAAGTGATGTCACCTATGGCTTGGCGAACCCTTAGGTGATTTTAATTGAGATGCATATTCGACCATATGGATCATGTTGTTATATTTGAGTATGATATGAGTTATAAATTATGCTAGATATTGAATAAGTATTTTTATATGTATAACTTATAAGGAATGGAGATAAATATCTTGAGATAAGATTGCACTTGATCCTTGAATAATTATGGTACTGATGAAATATAAGTTATGATATAAGTAAGTCGATCATGTGGATTGCACTTGGCTATTTGATAATTTTTATATATATAGGCTTATATGGTTGTGATTTATAGCTATTATTTTCATAGCTTGGATTGATTGTTGATCAAGTTGTTATTGATTAGTTTACTTGAATATATCTTAAGTTATTTCTTGTAAGGATCTTACTTGATTGAAGTACTTAGTTATCTTGTGTTCATTATTTTGATGATTGAAAGATGTCTATGTTGAATGTTCAAAAGAGTTGTGTATTCCTTTTTGAACCTTAGAATAATTTTTATTTAAAAGCAACATTCCTTTCCTGAAATTATTAGATAGGGCATGTTGTTATGAAGATTTAGATCTTATCATGTTCAATTCGTATGAACTGAAAGATGTTAACAATCTTGTAGATGGAATTCGTGAAAGGTGAAAGAAGGATGAAGTTTAGAAATTTACATTTTTTCTAATGATTGGAGAAATATGATTTTCATAACTGATTGTATTATTCATTACTTAAGTACTTTTGTTTCAGAAATAGGAAAGGCTAATGGCCCATTTATTGTACCTATTCCAAAAAGACAAGTTGTTGATTCAAGTTGCCTTAAGAAAGTTTTGATATTTAGTTTCTGAAATAAATACAGAAATATCCTTGTTAGTAACATTATCTTATGTACTGATTGAAGTGAATGATTAAATTTTTTTGAATTTAGTCATTATATCATTTATAATGAAAGGGAAATCTGCATTTGTGTTTACAATTGTATGAGATATGGAGTCTAAACAAATGGAAGATAATGATGCTCTTATATGATTGAATATATGATATAAATTGAATACAATATGTTTTATTATCTAGGCATATCATGAATGAATTTGAAATGTGAAGAATATGGTGTAATTAACTTATGAAAATATAAGTTATACTTAAATAACATATAAGTAACACGATGTGTTGATTTTATTAATTAGATAATTATTTGTGTATGTAAAACAATAGTTAACCATGTTAAGGGACTTTGTGTGGTTATATACATAATGAAAGGAATAATTCGATATGACTACATTATCAATTAAGGATAATTAATTGATGATTTAAGGATATTAATCTTATACTTGGGAAAAGATATGTTATGAATGTCTAGGCTAGATAGGTTTACTTCTTAAGGTATGAAAACACACCTAAGCATAATAGTTATGTTTAGATAGAACTACTCCTAAAGACACGTGTGTATAAATGATAATGTATGTTTGTTTTCCTACATTAAATACAACTAAAAGAAGTACATGACACTTATCTGATTAATACCTAATTAATGAAAAAGGTATGCACTCATGTTTAAGCATAACACGGATCTAAATATGTAACCTGTACTTTTTTGATTAAACATTTACTATCCTTACTTACAGGAAAGTCATTTTGAACCCTAATTAATCCTTAGGTATGAAACCTATCGAATAAAATAACTTAGGGTAAGATTAAAAGTTTTGACTTAATTGAATTAATGAACTTTTTAAGATACGATGTTCCATTTAGTGTGGAACTTACGGGGATATCACAAAGATAGTCGCTCATCGCACCCTACCCATTTCGTGACGTGACTCAATTATCGGTTAATCGGTTACTATGGAGAAGCTACTATGGTACGATAATCCACCTAACTCCCCTAAACATAATTGTTGTAAAGCTATGGATCCAGGTAAATGTTAGACACCAATATGTGATAGGAGTATGGCTTAGTGTCGATGCCATTTTATGATGACTATGGGGAAGGAAGTGGATCTAAAGTGATGCAAGTAAATTCGGATATACTTAATTTCCATTATTCACCCTAAGTGACTAATCAACACTAACCCATGCGAACTATCCCTAATTAGTATCTAACATGGACCTTGGAAGTGATTGATGCAAATCAAGTAAGTCCAAATATAGATAACAGTTTTGAGTGTGGTGAAAGACATATTCCTTTTGATGAGTATGTCGTCTAGGAATTAAATCATGGAAAACATGACTTGAAACTTTGGCCAAAGTATCACAAGCTACTGATTTCATTTTCTTGATTTCACCTAGACTAAAGATGTATGATATCAAATGGGTTATCTCGTAATAGATACCTAGATATGCACTTTAGAGATTAACACTTGAATGACCTTGAATGAATAAGGGAACCACAAGTATACTTAGTATACACCTTGATGAAATGAAATATGAGGGATTGGTTTAATACCAACTCATAACAACTACATATGGTTTATTGTTGTAGGATGGATTGGATAAATTAATGTTGGTTCTAAATTATGTGAATTTAGAATAGTGAAACATTATGATATATTAAAAAATTCCCTTATATTGAAGTCTTAAAATGAGGATGTTACAAATAATAAGTAACAAGTTCACACAAGTTATCATTAAATTCACATGAGTACCCTTTGTTAATAGCTCACATGAGTTATCATTAAGTTCACCAGCTACTTTGATCATACATACATGGAAAATTGTATATATATATGCCCTAGGGATGGTTGATCAAAGGTAAAAGTTGTAACTATATGTGAATTTGAGTTCTAACTTTCTTTTCTGATTTTGTGGTATTCCTAAAATTTTCTTTCCATGGTCTATTATTTCGATCACTAATCACTCACTATAGCCAATATCCTAGGAAGTTTATTGCATAAGATTTTCTATGCTAGTGAGTCTAGATTGCAATTGGTCTGTCATGTTCTAGCTTTTCCCAATCCTATGGAGTCAGTTGAGGACTTCTCTAAAATTGATAGTATCTGATTTGGTTTTCTCGGTTAGGTTAATTAGTATTTCTTCAATTTTTTATGTGTATCAATTTGTTTATCAGAATATTTTGTTCAAATGGTATGACACCTTTGTCATTGGCCTAAAACCTATTTGGCAAAATTATCACCATGAAATTTTAGGTGAGTCCTCATTAAGATTAACTTACACAATTTATTCAACATTTTAAAAGAGTGTTGAAAGACTTGAACAAAAATTGGATAAGTATTTCAAACATAAGATTGTCACTATGGCCCTAGAAAAAAGAAGTCAAAATCATGTGTAGTGGGAGGAAAAGGAAAATGACCCTTCTTTCATGGTGGAAGATTGATGAGAGATTGGCTAGCCACTGATGAAGGAAAGACTCAAATTTAAAGGTTTTAAGTGGAACTCAGACCTCTCGTAGGATTTTTATTGAGATGGGAATGTCTAAAACTAGCGTTAGTCAAATCATGTATGTTTTTTTGCTATGTATGATTATCAAGAGTTCCATGAGAGAAGGAATAAATTTCTCTGCACCTTTGGTTCTCAAGCTATGAAATCTATTCCACAGGAGTAATTTGGTGTAAATGAGGAGGTGAATCCATCCAATGAACCATTTTTGGTCCTCTCGCTCACATTTAAAGATCCATATTTCCTAATGTGTTTATATTTTGGGGTCATATGTGTAGACACAAAATATATGCATTTGGGTACATTTCTATGTCCTAAAACATGCTAATGTATATATGATTCCTAAGCAAGAAAACTAGTGGTTTACATATCCTTTTGTCCTTTTTTCTTGATCTCTTTTCTTCTTTTTGGTTTTACACATCTTACAGCCCTGTCAGAACTTAACTTATTTATCTTTTATGGCCTCAAAAACTAGAGCCTAGTTAGGACATAAGTTCCTAGGTGCTCTTGTCCCTCTTGGGAACTCTTTTCCCTCTCTATCCTTTTCAAACCCTTTTGGGTCCCTTTTATTTTTAGGTTTCTTTTAATTTTTGGGTTCGACCTTCCAGCTTTTCAATTACTAAATTTTAACAAGGGAATCATATAATACTTATTGTTCTCAAATCAAGGGCCAATCACTAGGATTATCTACTATCACCTAATCTTGCATCCAAAGGCACAAGATAATTGCAAAGGCATACATCTAGCACACTCATATAAGGTACAAGGTATGAATCACTCTACATATACAACTTAGGAGGGAGAGTCTATTCTATTTCATCTCACACATTTGCATACTTGGAGAATTTTAGATCTAGCCCGTTATCATAGTGCAAATTACACAAGGAAAACCTAGGGCATCATTACACACACATTCACATAGAAATACATGAGGTCTAAGTTGCAGTAGTGCAACACTTATCGTAAGATCACTCTTAGGGTGACCGCAAGGTTAATTCGACTCCCCATTTTGCACCTTATTTATTAGGTTTAATGTGGTTTGTGGGTATGTGTAGCTAGCTACCTATTACATAATTTATATGCATAATCAATGACAATATATCAAAAATAGAGTGAAAAAGGAATCTAACAACGAATCTCATACTTTGCATAAAAAATTACACAAC
The DNA here is from genome assembly GCA_018340775.1 of Taxus wallichiana var. yunnanensis. NCBI lineage: Eukaryota > Viridiplantae > Streptophyta > Pinopsida > Cupressales > Taxaceae > Taxus > Taxus wallichiana. The sequence goes on along the minus strand of CM031240.1, from coordinate 181,278,150 downwards.
ATGAGCATCGAGCAGGACAATAGTGTCTATATTAGTCACTAGCACTTAGGTGCTCTGTCCTCCCGTGAGTGCTTTTGTCTTGCCCATCTCTAAGTTCCAAAACCTCCAAAGAGTCTTGATGACACTCTTCCTAGCCTTTCTTAACGGTTCCTTGGCCCATATCACTCGAATATCGCTAAGGTACCCTCTCTCTCCTTCTTGCTTAGGTTTTCATATTATTACTTGCTTGTTTATTTTTCATCTATTGTATATTATTCATTACGTAGTTACTCTGAAACTAATATTTAATTCAACTTATATTAAATCATTTGGTGATCTCGTTCCTTACATTCCCATTGTTATATTTTCATGGCTTCCCATCCCTTCGAGTCAAATGCTTCCCATTTTATATCCAGTTCAACTTCATAATCACCTTGTTAAGCATGTCTTAGTTGATCCTAGATCTGGTCTTAACATATACACTCTATTCTTTCTCCATCAAATAGGAATTTATGTTACTCATCTCACTCCATCTACTCTTTATATACGTGTTTTGATGCTACACCTAAATAAGTATTGGGTGCAATCTCTCTTCCCCTTACTATTGGATCTTACACACTTAATGTTTTATGTCACGTTATGCCTCATGAGCTTCCTTATACTATCTTTTTAGGCCATCTTTGGTTACATACTATGCATACGCTTATTTTACCCTTGTCATAGAACATAATTCCCATGCTACACCTTCTTCCATTGATACTACTACATTAGATTCCACATTTTATGTCACTAATCTTTATGATATTCCCTTATACATTATGTTAATGAAATTACCGACATCGCACATATTTCTCCTCCCGAGGTGCCCCCATAGTGCTACTGATTTACATGATCAATTCTCTATTGGTACCCATGATACTCCTCCCATTATGTATCACTCTCAAGACACTTCTAGCATGCTTAGTGTTTCTAATGTTACATCTCTCTCCGCACCTTCCTCATCACAAGTTAGAGCATTGTATGTTGGGTGGTTCATTTTAAGACCCCTCCCTCCAAAAAATTAGTATAGAATGGGCGGAAAATATGCTAAAAATCTATTCACATTATTGTTGAATCTTGGAAATGAAGGTTTCAAGATGGTGGAAAATATATTATTTGTTAATTTTATTACCGTACGTTAACAAGTATTGTATTTTGAACAAAAAAACTTTGGTTGTCACCGTAATGAATATTATTTGTCACCCGATGGCGATGAGCGAGTTGGACGTGTAGAAATTTCATGGACGTTGTCACCTAGTAACACATTTATGTTTCCATCTATTTATATCATTAGAGTTGTTGGCATATGGGATTTTTACACCCTATCGAGATGTTTACACCTTCATAATTTTAGTCGGTAACAACTTGGGATATTGACGTTGTTCAACAACACAAATGGGTTATCAAACATCATTTAGTTGTGTTTCCACATGATATCCTATTAGTATTTGTATCTAGTAACATTCCATTGTTACCAAAAATTCCCGCCATGTTCCCTTCCTTGACCAATGGTCCCCTTCCTTGCCTATATATATACCCATCCCCATTCATTTTGTCCCATTTGCACTTGTAGGTTTCTCCAAACTAGATTTTTTCAGAGCATCCACCACTATTGTAAAGTTTAAACAGATTGTTCTAAAATCCTCTTCCACTTCCAAAGATTAGCCACACATGACATGATTGTATCTTCACATCAAAAGTACATGGTACCGATATAGGTATCTTCCAAAACACCTTTTTTCAAAATATCAAGATTCAAGAATCATGGCACCAATAAATTTTTTTATTAGCACTCTATCCTTTGTTTATAGAAACCTATTGTATCCACAGTTACTACAACTGCTAGAAGACCCAAAAATTAAGAGTCAATTCGATTGGATTGGAAACTTGAGGTTCTATGGACTTCTTTACATGCCTCAGTATGAGACGAATACAAGTTGTTAGAACATTTAATACATTTGTATAATAGTTTTGATGGCTCTTTCACATTTTCATTACCATCACACCAATTTTTCATCAGAATAACCCCTAATGATATTCATCGTCTAATAGGTCTACCCATCAAAACACATTGCATGTATCCATAAAAACCTTTCTACCTAATAAAAAAATAAATTTTTAGATTCTCATTACAAGATTTCTGTTGAGTTTGAGGTTAATAATCAATCTAAAATATGGATTAGCACACAATAAATAAAATACCCCTTTCTCTTAGTGTAATTATTTCTTCTTGTTTTTTTATTCTTAATTTCTATTATGAGGGTTTTCACAAAATGAAATAAAAATCTATTCCAACTATTTTGCACGAGAATATGGAAAAAATATGCAAATTCTATGAACTGACAGTTGGTGAGTATTTTATTTTAAAATCATTCTATCTTGATTCTTTTCATAAAAATAATCATTTTAAATCAATTCTGAAAAAATATAATCTATTTTCAACAGTCAAAGTATGTGAAACAATGGTTCGACATGTTGCGGAAGTTCATGCACATAACCTTGTTGGGCTTGATGGGTATGATGACAACGTCGTAGTTGATCTCACCACGACCGATGACTCTATGGATGTCACTAGCACCCAACAACCTAGAAGTAGAAGCAAACAAATGCACGGTTCTTTTGAATCATCACACAACCAAGATAGAACATGTACTGAGGCCAATCTAAGTTTTAATTAATCCATGATGAACAATTTCAATCTTGTTAATTTTGATCAAAATTTTTATAGACTAATGATAATAGGAGTCTTGACAATGACATATCATTTTTATAATGTACAGTTTTGTTTGGCACATCACCTAGACACATGATGTCTACTGCTACAGACATTACTTACATACCTAAGCAACAGAGATTCAGTCTACACAAGTTCTTCTCACTTCAAGTTTAGGTATGAATAAATCATAGATTTAAATTTTATTTATATTAGTCTTTCTTTTAGGATTTTATCATTCAATTTAATTGTTTTCCCTTACAATAATGCAATGCCACTACCCTCCTTCCATTCGATTACCACACGGTTTGTTGATTATGGAAAACAAAACTCACAACATAAGAAATATATATTGATTTCATTAAGTTTAAGTGCTTAATGTTCTTTTGTTTGACTTCATAATTACAACATACTGATATCGTTAAATTTTTGATGCTCACATAATTTTTGCAACCTCAATCTCATGTTCAACTCACGACAACCCCACTTCTCTGTGCTTAAGGATTACATTACGCTCACCTTCTGTTCCACCTCATGTTAGGGGAAAAAGGATAGTGTTCCCTTGAATGACTAGGGGGAACACAATTATACAACTTCAGAGTTCCCCAAATTTTCATTGGGTGGCGTGTAGAGTGCCAGAGGCACTTCTGTTTTAAATAATATAAATATGGATGAGGAGTATCTTGGTTTTGACATTATTTATGAAATTTTAGTATCTTGGAAACATAGCAAAGATCTTATTCAGTCTACACACAAGGAGCTTTCTATGCCAAAAAAACAATCCACTTCATATCCTCTTTCCCCAATTAGGGAGGAAAATTTGGATGATGATGTGAAAATAAGATTTTCAGTTGACATTCTTGTGGTGATAATGCTACATCCATTTTGATGGAAAATTTTGTTCCTGATATAAAGGAGCTGAGGATATGGGAGATCAGAGAGAAATCTTTGATCAAAGAAATTAATGAAATATATCATAATATTTCACACACGGAAAAATTGTTTTCATTGATTAAAAATGAATTGGTGATGATTGATGCTTTACTTGCTCAAGCACAATCTGTAATTCTTTCACCAACAATATTTACAATAATGATAATGTTTTAAATATAATGCTTAACAAATTAGAAAATTTGAACGCCGAGGCACAATCTTATTACAATAAGTGGAATAGAGACAAAAAACTTGTCACTATTACAAATGTGGAGAAAGACTTGGCCTTGGTAAGTACTTAATATTTTGAAGATTATATTTTATTTTGTTATAGTTTATCTACTTTCTAATTTTGGATTTTTACTTGCATTCCAAATACCAAACATAGAAGATTGAAGTGCGTGTCGATGATTACCTAAAAAAAATGAGAGAAAATGTATGCGGTGCAATCACCTTTAAAGAGAAAATTGTTCTATTAAACAAACATAATGATACACTATGAAATATAATTAAGGAGCATGGACTGGATCCTAATATTTTTCTGAAGAAAAATATGATGAGGATCCTACTTGTCCTTTCAATAGAGATGCAATGCTAAGAGGATAAACAAAATCTTGAAAATATTAATGCAGCTGCAAAATAATTAGTCTAGTATGGTATTATAAAAGATAGTTCAAATGTTGGTGTTATAAAAGGTCCTCAAGGACAAAGATCAAAATTAATAAAAATTATTGATGTAAATCATTGTATTTTTCAAATGAAAACATTATCTTGATGACAATCATTGTATTTGTCTCATGTCTATTGTCAAATGAAAACATTATCTTTTTCAAACTTGTATCCTTGTACATTTGATGAATAGTAATACATGGATTTACAATGTACAATTTAGTTTCAAACATGTATGGACTCAATATTGAAAACTTGGATGTACATTTTACTCTTGAATCTTGATAGTTGATTCTTCATGTATAGATAGATTATAATTATAGTGTATTTTCAAATCTGTTGAATTAAATATAGAAAACATTATCTCTAGACTCCTATGTTTTTTATTAATCCCCAAATCTTGATGGGATATATGGATTATAATATATTTGCAAACATGTGTGGATTTTATATTGATAAATCAAATATTGAACATACTTTTTGTAGAAATATAATTAAAGTTAATTAAATTTTCCAAATAGTATGCACAACTAGTTACTATCTGTTATTTCCAAACATTATAAAAACATAGAAGCGATTTAAAATTTCCAAACATTATATACAAAATATATGTAAAGGAAAAATAACTAAATGACGAGTCACAATATATATATTTTAGAAAATGAAAATGTTCAACTGTATGGTAACTGAAACAACCCTATCCTTAATGGTCCTTCATCACTTATTTTATCTTTTGCACTTGTTGGTCTACCGAGTCCAAGTCAATTTCACCATAATCTGAGTCTCCATTTGTTTTTATTTAACTAATAACTCTCTACTCTTCAAGGTATTACCACGCAGATAATGCTCTTTCATATGGAAATGTGTCCACTCCATATCTTGAAACATACAATCTTAAACAAATTTCTAGATTTTTATCGAATCATTGCGAAGTTTTGATTTGACAAATGTAAATGCACTAAAACCATTTCATCTTCAACTAACCCTATAATAATTTTCTGTATGAGTTCACACAGTTTGAAGTATTCACTTATAGTTTCCCTCATAACACTACCATGACACAACTTTCTCCACAATGGTGTGATAGCTCCCTTATCTGTTGGTTCAATAAGAGTCTTATACTAATGACTCAATGTCAAGGAAAAATGTGTTGACTGTGATATGATTAATTTTCTATTCAATATACCATTCAGTTCTCCTTCATTAACATATGAAGATTTGTAAAACAGATTCATTAGTATAGATAAGTATTTTGTAAAAAGTTGAGTTTTTGTTCTTCACCAATCATTGGATTCTAGAAATTAGGATTTACAACTCCCATGGCCTCAAGCATATCACTATTCTTAAATCATTCTCTAATCTCATAAGATAATGTTTTAGATATATTCATCAATTTTTTTCGTGTATCAGATACTACAACATCAAATAGAAGGATTTTCACTAGTACTTCCTCAATATCAGAACCTAGGACATAAGGATATCTTTGAAAAGTGTGCATCAATATATTTTTCCCATCAAATGAGATGCAAATATGATAATTGATATTGAACTTCAAATAGATGTTAGGATATTTTGTATCTATTAAAACCTTCCAAATACTGAATATTGGATTCTGAATTAGTCTTGGCTGGAATATAAGTTATCCAAAATCATACATACATGTTTATTTAATTTGATAAAATCAACAATGTATCTAGATATTTCTTGAGATTGTTTCACCAAATTGTTTATTTCCTTCAACATTGAAAAATACCACATAATGTTAATAATGTATGAAAATCAGTCTAGTGATATATCATATCTTTTTCCTTGTCAACTTCTCTATGATTCTTGAACATATACCATGTTAATGACTTGTATTCCTCAAAATTATGCAAGCTGGATCATACAATGATATCCATCTTGTGTCAACATATTTCAACATTTTTTTACCATTTGTTATTCTAATAGAAAATTTCTGAAACTCCAAAAATATCTTAGGATTGTTTGACATGTATGAATTCAAATCACGTATAATATTTTCCATTTTAGCAAAATTTTCAAAATTACTTACAATCTTGTAAGCTAGATTAATTCTATTAGCCATGCAAAGGAATAGGTATCATACACATAGCAATAGTTGTTTAAAGGTGAATACAAAGCCCAATTTTCCAACCTGCATGAAAGATGCCCCATCAGCCCCAACACAAATCAACTTCGAGATATAGAATGATCATCCATACCAGATATTTATTTCAAATTTTTAATAACTAATTTGTAGACTCTCGAATTATAATTCTCCATCATTTCATTCATAGTTAGTAGATGATTTTATTTCATATGGTTTTGAAATTGAAAGTGTATACAGGCATACAAACCCACAATGTATTTTCTACTTTTGTGGCTTCATTAATAAACAATGAGATAAAATTCACATTTTTAACCTTCTCTCTCAAATCAGTGGTTTCAATTTCTACCATACACTTTTCCATTTCCCAAGAACTGCTATCTAGCCAGTGTGTTGTTGGAATGTTTAGAAAACATTGAGATAATATATTGTAATCAATTAGATTTGAAATAGGTCTTCCCTTTTTTAAAATGTGAAATATTGTTCAGAATTGTATAAGTTTTGCTGAAGACTTACATCACCAGCTTTTACAAATTTAGCCTTTAGTGTTCCACCTTTATCAACAAGGTCTTGAAGATGTTTATGATTATTGTCATTATTTATTGCATATCTCACATGCAAACAATCTTCCTCGATTTTCCATCTATATTTTTTTATTACTATTCTGTCTTCTTTCTTTTTCAACTCATATACTTTCCCCCAATGCTTCTCTATTATGTCCAACTTCAAATGCATTTTGTGGTCTTTGCCTAGTTTTGAACTACATATAGTATATCTACATTCTCAGTAGGAGTATTATTAGTGTTTTCTAGCTCAACAAGTTCAATAAATGGATATTTGGCTAACCATTCAAATTTATAAGTCCTTCCTAAAGTCCACTTCCCACTCTTACATTTCTGATGTTTGTTTCTAGAATATTTATCTAAAGTTTGAGTTTGATGGAAATCATTATTATCACTAATATCAATATGAATTTAATTACTCTTCCGATTACTACATCTTTCAATAAATCAACATATAAAGTAACGGTTTCTTAATAAGATTCAAAATTACCTATTGGCACTTGTCTTGTTGTGGGCTGCCCGATTTTTTAAAATGTCCATGTCACGTTTTCTTTTTTCCTTGAGATATTTTCTCATTTACACTAGGGTCCATCAAATGAATGATTTTGAATTCTACACATGTGACAAAAATTAAAGTTTTAAATAAAATATGTAAAAATAAATTCAAGACATTGTGAAAAATAAAGCTCATGCTATATGATAACATGGTAACATGACTTAGGATACCAAACAAGGTTATGAAAACATGCTATCGCACCATTGCATAGCCAGTATACATTCACGCCACCAAACGATAACTCGATTTAGGTTACCTTCCGGTAGCATGGGTTTACTACTGCTCAACATTGTGTAATCATCTTACTTGAACGACATCATGTATATAGTTTGTCATCTAGTGATTCTACAAAAAAAATCCTTGACATTCCAAAAAAATTTGCTTATACCTTCGGCTTTTTGGCTTATACTTTTAGATTTTTCACAGGCTTATTCTCTTTTACCTTTGGCTTCAACTCCAGATCTCAAAATTAATGAATTTTGAAATTATATTGTATTACTACATTATGGTGAATTAATCTTATATATAATAGTATATTATAACATAATGGTGAATATACCAACATTGGTCAGGGCTTAGTGGAAACACTAAGATGAAATTAGGGTCAAATTTATTTAGGACCCATAAAATTTTGATGAATATGCTACCATACGGTAGTAAAAAAATCACCAATTTCAAACTTCCAAAATCCTAATATTCACCAATTTACGAATATTCACCCCCTGAAATGAACCCCGGTATGTTGGTTTTACAATGATTCCTAATCCTCACACTTTCCAAGATCCAATGAATAATCCATTTACTATGGTTTCACATTATATTGTTACATCCATGGGGGAAATTTATTCTCCTCTTCCCGTCTTTTTGTCTATGGTCATGTGGGCTAATTTATACTACTTTATTACTTATGATCTTCCCAAATTACACATATTACTTCGATCGGTCTTGTTTCCCTACCTCCACTGCTTGACATTCATACTGATGAGCCTCCTATAATTACATATGTTAGACATATTTTGACTCGCATACTAATCCTTATGTTTGCACTTAATGTTTCCATTATTTCCAACACGTACAATGTTATACCTATTCTATTTTCTCGTAATCGGTACATTCTTATTGCCTATACACTTCCTATTCATCCAGTTGGGATCTTGGACTCTATAGGGTTTTACCCTCACCATGTTGACATTATTCTTTGGTAGCTCTTGTGTTTACCAATGTTCTACCTATTCTAGTTCTGCCACATGCATGACACAATTCTACTTCACATGTTATGATACATTCCCTTTCACATGACATATGTTCATCTTCTTTAGCATATCATGGTCCCTTTCCTACTACTCTCATTTCAGGTTGTCTTCGCATCCACACTTGGGGGACATCCAACTTCCCCCCATAGTCGCATGTTCTAATCAACAACTACATATCCATACTATTCACATACACATATATACGTTCCTCTTGTTTTACAATTCATGTCAATAGTTCTCGCATCACTTTCCCTCATCTACACTATATGCATACTTTTCTAAATATATTTATGCTTCTATGTTACTTCATACATATCTTGTTACTCATGATTACTTATGGATACTTCTACTCATGATACACATACTACTTTCTATATAGGGTATACATCCTTTCATGCACTATACACACTCACGGGTATTCTTTCTCACTAAGATCACATCTATTTTCCAACGACTTTGACATACACACTTGGGGGCATCACACTTTCTCACCCTTCATCATTATTCGATGTCTATATTTTCTACTCTTAGATCCTTTTCTACACATCATGCTCAGTGCTTCATGATACATCTTTCCTAGCATACAATTCCAATCACCTACAACACATTCGTTACCCAATAACACACTCTTGTTCTATGGTTCATGTTTCACTATTGAGGGTGTAATCTTGCATGAAACCCACTTATCACATCTTGGTTACTCATTTTCATGCTTCATGTCTATCTTTATGAGCATTACCACATCTCTAGTACACATACAACACCTTCATGATGTACTCTAGTGCTATAGTTCACACTTGACTATTGAGGTTCCAATTCTTAAATGATCCTCGCATCATCTACTCTTTCTACATTTCACACTCAATGCTTCATGATACATATTTCCTAGCTTCTACTAATCTCTCTCACTCCACGCTTCATGACTATCTTTCTGAGCATCACCACATTTTTGGTTCACATACTATATCCTCATTACTCAATGACGTACTCTAGTTCCATGGTTCATACTTGACTGTTGAGGGGGGAATTCATAAATAAACCTCACATCACATACCTTTCACACTCAATGATTCATAATACATATTTTCTAGCATCTAATCTAAATCTCACACATAACACTCATTTCTCGATGACACACTCTTATTGTATAGTTTATTCTTAATAGTTGAGGGAGCATTTATAAATGAACTTCATCTCATACAAATCCATTGGTAGAGAAATGTGGTGCCTCCTCTCTTCACATCTTACACATCACACACCATCACACTTGCACAACATTTGCATATCTTAGTTGCATTTACTCTTGTTAGCTTATTCTAATTACATGTTACACTTTGTTTCCTATGCTAGTTGGATACTTAATATGTCATAATTTTTTCTCCTATACACACATTCACTTTCACTTAGCACCTTAAATTAAATGAATGAATTTTATATATTTTCACATGATGCATGATGCTCAACACTACTCTTTATCAGTCCCACCGAGGCTCCTGGGCACATCTACACTTACTACTCTAATACTCTACACACTCACAGTCCTATAGTAACAATATTTTACTATCACTTTACTTTTCATTGATATATACATGTTTTGACACACTAATCTTTCTAACCTACTAGCGGGTGCTTCATGTATAGTATTTTCTATACAAGATCCAATACAACCATGATTATATGTTACTCTTTTCTTATTATTTGGTATTGTTTATGGGCTATGTCCTATGTTTTACTTGACTATTGTTTCCTTAGGGAGGCTTCAACCCCGATTGTCTTGTGATATTGTGATTGATGTCCCATGTATGAAACCCACTTTTTGCGGTCCATTTTTTCTTCCTATTTGATTTTTACATTGTATTCTATTATATGCTTTGGCTCATTTTCACTAACACTTATTACTAGTCCATCTTGTTTGCATGTGAATTGGTTTATACCATGTACATCCCCTACCCCCGTAGGTATCCAATATCATATATGCATATCATTTTTAGGTCCTATAATTTGGAATGCATTCTCCTACACTTTTTACATGCACGCCAAACAAGGGAGACATCTATTTGGTGGATAAATCACCCCTATAGCATCTCAAAGCTTCGAATAGATTAACATAGTACATAATCAACACAAGAACATAGTTACAAATTGACCCAAAATATGACTTGGGTCAAAAACATAGAGAATACATTAGCACCTAGTACTAGACAAAATTTATACGTGCTTGTGTCCCCTTGGGTGCTTGTGTCCTACGGAAAAAAATCAATTTCTTAGTACAACAAACTCTACAAAATTTTACAACACGGTTCTCCAAAGTAGGTACTTTCCTCCAGTTACAAAATTCATTCAATTAGTTACAACAAAGAATAATAGGAACAACATGAACAAATCACACACGTACCATTTGGAGTGGTGTTTATTGGGAAGTGTAATGGAAGGAGAGAAAATTAGACCTCTCTTCCCAACACTGTTCTATTGACATGAGATCACCCAAAAAACTCGTTCTTGGTGTGATATCACCAAAAAAATTGATCTAGGCGTGAGATCACCCAAAACCCCATAATCAACATTCAAATCCGTAACCTCCAAGAAACACAGACAATTATCTATCTCATACAGTAGGTGCACACTTTCCTTTACACACTCTATACATGCTTATACAAATATTACTCCAATTTTACAAATACGAAACTTTGACTACTTCCTCACTATTCTTTTGTAAGTCTTTCCTTAATATGCAACAAGAAACAACCCACATTAACAAACACAAGCTCCAACAACATGCTACTATGCATACACTTCACGCTTATATTATACATAAGAGTATTGATAGATGTGGTGATGACTGGCATAATCAAATGTTGTATGCCCTTTGGGGTTACCATACGAGTGTGCATACCACCACCAATGTCACACATGTTTCCCTTGTAAATTTCATGATGTTAGCGAAATAATTTTTCATGGGAAAAATTAGTGGTTTTCATCAAAGGTCCCATTTATTGAATGCAAAGACTAAATAAAACTATGAGGTGACCCTTATGTTGAATATCACATAGGTATATTCCACTAAACCTATGGAAAATTGTTTGTATGGTCTATAAGGGAGGAATTTTCTTAGAGAGAGGTAAAGAGGAGATGGAGAAATGGAGAGAGATGGTTAATGTTTTGAAGACTTACATATTTCACACACATTAACTAGAGTAGGTCCACATTCAATAGTAATATGAACAACTATGTGAGAAATTGCAATATTAACAAATCGGAGACACAAATTTCTATTGATTTATTACTCAAAGACATAAATTTCTTTCTTGGTTGTACAAGATTACAATGCTTACAAAGTTGGAAAGTGGAGAGTAGAAGAACATAGACAAGGAAAATGGAAGAATGTAGCCTATTTCTTATGGTGGTAGGGAAAAAAATCTATACACCCCATGGAATGGATAATCCATCCCAATTTATAGCTTTACAATGATTTTTTTTCATCTCCCCACATGTGAATTTTCATATTACCAACACTTGTAACATTTAATGTTCCCTTCGGAGAGACTGGAAATGCGGATCCGCTGCCTTTCCTCAGCATTTCAACAGCGACTGCGCAGGACTGTTGCAGCCTCAAAACTGCTTCTGATCATACTCCTGACAGTATCCATAAGGAACAAAAGGTAGGGGAGATCACGCCTACCATGGAAAAGAAGACCTATTTAATCCCTTCTGGTTCAGAAGAGAAAGAAATCCTGCCTTTCGTTAGAAAGGAAGCTTGTATCAAGGAGGATATGAGGGTGTTTGAGCCCCTGGAGTCTCTCCCTACTGGAGAGAAAGGAATTGAGGATCCGCTGCCATACCTCAGCATGTCAACAGTGACTGAGCAGGTCTGTTGCAATCACACTCCTGTCAATATTCATAAGGAACAAGAGGAAGGGGAGATTACGCCGCGAGGAAAAGGAAGATCCAGACTCTGGGTTCACTTTGGTCATCTCAAAAAAAAAAAAAAAAAAAAAAAGAATGGAAGGTTTTGAAAGGATCCCAGAATCACTTTATAGTGAAAAGAAAAAGGAAATTGACAATTGGGACACCTCTACCTCCAGAAAAACCAGATCTTCAGTTAGACGATTAGCTGATTTTGGAGGAAGCTCGAAAAGAGGAAGACCCTCTAAAAAAACTCTCAGAGCTAAGAAAACAGAGAGGGATATTGCAGATGGTGTTCAGCGACAACTGAACCACCAAGCAAATCCAACTACCAACCATTCCATATGAAGATCATATCTTGGAATATTAGAGGCCTTAACGGTTACTCTAAGCAAAGAAACATCAAGGAGTTACGGGACTCCAGTAACCCCAGCATTTTGATTCTTCAAGAAACTAAGATGAAAGCAATGACCATGGATAATATTAAAAATAATTTTTGGGATAGCTCTGAAATGGCGGCTGTTGATTCTCAGGGTGCTTCCGGAGGGCTGGCAACTCTTTGGGATAAAAGGCACTGTACTGGTATGATCCTTAGTGATAACTTTAATCATCTTGCAATTAAGTTTGTCACTATTGAAAAAAAGTGTGAATGGATCTTGTCTAATATCTATGCCCCTAACTCTGCTAGTGGTAGAAGAAAACTATGGGCTGATCTTAAAATCTTTAGAAGCCAGCATAGTTCTGCTAACTGGCTTATCATGGGAGATTTCAACTCCCCTCTAAACCCAGGCGAAAAGTTTGGGGGAACCCCCACCTTCTCTAATGGTATGGAGGATTTTGCTGATTTTATCACTGAACAAAACCTCATTGATGTGGATCTGCATGGTAATAAGTATACTTGGAATAATAGAAGGGTGGGAAAGGGGCTCATTCAGGTGAGACTGGACAGGGCTCTTATCTCGGCAAACTGGATTCTTAGCCAAGACTTTTACCTCTCTTCCCTGCCCAGAATTGGATCGGATCATAATCCGATTGCTTTAAGCTTTCTAAATTGGACCAAACCTGCAAGAAGCTCATTCAAATTTGAAAAAATGTGGATGGAGCACGTTGATATCTATGATAGAATAAAGGAATGGTGGGATTGGAATGGGGAAGGCACTTTGCCCGAGATGATTGGTCCAAAACTCAAAATGTCAAAAACAAGTCAAACTTTGGAACAAAAATGTTTTTGGAAACATCTTCGGAAAAAAGAAAGAATTAAAACAGAAGCTTCAGGATCTTGAGATAAAAATGGATACTATGGGGAGATCAGTTGAAGATGAAGTAAATGAAAAGAGAATTCTTTCTGAGTTACACACGATATGCAGTAGAGAAGAATCCTTTTGGCGCCTTAAATCAAGGGCTATCTGGCTTAAAGAGGGGGACAGGAATACAAAGTTCTTTCACATGACCACTCTAAAGCACAGAGCCAGTAATAGGATATTAGAGGTTTCTAAAAGCAACGGAAGTATTACTAAAAATCCAAACAGCATTAAGAAGCAAGCACTTGAATTCTACAAAAATCTTCTTAGAGAGAGTAATGTCAGCAATCCGGAAGCTATTTCCTTCATGCTAGAGGCAATCCCCCAGAATGATATTGAAGACCGTTTTCGAGATATCACTAAAGCGGTGCGCTCGATGAGCTAAAAAAGGCTGTTTTTTCTCTTGAGGGGGATAAGGCTCCTGGGCCGGATGGATTCTCCATTAATTTTTTTCAGAAATTCTGGGAAATATGCTCGGAGGATCTTCTCAAAGCGGTTAATGAATTTTTTAGATCGGGAAATCTTCTAAAAGAACTCAATAACACACACATTGTCTTTGGCACCCAAGAAAATGAATGCAAAAGATTTCAAGGATTTCGGACCCATCATCTGGTTAATGCTATTTTTCGAATCTTCACCAAAATTATTGCTTCTAGGTCATGCCCCATAATGAAGGATCTCATCTCAAAGCAAAGCAGAGTGGCTTCATTAAAGGCGGGATAATACAAGACGGTGTGATTATGGTACACGAAAATATGCATTCTATGGAAAATAACAAAAAGGAAAACATGATCCTAAGCTCGACATGAATAAAGCCTTTGACAAAGTTTCTTGGGTCTTCCTTGGCAGATTCTATCTAAATTTGGGTTCACAGAAAAGTTTAGAAAAATTGTTAAATCATGTATATCTACAGCCAGGTTCTCTGTGGTTGTTAATGGAGAGCCTGTGGGATTCTTCACCAGCAGCAGAGGTCTAAGGCAGGGAGACCCCATCTCCCCCCTTCTCTTCATCCTTCTGGCTGACAGCCTTAGTAGAACAATTAGCAGAGCGGTGGAAGACGGCCTTTTAAATGGTTCTAAACCCACTTCTCTCACCATTAAGTGTCTCTCATCAACAGTTTGCAGACGACACTATCCTTCTTCTTCTGGCCTCAGTGGTTGAAGCTAAAGCTATCAAGGCTCTTCTGCAGCTTTATGAATCTGCTTCCGGGCAAGAGATCAATTACGACAAAAGCATCCTTTTTTTCTTTAACACCCCTGGGGAAAGACAACTCAAGATTGCTAAAATTCTGGGCTGTAAAATTGGTACTCTTCCAGCAACGTACTTAGGCCTCCCTCTTGGCACGAAGAAAGTCTCTCACACGGTGTGGGATGATTTATTGACGAGATTTCAGAAAAAAATGGCCGGTTGGAAAGGGACCACTCTCTCTAGTGCTTTGTAAGTGCCTTCTCATTAAAAGCACACTCCAAAGTTTGCCCATATATATCATGTCACTTTGCTCAAAATTCCTTCCTCCTTCGGAGAGAAAATTGAAAGGATTCGAAAAAAATTTTATGGCAAGGCATGGAAGAAAAGTTCAGATTTCACCTTGTGGCACGGGATAAAGTCTCGCACCCCTAAATCTAGGGGAGGGCTGGGGGAATAAAAATATTGAGAAAATGAATGAGGCACTCATTGCTAAGATGGGCTAGAGATTGCTTTCGAGAAACAACCTGGATTGATGTCATTAAAACAAAATACTTGAATCGGCAAGTTGTTTACTCCTATCTCGCATGATGAGCAACTCCCCATGGTTCCATTTTTGGAATAATCTGTTAAGAGTAGAAACTTCATTAAGAAGGGAAGCAAATGGAAAATTGGGGATGGCAGCGACATTAACTTCACGGGAGGATAATCTGTCCAATGATAATCTCTTGGAGAGATTTGGGACTGCTAAGGACAGTCTTATAAGAAAATATGGAACTAAAGTCAAGGACTACATTGATGGAAATGGCACCAACAAGAATTGGAAAAGACTTACTATGGAGAGTATTGAACTGAAACAGACTATTTCCTCCCTCCAAGACCTTTTGGATCTCTTCCCTTTGAATCAGCTGGATTCCAAGGATGAGCTGATCTGGAGCAATTCACACGAGGGTAAATACTCAGTCAAATCTGGCTATACCAGTCTTTTCCACAGTAACCAATCAGACTTTAACTGGAACTTGATCTGGATGCCTGAGTTAACCCCCAAAATAAATTTTTTTCTTTGGCTGGCCATCAGAGGTAAAATTCTCACCACTGACAATTTGATGAAAAGAGGATTTATCATTCCCAATTGGTGCCACCTTTGTAGGAATAGCTATGAAGACATTAGACATCTGTTCATACACTGTGATTATGCCTTTAGAGTTTGGAACTTTGTCCTTTCCAAATTTGAAGCTCTCTGGGTGATGCCGGAGGATCTTACTCAGCTGTGGAACCAATGGAACCCACCATTCAGACATTGTGCTATCAAAAGAATCTGGAAATTAGCCATCCCGCATTTAATTTGGAGGATCTGGAAGGATAGAAATAATATAGTTTTTAGAAATAAGAAGCAGAATTTTAAACTCACTACTGGCAAGATCTCCCAAGGCATCAAAGAGGACATGGCCAGATTTAAACCTCCTAAGAACAATTGTTACCCTGAAAATGAAAAGCACATCTTATCAAATTGGCAGATCGGATATTGGAGCAACCCCGGGAATAGTGTGGATAGATCTTTGGTCAAATGGCATCCCCCAATCCAATTGGTTCAAGCTGAACTTTGATGGTGCCTCTAAGGGGAACCCCGAACAAGAATGGAGGAGGAGCAATACGGGACCATAAAGGTAATTTGATTGTTGCATATCTTTGGAAAAATGGGAATCCAAACCAATCATTTTGCGAAGCTTTATCTGCTTCTCTGGGGTTTGAGAGTTGCTCGGGCCCAAAATATCCGTAACCTCATTGTTGAAGGGGACTCCTTAATATTATTAATCTGCTCAATCGGTCCTCTTCTCCTAGCTGGAATATCAAAGATTTTATCTCTCGAGTCCATAAGCATCACCATACCTTCAACAAAGATCGAGAATCATACATACTTACAGGGGAGGAAACAAGTCAGCGATCATGCAATGGCCAATTATGGCATTAATTTAAATTTCACTATTTGGGATAATGATAGTATCCCTAATCAGCTTCACAACAGCATACATGCGGACCTTCACACGCAAACAATCTCTAAAGATATGCTTTAATCTTTGGAGGAAATCCATAAATTCTTCCATAGGTGCTGTTTTAGTTTATTTGGCGTGGCATATGATATCTACTCCAAATGATAGCAAGATTTTGTTTAGGAACTTCAAGTGGAGTTGTCTTAATTTAAAAACAGCGCACGCGGGAAGTACAATAGCTGTTGATATTCGGTTGCCAAGCTCCGCGAAAACCGAAGATAACTACAAGGTGAAAGCTGACAGGATAAGGGTTTTCACGCGCGACTTCACGCAGACTCAGATCGGCAATCCTACAGCCGTTCGTGGGAGGACCAACGGCTACAGTCCCCATTTTTATGCGACCCGCAACGGTGAGAAACGAACCACTCCCAACGCCCAAAGGTATTTGGAAAATTGCTGTAACCAGCACATCCTTGTGAAGATGGGAGGGCCTCCCTGCCAGATTGAGCCGTGTGCAGACCCTGACTGGAAAGATAACACTGAGCTCTGGAACATTCTCGGTATTGGCGGATTCACCAACTTTGTGGAGAGAGTGCAGGGCATGATCAAAGCATCTCTGTTCGCTTCGCTTTGCCAAGGAGTGGAATGAGAGGATGGTCGACTATGGAGGGCAGAAGATTCTTATTAATGACGAACTCATAGCCGAAGCGACTGGCCTCAGCTTGGAAGGATACCGCTTCTTCAACAAGAGGGTTATCAAAGAGGCTGAAGAGAGAAGATTTGTGGAGGAGGAGGAGAAGCTTATATTCAACACCGCGGGTTTGCTTGTTAATTCAATTCCTTCTCCGTATGATGAAGTCACCCGCATGATGATTCGCTACATATCCTTGGAAGGCAGGTTTGTTACTGTCCCTGCCAAGCACCTTGTCTTTTTGAATCACTTTCGTAGGAGTAGGTTGGTTTGCTTCCCCACTATCTCGTTAAACTCTCTTGAGCGCTCCATTTTGGAGTTCCGCATACCCGGCGGTTCCCCTTCACCAAGGGCTTATTCTGCTTATTCACAAGCACTGCCTTATCAAATTCCCCGGTCTCCCTTCCTCTCCCGGCCTGGCTTTGGTGGGCTCCGTTGCTGCCAGTCCTGTCTCCCCGCGCTCCCTCGCTGCTGCCCGCCTCCGGTGCCGATGCCCCATGCAGCTGCTCATGCTTCTCCTTCTTTTCCTCCCGCTGCCCCTCGCCACCCACACTGCTCTATACTTCTAAACGGGTCACTGGGGGCTTGGAGACTCAATCTTGAGTCTACTCGCAGGGGGATGAACCTTTGGATGACATTGCTCGTGATCTGTGAACATTAGTAGTGCCAGTCCCCAGGCGGCACCAACGGATAACCCTTCTAGAAGATTGGAGGCCTTAGAGGCTGAGCTTAAATTGCTGAAGGATGAGGTAAAAAATCTTGCTAAGCAAAAAGGCAAAAAAGCATTGAGGGAGAAGGGAGCATTGCACATAGCTTGACTTGATGAAATATACAAAAAACTGACCTCCCTAGACTCCCGCCTTGGGAAAACGAAGACTAGGCATGAGTATAATATTGCAGCATTCAGGGCCATAGAGGAATTCATCGAAGGTCATGCAAGAAGTGTTTCGCATCTCAGCGGTGTCCCGATTACTCTTTGGGGCAATGAGAAAGAGAGTAAAAGAACCAGAGAGGAGCTCGATAAGACGGATGCTGCTCATATGACCACGCTGGGTATGTATCATGCTTGGAAAAAAGTAAAGATGAGTATTGATCAAGCGGCCAAGAAGTAGTCCAGTTTTACTACTGCTTCTTGGCTGTAGGCTTGCTGTTTTGTTGCCGTTGTTTTGTCTTTGTTAAGTCTCGTTTGTGTTGTTTTTTCTAGGCTCCGGTGTTCTTTCTTTGTAACTTTTGTGCTTTGATACTGACTTCTCTGCCTCCTCTCTTATTCGGCTTTTAGGCCTCCTTTTGTACACAAGGGTATAGTCCTTTCAAAAACTATTTACCAATATTAAAAAAACATTTAATGTTCCCTTAGACTTAAATCAATTCATTTTCTTATTTTTGATAAAGGAATTTTTACAATGCAAAATAAGGCCACTTAAGTGAATAAGACGAAAGATTCAAAAATTACATTCCCAATAAATAAATAGAATGTTAGAGAGGGAAGGAGGAGGAGAGATAAGAAGAGATGAGTGAAAATATGGAGACAAGGGAGATTCCATTAATGAAGAGGATGATTCTGATGGATCTTGAAGAAATGCTCTGAGAATGAAGCCTTTGACATTTCCTTCTTTTCTAAATTGAGGCATTGTGATTGTAACTTCCTCTTCTTGTGAGACGGGGACACACTCCAAAGTATTGACCAAGTGCCACCACAAGATTTTAACTATATGAACCTGTGATAACTACTTGAATCACTCAATCATGATGATCACCATTTGTGACTGCTAGGATAAACTAAAACACATAGTCTTGGAAATATTTTTCTTTCAAGCATGTTATATGGAATTGTAGTCTTATTTTACCAAACAACCCAATACGCACTAACACATCACTCGGAAAGATCACGTAAAGGTATCGATCCCTCTTTTGTTACTAGCTTTGTTAAGGTGTTAGCATGATCATTCATATATTCCATAATCATAACAATTAACTAAAGGAAAAGCATATCAAGAACTACATCACAACCATAGTGTATAAGAATAAAAAAGGATCGAATCAGATTTACCATGTAATAACTAGTAACAAAGACATCAATAATCATTATCCATCCACAAAGATCCATTATATTAATCCACCATAAGACATAATAGTTGAATACACCAAAAGTAACATTACAAGGTCATGCACACAAATATACTGGCAAAGATAACTCTATCACAATCCAACGATGTCTAAATTGTGTAAATGAATACATATATATAGGTACTTGGGACTTTCTCTCCACCGCTCATGCACTCTCAAAATAGGCTTCATACTCAAAATAGCCATGCACCACTACAAAAGCAACTAAGGAAGTATGCTAGCTTCGCCTTATAATACATTACCTATATTTAACTCTAGATCTAATCCTATTATTATTTTGAAATATACATGACTCTTCATCTTCCTCATGTTCCCAAAATAGCTTTGTGTAGCCTCCAAGTCTTCTTCTCTCTCTATCCAATCTATGCTCATCGCTCAATCCATTCTTAGTTCATGCATGCAAAAAGGCTAATTCCCGAATTCTATCTTCCCCGGGCATGAACCTATAGGGTGTAACTTTGTCAAACTTCCGTTCCTTCTTCCTTTGCACCACTATAAAATTGTGCACTGATACTTAGGTACAATTTTTTTCAGTCAACATTACCCCACACTAGCTTCATTGTCACCCTCGGTAATGGGTAATCCAACTTCCATCTCAAAGAACAAAGAATGAAGTATAACAACAAATTTATAGAAAGAATGAAAGAATAATAAACTAACTCAAAAGAAATAGTATTTTGTAGGTATCAACAACTCAGGGTACTCATTCTTGATGTCTGCTTCCAACTCCTCCCAATCATTGAGTCCCTTCTTGGCTTTAGCAAGGATGTCACCAAGTACAACATCCATTTCATCTAAATTCATGTCTTCTCCCTTGTTCTTCAACACCCTGACTACATTCACCAATCCTGATACCATGCCATCCATAACATCCATATGTCACGCCATTAACTTTCCCATTTCTTTAATTATGTCACCATGAGGATCTTGGGATGCTTTGAGCACATCATGATTTTCTTAAAATAATTTCATCCTCTCCTCACATCCCAAGGATTCATTATTCTTTATGGCAAGGACTACATTCTCATTTATCATCGTCCTTGTCTTGATAATAAATTCCGGCTTCTCACACATTTTAAATGCCAATTTTTCTAGTTTAAATTTATTCCTTAAAGTATTAGGTATGGTGTCATACTTGACTATCTCGCGCATAATCTATTTCTTAACCCTTTCTATCTATACTATCACATCCTTCTGCTTTCCTTGCAATTACTTCCTCCTTACTTGATGCTTGGACAATATCCTCATCCAATATCAAATGAACCAATGTGCGTAAGTAATGCAAGGTGGATGGTAATCTCTCGAAAAATTCTCTTCATATTGTGGCCTCACCCTCAAAATTTCATCATGAATTTCCTCTATCGTATCAAAAGTTACATGCATCTTTGCCTCATATTTCTCTTTTTCCTCTGTTAAGCATTGAATTTCCTCCTCTTTATCTTTCTTATCCTCTAACAAATGTCTAAATAGTATCTACTTTATCTATATTCCTACGCATGACCTCTACATATATCTTTGTTAAAGCATTACTTGCTTTCTCATATGAGAACCGAGTCAACTTAATAGTTACATGTTTGAAATTTGTAGGATTCTTCATCCTTCTTGATGCACATGAATCCTCGCACACGTAAAACACATGATCATCCATGTGAGTCTGCATACTCCATTATAATTGATTTCAGTGCGGTGTTTTCCATTTCTAGATCCATCATTTCCCATCCATTCAATTTCTCTTTTTCAATGGTGCTCTAGAACCTGGTGTGAATAATCTATTTTGGGTCATTGATGTACCCAAGGTTTTGCGTCTACACCATTTCTTCCTCCCTTTTCTCATTGGTGCACCCACCTATATTTCCCTGTGTTTTGGTCCCTCCTTCTCTTCTTCTCTAATTTTAGCCTCATGTCCTCTAGTTGAGTGTGCAACATTGTCTTCAATCTCTGTATCTCAACCTACATAGCTTTCTTCTTCATGCCCATGCACAATTACACTAGGGATTTCCACATCGGACAATGGTTTCTCATCACCTATCTCTTAATCTTCTCACACCTCTAGGCTAGGTGTGGAAACATCATTGTGTGTGCTTTGATGCAAGGACTTCTCCTCATCACTATCTTTCACAGCACATATTTGTGCCTTTTCTTCCTCTCCTCTTCGGTTCTCTTGATAGGTGTTACAAGTAGTGACCATCTCAAAGGATGTGAAGGCTCATCGCCAAAGATCTACACATGTATGCCTTCTACGTACCTATCTCCTCCCATGATAAAGTGCATTTTTGTCTTCTTTCACTTATTCCTCACACTCAAGAACATTCTCCAAGCCTCGTTTCTTCTACCTAGGGGTGTTTTCTCTAATGGCCTCTTCATGCCCGTAATTTATTTTCCCTTAGGAGGACCCAAAGCACCAACAATTCCTCTCCTCCAACAATTTTTCCTTCCTTAAACCTAGGCCTAAGGCATACATATACGTGCGTAGGCTTAATCTTACCTACATCCATAACCTCTAGAGTGATATCAATATTATCTCGACTCCATTGTCTCTACATATGCCTCTTTATTGGGGTAGACATATGTTTTACGTAGAATATGAATTTATGTGTCTATCTAATAAGCGTCAACTATAACTTCTATACGTTATGTAACATGTTCACTAAATCCTTAAAAGAACATACTATAAAGGAGAAGTTAAACTTACACCAAGGGCTTTTCTTTCCAGTCTTCATTAAAAAGTGGCCCAAGTAGAAGTGTTGGTACTTTGTGAACTCCACATGTCCTTCCAACACACCGCACAACTCTCGTAGTATGCACCAATCTCCTTCAAATGCATTGCACGTCCTCCTAAACCACCTCTCTTGGCATTGTTTATAAGTTTTAGAGACCGAACCACGACACGTGAACTTCATGATTTTATTTTTGGTGACTTATCTTCTTGTGGGTAAACCCACATCTTATCTTTTGGCCCATCAGGCACACCAATCTCACAAAACACAATCAACAAAGTAAGATGGTGCCCCAAGTAATTGTCTTTCACTTATTAACCCGAACGCATGCCTCCTCTACTATGCCTTCCATAACATAGCTTGCAATGTTATAATATGTCTTACTCACCATTTTGTGCGTTATGTACATCCAACACTTGTTCACCTCCTTCCACCTCTCTAAGACACCTAATTTGAAGCTAACCAAATTGTGTCACTACCTTGGTGGCTAGGTATTCTATATTTTCAACATTAAAATCCCGACCCCCTTTGTGATACTTAAAGGTGGCAATCATTTCTTCTACTACATCATCATATGTCAAATCACCTATAATATCTAGACCAGAGTCATGAAACCTATAACTTTTCCAATAAATTTCGTTTGTAATCCTCATTCTTCTCCCAACAAAGTAAAGTCTTCATGCACATGCAACATGAGGCCCTAGTATAAGCATCCGGGCTTGCCAAAGTATGGTAATTTAAAAATATGTATAACCCTAATACACTCAAGCAACATGTGGATCAAATTTTCCATGACCCTCTCATCCATCGGTAGTCCTTCTTTTGTTCTCAAAATGGTCTCTACCTTTAAATCCTTCATGGTCTACCTAGTTTGGTGGTTGAAGTTGGATCTTGAATTTTGGTAATTGGGAAGTCCACGAACATCCTTCTATCACTTATATCGAGTACTACATTATGAGAACCACTCTTGTGGCTCCTCTTCTCGCCATGGGTTCCTTCATCATAGCTCCCTTTCATGTCATTTCTCTTTTATGTGCTTTAGAAATTGTGACTTTACACTACCTTTCCATTACACTCCTCGATATCCTATGGTTATTCAAATTCTCTTGTGCCCTAGCATTTCCTAACCACAACTTTGTCTTCTTGAAACCCTAAATAGGAAAACATCCTTTTTCACACACCCACCAAGCTCAAACACACTTTCACGTGGATCTTTGTCAATGTTGTGTCGTGAATTCACCCGATTCTCTATACAACCAATTTCTCTTAGCTCTACACACTTTTTCACTCTTCACGGCTCGAAAACTCAAGGCATGCAATGTAAGAATAGCTTCACATTATACTTCTTTTATAACTCTTACCTCAAAAAAATTTATTTTTGTCTACATTAACTTGTTCCTCAACAACTACCATACACGGAATTAATTTCACCCTTTCACTCTTCCGCACATCATGTCATATTCGTTTTGCCCGAATCGTAACCTTTTGGCATGCCCAATACTTCTCAACCAAATACCTCCTTTCGTGCACTTCCTTGTGTTGAAACACCTATATAATGTGCATTATAACAAGTAGTTTCGAATGTTGTTTCCTACCTCGCATTACAATGCACTTCCATTCATCTACGTGTGGTCTTCAATATGAGTAAATTTCTTGGAATTCTCTTCATAACCATCTTTACTCTAAGAACCTGTAATTTCATAATGCACACCAATCTGCATCAAGGCACTAATCACTTTCTGATCCACCCCACACTAAAAGTATGTGCGGTCCTCTGTGCATGAATTCAATAGATAGTAATTAGCTACAGTGCACAAGCACACTTATTGAAATGAAACACATAATTAAATTGACAAAGCATAGAAACAATGAAAGGAAACACATATAAAGAAAATATAGTAAACAAAAATCTAATCTAACTAAAACTACTACCTTATTATAAACACCAAGAAGAATTACTTATAGTAAGGATTCACTTTGCTCCCATTAAAATAATCGGTAACCGTGTGCCATCCAACACCTATAACTAACAAATGTCTGAATCAAGTATATATGTCACCACATATGGTCCTAACCAATGTACCTTCAATTTCCCAGGGTGGCGTGCAAACTTGGAGTCATAAATAAGAACCATCTGTCTAACCTCAAACTACTTATTCTTAATGTGCCTATCGTGCCATGCCTTCTTCCTAACCTTTTCTATCTTCTAGCTCTAATGTGTGATGGCATGCCTCTCATCCAACTGCATTAGTTTATCTATACACTCTTTAAGTGCTTGTTCATCATCCAATCCTCCTATGTGCACAATATGCAAGGAGGGTAACATAAATTCCATTGATAGAATAACCTTCATGCTAAACACCAACTGAAAAGGTGTGGCTTTATTCAATCTTTTGTAAGTTGTTTTGTATGCCCAAATTACAACATAAACTTTATCATCCTAGTATTTCCTTCCAACATCACGAGATATTTGTCAGATATGCCATAATATATTTTTAAAAGCCTCAACAGTCCTATTATCTTGTCAGTGATAGGTCATTTTCTTATTATGCACCACCATAAAATCAACCAATAATATTCTTATAGTCTCATTCAAAAAGTGTGTTCCCATATCACTTCTCAAGATCAACAAAAATCAATACCTGTTGATAATGTTATCCCATAAGAACCTTATTGTTGTAGCTTCCATGCAATCCTTTGTAGGTGTTGCTTCTTCCCACATGGTCAGATAATCTATATATGTAATAATGTAGCACGGCCCATTCCTGCGTATCAGTGGCGAAATAGGACCCATAAAGTCAATTGCCCATTTTTCAGAATGTTTTGTACTTGCAATCAACCTTAAAGGGATCTCACCTCTATGCCCGGGTTTCCCATGACACCGAAAATCATCACACACCCTCGCATACTCATGCAGACAATCCTTATATAGTATCTTCCACTAAAGGATAGTCGAAAAATCTTGTGCATAGTAGAATTTCCTACATAATGTCCTCCTGCAATTCCACCATGAGATTGCTCCATTACATCTTCACGCTCATACTTTAGTACACACTGGCACAAAATATCATCACGACCTAATTTATATAAGTCCCCACTAATCAACATGTGATGTGCAATGTGCATGGAAAGTTGTTTCTTCTCTAATCTCTTCATCCCTTTGGGCACCACACTAGTACATAAAAACAAAAAAATATCTTCTAAGTCAGAGGGTACGCTATTTAATATGAATAGTTGTGTATCGACATTGTGTCCTCAATGCTCTACGCATCCTCACCTAAGTTAATCCTTGAAAAATGATCCACCTAGAATTACTCTTCCTTGGCTTTACTACCACTATAAAGTCAAATTCTGAAACAAGAGAATCCATCGACATATGTGCCCATGTAAAATAGGCTTATTAACCAAGTACTTAAGTTCCATGTGATCTATATAAAATATAAAGGGAGTTTCTAGCAAGTATTTTCTAAACTTGTGTAACACATAAATCATGGACAAAGCTTTGCGCTCTGTAGTTGTATAATTCTACTCAACTGGTGTCAAATTCCTGCTCACGAAACAGATAGGATGATCAATAATCCCATCACCAAGTTGTGCTAACATTGCGCCAATGGCCATTCTAGAGGCATCAACATGTATATGAAATGGTTTTTCTTAATAAGGAAAGCACAAAATGGGTGCAGAAGTAAGTCTTTCCTTTAGTGTTTCAAGCGCTAGCTATTGTGCCTCATGCCAATGAAACTTTCCTTTAATTTTAAATAATTCCTCCAGGGGCATGGAAATATTAGCATATCCCTTAATGAACTTCTTGTAGTAACCTGTATGTCCTAAAACCTGCGTACCTTGCTCTGATTGGTAGGCTCCTCCAAACCCAAGATAACTGCAACCTTAGTAGGATCTACCAATAAACCTTCTTTGCATATAATGTGTCCCAACAAAGTTCCAAAGGGTGTAACAAAGATACACTTCTTAATATTGAGAGAGATGCTCAACTTCGACACCTCTCAAACATAAGTCTCAAATTGTCACAATGATATTTCACTAGCCCATATATAGTCCAATCATCCAAATAAACCTATAAAAACTTGTGTATAAAGTCCTCAAATTCTTGCACAACAATGCGCGAAAAGATTGCAGGCACATTCTTCAACCCAAAAGGCATAACCGTGTATGAAAAAATTCCCCACTCAGTGGTGAAAGTTGTCTTTTTGTCTTCTTTAGCAATCTGCACCTAATGATAACCAAAGAATCCATCAGTGAAAGAGTAAATATCGTGCTCTGCAACACCCTCGAATATATCGGTGAAAAGGATATATAAAATAGGTAACATTCAACTCTTTGTAATCCACACAGATCCTTATCCTACCATCTTTCTTTATGCTTATCACCATGGGGCTAACCCACTTTGACTCCTCAATGGGCTCAATGATTCCATATTTCAACATCTTATCAATCTCTTCCTTTACCTTGACACGTAAATTAGGATTCATCCTATAAGGCCTCTTTATAACCGGGCACACACTTTCATTTAAATTTATCCTCATCTTGCCCAAAGAGGGATACACTCCCTTCAAATCATGATAGCCTCATGGAAATAAGTCCTAGAATTCACGTAGTAGCTCAATAATCTTAGCCACCTCTTGTTCAAACCAATAGTCACTAATAATTGCCTCTTTAGGTTTTATATCTGTCCCAATGTTGACCTTCTTCATTTTCATAGGCTCATGATAAGCATGTGCCTTCTCATCGAACTATCTAAGACCTCGCGCGTACCTATAGTGTGATCAACATCCAGATTCTCTACTTCTTCATCATCAATCATATAAACCAACTTACCCTTTTCTTTTTCTAACCGGCACACCCAAGTTGTTCCTCATCTGTCTCTTCTTCTTCAAAGTGTGCCTCTAAATCTAACTCTCCAAACATATCTAACAAGAGTTCCTCAACTTTTGCACTATCTCCCATCATAAGGTGCTTCATAATTTGTAATGCTTCATTCACTAGAGGTTTAGTATAAAAATAGTCAAAGGTATGAATCATACATGAGGTCATCTCCTTCCAATTAATTATTTCTCTTATTAACTCTGCATGAACATACCATGTACACACGCAACCGCTTAGAGTGGCGTAGAAATTATGTACCCGAGTGATTGTGGAAATTCCTCCTACCCCTCCGTCTAGAGTCTCTCACACTTCTAAACATGGTGTAAAGAAGAATCCTTCCCATGGAATCACATATCTTTGAAGGTGCATTGCTCCTAAGAAACCTTATAGAGAAAGTGATTCTAACTTCTCACCACTCCAAAAGGTTATCATTGTGTGTAGTCCACCAATGTGATGTTGTCTTGCATAGGTTATAAATCAGCACATTTCTTCTCACCTTGAACCCTCCATTAGGATTCCATAACACACATAAATAGTGGCATCCTTCAATAATCCAAGGGATGTGGCTCTAGTACTATTCACCATATACAACACATTCGAAGAGGGTTATAATGATGGTCTATCCATTTCATTCCATGTATCCAAAGTGAGTACATTCACTTTTTCACCTATATTAATTTGTAACGACCGCTAAAACAACCCACTTGAGACCCATGAACAACCTAGGTTTAGTTAGAAAATTATGGAATAATTTTTTTTTGTTGTTTAAAAGAATCTACAACCAGGTTACAAGACAACAGTTATCACTAACAGGTTTTGGAACAATTCTAATCTGCTTGAGTATACTTTTCTTTTATTAATAATTAATAGAGGTCATAAGGTCCAAAATTTAGGGTTAGAAGTTTTCAATTAGGTTCAGAGGGAAATTCCACACCATACCCACTCTCTAATAGGCTTAAGGTTGAACTTGATTTTTCCCACATTTAACGCATTCAAAATTTCCCTAAATTACTCCCATTGGATAGTAAATTTCCTCACCTTTCCATTAATATAAAGAAGTCCTCATAAATCCTCATATATTTTCAATTTATGGGCTGGCAGGCCTTGGGGTGAAAATTTTCCCCAAGAGCAGGCCTAGGGGTGAAAATTTTCCCAAAGGGTGGGTTGGTGGGCCGCGAGGTGACCTTTGGAAAAAAATTTACCACGCGGGGAAAAAATCACATTTGTGCCCGTGCTCCCGTGTGTCCACAAGTCCACAAAGGATAAGTGGTGCTCCCTAAGGAAGCGTGGGGAAGAGCGGGGCAACAGGAGACATTTTCAAATTCTCCCCCGCGGGGTGAAAATTCAGCTTTGCACATGTGCTCCCGCGAGACCGAAAAGGACACATGGCATCTCCTAAGCTAACGTGGGGAAGGTGAGGCGGTGGGGAGAAAATTGACTTAACACCCCGAAGGTCTAAGAGGGTACAGAGACCTGCGCCTCCGCCGGCACCTTGCGATGCCACGTGGCATCCCCTGATTGGTTGTGGGGCAGTGGAATAGTGGGGAAAACTTGGAAAATTTTTCCAAAACTTTTCTAAGATGTGAAAGACAAAAGACAACTCGTTCCTCTACCGATGCCTTGTTATGCCACATGGCATCACCTAATTGGTTGAGGGCCAGTGGGGAAAATTTTCCCAAAATTTTATGAAAGCGCTAAGTTAAAAAGGGAGTCTGTCCTACCACTGGGACCTCATGGTGCCACATGGTAGCCTCTGATTGGCTATGGGCTGAAGGGGCAGCAGTGAAAATTTAGAAAATTTTCCCAAAAAATTTCCTAAGTTCCTAAGGGAAAAATTTGGGCCACGGGCCTGCCAAACAAATTTTTCCCAAAATTTTAACGCCAAGTGAAGAAAACTTCAGAAGGCCATAAATTTTAATAGAGAGTGTGGTTTGAGGAAGACAAGGAATTTCTAGAAATATCTCGACGTCCTCTTTGCATAGAGATCATTAATGTTTGGTTTTGATAAAGTTTAAGGGGTCAATTTTAAGAAAACGACACTGTAGGCCTATACTATACAAAGTGCGAAGGTAAATTTTAACTTGTTAGATTTGTTCAATTTGATCTTCTTCCTCTCTCAACATGTCAAATAGACATGGAGGATTTTTCTTAGATGAATTTAGGATATATTTTAAAGGTTAATTTATTTGATTGAGGATCAATTCGAAATTTCCAACATTTGACAGAAAAATGACTGCAAAATGACAGTAAAATGGTTCAAGCCAATTTTACTAAGTTTTATAAGAAATTTTCTTGAGTATTAATGTCTATATGAATTCGTTTAGATCCTATTACTTAATTTAATCATTTAATTTTTTATTTTATTGTTGCGAGTTTGAACTTGTGCATTTTTGGTTAACATAATTTCCAATTTGAAATTATAAAGGACGAGGATCAAAATTTAAAGGATCTGTTTGCCATTTTCATCTTCTAAGGATTAAAATTCATTCTAATTCTAATATACACATATTTGGTTGATTCAAAACAAACCATTCAAGACCAAAATGCAATCAAATTCAAATTTTTCACATTTCAAAGAGACAAAATCTTTGTATTTTTCTCACACACATTTCTTCCTTTCAAACAGAGATTCCAATACATTGAAATGATCAGATTCAATACTAAAATGCAATTTGAGAAAAGCATTACATTCATTTATTGGTTCCAACAGAAAACTTTACAACTTCTTTCTTTTATTCCTTCCAAAATCATTTATTGACACAGGGCTAGAATAATACATTTTCTTTTCACGTGTTGCACATTTCCACTTTCAAAACAGGGACTTCCTAGTGCATGATAAACAAAAATTCCAATTGAATAATATCATATGAACAAGGTAAAAACTTCCAATAATTCCAATGAAACTCATATAACCTCCTTTCCATTTGATTTCAAAGTACAATATACAAAACAATATCATTCTTTCACATTCTTTCCAAAACAAAGCATATAGAGTATAACTCTTTTACATTTCCAATTTCCACTTGCAGTCAGTACAACATCTTTCCATTACAAACATTTACAAGGTCATCCACTTCAAGTGGGAAAGGTTACAATGAGATTTCATTTCACAAGGGACTATCAAACTGTCTTTTCTCAGCTCCAGAACAACAACATGCATTCTTCTCTTTCTTCCAATTTTGATCACAACAAAGGCAGGGGAAAGGAAATGCTCTCCACCCAACCAAGACATCCAATGAAAGGAGAATCCATCCTTCTTCATTGGCCCCCGAGCCCCAACCACAATGCAATAAGAAATGTATTTCAACTCATGGCAACAACAAGCTTCCACATCACAAAGCAATATTTCAACAAGCACATTTCAAATTAAAAACACAGTCCAAAACAAAACATAGTTTTGCAACCACATGAAAGACATCACACAAAACTCAGGCTTCACCATGTAAGCCAAAGGAGCAAGAACTATGGGGGATGCTTCTTATGCCTCCCAAATGGGGAAATGGGTATCACCACCTGAGTTACAAACCACCAAAATATAGTATATCAAAACCCTGACATTCCTTATGCCTCCCCAAGTACCCCTTATTCCTCACATTTCCTTATGCCTCCCTAACCTCTTATGGCACCCCATAACGAGTAAAGAAATGCAAGCTATTTCTTTTTAAGGTGGAACCCAAATCCCAACTCCCTCCACCCTTATACCTCCCTAAAACACACTTGTGCCTCCCACATAATAAACCCCATAGTCTTCTCCTACACCATTCCTAGGCCATCTACCCACAACCCACAACAATAACAAACATACCAACATTTACATATTCATAAAAGGGAAAAGAAGAGTATTTCCAAGAGCCAAGCTCTTACCTCTCCATGATGGAGTTTGTTCCAAGTTCAAAACAACAAGCTCCTTCTAATGCAAGAAATCCAAAAATCAACCCAATAAAAGCATGCAACAATCTTCCAAAACTTCTCCAAGCAAGAGCTCCCAAAACAACAAGAAAATTCACCCCAAAAGAAGTCTCCCAAAAGTGAAGCAACCCAAAACAAGGCAAACAATTCAAATTTTATAGAAGAGGGAAGAGAAGAGAATGATGTGGATCCATGTAGGATGTCACATCACACATCCTCAACCCCAACCCCAAAATTCAACTTCATTCTCCAATGCATAATAAATAAGTGGGTGAATAAATGACATTTTTACTTACACACTCAAATCAAACCCACACCTCATACGGACTGAAATTGAAAACATGTAAGAAAGTGCAATTAAAGCATACAACTTGACTTACAAAAATGTATAAAAATTTCTAAATTCAAACCTCCAACCATAGGCAAGGTTGGTATGTAAATTTAAGAGGTATGGGACAAGTTTAACTTGTCCCACAAGCCTCTAAAATCAGCCTCCAAGGACAAATTCGAATTTCCAAGAAGGTGGAGTGTTTCACACTCAAAATTTAACTTACACATCACTTACATATTACTTACACATTCTTACAACACTTTAAAACATGGCCAACAACTCTATTAATTACATTCTTATGACATATTTTAATTAATTAACTAAACAATATGATTACTCACAATATTTACACACCATTAAATAAATAATGAAAGGGTAAGTGCACCACAAAATAAACACATGCAAAAATTAAACAAAAGGGACCAAAAATAAAAGAAAAACATAAAATCCCTTGGTCACATTTAAAGGTGATTCCCCCCATGGGAATCCCTAACACTAACAAACACACACACACAAACAAAACTAGTTGCCATGGTGACCTTGTTGAATTCATCTAGAATTCCAATGTGGTTGGTCTCCAATCCCCGATGTTTGTTGTGATATTTTTAACTTGCACAATACAAATACCCCTTCAGCCTCGTGGCCATATCAGAACATCCAAATGAATATAATATAATTTTAAAATCATCAATATATATATGAATCAAAACAACATCCAGACAATCAACAATATCACTTACAATTTCATCAACAACTATATAATCATCAATTTTAAATTCAATTTTCTTGGTCTACTCAATATATCCAAATATCACATGTCCTAACAACATCCATAAATATATATAACCATGTCCAACAACATGTCAACATCTATATAAAATGTCTCTAACAATCATCATGCATCATATATGAATCAGAGTCAACAATAATCCATGATCTAACATCTAACACCATACTAAATCAAAACTATAATAATGTCCATAATATAGTCGAAGTATCATGATCAATATCAAAAGTGTCGAAGGGAAGTTAGAACTACATAATTAGTATTTTACTCAACAACCATCCTTCAACAACTACATTAAAAGTGATCTCTTTATCATACTCAAGACTCTGTGGGGGAGGTAAGTTCACATGCAATAGTTGTCTCTCGTGCTTAGATATAAAACATGAGATATTCTCCCTCACCAATTACCCTAACAAAGGAATGATATTATCTTGGCACATCTTACAAAACTCCTTTAATTCATCAACATCTTTCTGAGGTAACTCAACCGCCTTCTCTGCTCCAATTTTAATAATCGCTCCTTGAAGCATTGTATCTCACCCCGTAAGTTTTTAATGACCTCCATATTTTCCTAGTATACCTCATTCTAATGGGAAGGATCTTGATATTCAGAAATTATCACCTCTTTATTTTTAATAACAGTTTTATGCTTTAGGATCTCACAACCATGCACACCTCAATGCGTAGTCACTAATACGGGTTGCATCTCAAGATCAAGCACAATCTTAGGCATCACTAGTCTTCTACGATGTGTTGCACTTTAATCATCCTCATGTCCTTATCATCATTTTTATATTTCATATTCATGTGCTCATATAACTCATGAAATTCTTTAAACTTATACTTTTTCCCACACTATAAGCAAACTACGTTATGAGGGCATTCACATCTATAATGATAAAGGGATCTGCATGGAGAATAGGTTCATTGTGGGAAATCACCTCATCCCCTACCGCAACCATGGCCTCTGTATCCTCCACTATAACCTCTACCTCTACCACCTTAACTAGAGCTCCCTTCATGATGTTTTCCTTCATGCTCCTTTTAATTTTTCAGAACACTAGTATGACACACGCCAGTTTCAATAGCTTCATGAATTTGATCAATCAGTCTACAATTCTTTGTATCATGAGTGTGAGACTTAC
Organism: Taxus wallichiana var. yunnanensis; assembly: GCA_018340775.1. Lineage (NCBI taxonomy): Eukaryota > Viridiplantae > Streptophyta > Pinopsida > Cupressales > Taxaceae > Taxus > Taxus wallichiana. The sequence goes on along the minus strand of CM031240.1, from coordinate 181,244,367 downwards.
AAATATTACAATAATAGGACACATTCTTCTGGATTGCACAATACAACAATGGGAATCTACTTGAATCATGATCTAGGTGATAGATCACAAAATCCAAAGAACATGGCATGCACCGATTTACAAGGGTAGATATCCTTAGTATGTCCTTCAAATTTGTAATCTATACACCAAATCCCACTATGTGTCTCATGATTTGAATTGGCCGATAGTTTCTCCAATGTTTTTCCATAGATGAAATTTGTGGCTCCAAGAACAAGCTAACTCCAATGTCTACGCTCCCAAATATACCCTTAAATTTAGCTTGAGCAATTTAAATACTTAAATTTCACTAACTATACCGTTTCCCACAAATTGACAACATATCATCAATATCACACATTTTCTCTATCATTGTTAATTAATTACATTACGTTAGTTAATTAACTCTTCTATCCAAAGAACAATGCCAATGAATGACCTTCTATTAATTAACTCCCTTTTCTATCTAGATTAATTAATTATTCTTAATTAATTAATTCTCTCTTCTATTTAATCAATAAATCATCATTTATTTGATTAAAATCCTCTCATAGTCTAAATCATGCTTATTATTCCTATAAAAAGCTTATATAAGCTTGCACACCTATTAATTAATCACTTTGGTTAATTAATAAACCCCCTCAATCCCAGTGGGTTACTAAAGGACAAACTAAACTCTCCTAAGGTTAACTCAACCCTTTATAAACCTTTATTATCCACAACTAACCCAACCTCTCTATTGTCCCACATGTAAAGGGATGTAGAGATTCTTTTATCCATTGGGCTATATAAGGAGACCTCCTCCTACCTTTCTTCTTACACCTAAATGAGCATAGATCATTCACTATATCCATTTTATCATCTTTGAGAATTCTTCCATTAGAAGAGCTATCCTTCTCCATTTATTGCATTCATCCACCCAAGTTTTTGAAGTTATATGGAGATATGTCAAGTGGTCTTGTAGCCATGATTCGACAAGACTCCATTCTTAGAAACCTTGGGATTTCAAGCACATAATCAACTCTTTGATTGCTAGATATCTACATAGGTTCAATCTCATCTCATTTAACATTCAATAAGAGATAGAAGTTAATTTTGTTTAGGATAGTTAGCTTGAAATGTTCATTTCATGTTATAATGTAGAGATGTTGATAGGTTAGCTTTTCTTAAGCTCTTATTATGATGATGCGTAGGTTTAGTTTAGAATTGTATTGAAGCTACTAGGTGTTAGTTCAATTATAGTTACATAGCTATACTAATTCATGCATACATTTGGCATGCTCGGTGGGATGGGTTCGTATTCCCTTAACATTCTACTTCAAATTTTATTTGTATTTCAAGTATTTGGCTAACCCTTGATATGCACATGTGTGAAATAATTATGCTAATATTACATGTGTAGAATCTCATTTAGAGCTTTAATTCTAATGGGTTGTTGTCAATTTCAAGCTAACATACTAAAATTTGGAGCATTTTGAACTTGTTTGTGTCATTTGGCCATATTTTGACTATAACATAGGCACATGGTACACAAAACTAGTCGCAGCACACTAAACCAAGTGTAGACACACTTTCTAGTGTGCACACACTCTCTGCTTCCATCACGTAGCTTTTACGTTGTCAAAAACCCATCAAAGCAGGCTAGCACAAATACCCTAACCTTAGTGTAGATACCCTAACCTTAACACACTTACCATTCTACTGGTGCACACATTCTATGTTTGTATACGTGGCGTAGTTGCCCATATCTGGCGCATGCATCTCTCGGTCATCACACATGCCCTGTTTTAGTTTCCGTCTTGTATTTTCTCTAACCGTGGCACACACGCCTATACCCCAGCACACACACACACACACATATATCCTAGCATAGGTATCTCTTAGGTGGTGCGGGAGCACTACAGATCTAGATTTACATAGAGGGCACAACCACCCTAACCCACACGCAGTGCTTTAGTCCGAGTTGGCATATAATTCCAGGTTTTCAAAGGTTTGTGTCCTAAGGTTCTAACATCATTACAAGCTTTATTTTTACATGGGTATGCTAGACTAGACATTGGATAAACCTTGCATGCTTAATTATAAGAGTAAGGTCACGAGATGTTTTTCCCTCATGTCTTTTGGATTGATCTTTAGAATCAGAAATGATTCTTATATCTTTTATTGCTTTGAGAATGTGTTGAATGTCCAAATTGAGAAAATATATATTTTGTGTTTGAATTAAGTGTTTCCATTTGTTGATTTCTTGGATTTTGCGTCGCGTATGCTCTTCTCTTGCGTCTTAGGGAGATCTTGAGAATTAGAAACGACGTTTATTATTTTCATGGAAAATTACTAATCCATTATGCAGAACCAAAAATGCTTGTCAAAGAAAGGTGGAGTTGAAACAAAATTAAACTACTAATACAGTTTCCATGTAGGTTGCCAAAAGGTGTTCAAGAAAACCACATCCAATTAAAAAGATAAAAAACACACCATAATCATCACACTGTATTTGTAGGTTCGGATAAGGGTATGTCCCGTCTGCTTAAAACTAGGACATAACCCCTTTGGCATAAGACTTAAACTACAACAATGGGGGTGGTCCTAGGAACCCCAAAGTAGTCCATGTAAGAGGGAACCTTGTGGATGAAATGGGAAGTGCTTCACACAACCTACTTGACTAGTATTACCATTTGTGAGATTTAGCGTCACAAGTCATTCGTATCACAAACCTAGTGAGAGTACACGATGGATGCATTTATTTTCCACTTTTCTTGAAGGAGGTAAAGTAAAACCGAGATACTCTAAGGATTAGTCGGTGTAAATTTTCTTGGTAAATAGAGCTCACTCTTAGATGACTTTTGACACCTAGTTGAGTGAACCACCTAGCAAGCTATCTTTGACCAGAGCTAACTTTGACCACATAAAAGCCAATTTTATTTGAGAGATATTATTCATTATGAAACATGTGAAGTGCTAGTTTTCTTAGTTTTTCACTTTCCCTAAGGTGAGGTGAAACTCTGCTGAAGTGAGGCCAACATTATTCAACCTCAATTGATCTACTTCCTTCACTTTCTCTTGATACTTTGTTGATCAAAAGAAGATTGACTACCTTTGCATTATCAATTAATTTTTTTCACCACTTTTGTGTCTATTTACTCCCATCCATGTTTGTGGCTGGGTTTTAAACGTCTAAAGTGCGAGGAGACGTTTTTATATCATTGGTAGTATTTTTCATTACCCAAGTCAAGATTGTCATCGTAGTTAGGATTGGTTCATCACTTTCATTATCCTTTGAACAATTATCTTGTTTATATCGTGTCACTACAATTTTGGTATTTACGTCTTGTTTCTTATAAAATTGACCTAAATATCTATATTGTAAGGTTACACTATATACACTTTAACAATTCCTAGGTATACTATCGCTTTAGTTTAATTTAAATTATTACCTCAATTCTGAAAAGTGTTAAGTGTTACCACTTGTGCGTGTTATATCAATATCATCTTGATATCAATACCTTACTTTCTCACAAATTTTGGTCAACATATCTTGGTGAAATTTTTGTGTCACTCACAATCATAACTGACACTTTTTGGAATATAGGTTTTGATTGAATGTTGGCTTGCTTCTAGTATACTTTGTTTTAAGTTTGCATTAACTTCTTGTTATTACTTATGCCTTGTTCATTTCTTTGAACTCGACATAAGTAGGAAATTTTGTTAATCATCTTATGACACTAACTACCTTTTTGAAAACAAATCTAGGAAGTACTTCATTTGATTGATTGGTTTGAAAGTGAACATTGTGTGATTGTGTCTTGTTTATCACTTTTGACTTACTCATTGTAGGTAATCACTTTGTCAAAATGGTACTTTAACATTCATTGTGATCCTATAATTCTTGAAATTATTTTTTCTTTTCATTTTGATAGAAAATCTTTGAACAGATTCAAAGACACCTTAGTGAAACTATTACATGTCATGACCCCTAAAACAAGATTAGGGCTCAAAAAGTGGGCTTTGGAAGCAAGATAAATTAAACTTGGGAAGCCTCAAACAAACAAGGCTCAAACCCCTTTATTGGCCATGATCTTGGGGCTTTATTATCTATGGAGAAAGAAGTAGAGGAAATTATATATCATAGTGGTGACGAGTTGGAATCACCACATGCAAAATTTGATTTTGACCCCACCTTGATAGATGAATTCCTTTTTAGAAACAAGGATTGGGTACTACCATGAGTTGTGGAGTTAGGAGACAGAATGCCTATCGAATAAGAGATAATACCACCTAGAAATGGTATTAATGATGAGGAGCGACATCTTATTAACATGGAGGATATATTAACACATGAACATGCTTCTACCTCTAACGTGGGAAATGATAATGTAATGGGATATAGAATGCATTTCCTTAAAGTACCACATAAATTCATAATATAACACAAAAATTTTGAACCTCTCCATCATAAAGAAGAAGAAGAGCCTCTCAAAGAATAAGTCATTATTCAATAACAAATTTACAACCTTATTCGACAATTAGATTTGTTAAAATCTCATGTAAAAAAGAAATAACCAAGAATGTACAAAAGACAAAACCTAAAATCAAAATTAGTGAACTTCATATGGACAATCAAGGAGGATAAAATATGGAATGCAATCGTATATATATCCTTGCTTCTCCCACTAAAGAAAAATTACTCACGCAAGAAATGAAATCTATGAAAATGACACTTACAAGCCTCCAAGAGAGTACTAGGGGAATAGAAGAAAATATCAATACGAAGAGTTATTTCCCCATCCTTTTGATAAAATTATTGCGCTTCAAACCTTCCCTAAAAGTTTGACATGCCAAAATTTGACAAATATAGAGGGAAGGTGACCCACGAGACCATGTAAAATATTTTTACATGACATGTCAAGAAGTAGAATAAAGCTAAAATTACCTCATATGACTCTTTTCAAAGATTCTAGGGGCCAAACCTTGGAATGGTTCTCTCACTTACCTCGTGGGTCTATTTTCACATGGCACGAATCGGCGAAAGGTTTTCTACGACACTTCTCATACAACATAGAAAGAAACATAACCATGGTAGAATTGTGTGGAACTAAACAACATCCCAACGAGACATTCACTAGCTTCCTACAAAGATAGAGAGGGATATCCAGTTGCTTCCCTTGTGCATTCCCTAAAAAATAGTTAGTGAGTATCTTTATGCCCAATCTGCAAATTCATTATTTTCACACCTTCGAAGAGGTTATTGAAAAGGGCATTCAAATAGAGAAATCCCTTATTGCCAAAGGAACCATTAAATCACACTCTAAGGATAACCAAAACGCAAAACCCACGGAAAATCTGAAAATATTTAACAAAAACAAGAATGTGGTGGGAGACAGAATCACATATTCCAAACGTGTACAAACGGTTCAAACTGGTCAACCTTTTAAACTAACCAAAGGGCCTATTCAACCACCACCTAAATGTAGAATGTTCACTCCTCTCAATGATCCTTTGTCGGTAATATTGAAGTAATTGGATAGAGGTTACATGGTGACTTATCTCATGACACAACCCTTTGATGACAATGCTCCAAAACCATCATGGTACAAAGAGCATGACTATTATGAATTACATCATGTCAAGGGACACAAAAGATACAAATGTCTATGCCTTCGTCACTTCATCCAAGATCTCATTGACAATGGGGAGATATAAGTAGACACCCTAGAGAAAACTCAAATGTCAAACGAAAAGATGGGAATATTTAAATAACCATTCCTAAACATGGTAAATCAGAAGAGAAAAATTTGTATCAAGGAGAATCATCCTAGAGTTACAAAGCGAGAGAATTATCTATATACCAAGAAGGAAAATAATCATTGATATTCACTCATTGGATGTATCCACTCTACTAATGACCTTGTGAACACCATTCGAATCAAGGGAAAGGATTTAGCTGCGGTACCAAGGTGTACCCACCTCATGATTCATGAAACTTATCTATCAACCCCGTAAGATGGTAGGTACAACCTCTTAGAACAACTTGAGAAGACATCTGCCATGATTTCAATCTATGATCTTCTTAAAATATTAAATGTACATAAAGACATATTCTACAAAACTCTCAGGGGTCAAGAGTGCCACTAGAAGTAAACCCTTCACATCTTCAAGATGCGGTGGAAAACATTGCACCAATTGAGTACATCTCCTTTAATCATAGGGAGATCCCTATTGAAGATCCTACACATAATCTCCCCTATATATTGAGGTATTCGTTACCCACCGAAAGATAAAATGGGTGCTTGTGGACAATGGATCAGGGCTAAATATATGCACATTGAAATTAATTAAGAAACTGGGACATACAGAAGAAGATCTAGAGTCCCACATCATTACCATAACCTCTTATGATAACACGGAAAGGGAATCAACAGGCACAATCACATTACCAATGGAAGTAGGACCCACTTATCATTAGACGAAGTTTCATGTCTTGGATTTGGAACTTCCATACAATATACTTCTTTGTCAACCATGGATTCATGCCATGCAGTCATACCATCAACATTCCATTAGTGCATCAAATTGAAACACGAGGGACACACTGTCACAATATAAAGAGATCCAGAGCCCTTCGCTCACTACAGAACTCTTAATAGTTTTATGTGAAAGGGTGCCTATATGTATCCCTCTATTGATATAGTTGTTCCTCTTCAATACGAAGCCATGGAGTCACAGATAGATTTAGATTCCCTAAGTTTTTGCACCCATGAAGTATCTACATCAACTTCTCATTTTGATTCATGGGAGATGAAGGTTCTAGAATATAGATATGGAGAATATAATGTGTAACAAACTCTTTTGGTTTTAGACCTATCATTTTTGCCTAAAACTAGAGGCCCACCCAACTATCATTTCAGATGCCCTAGAGATGAGCAAACTATTAGGTCATTTTTACTTGGGAGTTTACTCACTTTGAAGAGAAATTTTCGGACCCCCTACGAATGGGTCCCGAGAGGATATTCAACCAACTTGCTACCAAATCCCTGAGTATGAGAAGTCTAGCCGAATGATGTATTCCATGGGCTACAATGGTCTAGGATGTGGGAATAATGAGAAAGGATTGAGATAACTAGTTCCTCTCCCACATTTCAAGACAAAAAGATATGGTATCGACATTCGAACCTATGGATCACACCCCAATGATAAATATGCCACCTGTTCTGAGAATGGAGATAGATCTGATTATTTAGACAGTGACACAGATTCCCGATGTATCCAATAAGAGGATATTGCCTCCATGAACCTATTCATGGATATTGCTATCCTTACCATAACCCTTACTAAACCTAAAATTGACCTTGTTTACCCTTTCCTTGTCGAATGGGACCAACAATGTCACATACCACTAGATCTCTTTGAAAATGACGAAGCCATTACAAAATTCATGGGCATTCAAGATACAATCTGATTGGAGACCATAAGAAGGGTTTATACATTGACTTAAATACATGTGCGTAGTTCAGAAGGAGGCTAAGCTTTGTGGTTAGCAAAACTTAAGAAAAATCAAGGGAAAAAGTTCCAACAAAAAGCCTCAGAAAAAACAAAATTCCAAGTCACACAGTGAAAACCTCTTTGAGGCGTTGGTTGACAAACAAGTAAAAAAATCAATGGACAAGAAAAGTGACCATGCCAAGGGTGAAAATATCATAGAGACACCCTTGGAAGAAGATCTCAACCTTCCTCCCGATCCTACACATATGGAGGATTTTTCAAAATTATTGGTAGAAGAGACCATTGATGTAAACATTGGCATGGAAGATGACCCAAAAATGGTCAAGCTAGGAGCTTTGCTCTCAGCACGGAACAAAAACATTCACCATGCTTCTAGAGGAATTTTTAGATGTGTTCGCATGGTCCTATAAAGATATGTCGGGATTGGATCCAACTTTGGTAGTGCACAACCTAGTTGTACACGTAGACGCCAAGCCCATCAAATAAAAGCTCAAAAAGATGCACCCACAAGTGGCTCTTCTAGTTAAAGAAGAGCTAGAAATATTACTCACAACAGGATTCATTCGACCTATTGATTACTTCAAATGGATATCAAATATAGTCCCCGTATAGAAGAAACCTGTTGGGATTAGAATCTGTATAGATTTCAGAGACATAAATAAGGCATGCCCAAAGGATGATTTCCGTTGCCTAATATTGATATGATTGTTGATTCAACTGTAGGATATGAAATGCTATCTCTTATGGATGGATTTTCAGGCTACAATCAGATCAAAATAGCCGATGAAGATCAACACAAGACAACCTTCACAAATCCCTGGGGAATTTATGTTATCAGATAATGCCCTTTATCCTTAAAAATGCAAGTGCCACCTATCAAAGGGTGATGACAGTGATTTTCCATGATATGATCCATGACATCATGGAAGACTATGTGGATGATATCCTTGAGAAATCCAAGATGAGAGCAGATCACCTTAATATTTTGTGGTGTATCTTCAAACACCTATGGAAATACAAGGTCTGTTTAAATCCAAAGAAGTGTGTGTTTAGCGTACTATCAGGAAAGTTTCTTAGATTCATTATATCACGAAGAGGGATTGGGGTAGACCCAGCTAAATTTATTGCCATTACTAAAAGTCCTCCTCCCAAAAACATCAAACAACTACATAACTTGCAGGGAAAGATACAATTCATTCGCTTCATTTCCCAACTTCTGACAAATGTCATTCATTCACCCATATATTAAAAAAGGATGTTTCCTTTGTTTGGGGACCAGAGCAATAACAAACCTTCACCTTTCTTAAGTAATACTTAGCCAATCCATCTGTCCTCATGCCGCCAACTCCCGGTGAGCCACTCCTGCTATATATTTTTGCTACTCAATTTGCTATTGGTGTGTTACTCACCTACTATGACCTCATCCATAACAAAAACTCCTTGTACTATCTCAATCATACTCTCATTGCTTATGAGCTCAACTACCCTCGATCAAAACAACTTATTTGGCTGTAGTTTTTACCTTCCAAAACTTCTTTATTACATGTTAAATACTAAAACCAAGCTTATATCCAAATTTAACCCGCTTAAGTACCAGTTGTCAAAACCCGCCCTTACAGGTAGAATGGCTAGCTTGATCATTCTACTAAGTGAATTTGACATTGAGTATGTACACCAAAAGTTGGTAAAAGGACAAGTACTCGCCAATCAGTTAGCAAAAGCACCATTACCAGGAACAGAGCCTATGAGTCTTGATCTTCCAGATGCTTCATTAATTTATATTGAGGAATATGTCATGTGGCAAGTGCACTTTGATGGATCTTTTACTTTTCATGGTTTGGGGGTAGGTGTGGTATTAATTACTCCTTTAGGTGACCCTATACCTCAAGCTTTTTGCCTTGGTTTTCCTTATATAAATAATATTGCAGAATATGAGGTGCTCATCATTTGGATGAAGATAGAAATCAAATGGTATATTTATCATGTTAAGAAATTGTTGAGAGTAGGATACTATTGGCCTACCATGGAAATATATTGCTGCAACTATGTGAGGAAATTTGTATTATGTCAAAAATATGGAAATTTCATCCATGCACCATTACAACCATTACAACCGATCATAACCCCATGTCCATTTTCCAAATGCGGATTTGATTTAATAGGAAGATCACCCCTACTTCATCGATGGCCAATCCCACATCATCACAAATACGGAATATTTCACTAAGTTGGTGGAGGTTGTTCCTTTGATTTATGTTACGTCTCCTCATATTTCAAATTTTATCATGAATCACTTTATCTGTCGGTATGGCATTCCTGCAGCCATAGTTATTGACAATGGTAAATCATTAAAGAAAAAGATAGTGAAGGACCTTTTTCATTGATTTCAAATAAAATTAAAGTGGTCTACACCATATTATCCACAAGGTAATGGGTAGGCTAAAGCCACTAACAAATAATTGGTTCAAATCATGGAAAATATGGTGAGTAAGACAAGTCACAACTGGCATTTGTAAATTCACCCAACCCTCTGGGCTTATAGGACCTCCATTCACACTCCTACTCGTGTGACACCCTATTCCTTAATATTTGGAACCGAATCCATCATCCCATTGGAAATCGAGCTTCCTTCCCTGAGAATATCTCTTAGGGATTATCTGGACAAGGATGAGGATTACAGAGTAGCCAGGTTGGTAGAATTAGAACTCCTAGATGAAAAGCACATCCACGCCCTTAACCATCTCAATGTGTATCAGAACAAAGTCTCTATAAATTATAAAAAAAGGATTATACCTCGTCAGTTTGAGGTCGAGAGATTTGGTCATGAAAGAAAATCAGTTCAACACAAGGGCGGAAAGAGAGAAGAAAGGCAAGTTTGAACCACATTGGTTAGGACCTTACATCATTGTGGCCAAATATGGTACGGGAGCATACAAACCTTCCCTTACTAATGGTGATGAGCTCTACAAACCTATGAATTTCATGCACCTTAAGAATTTCTATGTTTTAAAATGGCACAAAATCAGAAAAGCAAACAAAAAAAAGAGTGTAAAAGATCAAAATACAAAAAATCTAAAAATAATCAAAATACAAAAAAATCAAAATAAGAGAAAATAAAAATAAAAAGCAGTCATCCATATGTAAAAACCACGCAATTGTCACACTTTGCATAGATCCCTTGGTGAAAACCGGTTTTGGTGCCTTGGGAGGATTCATTGTTCACAAGCATCTTGCATCGGAGGGTAATTTTACTTAGCCTAGGTCTAGTTCGCACTTTCATCTGAAATTCCCTATGAACCTATTCTCTCAAGCCTTGATCTAGATTTTGTCCTCTTATAAATTAGTGAAGAGATGGTCTTTTTACGTTCCCCATCTAACGTTGGGGGAACTTCTACGACTTCGCATTCCTATTTGTAAGCATGTGGCACCTTCCCTTGTATATTCTCCATCTAACAATGGGGGCATCCACATTTTCATAGTTACCCGTGCATAGCTTCAGAAAACCTTAGAAAATCACAAAAACATTCAAATATGTTCAAAATCACAAAAACATTCAAATATGTTTGAAAATCACAAAGACATTCAAATATGTTCAAAAATAACAAAAACATTCAAAATATGATCGAAATCCAAAATAATAGAAAAACAAAAACACAAAAATAGTACAAAAGTGTTTCACAAAACAATCTTACAAAAGCATAACTTTAGTTTACTTACTTTATCTTATTTCTTTATTTGTTTGTGTACATTGTTTGCTTGTATAGTTGTTGTTTGTTTATACATTTTTATAGTTTGTTTTTTAGACATACTTTAATAAGATTAATCTTTTCTTTCTTAAATTAGATTCATTCTTACTTGTACATATGAAGTGTGTTTTTATATGCTTGTAAATAATTGTACATAGTTTTGTTATCACATCATCATATCTCCATCAATATCATCTCATCTAACATCATATAAACAAAAATCCAAGTATGCATCACAAATGAATGCTAAGCTAATCATAACATATCATATCAATCGAATGAGGGCAAGAGGGATCGAAAATATCAAAATCTATCCCCTCCACACCAATATCATCATGTCATCCTGTCCACTAATCTAAAACATCACATGTACAATACAATTGATATCATCTATGGATCTATCATATCAAAATCAAACACATGTGGTACAAACATCTCAACTATCATCATGATACATATAAAAGTGTGAAATAAAACCATATAACATCATGACACATCCATAATCCATGTAATCAATCATCAAAACAATAAAGTCCATCATCCCATAACAATTGTGCCACATCAAAATGTCCATATATACAAGTATAAAATGTTTGTCTCAAAGAGGATATACATCATCGATACAAAATGGGCCATCAAAGGGCACAACTCATAAATGCCTTCATCAGAGGCATACATAAAAAATGTTATACATCGATCAAAATAAATAAAGCCTTCATCAAATGCGTACATCAAAAATGTTATACATCGATCAAAACAAATAATGCCTTCATTAGAGGAGTGCATCAAAACCTGGTACAACATATACAACTATCAAGAATGATAACACCTTCATAAGAGGTATGTATATAATGATACAAGTACAATCAATCAATACAATGAGGATCATGGCTGACTAGAACCCTCAAATGGAATGGCTAGCACATGAGATGGGGAGGACCCATGACACTGTGTACCCACAATCCTGTAGGCTTCCCTAGTGGATGATCCAATGATTTCTAAGGCCTATTTGATCTCATCGATCCACTAGACTATTGGCTATAGTTGGGTGCCCGCTGACCAGCTAGAAATGCCTCATAATACAATGACCGATAATAGGAGGCTCTGACCTCCATTGTAACCAAGTCTTGGTGGGTGCGATATTTCACTGCTATCCCATCTATACATCAAAAGGACACTACCTCTTATGATAGTCGTGTAACCTCGGCCTAACCGACTACTCACTCTTCCCAAAGTGATCTCTCTCAGCTATCACTAGCTGTATCCGAGTCTGGGTCTCACTGTAATAAGCTCATCACCTAAGTAATCTAGGCAGCCACATGTCATATTTTTGAAAATGTATTGATCCATCTCATCCCTAGCCTGCCCGGCTCGACCTGGTCCAACTTAGTTATCAAAACATGAATATGAGCTCGGGCCTAGTCTATCTCCGCTACCACCACTGTTGTAGTTGCTTCCCTAAAGCAAATAGCTATCCCGCATCATCCCCCATGAGTTTAGGGCAACCTCGAGGTACTACGGAAACCTATCCCTACTCCCGTACTTTGGGCATAGGACCATATGCATGACCTTATACATGACCTTATACCTATGCAGGCCCTATATCTGTCCCTCGTCCCGGATCCTACCACCTCTATCTAGGATCCCGTCTTTGGACCCCGCACGTCATGCCACTAACCATTAAAATGATCATATATGCCACCTACTTCTACATCAACCCCCTCATCACCTTTGTTGTAGGGGATCTCTGGTGGTGCTCGAATGTCGATTGCATGTGCCTCATCCGATATAGTCAAGCACCGGGGAAAAACAGTCGCATACCAGGCCAAGTAATTTGGTGTGGTTCCTAGATATCTAACCTATCATACAGGGTCCCAAACCTATGGTACCACCTATAAGAAGCTATCCCTAGCTCGGGCCACTTGTATACATAGCCCCATGGCCCATCTCTCTACATCACAGCGAGCATACCACATATCAGGCTGAGGGACACCTTGAACCACTGCTTATATATCGCTAACACTTGGTCTAACTTGTATATCTCTTTAATATAGTTACATCTTCCAAGAAGAAAGTTCTCTACCACATAGACACTAAGATCTACTCCATCCTTGGGCCACTGTATGTGCCTATAGGGCCTCCAGATGATATCTCTCTCTAACAGCTCATCAAACTCTCATTGGTAATAGTAGATGTTTCCTAGGTGCCCTTGTACATCATCTCCCACAGAGACCCATGCCATATATGTTGGCTCCTCTGGAGCTCGAGTTTGCAATGTACCTACGGGGCACCCAATCGCTATATGGTCCCAAGACCAGATCTGTAGCAAATATGTCAGCCCCACTGTCTTCTGATGGTGGTAAGTAATCAAGTGCAAATCCCAGTATAAATGTGTCAGTATGCACTAGCCCCAACAATATCACTCACCACTAAACAATCTATGAACTAATGTGATCAATCCCATCGAAACGATGTCCCTATCTTATCAGTGAGTAAGAACCCACTGATAAGAGCCATCAAGTAAAGTGGTCCTGGTGAAGGGTCGATCAGATATACAATCATGTAAAGACACTGTCATACCCTTGTGGGGTATCTCATCGTAGCCAAATATGTCACTAACTACCGCAGTGATCTGACCAAAATCACTTGTGTACTCAATCATCGAGCCTATAATGGGAACACATAAAATCCACCACACGTCCTCCAGTGTGATGGTCATCTCTCCTATGGGGATCTGACCAAGCATTGGCTCTCACTATTTAACCACTCAATCAAAGCAATCAATAGGCCATGATCTAGGGTAATCGATGGCATCCGTGCTACATGGCCTAAACCCGACCACCTCTAGTAGTATCGCCATATCATGACAGTCTCATCGACGCATCTTTGGACTCCATCTCACTCTGCAGTGAGTCTCTCTCGCATCTCTAGTTATGAAAATTGTATCTACAAAACATTGCATGTATTAGACACTAACAATTCTTCTAAGTTCTTCTATTGTTCTTCTATCCTCTACTAAATTTTATTTTTCTTCTAAGTGTCATTTTTTTGGCATTTTTCCCCTCTTATTCATCTCTTTTCTAGTTCCTACACCCCTTTTTTGGGTGTGTGTGCACTGTGGCATATGCACCCCCTTTTGGCATGTGCACATGTGCGCATCTACCCTCAAGGCTCTTGCACCATTTTTATGTTTCTTGTGTGTGTTTGTAGGTGTTCATGTTGTGTGTATGCTAGGGTTTTGGTTCTTGCATGTATGCACAGTGCTACATGCATGTGTGCGCGGGTGCACACAAGTGTTTATGTATCTATGCGTTTGCGCATCTATGCGTTTGCGCATATGCTTCAGGGGTGCTTGCGCCACCATAGGGAGCACTCGCGCCCGCGCATGCACTATACCCTATATCTACCCTACTAATTAAAGAATTAATTACAATATTAAATCCATAATTGATAAGGTAGGTCAAGTTACGAAAAAAATCGTCTGCATGTTTGGTGTACTCCTAAACTCGGTTGGTGCGTCTCCTAACTTGGCTCACTATCAAGGGTCTCGCATGAAAATTTTAGCGGTGGTCGGTAATAAAAAAATTATTCACAATGATTTTACCCCCACAGTGGGGTATATTAAGCCATTCTCACCGGCCATGATACCCGAAAGATTGTTTTGACCACTAGTGTTGCTTTAACTTTTTCTTCGCTCATCGTGAATAATTATTTGATTTAAATAACTATTTTTCTTTAATTTTTTGTCGTCTTTGGGAAATTATTTTCCATCTAGTACTTGTTTCTTCTCACTATGACAATTTAATTGCTCTAGGCTATGTCATTTCTTCTGCACACTCCACCAAATAATTATTTTTTAAATAATTATTTTGTTATTTTTTCCCATTGTGTTGGGGCATTATTTGTCGTCTGTTGCTTCTTTCTTCTCCCTAGGGAATTTATTTTGCATTTGGGAGATTCTTGTTGATTCTCCTAACTTCTTTTGTATCCAAACTGTCAAAAAGTCTTTAAAAAAATTAATTCAAAATCCAAAAATTTTTAAAAATCCTAAAAAATGTAAAATTTGCAAAACTAGGTAAACCATCTCATAACGGTTGAAACTTGTGTCTTGCACATGGTATTCATTCCATATATTTCTGTAATTTTCACGTGTTCATAGATCAAATGACTCATAGATCATCTAATTTACAACCATTTACAAAGCTAGCTTGCTTGCTTCATCGGTACTCTGGGGCACATCTAGTTTCTGATATTGTTTTGTTGCGCACGAATGCTTTATCATTGGACCCGGGCATCCTTTATCATCTCCCCTTGCATGTATCCTTGCTAGGGGCATCATTTTCACCCTTTTTGTTAATCATAAACATTTGGGGATCTTCATCTTGATAACAAAACATTTGTACAACCGTCTTGACTATTTTTGGTTGGAATATGAGTGTTTGTACTTGTTTCCTTGTTAAATGAGCTTTTTTCCTTCTCATATTGCATTGCTTTATATATGTTGCATTGAGTTGGTGTTTTCAGTAATGGAAAATTGTTCATAGTATGGCTTTTCATGTCATTCTACGTTTTGCATATGCTTATATTTTTAATAAGGACTAATGATGTAGATCTTTGGTAATATGATGACACTAAGGTTGTTTCCAATGTAAGGGATGAAAGATAGTTCTTCTCTTTTCTTCTCCATATTTCTTCTACATCACCCTCCTATCAACACTATTCTTCTGATTCACCTGGGGCATCCTGCCCCTACCCATTCTTCTATCCATTTCTCTCACCTTTTTTGATCATTGATTGCCTTCTATCATCACCCCATCGACACTCGAGGTATCTCTTACTTCTACTAATTTTTCTTCTATGTCTTCAAAATTGTATATGTCTACTATCTTTGAAGTGGTGTCACTTATGCCACCTCAAAGAGGGGAAAATGTAGACACCTATAATTAGGCTTAAGTGATATAAATACTTAAATTACACTAATTATACCCCTTCCATAAATTGACAACATATATCGTCAATATCACACATTTTCTCTGCTATCATTGTTAATTAATTGCATTGAATATCACACATTTTATCTGCTATCATCGTTAATTGATTACATTGTGTTAGTTAATTAAATCTTCTATCCAACAACAATGCCAATTAACAACCTTTAGTTAATCAACTCCCATTTCTATCTAGATAAATTAATTATTTCTAATTAATTAATGCCCCTTTTATCTAGATTAATTAATTCTCTCTTCTATTTAATCAATAAATAGTCATTTTTTTATTAAAATCCTCTCATAGTCTAAATCATGTTAATTATTCCTCTAAAAATCTTCTATAATCTTGCACACCTATTAATTAATTAATCACTTTGGTTAATTAATAAGCCCCCTCAATCCCCATAGGTCACTAAAGGACAAACTAAACTCTCCTAAGGTTGACTCAACCCATTCTAAACCTTTCTTATCCACAACTAACCCAACCTCTCTATTGTCCCACATGTAAAGGGATGTAGAGATTCTTTTATCCATTGGGCTATATAAGGAGCCCTCCTCCTACCTTTCTTCTTACACCTAAATGGGCATAAAACATTCACTATTGCCATTTTATCATCTTTGAACATTCTTCCATTAGAAGAGTTAGCCTTATCCATTTCTTTCAATCATCCACCCAAGTTTTTGAATTCATATGGAGATATGTCAAGTGGTCTTGTATCCATGATTTGACAAGACTCCATTCTTAAAAACCTTGGGATTTCAAGCACATAATCAACTCTTTGATTGCTTTGAGATCTACATATGTTCAATCTCATCTCATTTAGCATTCAATAAGAGAGAATTTTATTTTTTTAGCATATTTAGCTTGAAATGTTCATTTCATGTTCTAATGTAGAGATGTTGATAGGTTATCTTTGCTTAAGCTCTTATCATGATGATGCATAGTTTTAGTTTAGCATTGTATTGAAGCTACTTGGTGTTAGTTTCAATTATACTTACATAGCTATACTAATTCGTGCATACATCCCAAGTCACATTAACATCATATAGGTTTTGGTAATCTTCTTATGTCCAAAAAATTGTTATATACCTCCAATTCTGCTTCGATGCATATATTACTAGCCACTCGTACAAATCTATAGGAAAACAACAAAATAATGTCTCATAAATTTCATGATACAAATGTTCTTCAACCCACATGTGAGTGTCAAAATCAGGTCCAGTATTATATATAGTGACTAAACTAGTCTTCTAAATCCACAACCCAACTCTCAATGTTTTCCAAAGTCAATTGATACGTCTTCATCATGCAACATCCTTGCAACAACTTAAAAAGAGGTCCCGATAATGTAAACCTAAATGTAGTCTTATTTTCCCACACAACTCTATATGTGTTGGCACATCACTTAGATAGATCTAAGAACTCACCCGGCGTGCAAGGGTACCAGTCCCTCTTTTAATACCATATTTTTCAAGGTGTTAACATGATCATTCATATATTCCATATTCATAACAAGTAATCAAGGAAAAACATATCAAGAACTAGATCACAACCATAATGTATAAAGAGTTAGACAAGGATAAGAATAAGATTTACTAGGCAATAACCAAACTCGGACATCAATAATCAATATCCATCCACAAATATCCATTATATTAATCCACCATAAGATATAGTAGTTGAATACACCAAAACTAACATTACAAGGTAAGGTGCGCAAACATCTTGGCGTAATAACTCTATCACAATCCAATATTGTCTAAATCATGCAAATCAATACATATATAGGTAGTGGGGACTTACCATTCACCACCCATGTACTACCAAAATAGGTTGCATGCTCAAAATAACCATGTGCCACTACAAAAGAAACTAAGGAAGCATACAAGCTTCGCCTAATAATAGATTACCTATAATTAACTCTAGATCTAATCTTATTATTAGCTCAAACTATACATGACTCTTTAGCTTCCTCATTTTCCCAAAATAGGTTTGGGTATCCTCCAAGTCTTCTATCTCTATATAATTTGTGATCATCACTCAATCCATTATTATCCCATGCATGCAAAATAGATAAGTCCCAAACTTTATCTTTACGGGTACGAACCTACAGGCGCAACTCTGTCAAACTTCCATACGCTCTTCCTTCACACCACTATCAAAATGTGCTCATGATACTTAGGTAAAAAAATTCCAATCAACAAGAATTCATTACAAGACCAAGTTTTGGGAGGCTACAAGGACTTCCTTCCCCATTCAAGTTATGGTTCATCTACCAAATCTTGTAAATTTGACCCTTCCATCTCTAAATAGCCCACCGAGGATTCCTTCCCCTCTACATATGCATAGTGTTCACTTATAATTTTTCTTTTCAATTCCTCTAGTTTCGTGTTTGTTACATCACCATCACCCACATCAAGATACTTAGTGTTTAATGTGGTAATTATCTTGGAACTAAAAAGAATGATAAGAAGATTGTTTCAAGACATAAATATCTCATATGCTAATACATTATCACATTTAATAATCTAAAATCAATTTGATGAGAATAAATTTACAAAAATATTTGTAAAAAAATAACAATAATCTCATATATTATATCTCATGGAAATCTATCTAGTACAATGAGAAGGGTCCTTGCTTATATAGGAAAGGAAGGTCAATCTAAGAACTAATCAACAATGAACTGATAGAAACCATAGATGAAGGAAAAAACTTGAAAACAAAAAACTAGTCAAGGCCATAGATCAAGGAAAGCACTATAACTAACAACTATATAATGTCCACACATAAGTGGCGAGGATAAATAAAATATAAGGTAAATAAAGTACGTAGGTGAACATGAGCTATGGTAAAGAAACTACTCTAACACCCCTCTCAATTGATGTTAGGGGACCAAAATAAAAGTGGTGTATCCACAATATGAGTCTTGACAACAAGGTGTTGTCATCATACGGATCGTGCACTGTTAAATTGTTGAAAGATCTCGTGCAACGTTGGAACATCCCCAAGGTGTGGGACCTTGTTGCCTTGGGATGAACCTCTAGAGAAGGCTGAATTCCTTTAGAACTTGGGGCACCCAATTTAAGATTGATGTGAAAGGATAAAAACACTTTAAAATGACTCTAATCTACTCAATTCACGGGGTTCAGGGTTAGAAATAACAAATAATGAAAATACGGTGATACACCAAGAGAGTATAACTAGATAATTTTATGATCTTTACATCGGAAAGGGTTAACTTAGAAAGGATAAAGAAACCATCACAATCTAATTCACCTTATGCTATTTATATAGGGAAAATAATGACCACAGACAAAATATCATGTATTTCCTTGTAGGACCCCAAGCATACCTAATAGATAGATCAAATTTGTTTGAATACACAATCAACAAATCATGACAATATATGATATACACATGTCATACATCTCTTTCTCTTTATGATAGTTAATGATAATATAAATTTATAACATAAGGAATATAATATTTTCACAACTGATATTCAAGCTAACCACATCATTCTCCCACATATTGAAATAAGATACCCTAAAATAAAGGTGAGTTAATCACTTATACTAAGGAATTGCACATTCACAAAGCATACATTGATCAACTATTAACACAATAAATTAGACATTTCACGGAAAAATATTGTTCTAAATATAATTGAAAGGCTCCAAATTATTCAAATCACTCTTCCAAGCTTGAAGAGTAACTTCCCCAATGATCTATATCTCTAAAACTTTTGCACTTAACTATTTATAAGTTTTTTAGGTTGAGCCATTACAGTTGAACTAACAAGTTACTAAAAATAGAATGTAATTAAGTTCCAAGGAACAGGCTCCCATAAAAATAGCAAAGTAGTTGCAAAGGTTTGACTCGGTCAACCCTGCAACTTGGACTGATCCAAAGCTTTGAACTGTCCTTTCATGGCCACCTAGCTTAGCTTGGTCCTGCAACATCTCTTCCTTCTACCGATTTCTCCTGCTCTTTCTCCCACATAGTCATATGATGCTTGTAATCAATGAAATGTTTGATGATTCCTTGTACTTCCTCTTCTTCTGGTCCACATGCATAATGACTCACCACATATGTTGTTTCAATCTCTCTTGCCACTTTAGCTGGAATCCTTTTGAGTTTACTTACCACTTTCTTCATTGACTTATGAAATTTTGACATGAGACCAACCTGTCAATTGAATCACTACTGAAAGTCCTAGTTACCTCATCATCTTTCTTTATCAAAACTTTGAAATTTGACTTAATTTGATCTACTGGAAGGGCATCAATATTCTCATTGAAAAATTTGCAGTTGATATTATCAAACTCTTTTGAGATATTGTTTAGAGAATCCATTATTTCCACGCATTTGTCATCCAACTTCTTGATCAAATCTTATAACACTTGGGATCTAAATTCTATAGCCTTCAAAACTCGAACAACTTGGAAATATCATCAATTAATTCTTCTTGAAGAATTATATCTGATCCTCATCTCTAATCTCACCCCATGTGGTCAAATTCATATTCAAATTATTATTATCTTCAGAGAAGACTTCATCCATCCTACGAATGGAGGCTCTTTCGGTTTACAAATCATTATATAATTCAATAACTTCTTTAATCAAAGGATTATCTTCCTGAAGCATACATTTCATCCATCCATTAATTGATCTTCCTTATGACATATCTTCTCAATCTCATGGTATGAGATATCATCCAGAGTGGAAGAAATTGTCAGAGTAGTTGTAGTTGAAGGATCAATGGTTGGAGTGGGTTGTGTTACTTTCCTCAAAGAAAGTAGTGAGTTGTTCAACCTTTTCTTTCAATTCATCCTTGGAAGCTTTATCCTTATCATACTTCTCCAAAAAATTCCCAAGATTCATTTACACATCTTTTTAGCACCTTTGTGTGTTGCCTTCCCTAGTGAAAATCTGGATATTTGATAATCTATTGTCATGAGTCTCTTTCATCTTTCCCTCAATGGGAGTAGCAATTTCCATGAATCTCTCTCTGATTGGTTCACAGATAAACTGGAGACAATATTTGGTCATTTTGCTTGTCTCCTTGGATTAGGTTCCAACACACTTAGATCTATTACGTCTACCAGAGGCACTTTCTTCTTTTGTTTTGGAGTTTGGAAATATAGCCATTATGGTATAGCAGATGCAAATAGAAGTGGCACTACCGATTCAACACTTAGAGAACTAGTTAACACAATAACATCGATAATATTAGTTAGAAATAAAGTGGAGGTGGTATTGATGGATGGGGTGGATGTGAGAACAGATCAGGAGTTGATACAATGAGGCTAGAAGTTGAAATGGAAGAAAATGAAAGTTGCAGAGGGAGTGAAGTAGAAAACTGGAGACCCAATCATTTCCCCTATTGAGAGGATAGGAAGGGATGAAAATAATTGGGCCATGGATGGGGATGGAAAAGAAGAAATGAGTGTAGGAGTAGAAGGTAATGATGGAGAAAGTGATAATGGCAGGGAAGGAGGGGGTGGCAGATTTGTGATACAACTGGAGAATCAATAACTTCAACAACTTCTGATATTGGTATTACAAAGGACACAACCTTGGAAGTAGGAGCCTTGGGAAGAGAGGAAATTCCAACAACAAATGAAATATTCTTAGGAATTATATTGGCCTTTTGGGTAGACCTTTTCCCTCTTGTGGGTGTAGGAAGACTCATTGTTGGTTGGGCTTCTATTCTTATGGATTGCTCCAACCCCTTGGGTGAAATTCCCAAGGTAGCCAACCAATCATATGTTCTTTGTAAAATGGGCCCTACCCTTTCCTTAGTATTGTAAATTTCCTCTTGATACCAATCAATCCATGACAATGGTTGATTGGCAACATTATTATCCTTGTATATTAGATCCAACACTTCCTCTTCATCCTCCATCTCCTTTGGAATCTCCACAAGACCAAACTATCTAACCTCATCCAAATTCAATATTTTGTATTCTCATTGCCTGATAATAACCTCATCCCGACAATGAATCCAAATATCCTCTAGTTGAGGCACGTGAGAACTGGATAGACCTGTTTCACTGAACTTACCCCAGTAGTCAAAATTGGTTTTAGGATGAAAGGTTCACAAAGTAACTTCAGACATCTTTGCATCCACATTCTTTTCTTTATAAATACTGGCACAAGTATACCTTCTGATTAAAATGGGAAACTGGACTCCTGCCTTATGTCGTTTGTTCTAGATTTTGTGATAATCCAACAATTGTCGAACCAACTCTAACAAAACCTATTTATCAGTAGGGCTTCTTGGTAAATTACTCGGGAACCTACTTAAACCGGGAATCCTGATGTACATAAATGTTAGAAACTGAAGATAAATGGCTCCCCACTCTCATACTTCTTTGAAAGCCTCATCATAAATCCTTCGATTATACAAATTCTTGTCAAAATGATAAAGGAGAATAGCGAAGAAGGCATCATTGACTCTGCAAAAATGTCTTCTTCCCTTGTCCATCGTGATTTGAGGATAGAAATTGAAAATATGTGATGCACTTCTAACACCTTTGGTATTTAACCCATTGAATTCCCCCATGGAAGCTACAACATAGACCAAGAAAGAAGTCATGTAAAAGTTTTTGGAAGAAAAGACTTTACTCAATTGAAAACAGATAGAGTTGTTGATATGCTCTCCCCATCATATGAATTATTTGTTCTTTTTAATAGTGGAAATATATAGGAACATCCATTCCTAAAACTCTTTTGTAAAAGCAAGACCTGAAACTCTACTCAACAACATAATGAGATCATTTACTTCTGGATGAAATCCAATTGAAACATTGTCTTAGGAAACTTGGTGACACTCTTGGCCAAGTAGCTCTTCATCATGACCTTCGTACACAATTTTGTTTCCTTGTTCCAATGTTTAATTGTAGCTTCCGTTGAAATTGTGGCATAGTCCTCAAAATCTAGGAGTTTAAACATATTTTCAAAGAATTCAGTGTCCAATATAATTCTGACTTTGTCATCATCATTTTCCACCGTTATAGAATCTTCATAAAAATGGGTTGTTGTGGCCAAGATGAATTTGGGACAATGCATGGATGTAGGAAAACTGGAAACGAGAGAAAACCCACTGTTATATATAGCTTGCATCCAAGACTTCTTGTTAGGATCTTTCAACCTTGCCCAAAAGTCTGGAAAATCTACTTGCCCAAGATCGGTATCTCCAATATTTCCCAATTCTAAAGAAAGACACGTGTGAGGATTGAATCCTAGAAATGTATATTTCGTCCTTACTTTTCCTTTTGACAAGGAGGTTGACATTAAGTTTGGAATTTGGGATTTGAATGGCCTTTGGAAATTTTGTAAAAAACACTGTAAAATCTCTAAAATTTCAAAGTCCAAAATTAAAAACCGCAACTCCAAAAAAAGTTCTAGCTCCGAAGTATAAACCTCTGAAAACTTGAAACTAGTAGACCTCCAAAATATGACAATTAAAACTCCGAACGCTGAAAATCGTGAACCTCTCGAAACTCAAAAGGGTCGGACCTCTAAAACTCGAAAATGAGGAACATTCGAAACTCAAAACTAGAAGCTTCAAAGTAAATTGTGAACTACGAAATCACTTGAAGGCATGGAATGAAATTATCATGCAATCTAGACTGGATACCTGTACATATTGGATTTTGTAGCTGTGTAAATTAGGTAACATTTTTAAGGAAAAATAGTGGATGGTGAGGGTTTCATTTTCAAATAAGAAAAGGAAGAACAAAAGAAAATAAATAAGGAAGAAAACCCCAAAACCATCATAAACTAAGTAGAAATAACCCAAAAAATAAAATTACCTTGAAAATAACACCTCGAAAGTACCAAAAATTGGTAAAAATAAGAGTGTCAGAACAAAAAGTCAGGTGAAAATGACAGATAAAAACCTGAGTTTATATAGAAAAACTCAAAATTAATGCTCTAATCCAACTCGTGGGGGTAGGTGAGAATTAAATGTTCATAGACACCACTGAAAGTCCGAAGTTCCAAAATTTTAGAACTTCAGATTTTCGACTTCAGAACTTCGAGTTAGAAATTTCTCAAAAAGGCAACGTAGACTTCCAAAACCTAAAAGTCCAAAGTTCTGAAAGTTTCAAACTTCGGAACTTCGAGTCATAAATTATGAAAACTCCAAAGGAGACTTCTGAATCTGAAAGTCTAAAACTCTGAATTTTCATAATTTTGGGATTTCGAGTTTGGAACCTACAAGTTAAAAAAATTTGATTTGGTAGTCAATTCTCCCTATGTCTAAAGAAGGAAACCTCTAAAATCCAAAGTCTAAAATTTTAGACTTTATATTTTCAGAGAACTTCAACACATTTTTAAAAAAAACGCCTCGAGTGAAATATTTCAGAAGAAAGTTTGAATCAACTTTTAACATCTTCTTCACAAGGTAAGATTTAAAGGTTAACACAAGGGTTGATCAGGTACTCATGTAAAATATATCCATAAAGAAATCTCGAACTAAAAGTAGGAAATAAAATCCTACTAGAAGAAAGAGAAATAAGAATGAATGTTTCCTCATGAACACCCCAAAGGATAACTTACAAAACCCCAAGCATGTCATGTATCTAAAGGTAGCGAGGTGATGCAAAAGGCTTCGTAAAGATGTTGGCAACCTACTACTGAGTTGGAATGTACTCCAAGAAAAAACTCCATCCTAAATGTACTAACGAATGAAGTGCATGTGAACCTCAATATGCTTGGTTTGTTGGTGCTTAATAGGGTTACGGGAAATGTGAATTGTACTTTGGTTGTCACACCAAAGTAAATTTGGTGAATCCTTTGGGAATCCAAAATATTTCAATAAATGTCAAATCCAAAGAATTTGTTGACTCACCATGATCGTTTCCCTGTACTATATCTCTGTAGATGAAAGTGTAATAGCATGTTTCTTCTTTCACACCCAAGTAACTAGAGAAGAACCAAGACAAAAATATATATCTATAATTGGATCACCTTTCATCAATAGAACCAGCCCAATCAAAATTAGTATATCCAACCAACTGAGTAGAACCTCTGGTGTAGTGTAGTCCAAAGTGTGAAGTACCCTGCAGATATCACAAAATCCTTTTAGCAACATGTCATTGACTATTGTGAGGAGAATGTGCTAACCAAGATACAAGCTCTACTGCAAAGGAAACATCAAGGTGAGTATAGGTTAAGTACATTAGAATTTAGAATAAATATCTATAGGTAATATCACAAAGAGGAGTGGTGCGTGTGGAAGTAAGAATAGCCCCATACTTAAAAAGAGATGGACTTGGCTTGCAATCAGCCATATCAAAATGTTGAAGAAGATCATAGGTGTACTTTTACTGACTCAAATTAATCCCTGAATATGTCAAAGAAATATGCAAACCAAAGAAATAATGCAATAACCTAAGATCTATCATGTCAAACTATGTGGAAAGATACCTCTGAATAATCTGAATGTGGGAAGAAGAGCTACTAATAAGTAGCAGATCATCAACATACGAGACAAGTATCACAATATCCTCACTAATATTCTAGATATATATTGTAGGATCGGAGTGGAAATAAACAAAACTATTATATAGAAGAAAAGAATATATCTTCTCATACCAAGCCCAAGGGGCTTGTTTGAGACCGTAGAGAGACCTTCGAGAGTCTACAAATAAGAGAATATTCGTGAAAAAATCCATTAGGTTGCTCCATGTATATTTCATCCTATAAATATCCATGTAACAAGGCAATCTTCATGTCCGTCTCATATACAAGCTACCCTATGATATAATAATAACAAGTACAAGGTATATTGAATCCATCTTGGAAATGGGTACAAAAGTATCGAGTAATAAATACCTTCAACTTGTGAGAAACCATTTACAACAAGATATCATTTATACTTTTAATGGACCCATCATCTATGTATTTGGTTCGATATACCCACTTATACCTAACCATATTTCTTCCTTTAGGAAGAGAGAAAGTCCCAAGTATTATTCTTCATCAAATAAGATTAATCATCTACCATTTCATCATCCCATTCATGTAGCCCATGAGCTCATGAAAAATATTGTGGATCCTTAGAAATTGACTAAAACAAAAGTCTAGAATCTATAGAATGTGCATGATGATGCCTAGTGGTTATAAGATTCTTTATGAAAGGTGTTGCCTAAAAAAACATAGTACGATCCAACTTAGGCATAGTGACAACATCAATGGGAATAGTATCATCATTAGCATTCATAGCCTCCTCAAAAACCTTGTTAATGAAGGGATCCTCAAGATGAGATAAAGAAGAAGTAGGCATGGAAGAAGATGAATAATCATGAGGAGATAAGCACTCATCAAATTGAACGTGTTCAAAAATAACCTCATGAGTATCAAGATCTAAAATTCAATAAGCTCTCATTTCCTCATAATACCCTACAAAGATCAAGGTTTTTCTCTTCTTATCCAAGGCTTTCCTAGTCTTATTTGGGACAAAATCCCAAGCATGGCTCCCAAAGGCTCGAAAAAATAGATTTTAGGCTTAATTTTGGACCAATCCTCCTCTCGAATTCAAATTCTCAAGTTCTTTGTGTGGTGTGTGATTCTGAATGTAGTTAGCACAATTAACTACTTTTTCCTAGTATATAGGAGGTAAATCTCTAGAATGCATCATGCAGTTAGCCATTTCCTTCAAAGTTTGGTTCTTCCTTTTTGATAATCCATTTTGTTGTGGAGTATGAGGAACAAAATTTTGGTGAATAATTCCATGATTTTCCAAAAAGTTAGAAAACTCTTTTTTGAACTACTCCCCCATTATCAGTGTGAAGGTTATTTATATAACTAGAAGACTATTTATCGGCCAAAGCCTTAAATAATTTGAAGTGTGAAAAAACATCACTTTTGTACTTGAGAAAATAAACCCAAGTACACCTCAAGAAACTATCAATAAATGTAGGTACATACTTATCTCCGTTGAATGAGAGGGTAGGAAAAAACATCAAGTTACTATGTAAAATCTCAAGTGGTGAAGAAGCTCTCTTAGACATACCCTTAGGAAATGGATCTTGATGTTACTTCCCTAATTCACATCCATGGAAAAATCCTTCAAGACAAGAAACTCTAGGAAGACCTTCAACCATACCATGTGTGTTCAACTCCTTCAAATATATATAATTGAGATGTCCAAATCGTTCATGTCGAAGCTTAATCTTTGAATCTTCATGAGAAACCATGCATATCCCTATTGAGGAAGTGTCTTCAAAACCCTCAAAGTTATATAGTCTAGAACTATGATCAACAATACCCTAAGAAACAAGTGAATGACGCTCCAACAAGGTTCGTGCTTTTACTCCTTGTGGTGTAAATTAATTGTCTCACCTTGACTAGAATGACAAATTTGATATACAAAAAGAAAATTTGTATTGATGTTACAAACATATATTGCATCATGAATTATTCCACAAACAGGTTGTATGTCACATTTTCCCTTGACAAAAAGAAAGAAAGAATCTCCAACCTCAATTTTGGAAGTATAACTCAAACTTAGAGATACAAAAGACTCCTTGGAAGAATTCATGTGATGAGAAGCACCAAAATATATAACCCAACTATCTGAAATTGGTGACTGAGATCTCCTAACAACATTAAGTGCTTTTTCATGTTCATTGGAAGGAGTTAGAGTGGAGATAGACATCTTGTGTTTTTAGTACATCCTCTAAGGCTTGCATTCACTTCTAACACCTAGTTTCTACATGACCAGTTCCCCACAAAAAGAACATGAAAGTATAGATCTATTATTGTATTTAGAAGAATCCTTGGGTTTAGAGTTATTTTCTTTTTGTTTAGGATCACTTTGAGATGGAGAAGGAGTGAACTTGGATTTACCTTTTGGTTTTCCCTTTCCCTTAGGATTAGATGTTACTAATGCATTTTAAGAGGTGGAAGACTCAAGGTTAAACACTTTGGATTCTTACATAGTAAGTTTTTCATTAAAAATTCTAAGGTAGGAATTTGGAATGTGTCACCTAAGGCATCCATGCTAGAGAAAAAGGTAGAAGCAAAGATTTGGAATAGATCTCTCAAATTAGATAGAATTAGGTAAACAGACTCTTCATCTTTCCTATCTCTTCTACTTCCCTTAAATTATGTCAACAAGTGCTTGAACTTAGTAAGATAGTCTATAATTGATGGAAAATATTCAGGACTAAGAGAATTGATCTCAATTTAAATTTGCATGGCTCTCATGTGATCCACCTTACCGAATAAGCCCTCTAATTTATTCCATGTTTTGAAAGGAGAGTCACATTTTTCCAAATGAAATAAAATAATATCACTTACATAAGTTCCTATCAAACCCATACACTCATCAAATTTGCATTTGTACTGAAATTTCTCATATTCTCTAGTGAACATTAGTTTTTATGTATAAGTTAAAGCCCATAATCCCTTACATTTAATGATTATTTCCATTCTTGGTTTCCATGTGTGGTAATTATGTGTCTTTAATGGCTCAATTTGATCTAACTCAGAAGAAGATAAATACGTCATTCTGAAAATCACCATAAATAATGTAAGAAACAAGGAATGCAAAAATAACCTCAGATTTGACACTTTATAATTCAGTGCATTTTACAAAAAAATCACTTTATAACTGTAGTGTGACTACAAAAAAATAAAATACATTTTCCTTTCACTAACCAAAAAAAAGAAAGGGGCCTACACAACACCCAATAGTAGGAATCCCAACCTTTAAGCCATCATATGACCATTCTATATGACCAAGGGCTAAGGATTTTTATGGACTAAAAGATTTCGAATATATAAATATAAAAACCCTCATTTGCAAAATAAAACTTACGAGATGGATGTATACAGCATCTACCACTTTGATGGCGTAAAATTAGCGATAAAAATATTTTTCCAAGACACAAAGATCTCATATGATAATAGATCATCACATTCAATAAGATGAAATAAATTTGATAGAATAACTTTACAAAAAACTTTGCAAACAAAGAAAATAATTCTCATATATTATATCTCATGGGAATTTATACAATACAATGAGAAGGGACCTTGCTTATATATGCAAGGATGATCAATCTAAGAACTAGTCAAGGCCATAAATCCAAGAAAGAATAAAATAAAGAACTAGTCAAGACCATATATTAAGGAAAGAACTAGTCAAGACCATAGATCATGGAAATAACTATACCTATCAAATAAATAATACCCTCCTAATATCTAAATAGGATAAAATAAATATCCACACATAAGTGGGTAAGGATAAATAATATAAAAGGTAAATAAATTACCTAGGTGAACATGAGCTAAGGTGAACAACTTAATCTAACTTGAATGTGAGTGTTTGAGCTCCATTATGACGAAGGCTATGAGATGAAATGAGATGAATGAGTATGGATAATTTGACTACAATCCCAACATCTGGTATTTTTAGTAAGCCTAATTCCATGATTTTTTAGTGTCTCAATTTAACACTTTTGATTGTTCTTGATATGCAAGAAGTGAAGGCAACTCAGAAATAACATGTTTCCAAGACTTACTATATATAGACTATGGAACCTCGTAAGATGTATTATTTGAATAAGTGGGTCTTCTAGGTGTCGGAATGGAATGAGATTGGTCTCCAAAGTTTTTAGTTCACAAATATTATTTTTCCAGTTTTTAGAGGATTTCAATTGCCAAAACTCTATAGATATGAAAAATAAGTTTCTATAATTGGAAACTTCATCTAGCTATTAAAAATAATGTAGACCACCATTGGATGCAAGGTTAGAATCATCTGAAGGGTGTTTTTGAGGAGTTATTAAAATTTCATGGAAATCTAGTGAGGGGTTTGCAAGCTATGAAAAACTTTCCATTTTTTGCATATGAGGTATCAGGCACATTTCTAGTAGCATAATAGCATGGGAGAGAGCTTGGGAGGGAAAAATTACATTTGAAAAACATCAAAAATGGCTAAGTGTCATATTTAACCATTTCTCTCTCATTTGTACTTTAACTCACATTCTGACTCAACCAGGATTAACCCATGTCAGATGGATGTTAGAGGTGGATTTGCACCCTAAAAATAGGGGAACATTGAAGCAATTTGACAAAAGGAAAGTCGAGTGCGCTTTACACCAAATTGAGACAAGTGTCAGTATGGGGTTTCATGTGAATGAGATGGAATGGTTGAAAAGAAACACTTGAGAGTTGAGAAAGGGTATTTCATGTTTCGGGCCAAATAAAGTGAAGAAGGGTGCATTTTTGTGTCCCCTTTATCCCCTTATGTGATGGGACAAGGGAAAGGGGATAAATGCCATTGAAAAATGCACCATGGGTCATGTCTTTATGAGGAGGGGGTTAAAATGGTCTTAAAAATTGTTTGCATTATTTATAACAACATAATTTGTTAGTTTAAGTGACAAAACAAGAAAACATATAGGGGGAGAACACTTTCTTGTCCCTTTTATCCACTTACAAGTTGCTACAATGGACAAGGAAAGACATGGTGAAAAAGTGCACTCAAATTTTAAGTGACATCAACACAACTTAAATATTTTGAGTGAAATATTATTCTAGGTTCAAACACAAATGTTGACGGTGCACTACCGGACATGAAACTTGCCTTTCACGCATACACAATGGGGAAACCTTAATTTCCTTCCATAGTCATAGGATCTCATATTCTAATAATACAAAAACATTTGGATATTCACAAAAAAATACAAATACGCTATCGTAGATCTTGGCTAGATGTATTTTTGCTTACTTATATTATTCCATGTTGCATTTTGTCTATCATATTAGCTTGATTCATAGTTAATTATGTCCTTTTACATGTACATATGCACATTCAAACGGTGCTTTGAGGTGAATGTAGGCTATATACAAGTTATCACACGATGCATGATGCTTGAAATTGTTCTCTACCAGTCCCACTTTGAGTCTCTTGGGGTAACTACCTTCCCTACCTTTTTACATTCAGATGTTATCATTGAAATATTTACTACTTTCATTTCTATTTTCATTCGGTATATACATTGTGACATATTATTCATTATTCTAATATGTTAATGGGTGTTTCATGTGTAACATTTATCTTGCAGGATTACTTCCAACCATGGTTATATACTTATACTATTTTCTTATGTCTTGTCTTATATGATTGTGACTTGTTTTCCATTATTTGTGGGCTATTCCTATGATTTATTTTTTTCTTACTTGCAAGGCCTTCAAGGCCTTAATTTTACTGTGATATCTCGAGTGGTTTCCCATGTTTTACACCATCTACTACAATGTCCTCTTTTTGTGTTATTACTTTTTTACTTGTTTCTATTGCATTATGTCATTATTGTTTATCACTAACACTACTTGATAGTTTTCTTTCCATTATTTTGCATGTGTCATTCTTACTACCATGCACATTCCCTATTCCCCTACAAGAATCCTTCTTCATATGTGCACATCATATTCAGGTCCTCTCATTTGAGCCACACTTGTATTGATATATCGCATGCACCCTAAACGAGGGGGAAACCACTGGGTGATTATTTCACCCTGTTAGTACAAAAATTTGAGATGGAATGGTACAGAGATAATCGGAAGAAAAGTGACTCAAAAAATGGTTAATAATCAAACATGGACCAGAAACAACTTAGGAATAAAGGCACCTATAACAGATAGTAATGGTGGGCACTAAAATCCCAATAAACTAGTTTTATTCTGGGAAAAATAGGAATTTAATAGTTGGAACATATTCTTAGTGACAGTTTTTCATAAAATCCAAAAATAGGCATTTAGATCTAGTTTACTATCTAGATTGAAGGAACAAAACCAATAACATGTTTCATACTTTGGGCAAGGGAACTAACTAATTTTATTTCTCAATTCACATTTTTCCTATCGGTATCTAATAAGGAGTGGAACCTAAGGCATATGTAGGGATAGTGATATGTCCGGAATAAAATGTCATTCATAGCCAATTAATAATGGGTTGGTGACTATCGTAGTGGAACTTATCTATGAATTTTGGGGAAGTAACATGGACGAAGGAAAATTTGACCGCTCTCCCAACACTCTTCCTCTAGTGATATGATGCCTAAATCCTAAGAGTATTCACATTGGTTCGGGGATTGATCAACCCGATCCCTCTAACCATCTCCAAGGAAACATTATATAGGGACATTCTATCCTTTCTCTCTCAGCACTCAGGTGTACTCTATCATTGATTCACTTTTTTATTTTACACATTTGTATTCTGATTTCTCTAAGTTAAAGTTCAATTTTGTATATTATGAGCATTAACTAAACATTTATTCTTTTACAAGACTATTATCATTCTAACAAAAGGAAACACGATTGGAAAAGGAGCAATCTCAAGCACAAAATTCTCAAGAAAAGGAAATATTTAGTTACAAAAACAAGTATCTTTTTCACTACATGCACAATTCATCCCTAGGGTTCATATCCCCTCTTAGAATCTATGATACACATCTTACAATTTCCATTTAGCATGTTATAGGCTATAATCTCCTTTGTCTCTCCACAAGGTACGCTCTTCTTATCTACTTTATGTTATCAAATATTCATTCACTAACATAAAGTGAGGGAAATGTAGACACAAAATTGTGCACTTATTGATATTACATTATGCCTCTATTATTTCGTTGTATGCATGATTCCTAAGCATGAAAATTATACATAGATATCATTTTTTTTGCTTTATATTGGCATTTTTAATTCTTCCATTCTTTCATCCTCTAATTTTCTGGAATTATCCCTTTACTTTTGGACATCACATAATGTTTTACTTAGCTGAGCATTTCCTTATTTATGTTTGGAGATTTCTAAATATAAGTGCTCAGTAGGGGACAATAGAGGTTGACGCTAGATTCCCCCTTTGGGTTCTCCTATCCCTTCACTTGTGTTTTTATTTTTTAAATGGCCCATCACTTGTTTATCTTTTCTAAACTTGTATTGATCACTTTGGGTCATCTTCTAGTGTTGTTAATGTTGAAATTCAAGCAAAGGAATCATATATATACATAACCTACTAACTATTTTAAGGGTAGTGTGTTATTATCCTTTATCTACTACTTGGGAAAAAATGAGCAAGTTAAGGGTTGTATTTGGGTTGCATTATTCATTGCATAGGAAGGGTAAATTCTGAATCCCATAACACACATTATCTTGGGGAATAGTAATTATATCTCGCTATCATGGTGTAACTTGCACAAAGAAAACCTAGCTTCAAGGGACATGATGTCTATCTTACACACACCATAACTACATTGAGTATAAAATATAGTGCGGTGCTAAATAAAAATCATATTGGGGTGAGTGTGTCAATTTTATTTTGACTTAAGAATTTACATATTTTATTTATTCGATGTGTGTTTAAATCTTGTGCAAGTAGTTAGGGTTTGTTTTGTAGGTACAGGTGCGACAAGAGAACCCTAAAATGAAAAGGGTGCAATACAAAGTGAAGTGAAGGTGAAATTACCAGACATTGAAAGAACCAAATTTTCACCCATTACCAGAACACTAACACCCAACTCGGACACTAGTTCTCAAGTGATCGTGTCCCCTTCAAGGAAGTGCCAGGATAACTTCTAGATAACTATTTTCCGTGATGAAGCATACACAATCCAAAATGATCATGATCCACCATTATTTTATCCCGGATCCAGTCTTGATAGCCGATATCATCTAATGCACTTATATCCTCTTATTGGGTGTATTTGATCATCATTATATGTTGTTATATTACATGTTTCGATATATCTTATTTATTCCAGTCATCTTATTAAGATTTAAATTATTTTATATCACAGATCTTATATCTTCATCAATTGAGCTACTCATTATTCATTTTCCTATGATATGGCTTCCTTTGATTAGTTTATGTGTTAACCCATGATTAGCTATGGCCTCACGTGGCTTAATGACACATGGTAACCTATGGTTGTTCACTGGATCTAGGTTATGCCTTTTCCTTGTCTAATTTCTCAACTTCTCTCTATCAACTACCCGACATCCAAGTCTTTATGATTGGTTCAAAATGGTGAGATTTGGTTGGCTATGGGCTTGTGTGGCTCGGTGCCACATGTCATCCTATAATTGTCTACATGCTCTAGGTTGTTCCTTTTTCTTAGTTAATTTCTTAATTTGTTTTACTCATCTCAACCTTCCCAATATTTTATCTTTAAATATTTCACCATGAGGAAAAATCCCATACTTTTTCATTATGCGCCCTTTTCCTTGGTGGATTATGGAAACCAAAAAAAGGATAAATTAAGTGGATCCTTCTTTCTTCCACTTAAAATTGAAATGTTATTATATATAACCCTGACCACTCTCCTTGTCTCAACAAATGTGGGATAATTTCCATAGAGTAAAACAAGAGGAAGAATCATATTTGAACATTAAGTTATCATGGTGATTACTTTTCATAATGTTATGTAACTGCTGAAATGAAGACAAACATGTTAAGATATATTTTTGATCTTAAAGGAATGTGTTGCTAATCTGGACTCTTGTATACTATAATTTGTTTACTTGGGACAACAGTTATTATTGCTTGTATGTTGCTAATGTGACAACAGATTTATCGTATGCTTGATGAACTCTATTCATTGATTGACAACACACCTTGAATCAATTCCATTGATCCAAGGTATGTTGTGGCCTTCTTGTAATCGCTTTGTCGATTTACTTTTAAAACAGACTGAAGGTTGATATAAATATTGCAGCACCTGATTACAGGTATGAATATCTGGCACGTAGATGCCAATGGAAAAGGTTCGATTCTCGAACCATACACTGTTGTAACACTAGACCACGTAAGGCGACAAAGGCCTGGATGCGGGTGACTCAGGTATGTGGAACGTGGGACGAAATGTCCTGCTTAATGTTAATATAACGGTCAGGCGGAAAGATCTGGTATGGAAATTGATTAATTAAGTATTAGGGGCTTAGACCCTAACCTACCCCTAAGTTCTACCTTATACCCTAACTACTATCCTATATGGATTTTTAAATTCTATAAGGGTGAAAATAGATCTAAGTCCTAATAACCTATGAACTAGGTGAATGACCTAGATATGGACATTATTAAAAAAATCCTAAACTAATCCTAACCTAAGGAAGGGGACGCATAGACCCATGTGGGTGGAAAGGATAAGGAAGGATGGTAGGAAATTTAATAGGGCAATGAATGAGGTCTGGCATGAGCGGCGCCAAGTTTGGCGGGAACAAGGAAAAGTTAGAGGCATCTGGTTAGCTATGAGTCTAAACTTTGATTTCATGCAAAATTTGAAAATTGGAATTCGCCAACCCGAGTCGGCGGTGGCGTGAGGAAAAAGGAAAAAGGCAGAGCCTTCAATGCATTAATTGTCTTGGTCTTCGTGACCAGCCCACCTTGGAAAGAGGATAGAGGAAATTTTGTTGGTCATTGTGTTCTTTCGGGTTTTTGAAGTTGCTCTGCATTTGGTTTTTTTTTCACGGTTCTGTCGAACCAGCTGAGTTTGATTATTATCTCTGTCTTCTTTGGAAAATACTAAGGCTATTTTTGAGCCTGTAGAGGAAGGTGATTGTTTGGGAAGCTTTGCTACTGTCGCCGTGGAAGGAAACAACTCCAGTAGGCGCGGTTTTCTTCGAGCTTCAAGAAAAATTTCAGGCATGTTAAGCCCTTCTCCTTAAACTGCTTGCTTTTGCTTAATCGTCTCATTAAAACAACCCTTCTCTTCTGATGGGGGTTTTGTTTATTCATTTTTCTATTATGACTGAGATGATTTTGGGTAGAGTCATTTTTCTTTGTTGTTGCGACTTAAACTTTCTTTGCATAATTATTGAGTTGAAAATACAGCCCATGCTGTGTTGATTTGTTCGACAATATTGGGGATTCGTTCTTTATATTATGAAATTGTGCTTATGAATACTTAGCTGTGCGTGAATCATTTCTGAGTTCTACGCATCATTGTGAAATAGGAGAATGAGGTTTTCGGGTTGAAATGTCTGTTGAAAAATGAACTCGAACTGGGTATTTCTTGTAAATGGGTACATTGAATGAAATTGTACATGCTGTGTGAGTTTGTTTTGACATTGTTGAACAATCGTTCTATTGTCAATATGGGTTTGAGCTGTCATTATAAAACAAACACAACTTGGGTGTTCTTATTACATTTTGAAGAAAATGATTGTTTCTTTACTGAAATTATTAAGGAAACGAGTTCTTCTTCTTTCTGTTGTTTTAAATTTTGAAAGAAATGGTAATTGGGTTTCATTGAGCATTATGGGTTCAGTTTGATGGAAGTGATAGTGATATTTAGATTGTTTTCTGAGTGCTTTGTGTTTTTTTTCTGTACAAACGGAAGGATGAAATGATTCGTGTGATCTCTGATTTTGCGCTGTCATTCAAAAAAGAACTCGACTTGAGTGATTCTTGTTGTGTTTGAAGAAAATGGGTGTTTTCTTATTGAAATAATTACAGGAATGAATTTTTCTCTTCTTACTTGTTTGAATTCTGGAAATAGCAACAATAGAGCTTCACTGTACATTACGGGTTGGACTTGTTGTAGGTAACAACAAAGTGCAAATTGTTATTTATGAACTGTGTGCGTTAATGGGTATAGAAAGTCGTGTGAATATTTGACAAAGCGGCTGTATAACTGTTCATTGGTTATAATACAGTGAAAGAAGTATGAATTCTTCCAGTACAGTAAGAGCATAGTAGCTTCTTTACATTGTTTACTCTATGATGGATACGATGTTCTACCTACTTGTTTTTGTATTCGTATGTGCCTGATTGAAAGGAAGTATTGATATGGATGTTAAATTCTTCCTTGTTTTCATTAAAGGTAGAATATGAATGGATTTATTCCTTGCTGTTGAAAAATGAATTCTCTCATTATTAGGATGGAAATGTGACTTGTTGTGGTTGTTGTACATTCTATATGTTGTAAAAGACGTAAATGTCTCATGTTGAATGAATTATTTAAAAAGGGAATTATATTATGCGGAATGAATCATAATGTTGGATCATGCCTGTGCTAAATAAGTGGATATTTGGTTGTCTCAATGAGAAGAGGTAATATGAGCCATCTTCCTTGTGTTCGGTTATTGATTTCTTAAGTTTCACTCTAAACTGTTATCTTTGATTGGTGTCTCGTTTGGATTAAATTTTCAGTACAGTCATGAGGAAAGGAAAAGGAGTGTGGATGGATAACTTGGAATAATGATCATTTCTTCTCTCATACAGTTGGAAATCTGTAATCGTTAAGGAACGCAATTTTGTATTGCTTTGGTTTAAGCATCTACATTTTATTGTTGTTTGCTTTTCTCATCGATTTGATTGCTTGAAATCAAATGAGTTGTATGAACTGAAAGGAAAGTAAATTGGTTTATATTTCAGTCAAATTTTATCCTTTGAAATTATAACTAATGAAAGGGAAAGAAATTGATAGCATTTAATGTTATAACAGCAGTATGCATACGTGTGTTCCTAGTTTTTACAGATGTTGTAATCTGGAACTGTTTGAAGGAAATTACTTTTGTAATAATCATTTGGGAAAGAGGGCAGTAGTCCTTTGATTGATTGGGATGGTGATTAGATGATTCAGTTGTTATGTTGTTCATTCTTTTTGATACTTAATTCTTGATTGATGTTCATAGTAACGTTTCATAAAAGCAGGGTTCTTTTATTGAGACAGTTAATTAAAAGCACCTCATTTTAATGACAAGTGCTTAATATGCTCAGTTCAATGAACTGACCCGTGCAAGTAATTTTGCAGATGGAACTTGAGTTTAAACGAAGACATGGTTGTTTTCTGATACTTCTTTTGATTGACTGAAGATGGATTGTAATTGATAGCTATTACTCCTCTATGAGGAATTGAGAAAAGAAGAAATTACATTCTTCTATCTTATGTGTTGTAATGTTGTTTATTATAAACAAAGTCCAGTCATTTGGACTGGAAAATGTATAGATTAT
Organism: Taxus wallichiana var. yunnanensis; assembly: GCA_018340775.1. Taxonomy (NCBI): domain Eukaryota; kingdom Viridiplantae; phylum Streptophyta; class Pinopsida; order Cupressales; family Taxaceae; genus Taxus; species Taxus wallichiana. The sequence continues at coordinate 181,206,138 of CM031240.1, read as the reverse complement.
AAAATGGATGGATGAATACAAATACAAGTGTGATATTTTAATGACTGTATCAGTTTGATATTGTTGAATAAGTTGGGAATATAACATTATTCCTTGATTTGGAATTATTCAAATGATCATGAATGGATTTAAAAGGAAATGACATCTAATCTTACCTAAATGTAACTTTTACGTTGAAATGTGCAATTAGTTCATACTTGGGTTAAGATGAATTTTTAATTGACTTTAAAAAGGATTTAGGAAAAACATGATCTCTTAATTGAAAGGTATTCGAGATTAGCTTGAAAGCTAAGGAATATCAAATAATTTAGGAGCAGCCGAACCTCGTATTCGGACTCCGTTAATAGCCTCGAATGTTAAATTCAGAAAATGAGGATATGGGAAAAACATACCCATGGTTAACAGATCTTAACTATGTAAGGTTAAGAAGGATAAATGAATAAATTCATTTAGAATTAGACCTCGTTTAAATGACGTCTAATAAGATGGAATTCTGAATTTGTTTACAGTTGTGGAAAAACTTGGTTAAGTTTAATAGGTTAAACTTATTAAGTTTATCGGTAATGGGCTGCTTAGTCCAAGGATTAAGAAAAGAACCAAGTAGAGAAAATGCAACCCTTCGGTATGAAGGAGGAGATGCGTAGTAAGCTAGAAGACGGATTAAGTCTCTCTTAGCTACATACAACTGTAACAAGAACGAGGATAAAGGATCAGCATGGCTGCTGAAAGTTGATCTTAAATATTAAGATCATAACCAAATCACTTGAGCTGGATGTGTACTCTCGATGGGAGGATTCCGTAGGACATTGACATATGCCAGTTACAACATGGTGTCTTCATGAAGGTGGGGCCTTCATGACGACACAATGTTATAGCTAACATATTACAATGCCCTCCCGAATTAAATCATCAAGATTACATAAGCTAGATACTAAGTTCTTGGCTGGGATAGGAATGTGATCACGTATACGGAGTGACTCCGGAGGACTAAAGGTAACTAGACACATGGAGTCATCTAGGGATGACACCATATGTCTGCGTATCTTTAGTTACCATGAGTAACTTCCTATACTCGTTCATATTACTAGTTGGGGTTAGAGTTTGACCTTAATTGGAAGGACTGGTAGAGACCAAGAAAGACCATTCTAGATAATGAGAGAAGTGAGGTGAAGGACGTATTCCATTGGTGTGTATCACATCTAGGAATATGATCATGCAAAGCATGTGAAAATCTTTGGCCAAAGTATCGCAAGTGTTGGTTGCGTTGTCCTAATCACCTTGTTTAAGATGCAGGATGTCAGATGAATATCAGTAACAAATATTCAGATAGGCTTCTTAAATGGATCACTTCGATAACCGGAAACGGTAAGAGAACCTTGTATATACATTATACTATGCATGAATTAACATGAAGGATCGGTAAGTCACCGCCGTCATGAAATGAGAGATCGCTGAAACTCCGAGCCATAAAATGGGAGATCGATAGTTCTTCGAGTCATTTACAACAACATATGGAATCTGTTATATGATTGAATGGCACTGAATGTGTGTTCCATATTGCAAATATGTGAACAGAGAACATTAGTTTTAAAAGGAAATTGTGTGATCCAAACTGCATTGTTTGGGTAGAGAACAATTATTAAAACTTGAACATGTGTTTGAATTATATAATTCATAACAGGGAACGTTGTATTAAAAAAAAAAAATCCCTTGTTCTAGTATCTTAAAATGGGGATGTTACATCTTGGTATCAGAGCTGAAGGTTATAGCTCTTGGACCTAATGAGTCCACAATATTAATAAGGTTTACATTTTCTTATTGAACAGAAAATGGTCAGAACAAGAGGGAATGCTGCGAACAACCCGTTACTGGGTGGAGAAGCAGCTACTGCTCAAAAGCTGGATGAAATCCTTGCTGCCCTACTAGATACGAGAGATCATTTGACTGTTCTGGAACAATAGTCAATGGGCAATGAAGAGGAGGAAGAAGAAGCTGATATAAATGATCAGCCACCTCCTATGGACAACACCAATGGAGGGAATCCGGGTGTTGATAATAGTAATGTGAATGCTCCTAATCATCCTGAAAATAAAAGGGCAAGATTAGCAGCTGAACTTACAAATGACATAAAGAGAATAAGTCCTCCAAATTTTGATGGAACAACCCTTGGGGACGGAGCTGAGAATTGGCTCAGTGAAATGGAGAAATACTTTGCAATAAGAAACTTCTCCGAGGAGACCAAAGTGATATGGGGAGCATATCAGCTTTCTCATGAAGCATCATCATGGTGGGACAACCGTAAGGTTGAGCTGAATATTGTCAAATCAGACATAACTTGGGATCAATTTAAGGGTTACTTTAGGCAACGATGGCTGCCTCAACTCTATTTTGATAGGAAAATGACTGAATTTCAGAACTAGTCGCAAGGAAGGCTGACGGTGACAGAATACTGGGAAGGGTTTACTAAACTCCTTAAGTATGTGCCATAATACCAAGCTGACGAGAAGTTCAGAATACGGAAGTTCATAATGGGACTGAATCCCATCATTGGTGGCGAAGTGGATGTCCATGGTCCAACCACCATGGAAGGAGTTGTCGAAAAGGCAATAAGACAGGAATAGAAATTGAGAGCAATTTCTGCTCATAGGGAAGAGATAAGGAAGAAGATTCCCAATTCTTCTTCATCTCTCGCACCCAAAAGGGGGCCTTGGAAAAGGTTTGGTGTGAAAAAAAAATTGTTGTGGATAACAACAAGAAATCTATAATGAACAAACCTATAAATAGTGTGCGGAATAGCTTCGCAAAAGTTAGTGGCAATGGACAAAAGTCCTATGGAAGCCAGAATGATAACTTCAAAGCTGGTAACAAATTTGAGCCTAGGAAAGGGCCAGTTGGAGGATGCTTCAACTGTGGAAAGGACCACTACGTGAGTCACTGTCCTCTGAAGAAGGATGATCATGATCAGCAGCATAGGATACACGCTGCTGCGGTGGCTAATAGACAAGTTGAAAAGCAAGTTACGCCTATAGAAGTTCCGGGTAAGTTATTCGGTACACCTGTAGTCATAATTTTTGATACTAGAGCTACTGAATGCTTTATTTCTACTAAACTTGCAATGAAATTAAAAAGAAAGGCTGAACGAATGGATAAAACATGGACAATGCATTATGGGAATAATGTTGTCCATACAGTCGAAATGTGCCTTTTTGGGGCAATTCTTGACTTGCCCAGTTTCTCCACCAAAGTTGACCTATATGTCACTCCTTTAGGATCATATGATATCATTATTGGAGTTAACTGGTTGGCAGAACATAAGGCAAAGATCGACTGTTATGAAAAACAAATTTGTTGTTTTGATGACCTATAGAAAGCAATAGTCATTCAAGGTGTAAAACGTGAAGTTGCAGTTAGGAAACTGACAGCTATGTAACTTAAAAGGGCTAAAAATAGAGGCTGCACCTTGTATGCAGTAAAAATGATAGAAAATGTAGAGGAAGATAATGATTTTATGGAAAGATATCCATTGTTAAGGGGTTTTAGTGATGTGTTTCGGAGGAATTGCCAGGTCTTCCACCCAAACGAGAGTTTGACTTTGCAATAGAAATCAAACCAGGAACTGAACCCATATCTAAGGCACCTTATAGAATGACCACCCTCGAGTTGGTAGAGCTAAAGGCTCAATTACAGGAACTTTTGACTAAGGGGCTGATAAGACCGAGCATCTCACCATGGGGAGCGCCGGTAATTTTTGTAAAGAAAAAGGATGGCACATTGAGGCTGTGCATTGACTATAGAATGTTGAACAAGGCAACTATTAAGAATCGATACCCACTTCCTAGGATTGATGATCTATTCGACCAGATGCGAGGAGCATCAGTCTATTCAAAAATAGATCTTCGATCTGGGTATCATCAGCTGAGAATAAAGGAAGAAGATATTCATAAAACAACTTTTAGAACAAGGTACGGGCATTATGAATTCACGGTGTTACCTTTTGGGTTGACCAATGCACCTGCCGCCTTCATGAATCTGATGAACAATATTTTTCAAGAATACCTAGACAAGTTTGTGCTTGTATTCTTAGACGACATTCTTATATACTCTAAAAATGTCGAAGAGCACCAAGAACATTTAAGGATAGTGCTGGAAGTTTTAAGAAAGAGGAAGTTGTATGGTAAACTGTCTAAATGTTCCTTTTATGATGCAGAGGTGCATTATTTGGGACACGTTATAAGCAAGAATGGAATAGCTGTAGACCCTTCAAAGATCACAGCTATAACCGAGTGGCCTGCGCCTAAGAACGTGCATGAAGTGAGAAGCTTCATGGGCTTGGCAGGATATTATAGAAAGTTCGTTAAGGACTTTTCAAAAATTGCTGCCCCAATCACTTCACTGCAAAAGAAGGATAAGAAATTTGTCTGGATGGACAAATGTGAATCTGCCTTTAAAAATTTAAAGGAACAGTTAACTACAACACCTATTTTAACTGTACCAGACCCAAATGGAAATTTTATGGTTGTAACGGATGCATCAGGAGAAGGCCTTGGAGGTATTCTGTTACAAAATAACCATGTCATAGCTTATGAAAGCAAAAAGCTTAAGTTACATGAACAAAATTATGCTCCACATGACCTAGAGCTCACTGCCATTGTTCATGCACTTCAAATGTGGAGGCATTACCTTTTAGGAAAACCTTTTGAGTTAAAAACTGACCATCTGGGGTTGAAGTATATTTTTACTCAGCCAAATCTGAATGCAAGGCAGCGAAGATGGTTAGAATTTCTGTCTCAGTATGATTTTGATATAAGCTACATCAAAGGCAAGGAAAATAGAGTGGCAGATGCTCTGAGTCGAAGGAAGCATATCTCTGCTCTTATAACGTTAAGAACTCAGTTTAAGGATGAGGTGAAAGATGCCTTGGAATCAGATCCTTATTTCCAGCAAGTCAAAACAGCACTTGCTGCAGATCCAAAGGATGTCAGGTATAAAGGATTTCGTTTCGACAATGAAGGAATTCTGAGGTTTGAAAACAGGGTATATATACCTTTGGCAAATGACTTAAGAAGGAAATTGTTAACTGAATTTCATAATTCACCTTTTTCTGGACACCCTGGCATTACGAAAATGCTTGCTGATCTTAAGCAGCAATACTTCTGGAAGGGAATGAAAAAGGATGTGGTGGAATTTGTAACACACTGCTTAGAATGTCAGCGTGTTAAGGTGGAACATATGCATCCCGCTGGATTATTGTATCCCCACAGCATTCCACAGTACAAATGGCAAGTGATAACGATGGATTTCATTCAAGGATTGCCTATGTCAAGAAATAAGCATGATATTATCCTGGTTGTCATCGACAAATTAACCAAAGTGGCACACTTCATTGCTGGTAATTTGAAAGATGATGCACCAGTGTTAGCAAGAAGATTTGTACATGAAATTTTTAGATTGCATGGAATACCCGAATTAATCATATCGGACAGAGATCCGAGGATGACATCAAGGTTTTGGCAAATGCTTAATGCGGCCTTGGGAACTAAATTAAACTTCAGCTCTGCATATCATCCGGAGATGGATGGACAGACCGAGAGAGTTAATCAAGTTTTAGAGGACATGTTAAGGATGTATTGCATGGACCAGCAGTATAAATGGGAGGAATACCTTCCGCTGGTTGAATTTGCCTACAATAATACATACCATGCCTCTTTAAAAATGGTGCCCTTTGAAGCATTGTATGGAAGAAAATGCAGAACCCCAGTCAGCTGGGACAACGTAGAGGACAGAGGTAATTGGGCCAGAAATCCTTACGGAAATGGAACAACAAATCAAAATGATTCGGGAACATCTTAAGGAGGCTGCCAATAGGCAAAAGAGTTATGCAGACTTAAAGCGGGTTGATAGGAATTATAAACTGGGAGAGAAGGTCTTTCTTCGGGTTAAGCCGAAAAAGAGCTCAATAACTTTTGGCAAGGCTGCCAAGTTGTCACCACGATACGTGGGACCTTTTGAAATTGTTGAAATAATCAACCCTGTAGCTTATCGTCTAGCATTACCTCCTGCTTTATCACAAATGCATGATGTTTTTCATATTTCTTTGCTTAAGAAATACGTAACAGATTTATCACATGTGCTGAATTGGAATTCCTTGCAGGTCCAAGACCCAGGAATAATCATGGTTAAGCCCATTCGAGTGCTGGGAACTCACCAGTTGTACTTAAGAAATCGCGAAGTGAATCAATGTAAGGTCCAGTGGGACCAGTTTAGCGAAGAAAGTGCAACTTGGGAAAATCTCGAAGAAATGAGATCTACTTTTCCATACTTGTTTGATCGAAATTGAAATTTGAAAAACTGATAATTCTACCAAATTTAGACAATTATTGGTCTATTTTACAGTTGTCTTAAAACACTTGTTTTAAAGAGTGAATCTGTTTTTGGTATGAACTTATGAATGGAAGGACAATAACTGAATTTTGTCCTAGAAACTCCTTGAATTGGTTAATTTGATCATCGGGACGATGATTCTTTAAGAAGGGAGGAATGTAACGCCTTGATTTTTGTAAGTTATCATGGTGATTACTTTTCATAATGTTGTAACTACTGAAATGAAGACAAACATGTTAAGATATATTTTTGATCTTAAAGGAATGTGTTGCTAATCTGGACTCTTGTATATTGTAATTTGTTTACTTGGGACAACAATTATTATTGCTTGTATGTTGCTTAATGTGACAACAGATTTATCGTATGCTTGATGAACTCTATTCGCTGATTGACAGCACACCTTGAATCAATTCCATTGATCCAAGGTATGTTGTGGCCTTCTTGTAATCGCTTTGTCGATTTACTTTTAAAATAGACTGAAGGTTGATATAAATATTGCAGCACTTTGATTACGGTATGAATATCTGCACGTAGATGCCAATGGAAAAGGTTCGATTCTCGAACCATACACTATGTGTAACACTAGACCACGTAAGGCGATAAAGGCCTTGGATGCGGGTGACTCAGGTATGTGGAACGTGGGACGAAATGTCCTGCTTAATGTTAATATAACGGTCAGGCGGAAAGATCTGGTATGGAAATTGATTAATTAAGTATTAGGGGCTTAGACCCTAACCTACCCCTAAGTTCTACCTTATACCCTAACTACTATCCTATATGGATTTTTAAATTCTATAAGGGTGAAAATAGATCTAAGTCCTAATAACCTATGAACTAGGTGAATGACCTAGATATGGACATTATTAAAAAAATCCTAAACTAATCCTAACCTAAGGAAGGGGACGCACAGACCCATGTGGGTGGAAAGGATAAGGAAGGATGGTAGGAAATTTAATAGGGCAATGAATGAGGTCCTGGCATGAGCAGCGCCAAGTTTGGCGGGAACAAGGAAAAGTTAGAGGCATCTAGTTAGCTATGAGTCTAAACTTTGATTTCATGCAAAATTTGAAAATTGGAATTCGCCAACCCGAGTCGGCGGTGGCGTGAGGAAAAAGGAAAAAGGCAGAGCCTTCAATGCATTAATTTTCTTGGTCTTCGTGACCAGCCCGCCTTGGAAAGAGGATAGAGGAAATTTTGTTGGTCATTGTGTTCTTTCGGGTTTTTGAAGTTGCTCTGCATTTGGTTTTTTTCACGGTTCTGTCGAACCAGCTGAGTTTGATTATTATCTCTGTCTTCTTTGGAAAATCTAAGGCTATTTTTGAGCCTGTAGAGGAAGGTGATTGTTTGGGAAGCTTTGCTACTGTCACCGTGGAAGGAAACAACTCCAATGGGCATAGTTTTCTTCGAGCTTCAAGAAAAATTTCAGGCATGTTAAGCCCTTCTCCTTAAACTGCTTGCTTTTGCTTAATCGTCTCATTAAAACAACCCTGCTCTTCTGATGGGGGTTTTGTTTATTCGATTTTGCTGTTATGACTGAGATGATTTTGGGTAGAGTCATTTTTCTTTGCTGTTGCGACTTAAACTTTCTTTGCATAATTATTGAGTTGAAAATACAGCCCATGCTGTGTTGATTTGTTCGACAATATTGGGGATTCATTCTTTATATTATGAAATCGTGCTTATGAATACTTAGTTGTGTGTGAATCATTTCTGAGTTCTACGCATCATTGTGAAATAGGAGAATGAGGTTTTCGGGTTGAAATGTCTATTGAAAAACAAACTCGAACTGGGTATTTCTTGTAAATGGGTACATTGAATGAAATTGTACATGCTTTGTGTGAGTTTGTTTTGACATTGTTGAACAATCGTTCTATTGTCAATATGGGTTTGAGCTGTCATTATAAAACAAACACAACTTGGGTGTTCTTGTTACATTTTGAAGAAAATGATTGTTTCTTTACTGAAATTATTAAGGAAACGAGTTCTTCTTCTTTCTGTTGTTTTAAAATTCTGAAAGAAATGGTAATTGGGTTTCATTGAGCATTATGGGTTCGGTTTGATGGAAGTGATAGTGATATTTAGATTGTTTTCTGAGTGTTGTGTTTTTTTTGTACAAACGGAAGGATGAAATGATTCGTGTGATCTCTGATTTTGCGCTGTCATTCAAAAAAGAACTCGACTTGAGTGATTCTTGTTGTGTTTGAAGAAAATGGGTGTTTTCTTATTGAAATAATTAAAGGAATGAATTTTTCTTTCTTCTTGCTTGAATTCTGGAAATATTAACACTAGAGCTTCACTGTACACTACGGGTTGGACTTGTTGTAGGTAACAACAAAGTGCAAATTGTTATTTATGAACTATGTGTGTTCATGGGTATAGAAAGTCATGTGAATATTTGACAAAGCGGCTGTATAACTGATCCTCTGGTTATAATACAGTGAAAGAAGTATGAATTCTTCTAGTACAGTAAGAGCATAGTAGCTTCTTTACATTGTTTACTCTATGATGGATACGATGTTCTACCTACTTGTTTTTGTATTCGTATGTGCCTGATTGAAAGGAAGTATTGATATGGATGTTAAATTCTTCCTTGTTTTCATTAAAAGCTAGAATATGAATGGATTTATTCCTTGCTGTTGAAAAATGAATTCTCTCATTATTAGGATGAAAATGTGACTTGTTGTGGTTGTTGTACATTCTATATGTTGTAAAGACGTAAATGTCTGTAGAATGAATTATTTAAAAAGGGAATTATATTATGCGGAATGAATCATAATGTTGGATCATGCCTGTGCTAAATAAGTGGATATTTGGTTGTCTCAATGAGAAGAGGTAATATGAGCCATCTTCCTTGTATTCGGTTATTGATTTCTTAAGTTTCACTCTGAACTGTTATCTTGATTGGTGTCTCGTTTGGATTAAATTTTCAGTACAGTCATGAGGAAAGGAATAGGAGTGTGGATGGATAACTTGGAATAATGATCATTTCTTCTCTCATACAGTTGGAAATCTGTAATCGTTAAGGAACGAATTTTGTATTGCTTTGGTTTAAGCATCTACATTTTATTGTTGTTTGCTTTTCTCATCAGTATTTGATTGCTTGAAATCAAATGAGTTGTATGAACTGAAAGGAAAGTAAATTGGTTTATATTTCAGTCAAATTTTATCCTTTGAAATTATAACTAATGAAAGGGAAAGAAATTGATAGCATTTAATGTTATAACAGCAGTATGCATACGTGTGTTCCTAGTTTTTACAGATGTTGTAATCTGGAACTGTTTGAAGGAAATTACTTTTTGTAATAATCATTTGGGAAAGAGGGCAGTAGTCCTTTGATTGATTGGGATGGTGATTAGATGATTCAGTTGTTATGTTGTTCATTCTTTTTGATACTTAATTCTTGATTGATGTTCATAGTAACGTTTCATAAAAGCAGGGTTCTTTTATTGAGACAGTTAATTAAAAGCACCTCATTTTAATGACAAGTGCTTAATATGCTCGTTTAATGAACTGACCGTGCAAGTAATTTTGCAGATGGAACTTGAGTTTAAACGAAGACATGGTTGTTTTCTGATACTTCTTTTGATTGACTGAAGATGGATTGTAATTGATAGCTATTACTCCTCTATGAGGAATTGAGAAAAGAAGAAATTACATTCTTCTATCTTATGTGTTGTAATGTTGTTTAATATAAACAAAGTCCAGTCATTTGGACTGGAAAATGTATAGATTATAAAATGGATGGATGAATACAAATACAAGTGTGATATTTTAATGACTGTATCAGTTTGATATTGTTGAATAAGTTGGGAATATAACATTATTCCTTGATTTGGAATTATTCAAATGTTCATGAATGGATTTAAAAGGAAATGACATCTATTCTTACCTAAATGCAACTTTTACGTTGAAATGTGCAATTAGTTCATACTTGGGTTAAGATGAATTTTTAATTGACATTAAAAAGGATTTAGGAAAAACATGATCTCTTAATTGAAAGGTATTCGGGATTAGCTTGAAAGCTAAGGAATATCAAATAATTTAGGAGCAGCCGAACCTCGTATTCGGACTCCGTTAATAGCCTCGAATGTTAAATTCAGAAAATAAGGATATGGGAAAAACATATCCATGGTTAACAGACCTTAACTATGTAAGGTTAAGGAGGATAAATGAATAAATTCATTTAGAATTAGACCTCGTTTAAATGACGTCTAATAAGATGGAATTCTTAATTTGTTTACAGTTGTGGAAAAACTTGGTTAAGTTTAATAGGTTAAACTTATTAAGTTTATCGGTAATGGGCTGCTTAGTCCAAGGATTAAGAAAAGAACCAAGTAGAGAAAATGCAACCCTTCGGTACGAAGGAGGAGATGCGTAGTAAGCTAGAAGACGGATTAAGTCTCTCTTAGCTACATACAACTGTAACAAGAATGAGGATAAAGGATCAGCATGGCTGCTGAAAGTTGATCTTAAATATTAAGATCATAACCAAATCACTTGAGTTGGATGTGTACTCTCGATGGGAGGATTCCGTAGGACATTGACATACGCCGCGATACAACATGGTGTCTTCATGAAGGCGGGGCCTTCATGACGACACAATGTTATAGCTGACATATTACAATGCCCTCCCGAATTAAATCATCAAGATTACATAAGCTGGATACTAAGTTCTTGGCTGGGATAGGAATGTGATCACGTATACGGAGTGACTCCAGAGGACTAAAGGTAACTAGACACACGGAGTCATCTAGGGATGACACCGTATGTCTGCGTATCTTTAGTTACCATGAGTAACTTCCTATACTCGTTCATATTGCTAGTTGGGGTTAGAGTTTGACCTTAATTGGAAGGACTGGTAGAGACCAGGAAAGACCATTCTAGATAACAGATGAAGTGAGGTGAAGGACGTATTCCATTGGTGTGTATCACATCCAGGAATATGATCATGCAAAGCATGTGAAAATCTTTGGCCAAAGTATCGCAAGTGCTGGTTGCGTTGTCCTAATCACCTAGTTTAAGATGCAGGATGTCAGATGAATATCAGTAACAGATATTCAGATAGGCTTCTTAAATGGATCACTTCGATAACCGGAAACGGTAAGAGAACCTTGTATATACATTATACTATGCATGAATTAACATGAAGGATCGGTAAGTCGCCGAGTCATGAAATGAGAGATCGCTGAAACTCCGAGCCATAAAATGGGAGATCGGTAGTTCTTCGAGTCATTTACAGCAGCATATGGAATCTGTTATATGATTGAATGACACTGAATGTGTGTTCCATATTGCAAATATGTGAACAGAGAACATTAGTTTTAAAAGGAAATTGTGTGATCCAAACTGCATTGTTTGGGCAGAGAACAATTATTAAAACTTGAACGTGTGTTTGAATTATATAATTCATAACAGGGAACGTTGTATTAAAAAAAAAAAAATTCCCTTGTTCTAGTATCTTTAAAATTTCACTCTTTCTTATCTAGCTATTTATGTGTGACAGTGTGTTCAAATGATTTGTCTCTTGATACTTTGTATGTATGTTTTTAATATATGAATGTTAATTATCGATAAATAATATAAATATACATCTTGTTTTGACCTATCATCGAATATAAATAAATAAAGAACCAAATTCCTAACACTATATATTTATTTTACGGGTAAAGTAGGCCCATAAAAAGGTAAAATACAACATTATTTTTACAAAACACAAGTACATGATGGATGCAAAGTTATAAATTTTGAAGGATATAATAATGTTTCATTTTGGGATGACAGTGTAGAAATTAAAAAGGGAATGGAGGAGTGAAAATTCTAGTAATAGAGTCATGGAGAAGAATCATAAAAGTTAGAAAGGAATATCCAAGTAATTAATACATATAGATGAATATAAAGGATGATAAATCAACAATGAGACTTTTTTCTTGTTACTTTGTACCTCATGGTTCAAAACATATAATAATTATAATTTTAATTGTGAGGATCCATATGCATCATGAAAAAGAGATATGTTAGATTATAGTACCTTAGGGGAGCTAATTCTAATATATTACTCTAATGTAAGATTAAAAATAGACTACCTTTAATTTGTACCAAATGTGCGTGGCAATAATCATTTAGAATTTATCACAAACTCTTCTTATTCATATAATTATTTGACTTAATCCTACGGGCATGTTTATCATTTTCATACTTAAATTATCTAGTTCGGTTATTTTCACTCATTTTGTCTCATCGGTAACCTTTGTAATATATACATAACACATATTTGGACTCTTACCCACTCATATCCACTTTCAAATCAAGTCCCAAGATAGGAAGGGGAATAATCACCTAGCATGGGAATAATCACTTGGTAGGGGAAGAATAACCTTAAAAGGGAAGAATTCATTGGCAATTTTGACCCTAGATGATGTAGATTCCTAAGCACTTCCAACTATAAATTTTTCAAATGCACAAGTTACCCTATCCATCTTAGGGTCAATTAATTAATAAACCATTCATACAACTCATAAATAAAATAACATACACCCTAATCATTAGTAACACTTCTTAAATATTTGGCTATCAAATGGATCTTAAACTCAAAAAAATAAGAAGTGATATCCTTAAACTATCACTCCTTTAAGTGCATCAGTAGGTCATTGAGTTTAAAAACATTTTATTGTGCTTCCCTAAATATCTATCACTTGATATAACTCATACCAAGGATTATTTAGAAGATACAAAATCCTTATTAGGGTCTTGAAAAAACAATTTTTATTTAACATTCTCATATAGAATGGGAGGGATAATTTTACATGGATTGATCCATCTTCATAATATTTGTACACATTGTAATGATCAACACACCACTAAGGTTCAAGTGAGATCAATACAACCCAATCATACTAATCCCTTTTTAGTTCTTTAAGAGAGCTACGACCTTTACAAAAGGATCATCTATTTATAATACAATAAGTATGATTGCATATCACAAACCCAAAGACATCAAAAATTCAAGTACCAAAATCCATAATCATCTCATATCACCAAAGGCTAGAATAAACAACAAAAGGAAAAATTGTCCAACATTTCTTCCTTGTTTAGGTCATTTTTTCATGCAATCAATTTATATCTATAATTTTCAAGCAACTTGACAACACTCGTATTTATGCATCTAGATTTTAAGAGCTTATATATTTTGGTATTTTATTGTTAAAAGATTAAGGATTAAATATTATTGTATGTTAATATATGTATGGTCTTATATGATATTTTACACATAGTAATTGTCTTAATTAGATTAACACTAATGTTGATAATAAATAAATAACTACGTTCTTTATAAGAAACTAAGATGGGGTAAAAATAAACCTATATCAGTTAGTGTAGACAAAAATCACGCACTTTGGGTAATTATCTAGTCCTGATTACATAATACTATTCATATGATTCCTAAGTAAGAACGATACTAATTAACCCATGTCTTTGGCCACATTTCTTTCCTTTTGTCACTTCTCTTGGTCTTACACTTCTACTTTCTCAGTCTATCTTTTCATTATTCGGCATTTTCATCCTAGACACCGGTGCCCGAAATAGGACGCCTTGATGCAGTGCCCTCATCCAATCTAGGAACCCTTGTCCTCTTTGTACTTTGGTCACACTTTTTGGGTACTTTATAGTCGTTTGAGCATCTTATATTTTTGTAGTCGGCATTTTCAGGGTTAATTACAAAATTAAAGCTAGGGAATCATATAAATATAAATTTATGTGATCATAATAAAGGACCAAGCACTAAGCACTATCTATCACCACCTAAGGTTGCATCCATCAAGGCATCTAAGAGCTCCATTACATCTATCTAGCTCCATCACAAGGGACACAAGGGCTGGTTTTCTACATCATACTTCATAGGAGGTAAGTTCATTCTATTCCATGCACACATTTATTACATTCTACATCTAGCTACTTTCTCACTATCCAACAATGAATTGCACAAGAGAAACCTAGAGCATAATTTTGTACACACACACATAACTACATTGGGCTTGAGATTTAGTGTAACACTTAGTTATAAGTCCACCATTGTGGTTGTTGAGGACAGTTTGACCCCTTATTTTTCATCTTTCTTTTTAGGATTTGATGGTTCTGTAGGTCTATACTTATTTACAGGTTTATTGTGACCTCGGTGATCATTATGTGAATCCATAGTGACAAAAGGCGAGCATCAGTGAACATATTGTGACCCTAAGAATTAGGGTTTTTCAAATTTTTGCAATCCCTCTCGAGGCACCCCTGTCCATCATGTTCCTCCAATTTTTCAATTTTATGATCTCCAGGTGTAATGGTCGGTGCTTCACGTTTCTCTATCTTCCAACTTTGTGCACTTTTCTTAAACTCAAAGAAATAACTAAGACATCTTACCCTTCATTATACATTAGGATTTCATTATTTATTGCCTAGTTTGTTTTGGTATATTTTTGTATTTCATTATTGCATTTATTTACTACTACTATAGCATCATATTAGGCATAATATTCCATATTTTTTATTAATCATTTTGGTGAACCCCACTCGTGATTGGTCTTTCAGATCCTTCTTTGGCACATCATCTTTTCTATCATGGATCCTAAATTTTCTCAAATTTATTTGTATGATTTAATTCAAATGCATCCTAATTTCCAAGTTATTCTGAAAAAATCCCTAAACACCATGTATCTCCCTAATGATATGTTGCCGCATCAAGTGAGTGCTATTTTAGATTAGCTATCTAATGACCCTATTCTTAGTGATCCTCCATCTAATCAATCCATGTTGGACTCAATTCAAGCTTTACATTCTTTATTTCAAGACAAATTTCAGGCTATGGAATCCACGATTACATCTCTCAAATCTGAAATCCAACAACTTAAGGATGCTTCTCAGTGTTCTCCTTCTACATCTCATCTTCATTATATTACCTCTACATGTGCTTATATGAGAGTGAGCCAGTCTTTCCATTAGTAGATCCTCTCATGTTTGATTACAATTCTAAGTAACATGACATTATTACGGAGCTCCTTCATCATCAATTAATCACTTTACCATCTACTCATGGATATTGTCCTCATCATTTTGTCAAATATCAAGGTCATCCATATTGTAATTATCTTCTAATCAATACACATAATGATAATGACTAGTATGCTTTACCACGAATAATCAAACATATTGAGCGTCAAGGTTTTATCTCATTCACAAACACCATGTCATGTCACATCATCCTCTCTAATTGTTACATCTCAACAGTTCCTAAATCTTATTCATCTATATCTAATGAGCATCATGCAATAACTTCTAATGATTGTTCTATGAAAATTCAGGGACTGCCTAAACAACCACCTCTCAAAATCAATATATCACCTCCTTCTCTCAAGGAATCTACGACATTACCAAGTCAAAGTATACAAATGTCTCTCAAAATCATCCCACTCTCTTCTCTTATCAAGTCTTTAACAACATCATCAATCCCACCTAAGATACCATCATTCAAGATCCCTCCCCATCCTACTCCACCGTTGTTTCCACTTCATCTTGTAAAAGAAATTACTCCTTCTCCCAATGGCCAAGACACACCTCAAACACCGCCAATCTTAGAGCATGGTCACATAATTTCATCACCACAAACATCGGGTAGAGGACCTTCGTCCTTTACCTTTTGTGGATAGCCCATTCATCAATACACACAACTGGGAGTGCATTACACTTACTTATCCCCCAACTAATACCAACATGTGCTTTATTTTTACATCTAGACTTACACATCTACCAAACACATATTGAAACACTATAGTATTACCATTACCCTATGATGCACTTTTGTGCTTTGGTTCACACTCATTTCTTCTAGGGCATACTATACACATAAACCTCACACACTACACAATATACACTACACATTACATATCTCACACAATACGCATTCTACACATTTGGCATTATCTTAGTACATCATCTATCACACATTTTACATCTTACTCACAATACACATTCATGCTACATCTTTCTTACATCTACTTTTTTTTTTCGCATTGCACTCACTCATGATGAGGCACTTTAGTCCCTCACCATACTCAACTCAAGCTGAGGGTATGCATATCAAATGGACCTTATCAAACTTACAAGTTCAATCATTCAATCATCTTATCATGTGACATTCCTAGCTAATGCCTTCTTCACACATATCATGATATATGCTTATGCTAAATCATCACCCCTTCCTATCTTTCATATTCATTCATTTCATTATATACGCTTTATGCTACATCATCATGCTTTCTATCATCATCTCCATTTATTTCGTGATATACACTTTGCACTAAATCATCACTCTTTCTAGAATTATTCCTCACATGCTTAGTGATATATGCTATAGGCTAAATCATCATGTATCCTAACACCTTAATCTACAACTTTAAAATCAAATCATCCCTATGTAGCATAGACATCATCTCAACATCATCATTCTACAATCAACAATATACACACTATTCATTACCCCTTTCTACATACAACACAACATCCAAACCATTTCCCAATGACAAAATCTCATTTACTATTCATTCTTGACTACAGGGGTCATAAACAAATGAACCTCACTGCATACATTTCCATCCACTTGGGGGCATGTTGTTCCTATCATTCACATTGCATTCCATTCTGCCTCATTCATAGCATAATGCATATCTTGGTTGCATTTACTCTATCTTGCATTTCCTTGTTACATGCACATCTTATTACACATGCTAGATAGATATTTTGTATGTCATTATTTTTCCATAGACACATGTGCATTCACTTGTTTCCTAGTTGAAATTGTAGATTCTATAGATCCATTACATTCAACATGGATGTTTAATGTAATACCTATTACCAGTCCCACAATGGCTCCTAGGGGCATCCACTTTCATACATTACAGGTGTTATTGTTTCATTTTATTTCATAGCACACTACATTATCGACTTATACATGATTTGACAAACTTTTTTATCTTTTCTAATGTGCTAACGGGTGCTTCATGTACAACATTTTTTATGTAAGACTATTTGTTTCCATGGTTGTTTGATATATTTTTGCCTTTGCTTGTCATTTTTTGCGGGATTTTCCCTATGCCTTGTTTGTTCTCTAATTGTTTATGGCCATTATGGTCTTGATTGTCTTGTGACATCGTGAGTGATGTCCCATGTTTACAACCCACTTTTTGCGGTCTACATTGTCTTCTTGTGTGTTTACACATTTCCCGCATAGATTACATTTCGTCTTATACATGAGTGTTTGTCTTTTATTGTACATTTGTCTCCTATCAACTCATTTACATGTGCCTTGGTTTATACCAAGCACATTCCCTTCCCCTATAAGGCACAATTTCAGCACAGTGGTCAGTCCTCTTTTGGGCCGCATACTCCTTCAGCAACATTGTATGCACCCCAAACAAGGGGGCATCATATGGGTGAATCATTCACCCCATACATAACCATACATAGCAAAATAGTGGTACAACACAATTTTTCGTTTCGAGATATGGATTAGAATCAAACTTGGGTTCTTAGCACGGTGAACTTCCATGAGTGCCATGAATGTGGGGAAATATAGTGGTCTTTCCTATAGTGGCGAGAACTAGGGAAAATTACATAATTCTTAGACATGTCATAGGGGATTTTGATAGGGTAGAGATTCCTTTAGCACTGGGCATTTACACAACGGATTTTACAAGGTAGAGAGTCCTTAGCACATACACACCATCTACAGTGGTGTTTTACACAATGGGAAATAGTTAAAGGTTGGCGGACAACACCAGATAGTTATCCCTACACTTATTCCATTATAGTGGTGTGAGATCACCTAAAAAACTAACGCGTCGACATCATATTTAGGATCCTTCTACCCCCTTTTTCTCATTATGGACCAGGTGCACATGTTCCTTTTTCAAAAAAAATCATTGTACATACTTTCCTTTCACACTTTTTTACATATTTTGATCATATACATGTGTATTTAACTACTTATTGGCTTTTCTTTTGTATGTCCATATGTATGGGAAATGGTAGTCAACATCACCACAACACCAACAACAACAACGTCACACACACATCACATCGACACCAAAAATAGGTGGATCACAACATCTACACATGTGTTTCTACCCTAGATTCATTTTCATCATCAATTTTTGCACTTTTTCCTCCTTAGTATCCACGCTTCACATTTTTATCATTCCACGCTTTTGTCTAGTCCCTCTACACGCTTGCATCATTGATCTACATGGTTATCAAGTACGCATCTCTGTCTACTTTATGTTATCAAGCTTTCTTCTCACCAACATAAAGTGGGAGAAAATGTAGACACAAAATCACGCACTTTGGGTAATTATCTAGTCTTGATTATATACTACTATTTATATGATTCCTAAGTAAGAACAAGATTAATTAACCATTGTCTTTGGCCACATTGATTTCCTTTCTATCACTTTTATTGGTCTTAAACTTCTACTTTCTCAGTCTATCTTTTCAGTATTCAACATTTTTCATCTTGGACACCAATGCCTAAACAAAGAAAACAACGTCAAACACCCTCATCCAATTTGGGTACTCCTGTCCTTTTTGTACTTTGGTCACACTTTTTGGGTCCTTTCTATCCATTCGAGAATCTTATCTTTGTGGTAGTCAAAAATTTTAGGGTTAATTACAAAATTCAAGTAAGGGAATGATATAAATACAAAGTTATGTGATCATAATAAAGGACAAGCACTAAGCACTATCTATCACCACCTAAGGTTGCATCCATCTAGCTCCATCACAAGGGACACAAGGGCTAGTTTTATGCATCATAGTTCATAGGAGGAAAGTTCATTCTATTCCATGCACACATTTATTACATTCTACATCTAGCTACTTGCTCTCTATCCAAGTGTGACTGACACAAGAGCAATCTAGAGAAAAATTCACACACACACACACACGTAACTACATTAGGTCTGAGATGTAGTGCGAATGCTCGATTGTAATTCTACCATTTTGGCTGCTGAGGACAGTAGAACTCCTCATTTTACATATTTATTTTTTAGTATTTTATGTTTATTTGAGGGTTTTATAGGTCTATAATTCTTTCCAGGTTTATTCGACCTCAACAATCATAGTGTGAATCTATAGCAATAAAAAGATAGCATCAATGAACATCTTGTGACTCTACTAATTAGTGTTTTTGAGCATTTATGTAGAACCAGGCTCCTAGAATCAGTACATGGGTGTCTGTGGGCACCCATGTCCATCTTGTTCCTCCAGTTTTGTAATTTTCTAAGCTCTAGTGTGATAGTTGGTGCTTCACATTTCTCTGTCTTCCAGCTTTGTGCAATTTTGGAACTCGTCGAATCAGCTAAGGCATCTTACCCTTCTTTGCACATTAGTATTTCATTATTTTTCACCTAGTTTGCTTTGGTATATTTTTGTATTTCATTATTGCATTTATTTACTATTACTATAACATCATATTAAGCATAATATTCCATATTTTGCATAATAAGTTAGAGGAAGAAGAGAATCAACAATGGGAAATGTTCTCAAAATATTAAAGAGGATGTTTCACATAATATGGAGTAGAATTATTTAAATTATGTATCCTTGAACATTTAATCATATTTAATAGTGTTTACCCAAGGCTAAAAAAATGGGACATTAAATGTGAAACATACAATGGTGAAAATACAATTGATTATGTTATTATTTTACAAACTATTATATTGAGGTTGATAGATGTGGAAGTAGGGAGTTTCCAATATAGTTAAAGATTAAGTAAATAGATATTCAAAAAAAGATAAGCTCCAAAATATTTTTAAAATGCCTCAAGAAAATACTTGTATAGCCTATAAGAACCAATAAATATTTATAACAATACTCATAAAGCAATTGCAAGAAATAAAAGGTAATGGCATATTCAATATGAATGGAAGAATGATAATGTAGCGACTTTATAAATGGTAATTTAAAAAGCACTAAGTCCATGTAGTAAATATGATGTAAATTTCTAGCAAACCCATGGTTCAATGAAGATTGAGATAATGGTGAATAACCCGGGAAGGGAAAGAGAAATTTTAAAGGGTTGTGAATTTAGTGAACTTTAAAAAAGAAGTGTACATGTGAACAAGGAGGAAATTGTGTATTCTCTCAAGACACATAATCCTATAGGTTTTGGAGCTAATTATAGAAAAATAATAAACCTTTAGAGAACAACATTACATATTCCTATTGGCTAGAATATGCAAAACTATTCTATAAGAGAGATCAAGATAAAGATAGCCCCCATTATTAATACAATGGCTAAACTCTTTTCCATAAGGGATATTAAGAGAGAGATTACTAATCTCGTAGTAGGTAAATCATACAACTATAGACACCTAAATTTTGTAACTAATCACTTGATAATGTCAATATTGGATTAATCCTAAATCAATACTTGTGCACCTATTATAAGCCTAAGTTTTATATTCTAGTCCTACTAAAATTCTTTCTTTCCATATTGCACCACTCATTCACTCATTAAAAATATCACATCAATCCAAATAAATATATTAGTCATAACTATCATACATAGAAATTTATAGCACTTCACACCTCTCGTAGACCAAATTGATAAACATGACCAATGAGCAAACCACCAAATGGTTTGGTCCTAAATGAAAAAAATTGTCTAGCACCTTTGAATTTCATTTTCTAAATTTGATATATTTTATGGGTCATTACTTTCCTCTTGGGATATGCTTCATACATAATTATACCTATAGAACCCTATATAAGAAAATCAAATGCAATCCTTTACTAACCTGATGTTTTCAAGTGATCCACTAGAAAATATTATCCAAGAGTCATAAAATATTTTCTAAATTTTTATAAAGTAGTATAAGACATTAAGAGTGTCCTCAAAACATGTCTAAAGCACTCAAAACTAGGTTCTAAAGGAAATTTTCCCAATCCAAATACCATCAAATATAATTCAATCTTAAAGAAAGAAATCCATTATCAAACATTATCAAGTGGTTCGGTTATGGAATCATATAGATGTCACATCTCTAGGTTGAGAAACATGTGTAGTTTGAGGCATATTAAGAGTAGTTCTAATGTAGGTAGTGTATGGATTTCACTTCAACAAAATTTTCACACATGGTCATCTTTTTAGGTCATTTCACTTTATTATAGAGGGTTCCACACATTTTTGAGACTTGATAGCTTACATTAAAACACATCAATTAGTCACAAGGAAATAGAAATTTATGGATCCCCACCATATTCTTAGACAATACCTCCAAATAAACATGGAACCAAAAATGGTAAATTCCTAAATAACGGTTTTTTCCCACTATATTGTGAACTCCTAGAAATAGAGACAAAACATATATAGGATATTTCTATCTTATTCATCACTCTCTCACCCCCATATCAACTCTCAAATAAGAAAAATAGCTAAGTGCACTCATTTTCTCATATCATACTCTATTTAGCACATGTTATAATCGATCCACATCTTCCAAAATTCTATATATGTATATTTTAATCTAAATGCTTAATTAGTCATTTGAATATATGCATCTTGTTTTTAACCCTAATATAGAAATTAACTTTATCCCCTTTCCCACACTTATTTATTTATTGGGTGTAATCATTTGGTGAACCTTATTATTTATCAAATTCTTAACCTATTTGACCTAAGTCGTCATATTCCAAATCAAGCCTCCTATTGCAAATCCCTTAGGATTTTCCTTATTATTTAGTGCACAATCCTTAATCTTATGGTTTGTTATCTTTTGTACTTTCATGGGTTACCCATCTATAGTATATATCTTTGATGAATCTTATTAACCATTTTAAAACCTCTTTGCTTGAGATGGTTTGGGCTACCATCCCTTTAAAAAGGATCCTATTGTTTTTCAAACTGAAATAAAGGAATAATCCCCAACAATACAAGCCTCTTTACTTTTTTAAAAATCTAAGGTTGTTATTGACATTACTATTTTTTCATCTCCACTATCCTTTGATGATTTCCTATTATTTGTGGAGTTTTCTAATATTTTCATATCTAATCCTACTCACCCTTTCTTTAGTCTCGCTTACCAAAAAATTTCCAATATGAGCCTTTATAATCATTTTCTCAAGCCCTAATCTACATCATTTTTGTAATTGTCATCCAAATAACTCTCATAGTTCTTTGGACAACTTACATACATATTTTGGCTCTAAAATTTTCATTGCAAGTTGCACAGACTTGATCATCTCCTTGGCACATTCACTTGGTTTTGTTCCCTTGCACACCCTTCTCGCACTTCCCCTTCTCTCCATTTCATTTTCCTTTTCCTCTTTATTCCACTCTTACCTTGCACGTAAATTTTGCACATTCACCTTCTTCCTAGAAGCTATTCATCATGTGCACACACCTTGCACTTGCTTCAATAAGCTAAGTCCTTGGCCCTCTCACGCACCCCACACATTACCTTGTAATAGTTGCACCTTGACCATACATTCTCCGCTCACCATTTTTCCCCATTTCCTACGCGTGCGATTGCACGTGCCTTCCTTCTATCACCCCCACACACCTCATTCTTCCATGTGCATAACTTTACACCCCTCCTCTATGTCATTTTGTGCCACATCATTCTCTGACACACTTGAGTATGCCACACAAAATCTATCAAAGTGTGACAATTGTGTGTTGAATCCTTTATAAAAATCAAAGAGTAACACTTGGTAGAAATGACAAGAACATTTGCATAGTTGGTTTTCCTTTCATCCAATCCATGCATGCCACGTGTCTAGCATGTGCATATGAATCTAACAATATTCGATAGGCATATATTTTTCTACAGAGCTCGATCGCCGCGCGATTAGTCTCAATCGATAACTTCTTACATAGGCTACAGTGCTAGATATTCAAATTCAAATTCTTGGTGGATCTGGTAGGTGAGAAATGGGAAAAAGTTTGTATGGGCATTAATGAGCAGATCTGATTATTCCAACCACCTGATTTGATCTAATCTACCCTCTTTCCTTCTCTAACACAACAAACAGACTTAGGAAAATGTATTTGACAAATTTACGGTGTGGATTCTGAGACATTGAATTCCTTTTATTGGTGGTTGTATTTCAAAATTGGGTTTTCCCTCCTCTTCTTCTTCCATGGATTCATCTATAAATGTAAGATTTGGGCTTGTTGTTAATGTTGTACATTTTGGATCCTTACGCATTTTGCTAAGGACTTCTATTTTATATATTTCGATTCATGCAGACCTCTAGATCTAGCTCGTGCATGTGGATATCAGCCTATTTCACCATTATAATAGCTCTGTGCATTTCTGAAGTAATGGAAGCATCATTTTGTGACTATTCTTTGTCATAACGTGTTTTTATTCCTTCTTCTTTCCTTTTCTTTTACATTGTGTGTTTTTGTGTCATTCTACATCCCTTGTAGCTCCATATTTAGTTGTGTTCCATGAAAATGATCTGGTAAATGCATTTTAGTTGTGCTATGCATATCTAGCCTTCTTTTATGCCCCTTTTCTTCTCATTTTCACTCAAAACGGATGGTGTTCATCCCTCTTTTTCTAGTGCTATCACCTTTTAGTGTAGTTTCCTTTCATGTTATCCTTCTATCCCTAGTCCCTTGGCATTATTAGCTTAGTTTTCCCTTTCAACATTAGGAGTAGCAGTAGTAGCAATAGAAATAGATAGAGGAACCGAAATTATCTAGAGATCCGTCTCAAGTGCGTAAGGTCCCATAACTTGGAGATGGTTCCATTTTTGTCTCAAATAGCTTGGCTCTTCCATATCTGAGACACGGGTGCACGTTTGAATGACCAACAGTTTCTGGCACACCCAGTGGGACAAATAGTGAAAGATTAAATTTCATATTGCTAAGTTCTAGTGTGTGAACTTAGTATTTCTAGCCTTTGAGGCTTATTTCAACACATCTGCGACTCCCAACATTTCCAGATCTCCTGTTTTGCAGTCCTAAGTGCCTTTTATGAGAAGAGTGCATACCAGACAGAGTGTTGCAGCTGAAGGATCCTTTGAATACCTCCATCTTTCACCGAGAAGCACACACAACAGATCTTCCCCACACACATTCCCATCTCCAGTGCTCTGCACGTACTCTACTCCTCCTTAAAATATACAAGCGCACCTTACCATGGCACTTCAACCTCCTCCTCCTCCTCCTCCAAGGAACTTCACAAGTTTCACTAGCGGAAGCCCACTCAATCTCAATGCCCAACATGATATGCTAGTGGCCATGCTCAAGAGTATTCCATACTTCACAAGAGAAAATCAAGTCACCCTTGTTGAACACATTCAATATGTGACCAATATATGATCTCTTTATCTGATTACACATGATGATGTTGTTGTCAGGTCATTTGCATCCTATTTCAATGGTAAAGCACTCCAAAGGGTACCGTGTCCCGAGACGTACATCTATGTATACCTAGGACAAGCTTGGTACGGATCTATGTAATTACTTTGAAGATAAATCAAATCATCTATCACTGGTGGAGAAGTGACTACAACAAAGTGCATGCCCAATGAGAAGATGACTGATTTCAACATTAGATTCTAGAAGACTTGGAGGTAAGGCCTAAGGCCTAACCCAACATGCTTTCTTGTACTAAGGGATTTGAATAGTGACATTTCATTCATGATTCAATCTATGGGAGGTATAACCTTACTTGCTGCATACAACATTGCAATAAGGGTAGAAAATAGTCTCATTCAGGATGGTAAGTTGGTGCCTAGGCCTCTTACACCCTTATTCCCAAAGATGTCTCTAGTGCCCCAACCTTCTATTACACCAGTTGTAGTGCAGAGTGTGTAGCTAGTTGCATCTACATATTACTCTCTTGTGCAGCAAAAAAGAAGATGATGAGTTAAAGGCCCTGATTAGAAACTTGTCCAACAAGGTCATATCATTGGAGAAGTAGCAAAGCGTAATCCTACAAAGGTAGTTCTAATCGGGGCAAATCTAGAGAAATCAACCTTGGTGGAATTAGTATGGGAATCAAAGATACGAAATAGATTTAGTAGAATGATAAATGGCATGCTAATGCACATCTTCCCTTGCAAGTTGTTCCTCACATGCATCCTATTCCAGCTCCTAGTACAATTCAAGCACTTGTCCCAATCTAGAACAACATGGAGTAGAGTCTCGAATAGTTTTTCCTTGCAATATGCCTCATAGTCAATATCATTGTGCCAATGTTACATACACAAGCTTATATGATCCATAACACTTCCAACTATGAGCCTTCAACAAGCGCACCTGAAGAATATAACCAAGAAAGGACAGAAACTCCTCTAAAGGAAAATTTTATGTTCTTTAGCACTAAGGACTTCTATGCAATAAACCAAGTTACAGATGATGCAAGTAAATTGTGTGCCCAGTTTGTAGACAACACAAGATACAAGAAGAGAATGCTCAATTCTAGCATGCAGGTCATAATTCTAGCAACACAAGTAGACCCTCAAAAGAAAAAGTAAGAAGCTAAGACATCCAATAGTAAAATTTCTCAAGTTCCTACACCCAAGGCTCTACACAAAGCTCCTCCAAAAGTGGCACACATCCCTCCTTTGGTAGGTCTAGCCTCTGCATCAGGTGAGGTTCCTACTTCTACTTGAGCAACCAAGAAGGATGTTTTTGTTCCTCAAATGCGTAAGAAAGTGGGTTTTCCATTCAACATTGTGGACCAGATGAAGAAGACAAACATAAATGTTACAATGTGGGATGCCTTAACCATTCCATCCCAATGTGACTTGTTACATGAAGCTCTAGCACAACCCCCATGCATTGCTCCATCTATACATAAATCACGCACTTCTATCAACATCTGCTAAGAAGAGGAGAAGCAAGTAACTAAATTTGTTAAAACCCCAACCTTCTATATATATTTGATCATAGGAAAAATCTTCTCCATAAATGTATGATTGACTCAAATGCTAGTACTTCTTTCATGCCTAAGAAAATTGTTGATTTCTTAGGTCTTAAGTATATCCCCTTGACAAAAGGAGTCCTACAACATGATGGTTCAACTATCACTACTCTGGAAATCATCAAGGATCTTGAGTTAACCCTCCATACATGTCCAGGTTTGACAATAACTCAATACGTGTAAATAATTGATCTTCCACCTTTGTTTGCCTTATATTTGTCAATATATTTTACCACTAAAGTGGGGGGTTACTTTTCTTATGTTACTCAAGACAAGGTATGGTGCCCATTTTACCATACAAGTTGAGCCAATATTTTCCTATCATGTAGATTCATATGTCCAATCCCCTCTCCAAACCAATTGTTTAATCCAAGAAGAACAATCTTCAATTTTGAAAGAGAAACCTCTTCCACCTTCTATTCCCGATCTATACTTGATGAGTGGGTGGAAAGGCATCACAAATTTGATTCATATGCTAAATAACTTGAATATTTTGAAACTATTTTTGCATTTATTACGTCCTTGAAGAATAAGTTGTGCTTTCTTTGCACGCACTCAAGAAAAACCAAGAAGAACCTAGTCTATAGAATTTGCACTTTGATAGTTATAGAAGAAAAAATGGCATGGGTTTAGGATTTTTCTTATCTCCCTAAGGATGACAAGTTATTCTTCATGCATTGATTGTAATTCACATGCTCCAACAATATAGCATAATATGAAGCATTGGTGCATGGCCTTCTCTTATTGAGAAGAAAGGGATCAATGTACTATAGATATTTGGGGATACATAATTGGTTATCCACTAGGTCACCAATAAGTGTCCGGTGAAGAATAAGCTTCTCAAAGCTTATAAACAAAAATTTTGGGACCTCCTTAAGAGATTTGATGCTCTAAATTTGTAGGTGGTGCCACACAAGGTGAATAACGAAGTGATCAAATGGTCGCACTTGGTTTGCATTTCTCTCCTACTGAGGACTTTGTCAAAGGAAACACTCAAAGACATTAAGATGGTGGTTAGAACATCCATTACCGATAATAACATCAGCTGAAAGTGTTTGATAAAGGTGATGCATAGATCATCTAGTTCATCCAGAATGAAGTTGAGTTCTCACCAATCACGTAAGTTGACTTGCATGACAGCTATGATGACCAAGTGATTCAACTAAAGTCAAATAAGATACCTAAAGGGCTGGTCACCTTAGAAAAAATGTTTAGCCCTGATGATGAGTTCAAGGGTGAAGAAAGGTACATGCATGCAACACGAGAAGATTACTCCCCAGTCACTATTACGTGCAGAAAGGAGTTGCTTCTCGGTAAATCTTGTGTGCATGATGAAAATAATGCCTTCATCTCTCTCTCAAAAATACAAGGTGATATCTTCTCATGGGAGTATGAATAACTCAAATTTTTTTATCTAGGTGTTCCTTAACACTCCATTGACCTTGATCCTCGGTGTCAAGCTCATCGAGATAAAAGAAGTGACTAGGCAATCCAAAGATAGAGCTCCTCATGAGAAAGGAGTTATTCAAACTCATTGAGGTAAAGATTATTTTTCCCATCAAATACTCTACATGGGTCATGAATCTAGTTCCAGTGAGCAAGAAGAGTGGTGAAATCAAAATTTGTGTTGATTTTAGAGATTTGAACAAGGAATCTCTAAAGGATAATTATCCTTTTCCTTCTATGGAGAATATTCTACAGACTATGGTTGGCGTGCAAAGATTCTCAATTTTGGATGGATACTTTGGCTTTAATCAGATCCTAGTCAAGGAAGAGGATCAATTCAAAATGGATTTACAACCAAGTGGGGAACATATGTGTATCAAAATATTCCCTTCGATCTATCAAACATAGGCATAACATTTCAGCATGCCATGGACATTGCCTTCAAAGGTTACATCAATGAGTTCATCTTGGTTTACCTTGATGACATTACAGTCTTCTTAAAGAAGAGCATGGATCACATGGAACACCTAGAGAAAGTCTTTGAGAGATACGAAGGTATGGGGTATCTCTTAACCCCAAGAAGTGTAATTTTGTAGTGGCGTAGGGAAAGCTCTTGGGTCATGTGGTTTCAAAGGATGACATCACAATTGATCTTGAGCACATTTCAACCATCCTAGCTCTTTCCCTACTAGCGCACAAAAAGGCCTTGCATTCCTTCCTTGGTAAGATCAATTTTGTTAGGAATTTTATTCCTAACTTTGTAGGACTAGTTTGACCCATCACCCTGATGCTCAAGAAGGACATAACTTTCAAATGGACAAAAAAGGAAAGGAAAGCTTCAACAAAATCAAGTAAAAGATTGTTTTTGCATCAACACTCATCAACATGAATTACTCAAAGGATATTATCCTTTATGCTTATGGCGCTGATGTGAGTGTTGTTATTTTCCTAACACAAGAGAATGAATAAGGGCTAGAACAACCAAAGGTGGTTTTTCAGCTATATGTTGAAGGATTATGAATTAAAATATAGTCACATGGAGAAACATGTCTATGCCATTATGTGTGTGCTCAAGAATTTCAAAAGTATGCTCACCACAAATCATACTAAGGTGTTAGTCTCCCACTCTTCTGTTAGAGACTTCATCAGGGGAGTAGGAATCAGTGATAGAGAGCATGATGAGTGACCAAAATCATGGAGTATGATGTGACTATCAAAGCCACAAAGTTGGTAAGAGGTAACACATTTTGCAAGAAACTTGCTGAGGATGCGCACAATGAATCTGAGATTTCATTTTTTCTTAATGAAGCTCTCATGCACGCATAAAATTGAGCAAAATACAGATCTTGGTGCACATGATTGGATGGAGAACATGATCACATTCCTTTCCAAGGGTGCATACCCTCCTAGCTAAGACAAGGAAAAGAGAAGAAATCTAAGGTTACAATCTATCCCTTATGTTTTTATTAATGGACTTCTCTTCAAGAATAATCTTGATGGCATGTTGTTAAGGTGTATCAATGACGCGTAGACTGAAAAAGTGTTAGCAGAATTTCACGATGGATTCTCTGGTGATCACTTTTCTATCAAGACTACAACAATGAAAATCATAATGGTGGGTATCTTTTGGCCTAATTTGTTTACAGATGCACACAAGTGGGTCACAAAATGTAAAGAATGCATTTTATTTACAGAAAAGAAGAAATATGCAATGCTTCCCCTTCAACCAATCCAAGTGGATTAGCCTCTTG
Organism: Taxus wallichiana var. yunnanensis; assembly: GCA_018340775.1. Classification (NCBI taxonomy): domain Eukaryota; kingdom Viridiplantae; phylum Streptophyta; class Pinopsida; order Cupressales; family Taxaceae; genus Taxus; species Taxus wallichiana. Next base: position 181,176,575 of record CM031240.1, on the reverse strand, counting down.
TGTAATGGGGTCTCGACTTTATAGGAATTATCAATCCACCTTCAAGTGTTGGAGAAAAGTGGGTGCTTGATACTAAAAATTACTTCACCAGATGGACAATTTTCATACTTAAGTAATCAAACAAGTCAGTCATCCTTGATTTTCTCGAGGGTATAGTCACAAGGTTTGACATTCCTCAAACCATTATCTCTAATAATGCAAAAACCTTCCTTGGTACTAAAATCACTGATTGGGATCTAAATTTGAGCATCTATCTAAAAATTCTTCCAACTATTACCCTCAAGGAAATGGTCTAGCAGAGTCAACAAACAAGAACCTGATCAGGATCATGAAACGCACAATGAACATTAGCCAAAAATAGTGGCATACAAGGTCATTCGCACGCTCTAGGAAGATAGAATCACACTTTTAAAAGTAATGGGAGCTTCACCTTACAAGCTTGTCTATGACAAGGAGGCTACCCTTCCATTAACACTGGAGTTTAACTCATTGGCACTTTCCAGGAGTAGTTGGAGTTCGAAGGTACAAACCAAAGAGAAATCAGAATGGAAAATTTGGTTAATATTGAAGAATTAAGGAACTCTATCATGATCAAGCTAGAATAACATCAAAGAGTAACAAATAAATGGTTTGAAAGAAAGGCTAGGCCTCAAGATTTAAAAGTTGGGGACTTGGTTTTGAAATGGGATGTTGACAAAGCTAAACCAGGATGCATTCAAAGTTTGATGCACTTTGGAGTGGCCCATATATCATCAGTTCATGCAAAGAGGCTAACTCTTTCAAGTTAACTCATCTCAATAGAGGTGCGCTGCAGATCTCAGTAAATGGGATCTATGTCAAACCCTTCCATTACATCTACTACATCATTGTGTATATATTAGAGTAGTTTTAATTCCTCCAATTGCATTGCACGCACATTGTTTGATTGTACATAAGTTATTTCTTCTCATGTGCTTCTTGTGTGCGCTCTTCCTTTTTTCTTCTTCTAGGATGTTGGTCTTCTTTCAGGAGCTTGCAGGGATTGAGAATAAATTCAAGAAATGATCCTTCAAGTGAATTTGGGAGAAATTATTCAAAGTTGAATATCATAATTTCATGATTACACAACAGAATCCATGCCTAATGTATGCTACACGCTACTAATCTCCTTCATCTCGTAGGCAAATGGCCCCAAAAATCTGCCAAAAACTATTATCCAAATAACTCTCCTAATTATTTGGACAACTTACATACATATTTTGGCTCGAGATTTTCGTTGCAAGTTCTTGCACACTTTAGTCATCTCCTTGACACATTCACTTGGTTAATGTTCCCTTGCACACCCTTACGTGCTTCCCCTTCTCCCCTTTCCATTTTCATTTTCCTCTTTGTTCCACTCTTACCTTGCATGCATCTTTTACGCATTCTCCTTCTTCCTAGCAGATTATTCATCCTACGTGTGTACCTTGCACTTTCTTCAATCAAGATAAGTCCTTGGCCCTCTCATGTGCCCCACACATTACCTTGTAATAGTTGTGCCTTGACCATACATTATCTTCTCACTAGTTTTCCCCATTTCCTTTGTGTTTGATTGTGTGCGCCTTCCTTCTATCATCCCCTCGCGCCTCATTCTTCCATGTGCATACCTTTTTCTCTCCTCTATGTCATTCCATGCCACGTCATTCTCTGACATGCTTAAGTATGCCACATGCAACCTATCAAAGTGTGCTTAGGGAGGGTTACGAATCCTTGGAACAAATTAATGAGTGACACATGGCATAAAATGATAAGAACATTTACATAGTTGGCCATCCTTTTAGCCAATCCACGCATGCCATGTGTCTTGCATGTGTAGAAGACTCTAAAAATAATTTGATGGTCATATCTTTTGCTCTGAGCTTTGATCGGTGCATGCCTAGTCTCAATCGATAGCTGTTGACATAGGCTACAATGTTATATATTCAAATTCAAATTCTTGGTGGATCTGGTAGGTGAGAAATGGGAAAACATCTTTCTAGGCATTAATGAGTAGATCTGATTATTCCAACCACCCGATTTTATCTAATCCTCCCTCTTTCCTTCTCCAACATGCCAAACAGAGTTGGGAAATGCATTTAACATATTTACAAGTGGATTTGCAAGCATTAAATGCTTCTTGTTGGTGGTTGTATTTCAAAATCAGGTTTTCCCTCCTCTTATTCTTCCATGGATTCATCTATAAATATAAGAGTTGGGCTCATTGTTAATGTTTGACATTTTGGATCCTTACGCATTTTGCTAAGGACTTCATATTTTCTATATTTTGAGTCGCAGACCTCTAGATCTGGCTCGTGCATGTGGATATCATCCTCTTTCACCATTGTAACAACTTTGTGCATTTCTGGAAGTAATGGAAGCATCATTTTGTGACTATTCTTTATCCTAACATGTTTGTATTCCTTCTTATTTCCTTTTCTTTTGCATTGTGTGATTTTTGTGTCATTCTACATCCCTTGCAGCTCCATATTTAGTTGTGTTCCATGAAAATGATCTGGTAAATACATTTTAGTTGTGCTACGCATATCTAGCCTTCTTTTATGCCCATTTTCTTTTCATTTTCACTCAAAATGGATGGTGTTCATCCCTCTTTTTCTGGTGTTATCACCTTTTAGTGTAGTTTCCTTTCATGTTATCCTTCTATCCCTGGTCCCTTAGCATTATTAGCTTATTTTTCCCTTCCAAAGCATTAGGAGTAGCGGTAGTAGTAAAAATATATATAGGAATCGGTTTATCCAGAGATCTATCTCAAGCGCACAAGGTCCCACAACTTGGAGACGGTTCCATTGTTGTCTCAAACATCTTAGATCTTCCAGATCCAAGACACGGGTGCATGTTTGAATGACCAACAGCTTTCATGCCCATTGTAAAACATGGTTCATGTATTTTCCTTTTCAACTTACAAAATTTGCTTAAGTAGTCTTGTATCTCTCCCTCCCCCTATTGATGTTGATATGAGAAAAATCAAGCCAAATATTTATAGTCTAATGTTTGTTATGATTACCATAGATGTCTTGGGCATGCTACTAAAAATTTATTTAAGTTGTGACATGTTATACAAGATATGATTGATATCAATGATATCACATGCAAGACTACCCTAGAGGAATCTACTACTCTTCCTAAAAATGCACAACCATCGTTTGTTCCTTTTGTTGTGAACCCATTTCTAAGCATAAATAAGGATATTTCATTTTCTTCTACTAAGTTACCTCCTAAACATGTAAGAGATTAATGTTTATGTAACACCCATGTTATGATCATCCAAATTAAGGGGAATTTAAAAAAACATACCCTCAATGTACATTTAATGATCATAATGTTCAACATCATTATTTAACTTTTTGCTAAATGATCCAACATCATTAAATTATTCATTATCCATTTGATAATATATAATAACTATGTATAAATGTAAGGTTATATCCAAGTCTCCATGATCTCCTTAAGTCACTCTAACCCGTGGTGTATAATGTATATACTTGGTCTAACCTTTTATGGGTTATGATAACTATGTGCATCTCCTAAGTGCCTACCTCGAATACAATCATGCAGCTTCCATCCAATATCCGACACTAATAAATTAGGGGATTGGTGAATAGATAATGTATTCATCTATTACATTACTTTGGCCAAAGTTTCAAGCATTTCTTTGCAAGATTAGTTTTGAAACCACAAAAACCCTATAAAACTCGTCTTTCATCACCACACAACCATCTCAATATAGTTATCTAGATTCATTATTGTTTAATAAGGTGAATTAGTTAAGAAAAGGGGGATTCCACTACTGTCTCATTTCTCTCAATGAAGATAATCCCATCCATGCCATCTTAGGATTCCTATGGGAAAGATAAGGACCACGTAATGATTACCCATCATTACGTCCTCACTACCCTTCCCATAGCCATCCTAAGTTGGCATGAAACTAATATTATTTTATCAATTCATTAATAAAGTGTATTCTTTGAATACTAATAGGTTTCCATAAGAGGGTCTTAGTAACTCAACAAGTTACTAACTATTATTAGTTCCTTTTGTCATATTTTTTACAACTTAGCAATTGGCATTAGGTGTAGGTTAACTATTCATTTTCCCATACTGATTTACTTTATTACATCTACTCAACATGAATAATTGGTTAATACCAAGTATATAAACATCCTTATTTCATTTTCGATGTATCCTTCTCGTTTATCTTTCAATATTCATTTGTTCTTTCTAAATTAACGAAATCGAAATAATCTCACAACTAAATAATTATCACTTTAATTGATAAATCATCTTTATAAGTAGATTATCTATATTTTCATTTTAAATAATAAGATAAGTCATAAACTAGATTTCAAATAAGGATAAATATCCCAATTTTCATTAATAATGATTTATAATAATCAACAAGAATAATACATTGGGCCATAATGCCCTTTTTATGATGCGATGATATTTCAATCGCATATTCAAAATGATTACAAATAATCCTTTCATATTTACTTCCAAATTAACTTGTGACTTAAAAAATCACAAAATCTAATCCATATAATTACTTCAAGTATGTCAACTTTTCCTGCAAAATTGTAGGAGAGAGATAGATATGGGTCAGTTCATATGAACTGGCATGAGTTCGCATACTCTTATTCTATGATGTAATCATAATGAAATAATTGAATAAGAGATGGACCAAGATGTATATTTAATTAATGAGTTATAATGTAAATACTCTAGTTTATATTATGAAGTCTACCTCATAAACATATAATAATGAAACTTCATAATTATAAAAAACAATATGTCCACTATCATTGTATGCAACTAGCCAAATATGACTTAGTCATATAGACAATCATGGATCATACATCGTAACACAAACATTAATAAAAAATATAATAACTCACAATATTTTCCAGCCAACTTCACAACAGTCATGTTTAGCTATAGAAAAATCAATTCATTATAAATGTATATAAATAAAAGCCTTGAAAGTTGTCAAACTGAAATCGTATAAATGTTGAATGAAAAGGTCATTTTATTTGATCAAGAAGTTGAGTATTGTCCCAAAAAATCCCTCATTCACAATTGAAAACAAAAATCAACTAAATTGTAAGTCAATTAGCATTTAACCAACCTTTATACTTTCCAATTTCTCGTTCACCCAACTAAATTACAACCAGATTAGAACCGATACTATGAATGGAAAATCAAGATAAATACTATATTGAACACATATCTATGATAGGTATGCAATTTACATAGAAGTAATGGAAAACAACGTATAACCAAAAATCCTTAATTTCCCAACAACTTATTTTTAAGTTTATAACCCACATAGAGAAAATTGATTAGCTTAATACATCCATGAGGGAGAGAAACACAACATTCCATTAATTTACAAAACCATTTTCCCAACTAAATCTATTTTTAAACAAAAACCATAATCCATAGATTCCATACACTCAACGAGGTATTTTCTCTGCCATTTATTCATATCAAAGGCAACGAATCAAACAACCATCATCTAAAAAGAGCTATTAAACATAATATAACAACGTAGCTCAAAGAAGAGCTATAGATAAAACAAGCTTGTTTTTATTTCACTCAAATATTTAATCATTTTACATTACTAATACTAACCTAAATCAAAGAGCATTCCCTTTTCAATTTTCACATTTTGATCAAACTAAAAATTGTATTCACAATGCAAACAACAATTCTCTAAAAAGAGATATAAAAACTAACTCCTTATTTATTTTATAAATCATACAACCCAAATCCAAAATGAGTTTAGAGAAGGGATGAAATAAAAATGATCCAAAAGGATTTTTATTAAATCTAATACTTTTCCCATATTTCTCATATCAAACCAAAGATGTACGTAGTTACAAGGCCATAACTAATTAGAAAAAACAAAACGTATTCATTTCCTAATCTTTCATGATAACCCAAAATCAATATGTTTTTCGTTTTCATATTTCAAATCATAATCCCCAAAAAAACATATTCCTTCCTCGATTTCACACAATAGTCCATCCAAAACCATATTCAAATGATAACAGAAAGCTCTAAAAAAGAGCTATTAAATTTAAAATAGGTTTGTTTTTATTTCACACAACCTCCTTATATCACTTTCAGATCTTATATATGATCAAACCTAGAATGTATTTAGTTGTTTCCTTATTCATTTTCCAAGTTTCGAGATAAAAATACAAAACCCAAAACATTTTCAACTTTTAATAATAAACCAATGTCAAAAACACATTCAAATTCCTCATTCATTTCCAACTTTCATAATCAAAACCCAAATAAAACATATTTATATTTCTATAAAATGATCTTAATCCAAAAAGTATCCATATTTCCCATATCATATCAAAACTAGAAATGTATTCAATGATTTCATCAAAATAACAGCAGAGAGTAAAAGTATAAGAACACATGCATGTATTTTGCTTATAAATCCTCTGCAATCTTTTTCCAATTAAAAAGCTTATAAAAAAACTAAATCCTTCAACAACATATTTAAATAACAAAAATGACATGATAAACATAAATAATAGCAATAAATCACATTCACAATCACCCAAAACATATTTCTCCAAAAAACTTCATGCAGAGATATAAAAACTAATAAATGAAAATGAAACAATGTGCCAATGCATGCCTTATCTTCTCCAAGAAGCTAATGGTTCCCAAGACAACTACCCACAAAAATTTTCACAAACTTTCCTTAAATTCTTTTCCACGTCGTGGCTTAAACCATAAACCATGCTCAATACCCATTCCAAATTTTCCAAACAACTTAATTTCTAACTTAAATTTAATAAAACTTTGCATACCCACCCACATATAATGTCATGAAACATTCCACTTAACTCCCCCATGTATGGCTTCATATGCCATCATTGCATATGTTAGGACCTTGATTTATTGGATAAGTACAAGAAGGTGCTTGGGCACACAAGGCCTTATACAATAAGGGTGTGCAAGGAGAAAGCATGCAGGACAGGGTTCTAGGAGGGTTTAATAGAACAAGTAACGCGCGCACAAGGAAGCAAAGCAAGATTTTGGGACTTAGCCATATTTGGCATATCAGGTAGGACATGTGAAAATCATGACCTGATTGTGCATGCAAAGTGGATAAGGTGCCAGCCTGGCAACAGGTTGGCCTAGGAAGGAATATGTGCTGCGATGGAAGCTTCTAGAAGACCATCATGGCAAGGAGTGGAGAGCTCAGGCTGGAGGAGCATGCTCCCATGGAGGACCACATTTGGACACTTGGCGATGGATCTAGAAGCCTTAGAAAGGTGGGTTGGCAGTTCAAGAGGCCTATAAATACAAGCACCTACAGAGGAATTGAGATATAGATCAATAGAGAGCGGAGCTCTATAGAAATGTTGTGAGGAACTCTATTGGGTTGGGTAGATGACCTATAGGGGAAGGATGTATCAAGGGGTTTGGGTATGAAATTTTCCTTTCATGTTTAGGAGGACTCTAATCCAGTTATGATGTATGACTTTGAGTCTGCCATACTATGATATTTTGTAATGGATCTAATGCATGTGATGAGGTTGTCGGATATGATGGAATATAAATATAATAGACTTTGGTTTATACATATATTTGCATAGTTCTATTTCATATGTGTTATATGAATGAATATAAAATCCTATACATTTCCTTTTTAGTTCAGTTCTATAAATTGTTAAGTATCCTTTTTGGAATGACTGCATTGATCTAGAATCCGTTCTAAGATCTATGATGATTGTATGTCTCATGTCCACTCACTCTTTTTAAATTCCTATCATAGATGATGCTTTCCCACTTAACTCACATAAAAGAGAGACTCGCGCCCATGCATGCCTCGGGTGAGCACCCGGATCTCTTTGGGTGATAGGTCGGCGTGCATGGGATTCCTTATTCTTAGTGTGTGTAAAAATGACTACACCTTGGTTCCATTTCTAGGACCTATTTTTGAAGTTGTAGTGGGAAATAGCATACATCATGATCTGTAATGAGTGATGATAGAACTCCTAACCCTAGAAAGTAATGAATCATGGTTCAAGAGAACGAAGGAAGAATTTTCTCAAAGATTCAACACTAGGCCTGAGTTTGATGCACACATATGGGTAGAAGAGAGCCTCTACCATGAGTTATATGAAACTTTATTCTATTGCTTCCCAGTAGAGTTGTATGAATGGCTCTCAGCATATGTGTCCAAATCAAACTAGTATTATAGATCATGCACGTGGAACCAAGAAGAGTACCAGAGGCTGCAAGATGTAGATCTAACATGGACTCATGATGTGGATCATTGGTGGAAAGGATAACTAGCTAGCTACACTATGGAATTTTCTATTTCTATTTATTCTTGTCTGGAAGTCATTGAGTTCAAGTTTCGTGGGATCCCAGAGGATCATTTCTATGTGTTATTCCCTTGGTGATGAATATTTTGATCATTACCTTGAGTTTAGAGGCATTTTAGATGGCTAGCTAAACCTTCTGAGAGTGTTGGGTGAGGAAGCTAGGGTGGAGGAAGATGGAAGATATTGCAACCGAGAAATAAAGGGAGAGATGACTTGAGTATAGTGAAGCGCATGAAAGGGATATTGGTAGACAATGCGAGGTTGTAATTGTAATGGATCTATGGAGGCAAATGTTGCGGGAAGGAGTTGAGGTTAAAGATGAGGACGTGGAACCTGACTAGTCTATGCTACCCCATCTCGGTAAGCACGGGAGAGAGAACCCTTCATCTTCTAATGAGAGTTCATCATGCGGAGAGAGAAGAGTCGTTGGCGTGCATCTAAACCCACATAGTGATAAAACCTTGGTGCTTGGTTTTCCAAATCAGAGGAGTGTTGATAACACATTTGGTATCGATGGGAGTGACCGATTGGCACCCAAGAGGTATAATTTCTCGTTTGGAACTTCTATGGCTACACACTCTATTCTAGTGTTTGGAGGAATTTTTGGGCAAGGAGAAAATACAAAAGGTTTGGGTAACGCATCAAGGAGTGGTGCGGGGCATACATCTAGTAGTGGAATGATCTCACAGACCATTAGCACACAGTCTAGTGAGACATTGGGGACGCGAGGCGGGACCACTTCGAGGCCCATTATTGGCCGCATGTGAATCTAGAGGTGGAACTGGTGGATTAGGAGGCACAAGACCTAGTGGATCTAGTAGATCCGGTAGAGGAAACATTGAAGCAAACCAAAGATTTGGACCAGGAGGACAAGGGCCTCAGCCACCTCCTCAAGTAATCTTTGAAATGTCTTTACACTTGTCGAGACTACTAGGGCATAGATGATGTTATAGAGCATGTTTTGCAAGTTTGAGTTCTATGGCACACGAAGGGGTCATAACCCGAACGAAAGGCCATCAATTTACAATGATGTTGCAAGGGCACGTGCATAGCTGGTATAGGAAGTATGACCCCCATAAAACAATGGTATATTACACCACGTTGAAAGATGCCTTCCTAGTAGAATTCCACATCCCTGAGTTTGAATAGAAGAGCATCAGTGCCCTCAAGGAGATTTAGTAGGGAATGGCAGAGAATGTGCGGGAGTATGATGCATGCTTTAAGACTCTCCTATCAAAATTTTCATATGACATTCACCATTCACAACATGCTCAATGGTTTTTGGAGGGTTGATAACACCATTTAGAATATCTTTATCTCATAAGACTTTCACAAACCCGCGTGTGAGGTGTTAGAAGTTTCTCTCCGCGCTAAAGTTGTTGGAATTGTTTATACTTGGTGTTAGCCCATTCCTGGAAGCTCAAATTGTTGCTATGGCTAAGCAGATGGAAAAGTTATCTGCAAACTTAGCTCATGAGACTCACAGTGGAATGTGGTCTACGGATTGTGAAGTAGAGGGGCATGTTAAGGAAAGTTTCCCCTAGAAGACAATACATGCCATAGTGGTAGATTTTGAGATTTTTCATGGGGACCATGATGCGAGTAGATGTCCCTTATTGTAGCATGTAATTCAGAATAATGTCTCTTGTTATTGTAATATGTGCACCTCTACAACCCATGACACTAAGTATTGTAGGCTTATTGACCAAATCAAGGAAGCCATTGATCATGGTGTGTGTCAGACCAGCCTTGTCAGTAGTTCTAAGGGTGATGACCATCGTTATGAGGAGCACACGATGCAGAGCACGCATGGTAGAAGTTCTCATGGAGGCTTTCGGCATCATGGAAACTATGGAGGAGGAATAAGTGAATTCCCATAGGGAACATGTAATAATTGTGGATCTACAGAGCATTATAAATGCAAAAGTAATGATTTATTACAATTCTCGTGGTGCGGGAAGAAGCAAAAGTATGAAGAGTGTCTGGAACTCTATGAGCATATGAACCAACGAGCACTAGAAAGATAAGGGTACTGCTATGGTGAGCGTAAAAAGGGCCGATTCACAATGGATGCCAAGAGTGGTGCGTGAGTTAGAGCTAGAACCTGTACTGAGTGACAATGCATGCAGAGGCCACGCACGCCAAGGAGATGCCCAAACCAAGGACATTAGTTTCTAGAGAGGAGGTGCCACATGGAAAGTACCCAAACCCTACCCATCAGAAATAAGTATACCAGAGACTATGGACGTAATTCAGAGTTTACAAGGGGAGATATAGTGTGTTAAGGAGAAATCAAGGCAAGTGGGGTAGTGAAAGGATAACGAGGTTCCAAGTGTGACCTGGATGAGGTCAAAGAGGTATGTAAAATGTTGAGGTAAGAGAATATTATTCCCTTGCTGGGAGAATGGCTAAGGGAGAAGGTACCATGTGCCGAACACGGAGCGAGAGACATGTTTTACATGTAAACCTTTCTCCACACAAAGACATTGAATATGACAAAGATATTACTCAATGCGCTTGTTGATGGATGACTCTTTAGTAATAACCTCATCAACACACGAATAGAAGTGAATGTTCTTAGATTTTTGGCATTAGATGGGAAGGCCCACGTTGTAACCATCTTCAAATGTGTTGTATATGTTAGACAAAACTAAGGTAATTCCCATTAGATTATTAAAGGATGCGGCTATCACCATTCAAGAGGCCAAGTTTATTGGGGACTTTGAGGTCTTGGCGCTCACCAAGGTGGAAAATTTCCCAACATTGCTTGGGCGCCCATGGTGTTACAAGAATAATGTTGAGATAAGTTTTAACAAAGGATATATCGTTTCGAAAAGGAAGAACGAGTGATCATCCCTTTGACAGATGGGAATTCGGTGCCCTACACAGAGCCATTGGGAGAAGAAGTCCTTGATAGAATATATGTGCACTCAATCATAGATCTTGAGATAATTCACCTTATAAAAGGAGCTATCCAAGTTGAGGATGCCCGTCTATGAGTGATACCACAAGCATGGAATGTGACAATTGGGCACTCAGGACCTATGAGTTGATTGGACAACATTTAAGAGGATTGGTAACCAAGGTGAAAAAGGTGCGTACGAGTCTAGTGCACGGGGAAGAAAAAAACCAAGTTACTCAGGAGGGCCTAATCTGGAAGATTTCTTGTGAGAAATGGAGGCCCATTGGAGAAATGAGAAGGAAAGTAGGAAAAAATTAACTACATCCTACTCAAAACTACTACTACTTCTTTGGTGGGCGATACATCGAGAACCTCTTGGAATTACGTGAGGTGATTATTTCCTTCTCCATAAGGTTTTGTAGGAGAAATGTACCCACGGATATAAAATGCTACCATGGTAAAGATTCTGCTTCCTTCCATATCCAAGCATGTTAGACAACCTAGATGGGAAGCCCAAAAGTATTACTACCTTCATTATGGGTTCACAAGTTGTACTTCCCCCTACAAGGTTGTGCACGTGCATGGTATATCCACTCGGAGATGCATTGTCAAATTGGTAATTGGTAAGAATTGATGACTGATCTCATCCAAACATTCAAGTATCAAAGTATAAATCCATCAGTACATAAGGCGTTGTAGGTATTCAAGAACCTTACAACAGGGGATAGTGCTATGGAAAAAGACAAAATACAAGAATTTCTAGGTGAACCTAGCTTGGAGGTGCACATTGAGGAAGAAGAAACAGAAGAGATACAGCTTGAGCACACATATATAGAAAAGAAAAGGGGAAGATGGTGTATGTCATTGATGGGGAAGAAGTGGAAAGCTTAGATGTTAACCATTCTAGTAGGGATGCGTGAGGTCATAGATAGTGATGATGAATGGGCACACACCTACCATGAACCTTTAAATATGAAAAAGGTTAACATCGTCTCAGAAGCATAACCCAAGGAGGCAATCATTGGAGACTATTGGACGGAGAAAGAAGTATCTAAAATCATTGATTTATTATGTGAATTCAAAGATTTGTTCCCATGCGGGTACCGTGAGCTTAAAGGCATCCACCATTCTTTAGGGGAGATGAGGATAAAGCTGAAGGAAGGTGTGCACACAATCAGGAAGATACCATACTAGATGAATCCAAATTTATGCGTAAAGGTCAAGGAGGAAATAGACAAAATGATAGCATCAGGTATCATTAAGGTTGTGGAAGATTCGGAATGGATAAGTCCAATGGTGATTAGTATAAGAAGGATGAGAGGATAAAGATCTGTGTTGATTATAGGGACCTAAATGTTGTATGTGTCATTGATCCTTTCCCAACCCCATGTATCGAAGAAATATTAGAGGGAGTGGCAGGACGTGGGGTCTACTCCTTCACTGATGGGTTCTCGAGCTATCACCAAGTAAGAATTTCCAAGGAAGACCAGGAGAAGATGAATTTTTCCACTGAGTGGGGAATTTTTTCCTATACGGTCATGCCTTTTGGGTTGAAGAATGCACTGAGGTATTCTTGCGTATTGTGGTGCAAACTTTCCAGGACTTCATCCATAAAATTCTTCAAGTTTACCTGATGATTGGATAGTATATGGGTTAGTGCGGGACCATTGTGAAAACTTAAGGTTAATGTTTGAAAGGTGTCGGCGCTTGAGTATATCCCTCAACATTAATAAATGTGTCTTTGTTACCCTATTTGAAACATTATTGGGGCACATCATATGTAAGGAGGGCTTACTAGTAGATCTTGCCAAAGTTGCATTAATTGTGGGATTAGGGGATCCTACTAATCAAAGTGCAATATATGGATTCCTTGGAAAAATGGGTTACTACGGAAGTTAATCAAGGGATACACCAAGATCACCATGCCTTTAGAAGAGTTACTTAGGCAAGAGAGTGCCTTCCTTTTGGGAGAGGCACAATAGAAGGAATTTGAAACTTTAAAGGATAGGCTTATCACCATGCCCATAATACGATTCCCTCTTAGGATAAGCACTTCCATGTTCATGTTGATGCCTCAAGAACTACCATTGGAGTTATACTTGCACATCCTCGTGAAGGGATTTTTGATCATCCTTTATGCTTTGCAAGCGAAAAATTTAACACCAGCAGAGTAGAATTATACTATAACTAAGCATGAGGCATGGTCAATGATCTATGCACTTCACAAGTTTAGCCAATTTATGCTAGCAACCGATTTTATATTTTACACTGACCATATGGCATTGAAATACTTAGTGAACAAGCTCATTCTACAAGGGCGCATATATCGGTGGGTATTATTGTTCCAATAATTTGAGTTCACGTGGTTGTCAAACTAGGAAAAAGTAATTTTGGATCTGATCATTTGTCTAGAATCGATTCAGGGGAGGATGCACAAAGCATTGATGATGCAATTCTAGATGCACAACTATTTAGGTTACGATGCGCGCCTTCGAACTTAGAAGATATTACAATATTTATCAAGATGGGTATAGCATCGGAAGGAATAAAGGAATTGGATAAAAATTAGTTAGATATATGCTTCACACCATACATGTTGATTTGTGGGTATTTATACAAGTTAGGACGTGATGAGATTTTGATTCGGTGTGTGCTAGAACATGAGCGCCTAGCTATAATAGAAGAAGCACACGGAGGTAGTAGTGCATGTGGGAACTATGTAGGTGACACCACTACATGTAAGATATTGATGGTTGGATTATGGTGGGAGACCCTATATCAAGACTACAAGGAATATTGCAAGGCGTGTGACCATTTTCAGTGCATTGGAAAACTAGGGTGAAGAGATGAAATACCTCTACACCCTATACCCAGCATCGAGCCCTTTGAAAATTGGGCTATAGACTTCGTAGGACCTATTGCACCAGCCACGTGTAGGACTCGAGTCACGTTATATAATCACTTACAGTTACTTGACAAGGTGGGCGAAGACAAAGCACCTACCAAGCATTTTACAGCGATTCTTGTCGTAGCAAGGTTCCTATGGGAAAACATTATTACAAGGTATGGATGCCCTTTAAGTTTGACTAGTGATAGGAGTACACATTTCTTAAATGAGACAGTAAGGATACTATTAGCATAATTCATGGTGGCTCATTACAAGACTACCCCTTACCATCCACAATAAAATGGAACCGTGGAGGCATTTAATAAGATACTAATTCATACCCTAACCAAAATTTGTGACATTGGTAGGAAGGATTGGGATGAAAAAGTATCAGCAATTCTATAAGCATATAGGACAACCTACAAGAGTTTAAATAAGGCCACACTGTTTCAATTGGTGTTTGGCATGGAGGTTGTCCTACCAATTGAATTCATGTTACCATTGTTGCGTATAGCATGCAGGAGGTTTAGTAGATGAACAAGTGCATTGAAGAAAGAATTGATAAGTTAATGCAATTGGATGAAAGATGATCACTCACCTGGTGGAGCTCAAGACTGAAAAATCAAAACAAAAGGCATGGCATGATTGTCACATTAAGAACAAAAAGTTTGAGGTTGGGCAGATGGTGCTACTATATGATTCCAAGTTTTTGCGCCATCCAGGAAGTTAAAAGTCCATTGGTTGGGTCCCTACATCATCTCGTACATCCTTGATTTAGGTACATTCCGATTCTGAAGTGCTCAATGGGATGATATTACGAGGACACTTTAATGGGAGTAGGTTGAAGCCCTACTATAAATAAGTCTTCTTGGTGTTTGTAATAAGGTAGTATTTCCAGATAGTTTAGAATTTCCTTTAGTGATTTTCTTTTCTTGTGTTTCCCTTTCTTGTTGTTATTTTGTTTTGCGCCTTGGGCACTAGTAACCTCTTTAATTTTTGAAGGTTGTGAATGCGTAGAGGACCACACATCGTTTTAGTGTGGGGTGGAATAATGTGAAGGAAAGTGCAAAGTGTGAAGTGCCAGGAAGGATTGCATTGGAAATCCTGGTTGAATGGCCCTATGGAAGAAAGTGCATAGGAGAAAAGGTGAACGAGGATGGTTGGTATCAAGATAAGGCTACATTTTGGTTCCACATACAAGGGAGAAAGAAGTGCAAAAACAACACGAGGTAGGTGAGAGCAAAAATCGTGAGGATGAAAGAAGTACCTTCATCCTGGTAACACGCACCTAAGAGCCTTCTGTTAGATAGATTATTTGTGCACCAGAAGGTTGTAGGATTATCCGCATAAGGATGGGTGCATGAGTGAGGGCGCTAGAGTCCGGCTTAGTGGAAAAAGCCATAATAAGTGTTGAAGTATAGTGGTAGGTGAAGTAGCATTTAATGCTAAAAAGTGGGAAAAATTATAAATAGAAGGTCAAGCACTTCATTATCAACATTTGTGAATACGAAGAAAGAAGAGCTCTTGTGAACTAGGGTTTCTAGAGTTGATCCGTGTGAAGAAAAATTTGAGAAATTTAACCGTGAGTGACTAGATTTGATCTGTAAACTAGAAGGAAAGAAGTTCATGGGCATAGAGAAAAAGAGTTGTGGAGAAGCGTCATCTTGTGAAAGAGGATATTCTAGTTAGGGTTTGGCAGCTAGGGCACGGGCTGAAAAGGGTTTCTTCACAAGTTTGAGATCTGGGACTAGAGGAGGTAGAAAAGTAGAGCAAGTAAGAGAAGTTGAAGTGCTAAGATAACCTAAACCATGGCACCTAAGAAACCAACTATATCACCTAAGAATCCCAAAGGAAAGGGCAAGGGAAAAGGCAAGGGAAAATAACTAGAAACCCCCATAAGTACAAATGAAGAATGGTACACCAAAATGTAGTACCTAGATGGGGTTTTGCTCAGATGGAATGGGATTCCCATTTAAGGAAAATGGTTGTAAGTGATTACAACCATCACACAAACATGACGGAAAAGGAAATGGTGTTGGATTTGGTGTACCCAATAAACAAAAGGACACCAGAGGGTTTTCCTATTTATAGCGATGAGGTAAAAGTGAAGTTGGAGAAGGTGGGATTATTACAACTCTATGAGTTGCCTTATTTTGGAAAACCTGAGCACCTCTATCAATGGTTAATGTTGTGCGTACACGAGGACCACTTTTACTTCATAGGGTGCAAGATGCACATAACTCCTCAGCTGATTTCAAAATTCACAGGCCTCATCTGTGAAGGAGAAAGTATAGATGATGACTTGAGTGACAAGGAAGCCATCAAAGAAATAGTGACCGCATACGCTTATAAGAAGGGGTCACGGTACTTTGATATCATGGACATCACAAACCTGGTGATGAAAATGGCTGCGTGCCTGGTGACCAAGTTAAATGACCAAGAGAGGTGGACGCAAGTGAACAAGTCTTGGTTAAATGTTTGTAGAAGGATATCAGAAGGTGCCATCTACAACTTGTCCGCGTACATCGTGGATGAGATTATTAGTAGTACGAGAGGAAGGTGACAAGATACTCTTTGGAAATGTCCTCTTGACCATCGTGTTTTCAGATATCGAGTGCCCGATGGGCCGGAAAAGGCTATTTGGGAGTACCCAGCGAGAGGATCCATCACCCATAAAGAGATTCACAAAGTACACTTACGACAGCATGATGGCCATTCACAAGGTGTGTCTTGAGAAATGGTATAAGTGCTTAAGGGATGCATTCGGGGCAGAGTGGAGGATCCCAGAGCAATTTCCTGCACTTACAAAGGGAGAAGTTGAATTTGCAGTGTACCAGCACTTCTGCATTGGTAGATTCAAGCTAGTGGATGAAACCATGAGCCCATGGTGTAAACTCCCATTTTCTTTCACAACCTTATATTTCCAAGCAGGGGTAAACTAGTTTACAGAGGAAAAAATACTAAGGTTTGACCTTAGTGAGGTGGATCAAGACCACAGGAGCTGCACAGATAACTCGTTTACCCCAAGAAGTGCGTATATGTGGAGAGGTATGTCTCCCACGAGGTCCAGATGAAAAATCCTTTGACTTTTCCAATTGTAGGAAGGACCGCAACACGTGTATATCTGCACATAAGGCCAAATTTTGAGAAGGGCATGTACCTAGAATGTGATGTCTCCATCCCATAAGACCCCATGGGAAGAAGGAAGCACGTGCCAATAAAGAAAGGAAAAGAAGAGGTGCAAGGGAAAGAGGCACCAAGTGTCCAGAATATGCCAACAGTGGGCACGTCAAAGACAAGTGCTAGGACAAGCATTTACACATGCAAGAAGAAGTCTCCAGTTAGAGAAAAGGTGCTAGAACAAGAAAATCCTATCACAAAGGAGAAGTCACCAGAGGAGGAAGAAAGAGTTGAATCTCCCATACTAGAATCCCTAGTTAGGAAGAAACAAAAGGTGATGGAGGAGGCTGAGTCGGAGGACACAAAGAGCTTAGAGGCCTACAGGGGTGAAAGGGATGATGACGAAGAAGATGAACCTAAAGGGGCCCAAGAACCACTTGTTTTCAGTGTGCATGATTTAGAGGAAGAGGGCGGAGAAGAGGAAAATGAGTTTCACTTCATGTGGAGGAAGGGTATCTAAGAGGAGGAAGGTGCCCAACATAAGGGAGAAAGCGAAGAATTGAGTATGAAGAATTAAACTCCAAGCCCCACATAGGAGCAGGTAAACGAGGTGGCAGAAAAGGAAGTGGTGAAAATCATTGAAGCCTTGGTAGAACAAGAGTTGGAGCGCAATGCTGAAATAGTTATGAATGAAGATAAAGAAGAAAGTGTGGGAAAAGATCACGGCAGCACAGGAGGCCCCAGTCTGATGGTAATTGTTCCTAAGGGCACGCACATAAGAGGAAGGAACACAGAGATCCAGACGGATGGGTTATGTTGATGATCCAAAAAAGGTGTTGCACGTGCATTTCTAAGGCACCGTTCCAACATAGAAGCTCCTGGACATGACATCATTTTATGTAGAAGGTGCATACCCGCAGACAAGTAAAATGCTTTCATGATCATTTGAGTACCACCTCGATGATCTAGAGTTTGAAGTAAGCCAAGGAGCAATAACGATTGTGCCAGAGTCAAAAGGAGACAACCCCTTGGTGAGCACTCAGTAGCTTTTGGATGAACAAGTCTACAATATGTTGAACAAGGTCTCGGTTAAACTAGAAGCCGGAGTTATTCAGGAGGAAGGATGGGGTAAAATTCCTAGAGGCAGAGCTGGAGAAGAAGGAAGAAGAGCTCTAAGAAAGAACCAAGGACTTAAAGTGGGAGGAACTAATCAGCATGCAACTAAAGTGTGAACTAAGGGAAGAGAAGGCAAGGGTGCATGAGGTATACAAGAAGGTAGAATCCATCATAGATGTCATTGTTTTGAAGCATCCAGACCTAACACCACCCACATAAAAGTATGGATCTTCCCTAGAGTGCATACATGTATCCTCACCATGGAGAGGCAACCACTGGCCTTAGAGTCTATGGAAGAAGTATCAGCGTGCCTAGAAAGGGAAGACAAACTAAAGGTTGTAGAAATCATTTCCAAGTATAGCAAGGTCCTTGCTGATGTAAAAATTTCTACCAAAGTTGTTGAGGCCACGTATGACAACTGTGCAGATAGGGATAGAGTGGTGAGAATTCTTGTCACCACTCACAAGGTAGAGCTCAAATAATTCCAAGAGAAGAACAAAGGGAACAAAGCGGAGTGGGATAGGATCTTAGCCAAGGTTGAGAAGAATTCCAAAGCCATTGAATTCCTATGAGGTTCAATCAAGAACCTCGGCTGAAAGGGTTGTACCCAAAAATCACAAGGGGGATGGATGCGCTTGAGGATGTGGGCAAGCAACTAGAAGGGGTGGTTGAGGCAATGAATACTCAAGGAGATGGACTAGGTTTTGATGAGGTAAGCTCCTAGTCGGTGACCTCTGCCAAAGAGCACAAAATGAAGTTGATGCCTAGAATAAGTTGGAGGCTGAATTGAAGAAATATTTTCCTCTCTTGTTGTAGCAGTAACAACACTTCCCCATTCTTTCATCTTTCCCAATTCTTCTTTCCCTTATTCTTTTCCAAATCATTATTTCTTCTAGTATCTATTGTAATTATTTATTCATTGAAGACATGTTCCCGTGGGCAGAGAACAGGATAGTGTGGGGTGATGTTGGGACCTTGATTTATTGGCTAAATACAAGAATTCACGTGGGAACGCAAGGCCTTGTTAAAGAAGGGCACACAAGAAGAAAGCACACAGGACAGGGTTCTATGAGGGTTTAATAGAAAAAGTAGCGTGTGTATAAGGCAAAGCAATATTTCATAACTTAGCCATATTTAGCATATCAAGAAAGACATGTGAAAAGCATGACCCGATTGTGCATGTAAAGTGGAGAAGGTGTCGGCTGGTGACAGTTGTCCTAGGAAGGAATATGCCCTACGATGGAAGCTTCTAGAAGACCATCATGGCAAGGAGTGGAGAGCTCGGTCTGGAGGAGCATGCTCCCATGGAGGACCACATTTAGACACTTGGTGATGGATTTGAATCCTCAGAAAGGTGGTTTGGCAATTCAAGAGGCCTATAAATACAAGCGCCCACAGAGGAATTAAGATATAGATCAATAGAGAGCGGAGATCTACAAAAATGTTGTGAGGAACTCTATTGGGTTGGGTAGATGACCTATAGGGGAAGGATGTATCAAGGGGTTTGGGTATGAAATTTTCCTTTCATGTTTAGGAGGAATCTAATCCAGTTATGATGTATGACTTCGGTTTTCCATATTGTGATATTCAGAATGGATCTAATGCATGTGATGAGGTTGTCGAGATATGATGGAATATAAATATAATAGACTCTGGTTTATACATATATCTACGTAGTTCTATTTCATGTGTTATATGAATGAATATAAACTCCTATACATTTCCTTTTCAATTCAATTCTATAAATTGTTAAGTATCCTTTTGTCTGGAATGACTGCATTGATCTAGAATCCATTTTGAGCTCTATGATGAATGTATGTCTCATGTCCACTCACTCTTTTTAAGTTCCTATCATAGATGATTCTTTCCCACTTAACTCACATAAAAAGAGACTATGTGCTCGCATGTGCCTCGGGTGAGCACCTAGCGCCCACTGGGTGATAGGCCGGTGCGCATGGGATTCCCTTGTTCTTGGTGGGTGTAAAAATGACTACAACATAACACATAACTTAAGATCAAGTGGTCTAATGACCGGTTTAAATGCCACAATACATTATTAACCCAAAATGGTCTTATGACCAATAACAAGCAAGATGTGTGTGTGTGTGTGTGTGTGTGTGTGTGTGTGTGTGTGTGTGTGTGTGTGTGTGTGTGTGTGTGTGTGTGTGTGTGTGTGTGTGTGTGTGTGTGTGTGTTTCAATATATATGTATACATATATATAAATAATTCATTAGATCGTCATTAAAAACACACACACATATAATATGTGTGTGTGTGTGTGTGTGTGTGTGTGTGTGTGTGTGTGTGTGTGTGTGTGTGTGTGTTAATTTATTATGCCATCAACTAACACTTCATTATTAACAAGTAATAATGCAACCAGATCAAACAAGAATTACAAGGAGTGATTAACGATCTTAATAAACCAATAGATGAATTAAATTGAGGATGTTACACACATCCCCTCTAAAATAATCATGGTCTTGATGATTTTATTATAATTATTGCTAACATATCAATCATAAGAAAAAATTAAAATATCACTAAAGAATACAATTCAGATTTTTCATAAATTGGAAATTTCCATAATGTAACCAATCATATTCTAAAACCGACATGTATCATCCTTATATCACAAGCATTTCCCAAAAATTATTTCAGTATGGCTTAAATTGTTATTTATGCATAATAAGTATTGAATAGTTTTCAACGAATTCATCATAGATTGTCACGAACAACCATTTGTTTACTTAAACAAGAAAGGAAAACTAGTAATTATATCATCCAAATTCTCCCAAGTTGTGTTGTTCTCATAATATTGGTCCCATTAGACCTTACATTGAGAAACGTATCAATTTCTAACACAATTTATGAGTTTCCAACACTCTTATTTGTTCAACTACGGCAATTTTCGGTCATGAACCTATAATGAGGTCTAGTTAATAATATGTGATATATCATAAACATAATTTTAAAGTATATATATATATATATATGAAAACATAGTGCATCCTAGAAAATGTAGACAATGAAAGCTATTCTCAGAAGCCACTAAACCTATAAATTCTAGGACTTCAAAGGGTCCTACATATCTAGGACATAACTTAACATGACCTTGCCAAATGAAATAGAGCTCTTTTTGGGTTTTACCTTCAAAAATACCTTATCTCCTTGTTCAAATTTTTGTCAATCCTTTTCAAATCAGTGTATATTTTTTTCCTATCAGCTTCTTCTTTCAACCTCTCATGAATGAGCTTAACTTTCTCTTCCATTTTAGTGAATATTTTTGGACCCACCACCTCTTTGTCCTCTATGTTATCCCAGCTAATAGAGTACAACACTTTCTACTATATAACGCTTTAAATGGAGACATTTTCAATATGGAATGGTAAGTGTTATTATAAGAAAATTCAACTAATGGTAGATATTCCTCCCATTTATATTGTTGATCCATGCAATACATTCTCGAGCATATCTTCCATAACTTGGTTCACTCTTTTTGTTTGACCATTTGTTTCAGGATGGTAAGTTGAACTAAAGTTCAATTTTTTTCCCAGTCTGAGCCCTATGTTTTCCAAAATTAATAGGTCATCCTTGGATCCCTATTTGAAATGATTAGTTTCATAATTTCATGCAATCAAAAATATCATGCATAAACTATTTTACAAGTATTGGAGAATCATCCTTAAGATTTCTCGGTATGAAATGAGCTACTTTGTTCATTTATCCACTACTACCAAAATCATATCATGTTTATTTTTGTATAGTGGAAGTCCTTGTACAAAATCTACACTTGATTACATATCATTTATATTATGGAATAGTGTGAAGATATAAAAACCCCGGAGATGTGAATGTTCGCCTTTACATGTTGGCATTCCAAATAATGTGAAACATAATTTATCATATCCTTCTTCATTCATTTCCAAAAATATTGTTGTTTTACATCATCCAACAAATTTTTACTCTTGGATGCCCAAAATATGGTGCATCAAGAAATTCTTGCAAGACTTTTACTCTTAGATCATTACCCAAGGGCACATATACTCTATTTTTATATCGTAAAATTCCTTCATTGTCAAACATAAATGCCTTGTATCTTCTATCATTCGGATCTATTTCTAACGCATTTTGCACTTTTTGTAGTAAGAATCAGATTAAATTTATTTCTTAGCTTCTTCTTTTAACTAATTTCTTAAGGTCACAATTGCATAAATATTTTTCCTACGGCTCAATACATCATCCACTCAATTTTACTTTCCTTTGATGTAAATAATATCAAATACCACCTACATTATCTTGCGTTAATTTGGGTAACATAAAAATGTATTCTAGACCCAAATGATTTGTTTCTAGTTCAAATATATTTCCTAATAAATAATGCCTCCATATTTGTAAGGAAATGACTATGACAACAATCCCTAAGTCATAGGAATCATAGTTCTACTCATGCACCTTCAATTTTCCACTTTAATATGCAATTACGTGGTCATTTTGAAGAATTTTTCCACCCAATCCTTCACCCAAAGCATCAATAACCACAATGAAGTTTCCATTAGGGTATGGAACCTTTAATATAGGTATAATTGTAAGTTTTTCTTTTAGTAAGTTAAATGCACTCTCACATTTTTCAATCCATACAAAATTTTAATCCTTTTTCTGCAATGAAGTAATTGGTCCAACCACTCTTGAAAATTATTTAACAAATTTTTATAGTACCCAACCAGTCCCATAAAAATTCTTACCTCATGTACATTTTTATGTGTTCACCACTCAATAATAGTTTTTATTTTTGATGGGTCAACATAAATCTCATCCCTATTTATGATATGGCCAAGATATTGTACTTCACTTTGATAAAAATAACATTTTGAAATATTACCATAGAGTTTCCTTTTTCTCAATACTTCCAACATTATTCTTAAGTGTTCATTGTGTTCATCAACATTCTTTGAGTAAATCATAATATCATCAAGAAAACTAGAACAAACTTATCTAAGTATTCTTGAAAAATATTATTCATAAGGTTCATAAATGTTGTTGGTGCATTAGTGAGTCCAAATGGAAAAATAGTAAAACCATAATGTCTATTGCATTTTCTAAATTTTCTTTTGTGAATTTTCTCATCTTTTATTCTTAACTGATGATAACTAAATTGTAAATCAATCTTAGAGTAAACAGATGCATCTCTCATCTAATCGAAGAGATCATCAATTCTTGGCAAAAACGATATCTATTCTTTATCATTTCTTTGTTAAGCATGCGATAGTCAATGCATAACCTTAACATTCCATCCTTCTTTTTAACAAAAATGGCCAGTTATCTCTAAGGAGATACACTAGGTCAGATTAATCCTTTAGACAAAAGTTCATGTAGTTTTTCTCTTAGTTAAATCAATTTTGTTGTGATTCTATAATGTTCTTTTGATATTGGTTTTTTTCCTAGTTTAATGTCAATTGTAAATTCAAACTCTCTTTTAGGAGGAAGTCTAGGAAATTTTTTTGGAAATACATACTTAAACTCATATAAAAGTGGAAAATCTTCCAAAGAATTCTTGCCTTTCTTTATAAATTTTGAGATCTTAATAGTCTATAACATGTAACCTTTGTTTTTATCTTTCTTAGTTGCATTTCATATATTTTTCTAACTTCAAAATATCTCTTAATGTCATGTATGATGGTTTTTTTATGTGTCATTAGGATATTCTATTTGCTTCTCATAGAAATCCACTGTTGCATTTTGTTTGGATAGCTAGTTTACTCCTATTATGATGTCATAAGACCCTAAGGAGTCACATAAAGGTTAAGTTCAGTGGTAAAATTAGGTAATTCCAATGTTGCTTCAAACAAACATTGGTCCACCATATGAATAACATCATTCCCGTATTAGATAGTCCAAGTGTTTTCTATAAATTCATCTTTCTTAGATTTTTTTTTAGCTAATTTACTATAAATAAAACACTTGGTATCATTGGGGTCAAACAAAACAAGATCGAAACCCATAAATATTACCTAACACTTATATTAGGGTAGCCTATTTTTCTATTTTGTGATTACCCGTTGCAGCATGAATTCTTTACTATTGGTTAT
The DNA here is from genome assembly GCA_018340775.1 of Taxus wallichiana var. yunnanensis. Taxonomy (NCBI): domain Eukaryota; kingdom Viridiplantae; phylum Streptophyta; class Pinopsida; order Cupressales; family Taxaceae; genus Taxus; species Taxus wallichiana. Next base: position 181,152,091 of record CM031240.1, on the reverse strand, counting down.
TCCGCTGATTCTTTTGGGGAAATTTTTTTGCATAATGATCACCTCTATATTTAAAACATCCCCCAACAAGCCCTTTTCTTTCAAATTTATATTCCCTAAAAGCAACCTTATTATGTTCATTATTTCTTGTGTTTAGATTAGGTTTAGTTGCATTTTTCTTGGAAGTCTTCATTTTGTTTCCTTATTTCTTCCAAAAAAATCCTAGGATAAAGTGGTGTAGGTGAGCTAACACTCTTCTTACATTTCTCTTCCATAAAGGTTGAAATTTCTTGCAATTTTTGTTCCTTACAAAATTTTCAAACAACACTTCCATTGTAGATGGTCCATAAACATCTACTTCACCTCCTATGTTTCCCATGATGAACTTGTGAATCCCAAAAAAATTATCTGCTTTGGTATTGGGGCACGTATTTTAACAACTTTGTAAAATGTTCCCAATACTCCACAATACTCAATTTTCCTTGAGTTAAGTTCTGAAATTCAGACATTTTCTAATCAAAATAGAGTTGAGGAAACCAATGTTGATGAAAATATACCTTGAACTGATCCCAAGTGATGAAGGTGGTATCTACACCCAATTTGGTATTACGGTTATCCCACCATAAAGATGCTTCATTAGAGATTTATAAAGCACCCCATACTACTTTAGTTTACTCAGAAAAATACCTTATTTCATATTATTTATCCATCTCACTTAACCAATTTTTAGCACCATCCCCCAAGGTAGTTCCATCAAATTTGGGTGGGCTGATCCTTTTTATGTCTCTAGATAGTTCAATAGCCAAGCGAGCTCTTTTATCCCATCATCCATTTCCATTGTTATATTGTTCAGTTGTTCTTCCTTGTGTTGTTCATATTTTTTTCCTCGTGCTCTTCATTTTCACCCACTACCTACTACTCTAAGGAAACTATTCGGTTACGGGTTTCCTAAAGGACTATTATAATTTCATCTAACTTCTCAATCATTGAACCTTCAACATTAGTTGAACCGGTTCTAGCTTCATGGTTCACCCTTCTTCTAATTATTGTATCATGTTAATGAAATGATAAGATGTTTGTTAGCATTATGAACCCATTGATTCAAGAGCTGATAAACCTAAAGATTTGATACCAAAATGTAACACCCATTTTATGATCATCTAAATTAAGGGGATTTTTTTAAAACATACCCTTAATGTATGTTTAATTCTCATAATGTTCAAGATTGTTATTTAAATTTTTACTAAATGATCCAAAGCATCATTAAATTCTTCATAATTCATTGATAACATAAAATAAACATGTGCACATATAAGGGTATATCTAGATCTCCACAATCTCCCTTAAGTCACTTTAACCGAGTGTGTATACTTTGTATACTTGGTTTAACCTTTTACAGGTTATGAGAACTATGTGCATCTCCTAAGTGCCTACCTGGAAGACAATCATGCAACTTCCATCTGGTATCCAAAATTAATAAATTAAGGGATTATTAAATATACAATGTAGTCAACTATTACATTACTTTGTCCAAAGTTTCAAGCATTGCTTAGCAATCTTAGTTTTGAGACCACACAAAAACTTACAAAAATCACCTTCCATCACCACACAACCATCTCAATATATTTATCTGGATTCATTATTGTTTAAGAAGGTGAATTATTTAAGAAAAGGGAGAGTCCACTAATGGATCATTTCCCTCAATGAAGATAATCTCATTCGTACCATCTTAGGATTCCTGTGGGAAGGATAGGGACCATGTAATGATTACCCATCATTACATCCTCGCTTCCCTTCTCGTAGCCATCCTAAGTTGGCATGAAACTAAGATTTTTTTAGTAATTTTTTAATAAAGTGTATTCTTTGAATACTAATAGGTTTCCATAAGAGGGTCTTAGTAACTCAACAAGTTACTAACTATTATTAGTTCCTCTTGTCATATTTTCTACAACTTAGTAATTGTCATTAGGTGTAGGTTAACTATTCATTTTCCCATACCGAGTTACTTTATTACATTTACTCAACATGAATAGTTCATTAATACCATTAAGTACATAAAAATCCTTATTTAATTTCCTATGTATCCTTTTGGTTTATCTTTCAATATTCATTTATTCTACCTAAATTAACGAAATCAGAAATAATTTGACAACTTAAGAATTATCATCTTTAATTGATAAATCAGCTTTATAAGTAGATTATCTATATTTTTAACTCAAATAATAAGATAAGTCATAAACCATATTTCAAATAAGGACAAACATCCCAATTTTCATTAATAACAATTTACAATAATCAACAAAAATAATACATTGGACCATAATGCCCTTTTTATGATGCGATGATATTTCACTCGTATATATAAAATGATTAAAAACAATCCTTTCAGATTTTCTTTCGATTAAATCATGATGTCAAAAAACAATAACAAAATCTAATCCAAACAGTTACTTCAAGTATGTCGGCCTTTCTGTAAAATTGTAGGAGGGAGATAGATATGGGTTAGTTCATAAGAATTGGCATGAGCTTGCATACTCGTATTTTATGATTTGATCATAATGAAATAACGGAATAAGAGATGGTCCAAGATCTATCTTTAATCAATGAGTTATAATGTGAATACCCTATTTTATATTATGAATACTACCTCATAAACATATAATAATGAAACTTCATAATTATATAAAAATAATATGTCCACTATCACTGTATGCAACCAACCAAATATGACTTAGTCATATAGAAAATCATTGATCATAAGCTATAACACAAACATCAATCACAAATGTAATAACTCACGATATTTTCCAACTAACTTCACAACAGTCATGCTTAGCTATAACAAAATCAAGCCATTGTAAATATATATTAACAACAGTATCTAAAAGCTATCCAAATTAAAATCATATAAATGTTGAATGAAAAGGTCATTTCCTTCGATCCATAAATTGAGTGTTGTCCCAAAAATTCCCTCATTCACATTTGAAAACAACAATCAACTGAATCGTAATTCAATTAACATTTACCCAACCTTTATACTTTCAAGTTTCATGTTCACCTAACTAAATTACAGCCATATTAGAACTAAATATTGTGAATGGAAAATAAAGAAAATACTATATCAAACACATATTTGTAAGGCGGTATGTAATTTATATATAAGTAATGGAAAACAATGTACAACCACAACCCCTTAATTTCACAATTTTTTCTAAGTTTATAACCCACACGAGAAAAATTGATTAACTTGATACATCTAAAAGGAAGAGAAACTCGACATTCCATAAATTTACAAAACCAGCTTTCCCTAGCTAAATTTGTTTTTTAAAAAAATCCCATAATCCATAGATTCTATGCGTTCAACAAGGTATTTTCTCTACCATTTATTCATATCAAATACAAGAGAATGAAACAATGATGCTCTAAAAAGAGTTATTAAACATAAGATAATAGCAAATCTCAAACAAGAGCAATAAATAAAACAAATTTGTTTTTATTTGAATCACTCCTTTAATCATTTTTCAGTTATAATACTAATCCAAATCGAAGTGTATTCCCTTTCCATTTTTCACATTTTGATCAAACCAAAAATTATATTCACACCGCTATGAAACAATAATGCTCTAGAAAGAGTTATAAAAACTAACTCGTTATTTCTTTTCCAAATCATAAAACCCATATCTAAAAATGAGTTCGAGAAGAAGAATGAAACAATAAGGCTTCTAATACTTTTCCCATATTTCTCATATCAAACCAAGGATGAATGTTGTTACAAGGCCATAAATAATTTTAAAAAACCCAAAACGTATTCATTTCTGATGTTTCATGATAACCCAAAATCAATATGTATTCCTTTTCATATTTCAAATCATAATCCCAAATCAAAACGTATTCCTTCACAAATTTCACAACATAATCCACCCAAAACCATATTCAAATGTTAACATCAAAGCTCTAAGAAAGAGCTATAAAATTTAAAACAAGTTTGTTGTTGTTTCACATAACCTCATTATATCATTTCCATATCTTATATAATGATCAAACCCATAGCTCATTCAGTTGTTTCCTTATTTATTTTCCAAGTTTCACATAAAAATACAAAGCCCAAAACGTGTTCAACTTTAAATAATAAACCAGAGCTTAAAACACATTTAAATTCATCATTCATTTCCATATTTCATAATCAAAACCCAACGAAAATGTATTTAGATTTCTATAAAATGATCCTAATCCAAAAAAATGTATCCATATTTCTCATAATAGATCAAAACCATAAACGTATTCAGTGATTTCATTAAAATAACAACAGAGAGTAAAAGTATAAGAATCCATGCATGTATTTTACTTCCAACTCCTCTGCATATTTTTTAATTTGAAATCTTCCAAACACAACTAAATCCTTCAACAACATATTTAAATAACAAAAACACCATGATAACCAGAAACAATAGCAAAAATTACATACATAGCCACCCAAACATATTTCCCTAGAAACTCCATACATAGCTCCATGTAGAGCTCTAAAAAAATGAAAATGAATCAATACATGCGATGCACGCCTTAGCGCCTCTAAGAAGCTAACAGTTCCCAAGGCAACCGCCCATAATAAATTCACACAGACCTTCCTTAACTATTATTCCACGTCATGGCTTAAACAATAAACCTTGCTTAGTACTCATTCCAAAGTTTCCAAAAACTTAAGTTCTAACTTAAGTTTAGTAAAATTTGCAAACCCACATACAATGCCACAAAAATCTCCACTTAACTCCCCATGCATGGCTTAATATGCCAACTTTTAATAACACATAACTTAAGCTCAAGTTGTCTAACGACCGATTTAAATTCCACAATACATTATTAACCCACGGTGGTCCTATGACCAATAACAAGCAATACACACACACACACACACACACACACACACACACACACACACACACACACACACACACACACACACACACACAAACACACACAGATATATATATATATATATATATATATATATATATATATATCATCATTAAACATACATATGTGTGTATGTATGTATGTATATATGTGTGTGTGTGTGTGTGTGTATTATTAATTTATCATATCATCAACTAACACTTTGTTATTGATAAGTAATAATGCAACCAAATCAAACATTCATTGCAATGGGGAAAATTTTAACAATATTAATAAACAAATAGATGAATTAAATCAATGATGATACATTTTACCCCTCTTAGTCACCACACAAATCCAATATTTTATAATCAAAAGGGTGATAATAGATCATGGATTTGTATTTAATGTTTTCCCTATCTCTTACCTCCCACAAATGTGTATCTCCATGAATGTTACTAACATGACTCCTATTTTTGTTAAAGGCATTGATAACATCCCATGACCTACACATGGTAAAATTACTTTGAATGTATTGTTTGGCCCTAAAACAGTTCTCACCACATTTCATGTTATGGATAATGAACTTCATTAAAATATCTCATTGGGTCGATATGGATACATGTTATAGAATCTTTATCTTCTCTTCATTAATGTGTCACATTTGTGCATGATGGATATGAATATACTAATCTAGAAGATAAGGAACCTTTCAAGTAGTACAAAATTGTATATTATACTTTTATTGAACCTATTATTACACCTTTGATATAACCTATTCCTCTTGATAAGTTACATGCATATGAGCTTGGTGAAGCAAGAAATACCCATGAAGTTAACCCTATTGAGCCTAGGAAAGATATATTAACACAATTGCATGTCACTACAAATGAGGTATACATTGAACACTCCAAGTGAGTGATACTTATTCCTCTAAAGCCGTTTAAACCTATGATTACCAAATATTTACCATTACTAGTTATCTTAGGACAATAGGCTGGCTTGTTTTCTACTTTCTATCACAATGGTGAGAATATTATACTTGAAAATGATTTTCTCTCCATGCACTTTAAATTTAAGATTTTGTTAATTAATAACCTATCCATAGTATCATGATTGATAGTGGATTTAGGAAGAACATCTACACCCTCACATTATTTATTTCTTTGGGATATACTAAGAAACAAATACAATATAATGCACATTCTCCTAATCAATATATTAGACAAATTGTACTTCCTTTAAGTGGGGTAACCTAGCTTTCCCGCACCTTTTTGTTCCTAATACTCTTGGACATGTGACATACTTCTCAAATACCTTTAGATTCGTAAGTTTTAGGATATTCCTTATATTATTTATCAATGTATATAATACACTTATTAAATCAATTTGTTATATCCCAGGTATCCCTTATGAGTATCCTTTACATATTCCCTCTTCTAAGAGAGTAGTGGCTTATACATACATGCCTAGTGAGTCTACTCATGATATAGTTACAACCTCTATCTCACACAAGCCTTTTTCTACACTAAAAGATTTCTTTCCACATCCTCCCGACACTCTTTTGATTGTATCATAGGGTATACCTTGCTAAATATACTTCTAAAATATTATATATATATATATATACATATATATATATATAAATACAAAAACTAGTAAAAGTATGTGCTAAACATGGCTTGATCTACTAGCTCATTACTTTACATATGTTGTTTGTCACATGGTTTGATAGATATCATACTTTACACTCTTTGCATACATGTATTTCACAAGGTATATAAACATTAAAATACACATGAATCTATAATGCTTATAGATGTTGGACCTTTCCTCATACCCATTGGTAGTGTAAATATGGGTGCATTTATACACTATCGAGTTATTATTTCATTATAAAATTCTCATTCACAACCTGATTAAAATTATATTATATATTTTGGTATGTATCAAGTATTCTTATTTCGGAACTAATACACCTAGAGGGTGTATGACTAGTATATATTATTCCATGCTCCCATTGGTTATTGTCTAATTTTTATCACCACACATTTTCTTTCTTACTTTCTTGTCTTATGTATGTAGCCTTTTACCTCCTCTATGTGTATGTCACTCTTATGTGTCCCTTTTTTCCATCTCAAGCTCCTTTGTTTATGCAGTCATGCATCCCATATTTATTTGTGTGCAAGACATTTTTATGTCCTTGTATGTGGACTTGAAATTTTGTATGACCGAATGTGTGATATTTAGTATTGTACTTGTGTTCTTATGTACTTTTATGCTTGTATAAATATGTGTTTTTGTGTATCCTTTCTCTTCATGTAATGGTTTCTATTATGCACTTTGTTGTAGGGCCTAGTTCTATATGGTGACCACCTATAAATAGATATTATGTTATCTAACGAGGACTATATGCTAAATTTAACATGGACACACACTTAAATTCTTATAAGATGAGAAAACTATAGAATATCACATGGATTGCAATGAAATTTAGGCATACTAAAAGATTACAAAATGCATAATATAGTGGAATATTGTAGGGTAAGTGCACCAAGTTGAGGGGGCAAAAGGGGGTCTTAAGTGGACGCATTTTTTTGAAAAAAAAAAAAACTTCAACTTGTACGATTTTTTCGAAATAGTTAAACTCAAAATTGGAAGATGTAGAAATATGAATCGTAGAATTTTAAGTCTAGTTTCTAGGCTACTAAATTTTATTGAAAATGGATAAGTTTAAGTGGGTCAAACAACTAAAATACCACCAAATGCTTATGTTTTTGTTAAAAAAACATAATAGAGTGACTTTCGTGCCCCCACCATTTTTGAGCACCATTTAGTATTTTTGGAAACCCTTTGGTAGAAAGATAGCTAGGAGCATCTGGTTTGGGATCCTTTTTTAGATTTTTATAGTGAATTTTATTTATTTATGACTTTTCTAGTACAAAAATTTAATGTTTTGAAAAATAATGGAGCTCCGATTGTGTCCCCCCTAACTATCTCAAAAATATCAAAAATTATATATATATTTTCCATATGTATATAATTAAGCCTAGTTTGGGCTAGTATAATTTTTTTTTAATTTCGATCACCCAAAAAAAAGATACACCATGAAAGATAGACATATTTACACTTCAAAAAATAGCTATAAAAAGGCATAGTTAGAAAATAAATAATATGGAAACCTTATATTAGTCAGAAAATTTGAAAAATTATATTTTTAGAAAGAAGAAAATCTACTCTACATCGTGGTATAAATTTTTAAAAATGGATCGATTGTTTTATTTTGATTTATCATAGAGGAAGTTGCATTTTTACATTTTCTTGCAAAAACACGTTGTTTGCTATGTTTGTACAGGTCCATGCCTCAGGCTTGGGGATCCAAACCGGATCCCAAGCCTTGAGGCATGGCTTGGAAAAAGAGAAAATAAAAAACACGTATGTGTTTTTCTTTGTTTATATATTGTGGCCCCCCAACGTCCCTTTCATCTCTTTCACAGAATTCTGCAAACATTATGTTTTGTCTACAATTTTCTCTACATTCTTGCATGATTTTTTAGTAGTTCATTTTGTCCCCTACCCCACTAGTTGATTTTTTCTAATCATGGGCAATAAACGTCGAGCTAAGGACAAGAGGAAAGTCAAGAACAAGACACCGTACTTGGAAGAAGAGAATAAAGAAATTGAAGAGAATGCAAAAACTTCGAGTAGGGCAAGGTACATCCGCCATACCAAATGTAGCTAATGTATTAGAATATGGGGATAAAATACATAATGAAAATGTAGAGAATAATGATTTTGCAATGAATAATGATATTGAATTGAATGATAATGTTGGTATAGATGAAGAAATTGATATGAATCCAAGCTGTTGAACCCTTACGAGAATCTAAATGTTAACACCGAAATTTGTATGAAAACACTTTGAATGAAGAAAGTAACCTTGTAAACGAATCTTCACCTCTAAGAACACCTCCTTCCATTTTTTGAAGAAAACCAATTCACTTAATTGAAATTGATAAAAACATTATAAAACCAACACCTAACAAAATGTCTGAAAGAAATGCGAGAAGAAAAGCTAGTGGAATTTGGGATAATTATTTGAGAATTTAAATGACACACAAAGATGTCAATTATTTTTTACATTAATGAAATTAATTAAGATGAGACCTATAAAGAAGACCACTCGGGTTAAGAACATCTAATGTTGTTGATCAAAATGCGTCAATTGTTGAAAACATACATAAATCATACCAAATTATAGGTGGAAAAAGATGCACCAAAGATAGTAATGCTACACTACGTGCACTTACTAATTGTATAGTAAGTGATAAAATAGTTAATAAACACTTGATTGGAAAAACAAGCGGTTCTTTGAAGCTAAACGAAAAAACACTAATGAAAGAAATATAGACGTAAATGTCTTGATTCATCAATAACACTAACTACTGGGCTTTCTTTAGTAGACTTCCACGAAAAGACAAGAATATATCTGATATTCTAAAATAATTAATTGTAAAATTTCGAATGATAACACAAGGGTGTCACCGAATAGAAGATATACAATAAAAAGAACAATATTTTCTCGTAATCGTGAATCATGTGCAAAACATTTCTTAGATATGACTCAAATAGAATTGTTCTCTACGTTTAAGAATGAAAATCCAAAAATTAACATTAGCCAAAGATTCTTTGAAATAAGCAAACCCTTTTATGTGAAAATCAATCACTCACATACCACTTGTTGTTGCAAGCATCATGTTGAATTTTCAATGCATTATGATGTTTTTTTATCAAATATGTCGTGTTTTGCATATTGACATCATATTGCAGGAGTGTGGATTAAATGTCCCACAAAAATCTTCAAGGGAATTTATTCCGACAATATTTTGTGAAAAATCAACGAGACAATTTTTATAACAAAGCATGTTTAGATGGAATGTGTAATGTATGCAAGGTGAGTGCACCAAGTTGGGGGGCCAAAAGGGGGTCTTAAGTGGACGCATTTTTCTAGAAAAAAAAACTTCAACTTGTACGATTTTTTCAAAATAGTTACACTCAAAATTGGAAGATGTTGTAGAAATATGAATCGTAGAATTTTGAGTCTAGTTTCTAAGCTACTAAATTTTATTGAAAATGGATAAGTTTAAGTGGGTCAAACAACTAAAATACCAACAGATGCTCTTGTTTTTGTTAAAAAACATAATAAAGTGACTTTCGTGCCCCCACCATTTTTTGAGCACCATTTAGTATTTTTGAAAACCCTTTGGTAGAAATATAGCTAGGAGCATCTAGTTTGGGCTCCATTTTTTTAGATTTTTTTTTATAGCGAATATTTTTTTATTTATGATTTTTCTAGTACAAAAATTTTATGTTTTGAAACATAACGAGCTCACCGTGTCTTTGCCCCCCTAACTACCTCAAAAAATATTAAAAATTAGAATTTTTTTTGAATATGTATAGAATTATGCCTAGTTTGGGCTAGTATTAAAAAAATTAGTTTTGATCACCCAAAAAATATACACCATGAAAGATAGACATATTTACACTTCAAAAAATAGCTATAAAAATGCATAGTTAGAAAATAAATAATATAGAAACCTTATATTAGTCAAAAAAATTGAAAAATTATATTTTTAGAAGGAAGAGACTCTGCTCTACATTGTGGTATAATTTTTTTAAATGGATTGATTGTTTTATTTTGATTTATCATAGAGGAAGTGTCATTTTTACATTTTCTTGTAAAAACTCGTTGTTTGTTGTGTTTGTATAGGTCCATGCCTCAAGCTTGGGGATCCAAACTAGATCCCAAGCCTTGAGGCATGGCTTGGGAAAAGAGAAAACACAAAATGCGTACACGTTATATAACACGTACGTGTTTTCTTTTATATATATTGTGGCCCCCAACACCCCTTTCATCTCTTTCACGGGAATTCTACAAACATTCTATTTTGTCAATGAATATTCTCTACATTCTTCATTAAAGTAGGTATTTACCTTAGCTCATGTTCACCTAGTACTTTATTTACCTTTATTGTATTTATCCTCACCCACTTATGTGTGTGGATATTTCTTTATCTTATTTAGATATTAGGAGATATTATCTAGTTGTTAGGTATAGTTCTTTCCTTTATCTATGGTATTGACTAGATCCTTGATGTCTAGTTCTCTCCTAAATCTATGGTCTTGACTAGTTATTTGATGACTAGTTATTTCCTTGATTTATGGCTTGATCTACGACCTTAACTAGTCTTAGATTGTTATTTCTTGCCTATTTTTAAGCAAGGCCCATTCTCAATGTATTGCATTGAGTTCCATAATAATATATGATATTGTTTCTCATTTGTTTGCAAAAAGTTTTATGTGTAAAGTTATTATGGTGAATTGCTTTCATCTTATTGATCATGGTGTTTGATTAGATCTATGTTCTTGGCTTAGAGACAATATAGTTATCATTCTTTTCATGGTCTCAGAAACCACGGATTGTTGTTTGACATCCTTCTATAAGTTTTATTTTACAAATAAATTCATTATATATTCATATATTTGGGATTTAGTCGTATTTTTTGCTATGTGTGTTTTTATGCAAAAAGAGGCTTCCAATGGATCCGTGAAGGTAGGAAAACCCTAAGATCAATTGTAAACTCGACCATTTAAGAAGGAATCATTTTTAGGGTTTTTGTATTGTTGAGGAAAATGCGCACCAATTTACCTCAAAATTCGTGCCCCGGGAAGAAAAGAAAACATGGGATTCTAGCCCTTGGTCATATGAGGGCTTAAAGATTGTGATTCCTACTAGTTGGTGCTTAACTTCAGCCCCCTTTTTTTTATTTGTGTGATGAAGGCAACAACAATTTATTTTATTTTAGTGGCAACTAAAATAAATAACTCGGTTTTGAGTGTCATATTTTACAAAATTGCTTGTTTTTTCATGATCTTTCCATTGGAGTTATTTATTTTTTATACTTGCAATATAATTATAAAGTGCCAAATATGGAGGAGTGTTGTAATCAATTGTGGACATAATTTCGGCTAAGCCCGAATCCCAAACTTCGAAAATTGTATTTTGTATCTATCATAGATTCTAAGAATGATATGCTTTTCTCTGAAGTGTGTGGACTTAAATATGATATTGTAAAATTTGTGGAAGAAAATAGATCACTCAAAAAGTGAAATTCTCTTCTACAATCACTCATTCACGATAAGGATACAATAATCCACTCCTGCAAAAGCAACACCTTCTAGCCTCTGACATCACCATGATATTGTGGACAGCCATATCTATGCTCCTAGTCCACTTGTAGATATTGCTCCTGTACCCACTGACATTGATATGTTAGTCTTTGAGCATGTTGCTGCTCTTGATGCTTCTAAACCTCTGAGGTTTGTTACTGCATGCTCTTCCACATCTGTGCCTATTACAGTACCACATGTTGTGTATCCTATTTTTGCTCAACTACATGGCATTTTTGAGAAGCGTACCACTGCCTTCAGTTCTCGTATGCTCCATTTTATGGGTTTCATTGGTGGAGGTATTGGCAGACACTCACAGGGTATTATTTCCCCTCTTCCACATGTTAAGTGGAATTCTCACCATGACATTGGTTTTCATGCAAATACTTCATTGGGATCACACATTGATAGAGCTCCTTTGTTTGTTCGCTCAACTCTTTTTGAGGATCATGAGCAACACATGAGTTTTACATCTTCACTCAGGCTTGAGAAACTGAGATTTCAGGTCATCGACATGATCAACTTTTACACACATTATGTTCCTTAGAATGCGCCCATTGTGCATTTTACACCAAGTCATATGTAGGCATCTTCTTCATCCATCCGTGTTGATTTGGGGTGGATATCTAATCACTCATGGAGGAGGACATAGGCATTCATTGAGAGGACTCTACAGGCATGGCTCCTCCACCATTCGGCCTCTTACTCCACTTTCTATACCTTATGCATTGTGATGCTTCTTGTTTTGAGCATTTTTCTTTAGCAAGTGTAGTGTATCTCTCTTGTTTGTTGAGAGATTTTGTATATGTATTTTTGACACTTTTGGCATGTTGATAGTATCTCTTATGGGGATCTATTTTAGTGCATTCTAGTGTTATTTTGTCAGTGTTCGAGTAGTTTTTTTGACAACTCATATAGATTTGTAGTGTCACTCCACCCATTCAACAGTATGGGAGGGTGTGGTGTTGATCCTGCTTCTTCGGGTTTTGTGTCCTTGTCCTGTTACCTTCGCTTTTCTTAGATCATGGCACTCTAGATTTTGTGTCCTTGCCTTGTTGCTTAGGTTTTTATTCTTGGATCATGACACACCTATTTGCAGTAGTTGATCAAATTATGTTTGGTATTTTTACACTTTTGACATCACTATATGATAGTCTCCTTGTATGGAGCTATTACGGTGAAGCCCAAAGTGTCGATTTTTTTTTGAAGTTCTATGATCGAGCGGTGGATTCATGGCACCACAAGGCATACCAAACTTCTTTAGCATTATATGATTTTTTTTAAGCTGAGCTTCTTGGGATGCCTTAGAGTGGGTCTTTACTCTCTTTACTTTGTTAAACTTGGTTTTGGGTACCTTGCGTGTCCTTTTTCCCGATTATTGTACATGAGTACCTCATCGAGGCCTAGTTATCGGGACTCATACTTGTGACATGCCACTTCGATTTTGGCCCCTAGCTTCACTTGAAGGAGGTGTTAGAGGAGGTATTTACCTTAGCTTATGTTCACCTAGGTACTTTATTTACCTTTATTGTATTTATCCTCACCCACTTATGTGTGTGGATATTTCTTTTATCTTATTTAGATATTAGGAGATATTATCTAGTTGTTAGGTATAGTTCTTTCCTTTATCTATGGTATTGACTAGTTCTTTCCTTGATCTATGGTATTGACTAGATCCTTGATGTCCATTCTCTCCTAAATCTACATTCTTGACTAGTTCTTTGATGACTAGTTATTTCCTTGATTTATGGCTTGATCTACGAATTTGACTGGTTCTTAGATTGTTATTGCTTGCCTATTTAAGCAAACTCCATTCTCAATGTATTGCATTGAGTTCCATAATAATATATGATATTGTTTCTCATTTGTTTGCAAAGGTTTTATGTAAAGTTATTCTTACGCGAATTGGTTTCATCTTATTGATCATGGTGTTTGATTAGCATTTGTGTTCTTGGCTTGGTATGATCTCGGTTTTCGTTCCTTTCACATGCTTTGCATGATTTTTAGTATTTCATTTTGTCCCCTACCCCACTAGTTGATTTTTTTTTAATCATGGGAGATAAACATCAAGCTAAGGACAAGAGCGAAAGTCAAAAAATAAGACAACTCGGAACAATTGGAAGAGAAGAGAATAAAGAAATTGAAGAGATTAAAAAATTCGAGCAAGGAAAGGTACATCCGCTATATCAAATGTAGCTAATGTATTAGAAAATTGGGATGAAATACATAATGAAAATGTAGAGAATAATGATTTTTAAATGAATAATGATATTTAATTGAATGATAATGTTGGTATGGATGAAGAAATTGATATGAATCCAATTGTTGAACCCTTACTCGAGAATCCAAATGTTAACCCCGAAATTTGTATGAAAACACTGAATGAAGAAAGTAACCTTGTAAACGAATATTCACCTCTAAGAACACCTCCTTCCATTTTTTGAAGAAAACCAATTCACTTAATTGAAATTGATAAAAACATTATAAAACCAACACCTAACAAAATGTATGAAAGAAATGCGAGAAGAAAAGCTAGTGGAATTTGGGATAATTATTTGAGAATTTAAATGACACACAAAGATGTCAATTATTTGTTTCATTGATGAAATTAATTAAGATGAGACCTATAATGAAGACCATGGGGTTAAGAACATCTAATGTTGTTGATCAAAATGCGTCAATTGTTAAAAACATACATAAAGCATACCAAACTGTAGGTGGAAAAATATGCACCAAAGATAGTAATGCTACACGATGTGCACTTACTAATTGTATAGTAAGTGATAAAACAATTAATAAACACTTGATTAGAAAAACAAGAAGTTCTTTGAAGCTAAATAGAAAAACACTAATGAAATCAATAGAGAGACGTAAATGTCTTGAGTCAATCAATAACACTAACTATTGGACTTTCTCTATTAGACTTCCATGAAAAGACAAGAATACATCTGATATTCTAAAAGAAATGATTGTAAAATTTTGGAATGAGAACACAAGGGTCTCACCGAATAGAAGAGATATACATAAAAAGAAGAATAGGTTCTCGTAATCATGAATCGTGTGCAAAAATATTTCTTAGATATGACTCAAACAAAATTGTTCTCTAAGTTTAAAAATGAAAATCCACAAATTAACATTAGCCAAAGATTCTTTGAAATGAGCAAACCCTTTTATGTGAAAATCAATCACTCATGTACCACTTGTTGTTGCGGGCATTATGTTTATTTTCAATGCATTATGATATTTTTTGTCAAATACATAGTGTTTTGCATACTGACATCATGTTGCAGGAGTGTGAAATAAATGTCCCACAAAAATTTTCAAGGGAATTTATTCCGACAATATTTTGTGAAAAATCAACAAGACAATTTTTTTATAACAAAGCATGTTTGGATGGAACGTGCAATGTATGTGGTGGCTTGCCAAATTTGAAAATTTGTATCCATAAGGAGAGTACATATTCAATAGGAAAAGAATTGGTTGATTTCACCAAATATAAATCGGTGGCATATCAATTAAAAGATGGAAAATAATCTAAGAGGTGTGAGCTTGTTATAAAACAATTACTTGTATTAGAATATATGGTCAAATTCAGAGAGAAATTTTTTATGAGTATGCAAGGAACACATAGAGCTCATGGTTGGATAAACAATTCAATTTAAGAAAGGACACATTCCCACTTAGTACTATTGTTTCGATAGTTGATTTGAGAAATTACACATTGCACCACAAATGGAGGTTCGATCAATATTATAACTCAATGCAAGTTTCTATTTTTGTGCATATAACATTCATGCACTCTCTTGAAAGCACTGAGCAAGATAATAAAATATTAAGAGAGTATCATTTCTACATTAGTGATGATCAGACACATTCTACAAAATATATACAAGGGTGTTTCCAGTGTTTTATGTGAACTTGAATGAGAGGAACATTAGTTTTGATCAACATTACATTTGGTTAGACAACTGCACATCACAATTCAAGAATGCATGAGATGTTTTATTGGATAAGCAAGGATGCACAAAGAAATAAATGTACAACATATCTATATTTTTACTAAGGCAGGGCATGGAAAAGGAGAGCATGATGGTGCGGAGCATGTGTGAAAAGAGCACTTACAAGAGAAGAGTTAAGTTCAAGGATGGAGCTAAATTTACAGTGTGCAAAAACATTGTTGATTGGTGTGTCAATAATATGGGCCATGAATATTAAGAGATATCAATGGTTCATATATATTTTTGGTTGATATAGGAATAACATCTGAAAAACTTTGAAGATTGTATGACAGTTGCAGGATCAAGTGATATGCACTCAATCCATAGTTCAGATGCAAATGCTTGGACTATTTATACTAGGTGCATGACATGTTTTTATATATCATGCATTGATTTTGTGTGGAATGAATGTGAGTCACAATAGTGGGTGGATGAATGGACTTGTAGACCTCTAATTCCACTTGACACACATCAAGTTCCATGAGCATTACAACTTGTATGGTCTTTAGATCAAATGACAACATCACCTAACTTTTACCAAGTCTCTGATTTAGTGCAACAAGGTACATACATATATGTACATGCCATGTTTTAGATTTATAAATTATTAAATGGTCAACTCTTAATGTATTTATAAATTGACTGAACAATTTTACTTTGTGATACATAGGGCACATTTTTACAGTTATTGCGATGGAATTTAACGAAGAGGGAACATAGTACTTCTTTTCTCATTGTGTAGAGGGAAAAAAATTGACTTCCACAGTCATTGATGGTGAAGACCTTGAGTATCCCACTTTGGATCATGGTAGTCACTAGAACTTGGCTTCGACGATATCCTATCAAAAAATCAAACATTTGGTTGTTTGAAGACTATGAAGTACATCGGAAGATACTTCACTATTCACATTTGGTCCTTGTAACAAATATTAAATTGATCAAATATCAAGGTCGGCCATCAAACAAAAATATGTGGAAGGTTCATGAAATGATCATGCAAGCAATTCTTGCTTACTCAGAATAATAGAGTTAATCCTTGCGATTCATTGGATTGAATTTACAAAGGTATGTTCTTCATGAATTTAATTTGAATATTTACTTAAATAATTTTGTTTAAATTTTGTATGATTTAAAATTCTATTTAATTGCTTACTAACATGTTTATGTAGGTTAGTGGTGCAAAAAAAATTCCACCTTCACGTGGTTGGCACTGTTAGTAGAGAATTTATTATTCTCGAAGCCAAGTGAAGCTAAGAAAAATTAAATATTAGAAAGGAACAACAAATAGAAATTCTCATTTCACCACCTATATTGTAAAAATATCTTATTAAAATTCTCATTTCACCACCTATATTGTATGAACCACCTATATTATTCAAGTGATTGGCAATGGACAACCTTACACTGACTCAGTCTGAATGGAGACAGAGAAAACCATGAGAGGCTTTCGTAGAGGGCCCGATGTGGAGGTTTTGGATCTAATGCGATGTCTCTAGGTGCCATGGAGTCAAATAAATCACCCATCGAAGATATGGCATGATTGGGCCTTAGGGCTCTTAAGCAACTACGCCCGGACGGGGTAGCCCGAAAGCATGGCAAGCATAGGGAACCAAAATGAATGTTTCACTAGCGTTCACCTAGCCACGCCGACGTGTTGGCATATTTGGTTTGGTCCCATGAGTTTTTATTTCCAAACCATAGCGTCCTAGGAACCCTACACTGTTGTCTCAGGTGCACTATTTCACGCATTTATAAATGGTAGCAAAAAAAAACCTGATGGATACGGTGAAAACCATGAGAAAATTTTGGATCTGACGATATGTCTCTAGGTGCCACGGAGTCTGAGAAATCACCCGTCAAAGATATGGCATGTTTGGGCCTCAGGGCTCTTAAGGGACTACTCCCGGACAAGGTAGCTTAAAAGCATGGGGAGCGTAGGGAACCAAAAAGAAGTCTCCAATAGCATTCACCAAGCCACCCTGACATGTTGGTGTAGTTGGTTCAGTCCCATGAGCTTCCGTTTGTAAACTACAGCCTCTGGCAGCCCTACACTGACTCAAACTGCACTATTTCTCACGTTTGCAAACAATAGCACAGCGAGATAATCAAATGGAGATAGATAAAACCACAAGATATTTTCATAGAGTGCTTCACATAAATCTCTCGGATCTAATGAGATGTCTCTAGGTGCCACGAGTCCGAGAATTCACCCGTCGAAGATATGGCGTGTTTGGGCCTCAGGGCTCTTAAGGGACTACGCCCGAGACGAGGTAGCCCAAAAGCACGGGCACCATAGGGATCCAAAACAAAGCCTCCACTAGCATTCACTAGGTCATATGGACTTATTGGCCTAGACGGTTTGGTCCCACAAGCTACCATTTGTAAAATACAACATTTAGCAACCTTACACTGACTTAGACTACACTATTTCACGTGTTTACAAACAATAGGACAATGAGATAACCAAATGGAGACGGAGGAAACCACAAAATTATTTCTTATAGGGATTCAACATGGAGGTTTTGGATCTGACGAGACATCTCTAAGTGCCACGAGTCCGATAAATCACATGTTGAAGATATAAGGTGTTTTGGTCTTAGGGCTCTTAAGAGACTACGCCCGAACAAGGTAGCCCGAAAGCACGGGAGCGTAGGGAACCAAAAAAACCTCCACTAGCATTCACTAGGCCATTTAGACATGTTGGCATAGTTGGTTTGGTCCCACACACTACCGTTTGCAAAATACAACATCTAGCAGCCTTACACTGACTTAGACTACACTATTTCACGCATTTGCAAACAATAGGACAGCGAGAGAACCAAATGGATATGGAAAAAACTACAAGAGGATTTTGTAGAGGACCCTGACATGGAGCTCTCAGATCTGACGAGATGTCTCTAGGTGCCACAGATTTTGAGAAATCACCCGTCGAAGATATGGTGTGATTGGGCCTCAGGGCTCTTAAGGGACTACGCCCGGATGAGGTAGCCCAAAACACGGGTAGTGTAGAGAACTAAAACAAATCCTCCACTAGTGTTCACAAAGTCATATGGACTTTTTGGCCCCGAAGATTCGGTCCCACAAGCTACCGTTTGTAAAATACAACATCTAGCAGCCTTACATTGACTTAGACTACACTATTTCACGCGTTTACAAACAATAGGACAACGAGAGAACTGGATGGAGACAGAGAAAACCATGAGAGGATTTTGTAGAGGGCTTCAACATGGAGGTTTTGGATCCGACGAGACATCTCTAGGTGCCACGGAGTTTGAGAAATCACATGTCGAAGATATAAGGTGTTTTGGTCTCAGGGCTCTTAAGAGACTACACCCAAACAAGGTAGCCCGAAAGCACGGGAGCGTATGGAACCAAAAAAATCCTCCACTAAAGTTCACCAGTCCATTTGGACATGTTGGCCTAGACGGTTCAATCCCACAAGCTATCGTTTGCAAAATACAACATCTAGTAGCCTTACACTGACATAGATTACACTATTTCGCGTGTTTAAAAACAATAGGACTGCGAGCGAACCGGATGGAGACGGATAAAACCGTGAGAAAATTTCATAGAGGGATTCAACATGGATGTTTTGGATCCAACGAGACATCTCTAGGTGCCACGGAGTCTGAGAAATCACATGTCGAAGATATAAGGTGTTTTGGTCTCAGGGCTCTTAAGAGACTACGCTCGAACGAGGTAGCCCAAAAGCATGGGGAGCATAGGGAACCAAAAAAATCTAGTAGCATTCACTAGGCCATTTGGACGTGTTGGCGTAGTTGGTTTGGTCCCACATGCTACCGTTTGCAAAATACAACATCTAGCAGCCTTACACTGACTTAGACTACACTATTTCGTGCATTTGTAAACAATAAGACAACGAGAGAACCGAATGGAGATGGAAAAAACCACAAGAGGATTTCGTAGAGTGCCCCAACATGGAGCTCTCGGATCTAACGAGACATCTCTAGGTGCACGAGTCCAAGAAATCACACACAAAGATATGGCATGATTGGGCCTCGAGCTCTTAAATGACTACGCCCAGACGAGGTAGCCCGAAAGCATGGGAAGCATAGGGAACCAAAAATAATGCTCCATAAGCGTTCACCTAGCCACCCCAACATGTTGGTGTATTTAGTTCGGTCCCACAAGAGTTTTTTTGCAAACTACAAAATGACCTCTGTGCACCCTACATAGCCTCAAACCGCACTATTTCACGTGTTTGTAAATAATAGCACAGCTGAGAGAACCTGATGGAGATGGAGAAAACCACGAGAGGATTTTGTAGAGTGCCCCAATGTGGAGGTCTCGTATCTAACGTGACATCTCTAGGTGTCATAGAGTCTGAGAAATTACCCGTCGAAGATATGGCGTGATTGGGCCTTAGGGCTCTTAAGCGACTACGCCTGAGACGGGTAGCTCGCACGGGGAGTGTAGGGAACCAAAATGAATGCTCCACTAGCATTCACTTGGTTACCCTAATGTGTTGGCATAGTTGGTTCATTCCTATGAGCTTCTGTTTGTGAACTACAGCCTCTGACAGCCCTACACTGACTCAAATTGCATTATTTCGTGTGTTTGCAAACAATTACACAGCGAGAGAACCGGATGGAGATGGAAAAAACCGCAAGAGGATTTCATAGAGTGCCCCAACATGGAGCTTTAAGATCTAAATAAATGTCTCTAGGTGCCACGGAGTCCAAGAAATCACCCGTCAAAGATATGGCATGTTTGGGCCTCATGGCTCTTAAGCGACTACGCCCGGACGGGGTATCCCGAAAGCACGAGGAGCGTAGGGAACCAAAACGAATGCTCCACTAGCATTCACCTAGCCACCCCAACATGTTGGTGTAGTTGGTTCAGTCCCATGAGCTTCTATTTGCAAACTACAGCCTCTGGCAACCCTACATTGACTCAAACTGCACTATTTCACGTGTTTGTAATGAGAGAACCAGATGGAGATGGAAAAAAATTGTGAGAGGCTTTCGTATAGTGCCTCAACATGGAGCTCTCGGATCTCACGAGACATCTCTAGGTTCCATGGAGTCTGATAAATCACATGTCGAAGATATGGCATGATTAGGCCTCAGGGCTCTTAAGTGACTACGCCCGAACGAGATAGCCTAAAAGCACGGGGGCGTAAGGAACCAAAATCAAGCCTCCACTAGCATTCACCAAGCCACCCCGACATGTTGGCATAATTGGCTTGGTCCCACAAAATTCCATTTACAAACTACAGCCTCTTGCAGCCCTACACTGACTCAAACTGCATTATTTCACGCGTTTGCAAACAATAACACAGTGAGAGAACCGGATGGAGACAGAGAAAACCACTAGAGGATTTCATAGACTACGAAAATCTAACTTTGAATAGCTAGAGTAATAGACTAAATCAGCATTCTATTTCTCACATATAAAATGAATTTCTACCTTCAAAAAAGCTATGGGTGAATCTTGATCAAAAATAAATTACAATTCTAAATGAGTTACAGTGCTCAATTATCAATATTTCATTACGATTTTCTTGCCCGAGTATGCTACTTTTGAAACTACCTGGTTTGGTTTGTGAAGTTGAAGTAGCTAGGATTAATAAAAATAATCAACTTGGCATGTTTTCCTTAAGATTATCCATGATTCTATCGACAACATCACATAGATCTTCCATTCCAGTTAAGTCGTGATCCTTCCATGCTTCCCATTTTTCATTTTCTTCCACTCGTATCTTCTTTTTAAGTTCTTCTAGATATTTTTGGGTAATCAAATTGAATCTTTATGACTTTTAGGAGGCATTTCTTCTTGAATCATAGTGACATCTTCACCTAATTTTTTTTCTTCATGATGTTCATTGTCATCTAAAGTTGAAGACTGAATATTTATATGGCCTTCGACTTCTTTTTGGGCACAAACAACCTTTTGTAATGTCCAAAAAAATTCAAGCTCTTCATTCTCTATTTGATTGAAGATATTCATTATTTCAAAATGAACAGTTGGAACATTGGTGGTCTCCTCAAAAAAACTAAGTTCATAGTCTACATAGTTGCATCCTATGGAAAAATCATTGAACATTGGTGGTTTCCTCCACCCATACTTTCGGGCTACCCGGTCCGGGCGTAGTCACTTAAGAGCCCTGAGGCCCAAACACGCCATATCTTTGACGGGTGATTTATCAGACTCTGTGGCACCTAGAGACGTCTCTTCAGATCTGATACCTCCATGTTCGAGCCCTCTATGAAAAACTCTCGCGGTTTTTTCCATCTCCATCTAACTCTCTCGATGTGCTATTATTTGCAAACGTGAGAAATAGTGCAGTCTGAGTCAATATAGGGCTTCCTGAGGCTGCAGTTTGCAAACGAAAGCTCATGGGACTGAACCAACTACGCCAACACATTGGAGTGGCCAGGTGAACGTTAGTGGAGAATTATTTTTAGTTCCCTACACTCCATGTGCTTTTGGGCTACCCCGTCCAGGCGTAGTCACTGAAGAGCCTTGAGGCCCAATCATGCCATATCTTCGACGGGTGATTTCTCAGACTCCGTGGCACCTAGAGACATCTCATCAGATCCGAGAGCTCCATGTCGGGGCACTCTACAAAATCCTCTCGGGGGTTTTTCCATCTCCATTCGGTTCTTTCACTATCCTATTGTTTGCAAACGCATGAAATAGTGTAGTCTAATTCAGTGTAAGGCTACTAGATGTTGTATTTTGTAAATGGTAACTTGTGGGACCAAACCATCTAAGACAACACATCTAAATGGCCTGGTGAATGCTAGTGGAGGACTTTTGTTGTTCCCTACGCTCCCCGTGCTTTTGGGCTACCTCGTTTGGGTGTAGTCTCTTAAGATCCCTGAGACCAAAACACCTTATATTTTTGACATGTGATTTCTCAAACTCCGTGGCACCTAGATATTTCTCATCAAATTTGAAACCTCCATGTTTAATCCCTCTATGAAATCCTCTCACAATTTCCTCCGTCTCCATCTAGTTCTCTCGTTGTCCTATTGTTTGTAAACATGCAAAATAGTGTAGTCTAAGTCAGTGTGAGGCTGTTAGATGTTGTATTTTGTAAACGGTAGCTTGTGGGACCGAACCGTCTGAGCCAACATGTCTGTATGGCCTGGTGAACACTAGTGGAGGATTTTTTTTGGTTCCCTACATTTCTCGTGCTTTCGGGCTACCTCGTCCGAGCGTAATCCCTTAAGAGTCGTGTATGTGAAAATTTTACATAATTAACATTCTAAATTACCTCTGTGAATTTATGTGTATGCATGGTGCTCGCCACCTATGGTCGGGATGAAGATGCACCTCCCGCGTGTTGTAATATCAATGCATGTACATGTACGGATACAATTATTTCAAAAATTTAACATATATAACTAAATCAGCACTCCAAACTTTTTGTAAGACACATAAAAAAATAACAAATTTACCTATGAAGGTGACGTCGATGAATGTAATCCAAATGTCTCACTCAAAAGGAAATCGACATAGTGAAATTATCATGTTCACCCCTAGCACCAGTGTGCCAAATCGATACGCATGAAAGTATCATCCTCCTTGGGCCCCAAACATATGCTACCACATGAGCGAGCAAAATGTGCCCTCATGCTAGTACTCCCTAAGGGAATACTCACTGTGTACCTCTGCGAGCATCCGGCTCAAATATCCATCATATGTCGAACAAGGGTCACGAGATAGCCGCTTAAGTGCGAGGAGTGTATCAATCTCTACTGTCTCCTTCACTACTTGAGGTATAATCTTAGGGTGAGGGGGCTTCTATGCGGAAATCTACCTGCTTTGAATAGGTGCACATTGTGCACACAGTCGATCTTGTGTAGATCATTTTCCTCGGCCCTGGAAATCTTAGAAATCAAAATAATTTGGGATATCATTGAGGATAAACTCACAATAGAGTTTCCTCATAAAGTATAGTGGCACCTCGTTGTTATTACAAGGTAGAAAATCAAACACCATCCACCATCGGTCCCAAAAATTATTTTTAATCAAATTATTATTGCACCAATGGATGGAAAATCCTTTACATGTCAGCGGAACAGAAAATTAGTGTGGGGGTCCGTGAATAAGGTGCATATGAGTTCTTTTGAAATTTCTTTTTTCTTTACATCCACATATGACAATTTGTTGGAATAATAAACCCTACAACCCTCTTTGTAAGTTGTCGATGATCAATTTGCCCGTTCGCGCGTCGATTTGAATAAGTAATGTCTCCAATGTTTTTGCAAGAGAGGCACAAAGTGGGGGTTTGTAGATTGTGAATCCCTCATTGTTTTGATTAAATCTTCAATTTTAATTTTGTTTTTAACTATTTTGGCTGCTAAATCTTCTTGACTGCCCCGGGATGTTGAGTAATTGTGGGAGTGTCGGAAGGGATGATAGGAATATCAGGGTTTGGTTGTGGTTGATTCCCTCGACCTCTAACTGTAACAATAAAAAATATGTATTCAATTAAAATTTTAATCTATAATTATCATATTTCAATGCAATTTTGAGAAGAGAATTGTGCTTACCTCTTCTCCGTGGTGCCATCGTCGATTCATATCTTCTCGGTGATCCAGAAATGATCCTTTGAGCTTGAGATCCAACTGAATGAAAAAACATGAGGGCACAATTAAGATTTGAAACTCACATTTGAGAGAGATAAAATGATAGAGGCTCAGGCCTCTTTTTTCTTTATAGTAGGCATAATGCTCTCTGTAAGTTGTCCAAAAAATAAGAAAATTAGTGTGGGGGTCCGTGAATAAGGCGCATATGAGTTCTTTTGAAATTTATTTTTCTTTACATCCACATATCACAATTTGTTGGAATAATAAACCCTACAATCCTCTCTCGTAAGTTGTTCAACGATCAATTTTCCCCATTGCGACGTCAATTTGAACAAGTAATGCCTCCAATGTGTTTACAAGAGAGGCGTGGTGGGGGTTTGTAGATTGTGCATCCCTCATTGTTTTAATTAAATCCTCAATTTCAATTTTTTTTCAACTATTTGGGCTGCTAAATCTTCTTGACTACCTGAGGGATGTTGAGAAATTGTGGGAGTGTCGAGAGAGATGTCAGGAATAAAAGGGTTTGGTTGTGGTTGATTCCTTGACCTCTAACTGTAATAATAAAAATATGTACTCAATTCAAATTTTAATCTATAATTATCATATTTCAATGTAATTTTGATAAAAGAATTGTGCTTACCTCTTCTCTGTGGCACCATCGTCGATTCAGATCTTCCCGTGATCTAGAAACGATCCTTTGAGCTTGAGATCCAATTGAATGAAAAAATGTGAGGGCACAAAATAGGTGAAACTCACATTTGAGGGAGGTAAAATGATAGAGGCTTGGGCCTCTTTTTCTTTTATAGTAGGTATAATGTGTACGTGTTATGATTTGATGATTCCCGAGCCAAAAAAATTAAAACGTGAGCACGTTTTAACACAACATGTATGCGTTTTACTTTTTTCATATTCTTGTCTACGTTTTAACACAACATGTATGCGTTTTACTTTTTTCATATTCTTGTCTACTTTCTGGCCCCCCAACTTTGTGCACTTACCCTGCAATGGCTTGACAAATCTGAAAAGTTGTATCCATGAGGAGGGTACATATTCAATAGGAAAAGAATTGGTTAATTTCACCAAATATAAATCGGTGGCATATCAATTAAAAGATGGAACATAACCTAAGAGGTGTGAGCTTGTTAGAAAACAATTACATGTATCGAATATATGGTCAAATTCGAGAGCAAATTTTTATAAGTATGAAAGAAACACACATAGAGCTCGATGGTTGGATGAACAATTCAAGTTAAACAATGACACATTTCCACTTGGTACTATTGTTTCAATAGTTGACTTCACAGAGAATTACACATTGTAGCCACAAATAGAGGTTCATCTCAATATTATAACTCGGTGCAAGTTTCTATTTTTGTGCTTATAGCATTCATGCACTCTCCGAAAGCACCGAGCAAGATCAAAAATGTTAAGAGAGTATCATTTCTACATCGTGATGATCGGACACATTCTGCTGAATATGTACAAGGGTGTTTCCAGATGTTTTATGTGAACTTGAATGAGAGGAACATTAGTTTCGATCAAGATTACATTTGGTCGGATAACCGCACATCACAATTCAAGAATGCATAAATGTTTTATTGGCTAAGCGAGAACGCACAAAGAAATAAATGTACAACATATCTAGAGTTTTACTTGAGGTAGTGCATAGAAAAGGAGAGCATGATGGCACATGAGCATATGTGAAAAGAGCACTTGCAAGAGAAGAGTTAAAGTTCAAGGATGGTGCTAAATTTACAGATGTAAAAAATATTATTGATTGGTGTGTCAAGAATATGGGCCATGAATATCAAGAGAGATCAATAGTTCGTAGATATTTTTGGTTTATAAATGAACAATATCTGGAAAACTTTGAAGATTATATGATAGTTCTGAGAATCAAGTGATATGCACTCATTCCGTAGTTTAGATGCGAGATGTTTGGACTATTTATACTAGGTGCATGACATGTTTTTGTATATCATGCATTGATTTTACGTGGAATTAATGTGAGTTACTGATAGTGGGTGGATGAATGGACTTGTAGACCTCTAATTCCACTCGACACACATCAAGTTCCATGAGCATTACAACTTGCAAGGTCTTTAAATTAAATGACAACATCACCTAACTTTGACCAAGTCTCTGATTTAGTGCAATAAGGTACATACATATATGTACATGTCATATTTTAGATTTATAAATTATTAAATGGTCAACTCTTAATGTATTTATAAATTGACTAAACAGCTTTTACTTTGTAATACATAGGGCATGTTTTTACGATTATTGCAACGAAATTTAATGAAAAGGAACATAGTACTTATTTTCTCGTTATGTAGAGGGGGAATATTTGACTTCCACAGTCATTGATGGTGAAGACCTTTAGTATCCCACTAGATCGGTGGTAGTCACCGGAACTTGGCTTGACGATATCCTATCAAAAATCAAACATTTGGTTATTTGAAGACTATGAAGTACATCGGAAGATACTTCACCATTCACATTTGGTCCTTGCAACAAATATTAAATTAATCAAATATCAAGTTTGGCCATCAAACAAATATGTGGAAGGTTCGTGAATCGATCATGAAGCAATTCTTTCTCTTGTCAAGAATAGAGTTGATCCTTGCGGTTCACTGGATTGAATTTACAAAGATATGTTCTTCATGAATTTAATTTGAATATTTATTTAAATGATTTTGTTTAAATTTTGTATGATTTAAAATTCTATTTAATTGTTTAATAACATGTTTATGTAGGTTAGTGGTGCCAAAAAGCTTCCACCTTCACATGGTCGGCATCATTAGTAGAGAATTTATTATTCTCAAAGCCAAGTGAAGCTAAGAGAAACTAAATATTATAAAGGAACAACAAACAGAAATTCTCATTTCACCACCTATATTGTAAAAATATTTTTTTAAATTATCATTTCACCACCTATATTATATGAAGCACCTATATTATTCAGTGATTGGGAATAGACAACTTTATACTTGATTCAGATCAGTAGTATTCCGCGTTTGCAAAACAGTAGGGCAATGAGAGAACCGAATAGAGATGGAGAAAAACCGAGAGGCTTTCGTAGAGGGCCCCGACATGGAGGTATCGGATCTTGTTGGAACATAATAATTAAGTGGTATGGCCAACCCTTAATGTATATGGGTCCATCACTAATATATAGGTTAATATTTAATGATACAAAATATTTATATTTTTATTATTAAATATGCTAACCAAGGTATATGTTTTAGGTTAAATATTTAATATCATGAAATGATTATATTTCTAATATTAAATATTATAAACCTAGGTGTATGTGTCAACTATTTTAGGTTGAAAAGGTGGGTCGAGAAACATACCCGATCACGTTATATAAAAAGGACTTTAGGTCTTCATTTGATATATTCAGGAAATATATCAAAGGTGTGCAAATCAAGTGATTTGGTTTTACCCTTGGTAAATAGAGTTTCAAAGGATGAGGTGATCTTACTAGATGTAAAATAAGTTCTCTGAAGTAAAAGGTTATTTTCAAAGTGATTTTACCTTATTGGGGTTTTCCACTATAAATATTGTGTCACCTGTGTTATTTATTTCCTGTAAGTATTTATTTATTTACTTATGTTATGATGTAATATTTATTGTAACATTATGTAATATGTAAGTTGATTAAATTCGTATTTATTAGAATCCTCAAATTCTAATATAGTAACAGAGTGAGGTAAATTAAATAAATTAAGATCAAATGTTGTGTATTTTATTTATTTAATTTGTACGGGTTTTTTCAACCAACTCGAAAGGGTATTTAAAAGTATCTCGGTCCCCTTCTTTTTTTCCCCAATTTATTTTAGCATTATATTTGTGCAATTAAACTCTCGGTAAACATTTTAGGATTTTTCAATTTTAAATCCCTATTTTGGGGGAGATGTAATATGATATGATTCTAACTTTCATTTACATTTTGTAAATTATGTGGAATTAATGTTTGTTTGGAGATTGATGTGTGCACAGTGAAAGGGGCTTCAAATATTTACTTGCATGAAAATCACATACGAGAAAAGAAAATATTTAATACTATATAAAATAATTTTCATGTTTTCTATAATTTCAAATGTTTGTAGGTTAAATATTTCGGAAGGTAAATTCATACCCGTGTTCTTTGGTCTCCTCTAAAAGGATTCGATTTGAAAAATTATAGTTTATAGTTAATCTATAACTATATCCTATATACTTTGAAAACTACATTATTATTTTTAAATAAATATATATAATATAAAATAATGTTTATATAATAATTTATATAAACATCATATTAAAATTTATATAGTTTTGGAAAAAAACTATATATTAAAGTCTTTAACCATATTAAAATTACATGGGATTGAGGGAAGAGTCAATAGACCATGTTCTAAGCCTAAATTTAAATCATATTTAAACTTAACTTATAAATCTAGGCATATATAGCTTTAAAAAATAAACAAACCTAAATTTGAATCATATTTTTTATATATGGTTAGTTTAAACCGCTTAAAATATAAATTTTATAAGATTTGGTTTATATATGTTTTAAAAAACTTAAGTGCTTACTTTTTTTTGAAAGGGGACCTGTGTTTATTACTTGGCCATGCAAGGATTACTTTTTAAATCTTAATACTCATTAAATAAAACCTAACATGTGTCCCTAACTATTTATATTATCCATGTAAGCGGGTGGCCCCATTCATTTATATCTTATAGTTTATAAAAACTATATAAATAAACATATTTAAAAGTTTTCTTTTATATAAGAGTGGGAGTGGAGAATAAAATTAGATAATATCTCAGGTACAAATGTGGAACTCTCAAATATAAATGGAGAATTAAATAAAAGGGGGCTATTTTATTGGTGGCTCACGTGAAGTGTGGTAAATATTTATTAAAATATTGGTAGTTATAGCCACATAAAAGTTTTAATAGCTTAAGAATTATATAAAATATTTTGTAATATTTCCATAGTTTTAAATGTGTGTGGGGTAAAATTAAGAGTAAATGAAGGGAGGAAACAAGGTTCATGAAAATAGGGATTTCAATTTATTTCATTGGTTAGGTAAAATTACTTGTCCCCTCTGTAAAATATGCAGGTTAATCTATACTCTCATAAATCTACTTGCACACGGTAAAATTCTTTTAATCTGTCTATGTCCTTTAAACCCCTTTAATAAGGGTTATGTGTTTTTTATATATAAAAAATATCTTGTAGTTTATAATTTTTATGAACTATATGTTGTTTTTTATTTACATTTTATAAACTATATATATTTTTAAAAGTATATATTTTTACATTATATATTATAATGTGTTAAAATATAACCTCCTAATATTATATAGAAGAAGAAATTCAGAATTTCACATTACGGAAATACACAAGTTTCGGCTTCATTAAATTTGTGATCAAATGACCGTCGCGATAAATCAAACATGAGACAATATGATGGTTATTTAGACATCAAATTTAAGCTCGTAGTTCTAAGAAACTTTCAATGTATTAAAATTAATGGTCAAATGACCGTCATGTGAGACCAAAAAATAAGCCATTATGATGATCATTTAGATGTCAAATTTAAGCTGGCCAAATTTTTATCTACATTAATTTTTTCATAAATTTGAAGTTATACATTCTTAGGGGTCTCTTCTTCATTTCTATATGGTGGAGATATTTTTATATAAATCGGGGTATAATGCATAGCCCTTTATATTGTGGGTTATTATTTTGATCGTGGGAGGTTAATTAATATGCATCGTAATGACAGAATTAGTTATGATCAAATAGTTTCTTTAGATCTATAAAATTTAGATTTGATTCTATTAAAAGTGTTATTTTTATCATCAAGAAATATGTATCTAACTCTATAGTACATTATATATTATAATGGGGTGTGTTTTACAAGTTTAGGAGAATAATGGCATCCAAATATTTTTCGTCTTGATAAAACCTAAATCCTGAATGAAACCAACTACAACATTTGGGTCAAAACAAAATTTATGACAAAAAAAATCTAGACGATTGTTTCTAGATCCGAGGTTGCTCTCACTAGTTGTCAAGTAACTGTAGATAACATGAATACATTCTTGCAACAAATGCAAGAGGATCTTTCTATAATTCTACGCAATGTGAACAATTTACCTTCTACACATTGGTAATATCAAACATCCGAAAGAGGTATGGACACAACTAAAATCCATGCATGAAGGATACTTGGTATATCAAGGATAGTAATGAGATTACAATAGCTGAAGGAATTCAAATAAATGGTCTGTATATTTTTGATGATTTATCTTCTGCATCTTGTTTTATATCTCAAAGTTTGAATAATTCAAAACTATGGCATGAAAGGTTAGGACATGTTAATTATCGAAGCTTATATGAAATGTCTAGATATAATCTCTTTGAAAAGTTTACATGTGTTGTCTTCTTCTCTTGAAGTTACTTTATTAAATACTTATAAATGATGGTTTTGATTCTGATTTAGTAAATGGTCATGATGATATTTTGATGTTATAGATGTTTCTAAAACTCTTATCTTCTTAGATAAGAAATTAAATTGGGCTCAATCTATGTTAGAAATTTCAAATCCTATTAACCTTAGGAAAATGACCAGAATCCATCATATGTACCATGCATTAATTACCTTGTATGAACTTGATCCGTGAAGTATTATAGGGTCTAGGTGGATATACAAAGTAAAATATAATGTTGATGGTAGTATTAACAAACATAAAACTAGACTTGTTCTTTAGAGCTTTCACTCGAAACTGGTATTGATTATGTTGAGACATTTCATGTAGCTAAAATGAGTACTGTTAGGGTCTTATTTGTAATTTCCGCTCAATTTGGGTGGGAAATCCACCAAATGGATAAGAAAAATATTTTTTTGAATTATGATTTAAAATAAGAACTTTACATGTTTCAACCTAAATAATTTGAAGAAACTAATAAAGAAAACTATGTTTGTAAGTTGAGAAATCTTTGTATGGTTTAAAACAAGCTCTCGAGCTTGGTATGTAAAAATTATTTCCATCTTTAAATTGTTAGGTTTTTTTAATTATTCTTCTAATAATGATATATTCATTAAGTAATAAGACTCACATATTATCATTATATATATATGTTGATGATTTTCTTATGTCAGTGACGATTATGATTTAATTCATAGAATTACTGAGAGAAATTGAAGCAATACTTTGAAATGAATGAGTTAGGTCTCTCACATCATGTTATTTGTATTATTGTATTTCATTCTATTGTTATTTTTCAAAACATAATATGCAACCATTGTATTGAAAAAGTTTCTTTTGATTGATTGTAAACTATTTTTTACTTCAATGGAAGTTGTAATAAATATTGATCCTAAATCTGCATATAAAAAGGTTGATCATATTTTAAATACGTTGTTAGTTGATATTTTGATTTATCTAACTATAACTAGATCGATATTTCTGTACATTAGGAATTACTTCAAAGTTTATGCAGAACCTTTTTAGAGATCATTGGAATCTTACAAAAAGAATTTTTAGATATTTGAAAGGAACAATCAATTATGGGTTGCATTATAATAAGAATGAAAATGCTATCTTATATGGATTTTTTGATTCCAACCATACTGATGTTGTGTTATAAAATATATTGGATATGTGTTCAATTTTTTTGGTGTAGGAACCATTACTTGGAACAACAAATATAATCAACAGTCTCCATTTCTTCTACTGAGGTAGAGAAGTACAATGGAAGAAGTAAAGAAGTCATGTGGCCGTAATGGTTATTGGTAGAGATACACATGTAAGCTAAATGAAGTATTTATCTTTTATGTGGTGGTCAAAGTTGTATTACTCTTGATTAATAATCCATTTCAACATCAGAGGATGAAGAATATTGAGATACATATACGCTTCACCTGTGAGAAGGTGTAAAGTGATGAGATAAATCTCAAGTTCATGTTGACTAAAGAGCAGGTTGTTGACATCTTCACAAAGTCCCTGAGTGCTGCAAAGTTTTGTCACTTTCATGAAAATCTTGGATTGTCGAGTTTCCATTGAGGGGAGTGTGCATGACAATGTCACCTCCTAATGGAACTTGGTTTTTGTAAAAATACCTTTGGGCATATGTAAAAGACCTTCGGGAAAGTGTAAAAAAAGACCTTTGGGCAAGTGTAAAAAGACCTTCGAGCATGTATACCTCATTGGCTTCTTTTTTAGAAAGAAGTGTAGAAAGATCTTAAAGGCGATCTTCAGTAAACTCTTTAGTGCTATTGATTTTATTGGTAAACATCTAGTACAAGCATATTGTTAAGGAGGTCCTTGGTTGTAAAGGCTCTTATATACTTGGGTTCAATAACCTTTTATGAGAACCTGTGAGAACATGTAAAACTCACAAATCATACTTAGCCACTGATCATGGGATGATATTTGGGATTCCAAATCCTTTTGTACCAAAAGGTAATTTGAGTATGATGAAGGTGTTATAATTCATTCAATGATATGCTAGCCTAAAACCTTTATGGTTTAAGGATTGTAAATTTGTAGTGTACCACGGGCAGGTAATCTATTGGCATATGTTATGTTATCCCACTTATAATTAAGGGGGAGTGTTGGAACATAATGATTAAGTGGTTTGGCCAACCCTTAATGTATATGGGTCCATCACTAATATATAGGTTTATTTAATAATATGAAATATTTATATTTATTATTAAATGTGTTAACCTAGGTATATACTTTAGGTTAAATATTTAATATCATGAAATTATTATATTTCTAATATTAAATATTATAAACCTAGGTGTATGTGTCAACCATTTTAGGTTGAGAAGGTGGGTCGAGAGATATACCCGATCACTTTATATAAAAATGACTTTAGGTCCTCATTTAATATATTTAGGAAATATATCAAAGGTGTGCAAATCAAGTGATTTGGTTTTACCCTTAGTAAATAGGGTTTCAAAGGAAGAGGTGATCTTACTTTGATGTAAAATAAGTTCTCTCAAGTAAAAGGTTATTTTCAAAGTAATTTTACTCCTATTGGGGTTTTCCACTATAAATATTGTGTCACATGTGTTATTTATTTCCTATAAGTATTTCGTATTTACTTATGTTATGATGTAATCTTTATTCAACTATTTATTATAACATTATGTAATATATAAGTTGATCAAATCCATATTTATTAGAATTCTCAAATTCTAACGAGATCTAACGATACGTCTCTATGTGCCACTTGAGTCTGAGAAATCACCCGTCGAAGATATAACGTGTTTTGGTCTCATGGCTCTTAAAGGACTACGCCCAAACGAGGTAGCTCGAAAGCACAGGAAGCCTCCATTAGTGTTCACTTAGACACTTGACATGTTAGTGTAGTTGGTTCATTCCCACAGATTCCATTTGTAAACTATAGCGTCTAACATCTATACATTGACTCGATCGTAATATTTCATGCGTTTGCAAATAGTGTGACATCAAGAGAACCGAATAGAGATGGAGAAAACCGCGAGATGATTTTGTATAGGGCCCCAACGTGGAGGTCTCAGATCTAACAAGATGTCTTTAGGTGTCACAGAGTCCAAGAAATCACCCATCGAAGATATAGCATGTTTTGGCCTCAGGTCTCTTAAGAGACTACGCCTGACGCAGGTAGCCCAATAGCATGGGTAGCATAGGGAACAAAAAAATCATCCACTAGCATTCACTGGCCACCCCGATATGTTTCCGTAGTTGTTTTGGTCCCACGAGCTTCCGTTTGCAAACTATAGCATCTGGAAGCCGTACACTAACTCATACATCTTTGTAGTATTTTACGTTTTAGCAAACAATAGGACAACGAGAGAACTAAATGGAAATGGAGAAAACCGCGAGATGATTTTTAGAGGGCCCCAACATGGAGGTCTCGATCTAACAAGACGTCTCTAAGTGCCACAGAGTCTGAGAAATCACCCATCGAAGATATAATGTGTTTTGGCCTCAGGGCTCTTAAGGGACTACGCCTATACGAGGAAGTCCGAAAGCACGGGGAGCGTAGGGAGCTAGAATAAAGCCTCCAACAGTGTTTTCCTTGCCACCCGATGTGTTGGCATAGTTGGTTTGGTCCCACAATCATCTGTTTGCAAACTATAGCATTTGGCACCCTACACCGACTTAGACCGCAAATATTTCACGCCTTTGCAAACAATAAGACAGCGAGAGAACTGAATGGAGATGAAGAAAACCACGAGAGGATTTTGTATAGGGCCCTAACATGGAGGTCTTGGATCTGACGATATATCTCTAGGTGCCACGAAGTCTGAAAAATCACCCGTCGAATATATAGTGTGTTTTGGCCTCAGGGCTCTTAAGAGACTACACCCGAACGAGATAGCCCGAAAGCACAAGGAGCGTAAGTAACAAAAAAATGCTCCACTAGCATAAACCAGGCCACCCCAACATGTTGGTATAGCTGGTTCGGTCCCACAAGCTACCATTTGTAAAATACAACATCTAACTGACCTTTTTGCACCGACTTAGACTACACTATTTCGAGTGTTTGCAAAACAATAAGACAACGAGAGAATTGAATGGAGATGGATAAAACCATGATAGGATTTCGTATAGGGCTACGATGTGGAGGTCTTAGATCGAAAATACATCTCTAGGTGCCACGAAGTACAAAAATCACCCGTCGAAGATATAGCGTGTTTTGGCATTACACTCTTAAGGCACTACGCTCGACGAGGTAGCCCAAAGCACGTGTAGCGTAGGGAACCAAAAAAAATCCTCCATTAGCATTCACTAGGCCATCCAGATGTGTTGGCCTAGAAGGTTTGGTCCCACAAGCTCACTGTTTACAAAATACAACAACTAGCAACCTTACACCGAGTTAGATTACACTATTTTGAGTGTTTGCAAATAATAGGACAGCAAGAGAACCAAATGGATATGGAGAAAATTGTGAGAGTATTTCATAGAGGGCTTCAACATGGAGGTTTTAGATCTGACGAGACATCTCTAGGTGCCATGGAGTCTAAGAAATCACCCATCAAAGATATAGCATGTTTTGGCCTCAGGGCTCTTAAGGGACTACGCCCAAACAAGGTAGCCCAAAAGCACGAGCAGCGTAGGGAACCAAAAAAATCATCCACTAACATTCACCATGCCATCTGGATGTGTTGGCCCAAACGTTCAAATCCCACGAGCTACCGTTTACAAAATACAACATCTAACAACCTTACACTAACTCAGACTACACTATTTCGCGCGTTTACAAACAATAGGACAACGAGAGAACCGAATGGAGATGGAGAAAACCACAAGAGGATTTCATAGAGGGCTTCAACATGGAGGTTTCAGATCTAACGAGACATCTCTAGGTGTCATGGAGTTTGAGAAATCACATGTCAAAGATATAAGGTGTTTTGGTCTCATGGCTCTTAAGAGACTACGCCCGAACGAGGTAGCCCAAAAGCACAAGGAGCATAGGGAACCAAAAAAAATCCTCCACTAGCATTCACCAGGCCATTTGGATGTGTTGGCCCAGACGGTTTGGTCCCACAAGCTACGTTTGTAAAATACAACATCTAGCAGCCTTACACTGACTTAGACTACACTATTTCATGTGTTTGCAAACAATATGACAACGAGAGAACCGAATGGAGATGGAGAAAATCGTAAAATGCTTTCATATAGGGCCCCGACATGGAGGTCTTGGATTTGATGAGACATCTATAGGTTATACGGAGTCCGAGAAATCACCCATCGAAGATATAGTGTGTTTTGGCCTCATGGCTCTTAAGGGACTACGCCGGACGAGGTAGCCCGAAAGCACGGGTGGAGGAAACCACCAATGTTCAATGATTTTGCCACATGATGCAACTATGTAGACTATGAACTTAGTTTTGTTTGGGAGACCACCAATGGTCCAACTGTTCATTTTGAAAGAATGAATATCTTCAATCAAACAGAGAATGAAGAGACTGAATTTTTTTGGACATTACAAAAGGTTGTTTGTGCCCAAAAAGGAGCCGAAGGCAATATAAATTTTTAGTCTTAAACTTTAGATGACAATGAACACAGTGAAGAAAAAACATTAAGTGAATATGTCACTTTGATTCAAGAAGAAATACCTCTTGAAAGTCATAAAGAGTCAATTTGATTACCCAAAAACATCTGGAAGAACTTAAAGAGAAGATACGAGTAGAAGAAAAGGAAAAATCATAAGCGTGGAAGGATCACAACTTAACTGGAATGGAAGATCTATGTGATGTTGTCGATAGAATCATGGATAATCTTAAGGAAAACATGCTAAGTTGATTATTTTTATTAATCTCATTACTTGAACTTCACAAATCAAACTAGGTAGTTCCAAAGGCAAAGATATTGGCAAGAAAAAGCTGTAATGAAGTATTGATAATTGAGCACGAAACTCGTTTAGAATTGTAATTTATTTTTTGATTGAGCATTCACCCATAGTTTCTTTTTTGAAGGAAGAAATTCATTTTATATGTGAGAAATAGAATGTTGATTTAGTCTATTACTATGACTATTTAGGTTAGATTTCTGTAGTTGTTCAATGAAAGTTTGAAGCTCTTCAGTACTAACATGGAAAAATTTTCAGGGCCCTACGAAAGCCTCTCGCGGTTTTATCCATATCCATCTGGTTCTCTCATTGTCCTATTGTTTGCAAACACATGAAATAGTGTAGTCTGAGTCAGTGTAAGGCTACCAGACACTATATTTTACAAATGGTAGCTCGTGGGACCAAACCGTTTAGGCCAACATGTCTAGATTGCTTGGTGAACGCTAGTGGAGTCTTCGTTTTGGTTCCCTACGCTCCCCGTGCTTTCGGGCTACCTCGTCCGGGATGTAGTCCCTTAAGAGCCCTGAGGCCCAAACACACTATATCTTTGACAGTGATTTCTCGGACTTCGTGGCACCTAGAGATGTCTCATCAGATCCAAGACCTCCATATTGGGGCCCTATATGAAAGCCTCTCGCGGTTTTATCCATCTCCATTCGGTTCTCTCATTGTCCTATTATTTGCAAAGGCACGAAATATTGCAATCTGAGTCAGTGTAGGGTTGTCAGACGCTATAGTTTGCAAACGGAAGCTCATGGGACTGAACCAACTATGCCAACACGTCGGGGTGGCCTAGTGAACGCTAGTGGAGGATTTTTTTGGTTCCCTACGCTCCCCATGCTTTTGGGCTACCTCGTTCGGGCGTACTCTCTTAAAATCCCTGAGACCAAATCATGTTATATCTTCGACATGTGATTTCTCAAACTCCGCATGCACTCGAAGATGTCTCGTCAGATCCAAAACCTCCATGTTGAAGCCCTCTATGAAATACTCTTACGGTTTTCTCCATCTCCATTCGGTTCTCTCGTTATCTTATTGTTTGCAAACACGCGAAATATTACAATCTAAGTCAGTGTACGGCTACCATATGCTATATTTTGCAAACTAAATCTCGTGGGATCGAATTAATTACACAAACACATCGGGGTGGCCAGATGAACACTAGTGGAGGATTTTTTTGGTTCCCTATGCTCCCTATGCTTTCGCTACCTCGTCCGGGCATAGTCCCTTAAGAGCCCTGAGGCCAAAACACGCTATATCTTCGACAAGTGATTTCTTAGACTCCGTGGCACCTAGAGACATCTCGTTAGATCCGAGACCTCCATGTCGGGGCCCTCTATGAAATCCTTTAGCAGTTTTCTCCATCTCCATTTGGTTCTCTTGTTGTCCTATTGTTTGCAAATGCGCGAAATATTATTGTCTGAGTCAGTGTACGGCTATTAAACACTTTAATATAGTTTGCAAATGGAAGCTCGTGGGACCAAACCAACTACGGCAACATGTTAGGGTGACCAAGTGAACGCTAGTGGAGGATTTGTTCTGTTCCCTATGCTCCCGTGCTTTCGGGTTACCTCATCCGGGCGTAGTCCTTTAAGAGCCATGAGGCCAAAACACATTATATCTTCGACGGTGATTTCTCGGACTCTATGACACCTAGAGACATCTCATTAGATATGAGACCTCTATGTCGTGGCCTTATATGAAAGTCTCTTGCATTTTTATCCATCTCCATTTGGTTCTCCCATTGTCCTATTGTTTGCAAACGCGTGAAATAGTGCGGTGCCGAGTCGAGTGTAGGGATCTTATATGCAATAGTTTACAAATGGTAGCTTGTGGGACCAAACCATATGAGAAAACACATCCGGATGGCCTCGTGAATGTTAATGGAGGCTTTGTTTTGGTTCCTGTACGATGGAAAAGTGACATGCGAGCATGGGAATCTACAAGTGACTCTTCCTCACACTGACCTCCCGAGGTCGTGCAGACAGCCGGTGGGTATGGAATATATGTGAGATGCGAGACAAACTAGTTAGGCAATCTAATGCCTTGAATACGCACTAGCGGAATTTACGAGTCTAAGGCAAAGAAGGCCCTCCTAATTTGAACTGGTGTGATAGATCGGTCAGCAAGGATGACTACTCGAAGGCTCCAATCAATATCAATCTCTCGGCGTGATTTGATCTATAGGTTGTGGAATACGTGCAAAGTGACTGGGATAGTTTCGTGTATTTCTCCGAACAGGGTCATATGGTGGATGGTAAATATAGTCGACTCTATGGACGATTCTCTGGCCTAGTCCAGAACTCTCTAACTTTGTTAGCTGCTTTGTCTAACAAGGATAATTGTTCGATGATGATAGGTGGAAGTGGAGTAGACCGGAATACTAGTGTGCGTAGGCCAGTGTCTATGTCTAATTCTCCTATGGATTCATTGGGCTGTGGAATTTTTGGGTCACAACCGTAAACTCTTAGTTGTTGTGGACCTGTTATGGTCATGCATGAAATCAATTCCTAATCCCTAGTATCTAGTAATCGTATGCTTTCTCAGCTTCTATATTTAGGATCAATAACTATGTGATTTTCTCAGAATATCTTATAGTCATTCACGCAACCTGAACTCTTAGGCTAGTATCTATATCTGTAAGAGTGTCTCCTGCGCCTGGCTGTGGGACCAAAGGATCACAACCAAATGTTTGTTCTCTTTCAAGCCCTTCTACAGTCATATGAATGTTGCCTAGGGTAATCTGTAGTTTGGTTGATTTGACCAAAACGTGTGTGCTTGGTCGTCTTCTATGTTTAACCCGCTCAACTGGGAATTGATTTGTTGCAAGCTTACCGTTGTTCGAAAGACTTGGATCCTAAGATTTTGGTCTATATCAGTTATCGCTGTGATGAGATTGGGCTGAGGCATGATTGGCTTGAATACGTATTCCCTGGGCTCTCTAGGTCCCGTGATTGTCATACAAAAGCAACAATGTAAAACAAACTACAGTAAAATGAAATTTAACTATGTGAAGTGTATCTATAGCATATATGATTTCTCTATTTTTTTGTGTTTTCTGATGAACTTTATGAATTTAAGAAAGTAGCTATTTAAAATATCTAGAATTGATAGCTAAAATAATAACTTAAAACAAACAAAATAACCGAGTGTAGCTATTTGTCTGTGTAATTTGTAGATCTATTCTAAACAATGAAATAACTTATCTAATCTATTTGCAAGACTCTCTATCCTACCTCAGAAGTGAGGAGTGAATCATAGTTTCTTAGAAACTATCAATCCCCACAGCTTCCCTAGCAATATTGAGAGTAGAATTAACTGAAATAAAGTGATTGGCTACTTTATTTGATATATTTCTAACTAGAACTTTGAAAGCTAGAACCTGGATTCTGCAGAACAGTGGCGAATCCAATGGTGTGTGTGATCTTATCCCCTCAGTGTGATCTCCTCGTTCCTTCGTGTTCACGTGGATCCAGAAAAGCGTGTAATGCTAGCATCAACAAGTAGATATTGGGATAAAGGCAACTCGAATACTTGATCAATACAATGCGAGTAGGAGAGGGATAGCGCAAGAGTACAGAGCTTGGCTTATGCAATTCCTAGCGGGATCTATTGTGATTCATGCAACATAAAGCGTCCCGTAACTCCGAAACTATCTTGTTTGAGGAGAAAAAAATTGCAACTTTAATGGCTTCCTATTGAAAACAAGTTGTTCTACTCCAATGGATTGGATAAAATAATAGCGAGTGCTTGCACAAGATGGATATGTGGCTCACTAACAAGAAACAATGCTAACTAAGCATGTAATGAAAGAAACTAAGCATTCTAAGCAAAATGAAAACTAAATCTATTGCGAAAGAGAAATCGGAGGTACATTTTGAGGGGCCATTTGCTTGAGCACAAGCCAACTATTTATAGCATTTGCATTTACCCAAGGTAAAAACCAAATGGAACTCTTAAACTATAAACAATGGCAAAACACTATTCCAGGGAACCAAAATCATAAATGCAAGCTTATGGCGGTGAAAGAAAGCTGGTAAAACGTTGAAATTACGTGAGTCATGTTAAAAGAGCTTTCTGGAAAATGCGTAAAGGACCGCCGCCCTGTTCAAGGCGGCGGTCATGAGACCGCCGCCCATGCAGGTGGCGGTTTCGTTCAAGAGAAAAGGCCAAGAAAAGAGAGGAAAAGAGGAAAAAAGCACGTGGGGGCTAAGCGGGGCATGCGGGATGTTAACGCATACTTGGAGAGCTTTTTTGGATCCCGAACACCTTGCGAGGAGATCTGTATCATCATTGGGGCATGTGTCACGTTGTTCGCGGTCAAAGCTGCAGTACCTTACAATTTTGGGTACGTACATATTGCCCCCTCGGAGAAGCATTTTAGCCATGAAGAGGCGTAAAATGGTGGGTCCGAGTATGGTGGTCCCGAAATGGGAAGTTAGAAGTTATACCTGATACATCCGTGTGTTGAAATGACGCCGTCCAAAATTCCTGCTACCTGCAAAACGAAAAGAGAACTCAAGTGCAGATAGACACAATAGTTTGAAAAATAAACGCTAAAATAATAGGGAATGAGAACGTACCATTTGTGCGGGGATAGGAACTTACCTCCGTCGGCACTCCAAACCTGTGAAAAAGTCATTTAAAATGAATCAGGGTGCTATATATATGAAAGTGGGCCCATTTTCCTATTCATTTGTGCGAGTCGATTTGATTGATTTTGAGCTCTGGGACCCACGGTGACGGTTTATTGCATGAGTAGAGTCGAAACGTCCGTGACGAGATAGCGATCATACCTCCACGTGCAGAACATCGACGCGTGAGATCACAGGTTAGTTTTCTTTAGTTTATCCTTTTTACCCCCTTAAATTTGAAATGCTAAATATTTTGTCATGGGGGGGTAATTTTTGAAAATGTTAGTGTTAAAAGGTCCACCTAGGGCGCCTATTGGTAGGCTTTGTTTTTAAGTAAAATGGTCATTTTTTGCACTTTTTAGGCTTTTTAAGTTTAAAAACCCGCGTGGGTTTTCGAACCACGCCTGCCGCCTGCCAGGCGGTATGGCATTACATGACCACCGCCTGCTCAAGGTGGCAAGCACACAACCGGCACCCTTAAGGCGGTGGTTACAAAACCGCCTCTCTGCTCAGGGCGGCGGTTTTGCATAGAATGCAAAAGGATCATCTTTCTGAAATTGTTTTTGCTTTTCTAGCATTTCTACGTGTTTTCGTGACTTTTCCAGTGTTACTCAGATGCTAACTTTCTCTGTTTTGTGTGTTTTTGGGTGTATGCAGGCGAGAGAGGAGTATATCCGGTGGAGTAGAGAGAGGGAGTGTGATTGGCTCCCAGGGGTACTAGATGCCCTCTCACAGGATGAGGAGGACACTCTTCAGCGGGCTAGGATACTACGCATTTCACGCGTGCCCCATGTTACACCATCTAGTCACATCCTTTGTGACTTGTTCTCATATTGGGATGCAGATCGGAACACCTTCCGATTGCCAGGGGTCCGCGGTGAGTGGACTATTACATTGGAGGATGTCTATCGCATTCTGGGGGTCCCGATTATTGGGAGACGACTCACCTTAGAGACAGCAGGTTCACGAGCACGGTTGCACAAGGGCTACATAGATGGGAGATGCAAACATCTCCATAGGGTCGAAGAAGGGGTTAGAGTTCGATCCATTCCTAGCTTGCCCATCCCCTTACTTCGCCAGGCCATCATGGGGATCCTTGCCTTGAGACTGATCGGGGACAAGGGAGGAGATACATTATTATACTGTTGGTCCCCCATTATTGCACAGATAGAGGGACACGGTCGGATATATGCCTGGGGAATAGACATTCTTGGGACCACCTACCACGACTTATACAGGGTAGTCCGTTTACAGGGGCAGTCCTTGAGCCACCCGACCCTGGTTATGAGTTGGGTCTATGAGCACTTCATCCCCTACGGCAGAGGTGTAGAGGTGACAGACCCCAGCTATGAGGGCAGCCAGATGGACATACATGTCAGTGCTTAGAGCACATCATCGCCCGAAGCCTTGCCTCCCGACTCACTGCTAACATGGAGGCCACACCATACCAAACTATGGCAGGTATATGGGGTGAGGAGGATCTTACCTTGATCTCCTGCT
Source organism: Taxus wallichiana var. yunnanensis (assembly GCA_018340775.1). NCBI lineage: Eukaryota > Viridiplantae > Streptophyta > Pinopsida > Cupressales > Taxaceae > Taxus > Taxus wallichiana. The sequence continues at coordinate 181,108,944 of CM031240.1, read as the reverse complement.
CCACCACAGGGCAGCTTATTGATAGAGTGGGGCGAGTGGAGATGCACCCCTTTGGCTGAGTTCCTCGGCGGCTTTGTCTTACCGTACATGGGTATGCTTCCCCAGTTGCACTAATATACGAGATCAGTCCGAGAGGCCAGAGGGGGGCCTAAAGGCCGGGGTTGGATAGTGGTTACTCCTGGCGTTCCTATTACAGCCAGGAGGATAGTACGTGTCAGAGGGAGAGCCAGTGCGCCCTGTGCACCTTTGCTTGAGATCACCGCGGGTCCTTTCCATGGCAGCAATGACCCCATTGAGGTATACTCTGAGTCTGAGGAGTTTACAGGGGGAGAGATAGAGGAGGATACCGAGGACAGTGATCCTAAGTGGCACGACACCTAGGATATCATGCAGGCAGAGAGGGCCGAGTAGAGTGCAGAGAGGGTGACTCTAGTTTCAGAGGAGCCACTCTCCCAGGGCCATGGGGAGGATGAGTCTGCATTGCGGGAAACTACATTGCTCCACCACAAGAGCATCCCCGCCGGTCGGTAGAAAGCAGATCTCTGGTGGCGCTGATCCCATAGATCCATCTTGGAGGCCTGGTGATCCGAGTAAGTTACCCTCTCTCCCTTTTAATGTTCGTTTCTTTGTTAGGATATCCTTAGTTGCTATCTTGTATTTTTAATTTCTTGTTTGGTTCCTAATTTGTTTTCTCCTTTGTTTGTAAAGACCGTCGATGAGTGGCGAGATTTGATTCACAGGGTATGCACTGATACCTTGATGATCCCCATGGAGAGGACCCGCGCAATGTTGTCCGTGGATGCGGGAGCCTTCAATAGCCGGTGAGACATACGATGTCTTCGCCTTCACTGCATGTGGCCAGGATGGTATCGACTCTCCGCACAGAGTTAGCGGGATATAGAATGGCCGAGCACCTGATGAGGATCCATTCTCGTGGTGAGACCGTGGCTGCCCCTCGGGATCCTGAGCCCTCTGTGCACTCAGAGCCGGCGTAGCCGGAGTCCTAGGCATGGGCATGCGCCTTCAAAGGGGTCTCGTAGGGATTGAGAAGCCACTTGGCTCTCGTAGTTTTTTGTATGATACATTCTTTTGTATATCCCAGGCTCTTTGAGCGTTTTGACCATGCCTAGTGCATGATGGCATTGTACATAAATGTTGATCATTTATATATATGTATATTTGTTTTGGATCAAACTCTTGGCATTCATGGCTCACTTTCTATTTCCAGTTTCCTTATGTATACTATGATGTATGTTTATATGTTTTTAGAATGTATGCAATGGTGAACAAATGATGCAAGTGTTTTACTTTCCTTTTTTGTATTTCATGATGCTGATATATGATGATGTAGATATAATGTGATTTTGAATCTTAGTTTCTGTAAGCAATTTTGGATACTTCATATTTGTTTTGGCAAAGTGATGAAAATAAACTGGTACGATGAATAGATAAACCTACCCCTACCCCCAACTCCACGCAACTAGTAAGATGCGAGGGCTTATCACCAAGAGTTGGGAAGGGCGCAAGTTATGAGATGTAGTGAAATGATAGTGATGGAAGACAGACAAAGCTTTGGTGGAACCAAATTAGGATACCACAAGTCCACTCCACGTGAGTGACTTCATAGTTTTGGATGCAACTTGCTTTGCGGTTTATCCAGACTTAGATCCTTAGATGGCCACATGGTAGACAAAATCTGGGTTTTTAGGATTTTAACTCTCTTGGGATCTTGAACATCTGATTCATTTGTTTTTGACTCAAAGCTTCAAGGTTTGAATTGTTTGTGTATGACCTTTTGCATTTATTTGTCAAGAGGACCCCCTACACTTTGCCCCATGCTACTAGTAAGAAGCATGGGTTTATCACTGTGGGAAAAGCATAGGCAAGTAAGGGCATTTCCATCCTTTCCCAACCCTACGTCACTAGTAAGAGACGCAAGCTCATCACCGAAGGTTGGTGGGGCAAGGAAATGTGTAAAATTAAATTTTTTTGTTTGATCAATGTTTGACTTGTTTATTTGAGTAAAATGTCAGTATGTGTTTATTTCCAAAGAGATATACATATGGGATAGATGTGACACCATGAAGCTTCTAGAACAGACCATAGGCAAGACACCTACCCTAAGAAGAAACCAAAAGTAAGAATAAACTTACAGATCTTGGTATGGTTACCGTTAAGACTTTGTCATGTCTAGCTTTATTTGATAAAATGATTCCAAGATAATTTGATGATATCATGAAAATGGAGAAGTATGATTAGAAATTTTATGCCAAAAACATCATGAGTTTGTAATGAATTGCTTTGAGAACAAAATTCCTTGATCACAATTTGTGTACAGAAACAAGCGGACAAAATGATCTTAATCTATATGAAGATGCAATGTAGATATATATATAAGTAGTGCTAGCTGCATTATGTGTAGAACCACTTGAGGTGCAAGGAATTGACTGTTTCGCCAAATTCCTCACCTTCCATCGTACATAAGAGGTATGCACCTTTCCATAGTCTCAAGTTATCCAAAATGTGCCCCCTGCTCATTTTGTGGCTAACTCCCTTTCATCTTTCCTTATCTTGTGCCTCAGACATAATATTTTGCTTTTCAGGCACTCAAAACCTTTGGAAATGACACCATTGGATAGAGCTCTTTCTCAGCTTTCCAAAAAGGTAAAGTTTTCCTCCTAACTCCATGTATTTTTGAAGTTATGGCTCGGTGGAGTTTTTTGGGAAAAGTTTCCCCTGAAAGGCCCATGGCCAATGAGATGCTCGCCATGTGGCACCTAGAGTGGCAGAGCACGGGAAATTTTGGAAAATTTTCCAAATGACCAAAAAGGTGCAAAAATTTGAATTTTTGCCCGCCAACCCGATTTGGCCCTGTTTTGCCCTAAAACTTCAAATGGCCATATCTTTCGATCCAGAGCTCGGTTTTTCACGTTCTCTATATCAATAAAAGCAAGTGAAATTCTCTACAAGATTTCAGGGTCAATTATGCATTTTGATGGATTTTGTAAAGAGAAAATTGGAAAATGTCTCTGTGCACGTGGTGATGAGCGAAATGACGTTTCAACCACTGCTTTTTAATGAAGAATGGCTCGCATTCTCTCCCAAAGATGGTTAAAAATGTCGGGAATGGGTCTATAAGGATGCCCATGCTATTTTGAATGCATTTTGGTCAATGATTGAACCTCTCCCATTCTTTCCCATGTTTCTCTCTCCGGCTCTGTCCTCAGCACCGTAAAAGCCGATTTGGCTCATTTTCAAAGGGTGGAAAATTCTTTGTGTATTGTAGGTCCCCTTTCTCACCTTAGAAGTGATTTTGGTGGAATATCAAACCTTTTCTAAGAGTCAGAACTTTATTTTTCCACTCAAGTGTTGTAATGCAAGTGATTTTGATGATTAAAATAACAATACAACCTCTGTGATTAGTTTTCATCCTTTGCCTGTGTTGTTTGGTTAATTTTTGATCCTTCATTACAATTATCAGTTTGTGCATGAGGTTCTTTATTGCATTTTTATGGACTGTGTCAATCTACAGAAGTAAAAATGCTCACCACTCCTTTGGTGCATCACCTATTAGCATTAGTTTTAGCTTTTTTGCATTCTCTATCTCTGTCTCCTTTGGAATTTAGGGTAGGGTTAGGAATATAGACCTCTGCAACTTGTAAGTGATAAATATGACCAGAGGAATTGAGGAACCAACCTCTAAACTAGAGATTCCTTTCTCATTTTGCAAGTCCCACACTTGGGGAAAGGATTCAATGTTGTGCAATCACACTGGATGCTAGTATGATCAAACTAGAAATCTGATCAACATCCAGGGGGTGCTGCTGATTTGCCACAATAGTTTTGGCACGCCCGGTGGGACATAGAAGTCTTCATCTTCATTGCAACAAAATTGATGTGCATTTGTTGCAAGTTTCTTGCTTTAAAAGAGCTATAAATTGCACATCCGGCGACTCCAAGGAAGAAGAATCACTGTTTTAGCAGTGGGCACTCTAAAACTCATGAGAAGAATCACTACAAGGTCAAGAGCTGGAGAAGAAGAGGTGTTGTTTGAATATCTGCAATTATCTCCAAGAATAAGGCAAAGTGGGAGGAGAATCCAAATGTCTCCATCTACACCAAAAATAACTCTCTCAACTCCTCCACCTAGTAGGCCTTTCATTCAATCAACAAGGATTCTAAGGCCAATCAGAATGGCACAAAACAACCCCTATGTCAATTTCACTGGCAGCAGCCCACTTGCTCTCAATGCACAAAATCCAATCCCAGTTGCAGCATTGAAGAACATTCCATACTTCACTGGAGAAAATCAGACCACTCCTGGTGATCATGTTAAGGATATTGCTAACATTTGTGCAATCCATGAGATCAATGAGATGCAAGTTGCTGTCAAACTGTTGGCATCTTCATTCAAAGGGAAAGCTTTGCAATGGTTCAGGAGTCTTGCCTCAGGTTCTATTCAAAATTGGAATCAGCTATGTATAGCCCTCCATGAGCAGTTTGGGGAAAAGGGAGACAACTTGTCCCTTTTGGAGCAGCTGACAACTATCAAAAGAGCTCCCAATGAGCAGCTGACTAATTTTAATTTCAGATTTCAAAGGACTTGGGAGAGAATTCCAGTGGTAGTCAGGCCAACAGCAGAAGGTGCTTTTCTTTATTACCTTAAAGCTTTAAATTCTGATATTTCTATGTTAATTCAGTCCATGGGAGGCACAACTATCCCCATTGCTTATAGCATTTCCATTAGAGCTGAAAATTGTTTGATTCAAGCTAGCAAGCTAGCTCCTAGGCCTCCAATGCCATTATTTCCAAGTTTAGAGAGCCCAAGTACTAGCCAAGTGCCTAATTTAGCTTCTATTCCCACTCCTAGAAATCAGAATTCAAGTGAAGCTTCCACTTCATCTTCTAGTGCCTCAAATGAACTTCAAGAAGTCATGAAGCAATTGCAAAATCTAGGTAATGAGCTGGTTACACTCAAAAGGCAGCAAGCTCAAGGTTTTAGACCTTCCTTCCAGCCTCAAGCTCAACCTAACAGCAGCCATATCAACCCCAAAGACCACCCAATCCAGCTGCAAACCTAAATCAAGCAAGGCCTCCCGCCAATACACCATTTCAGCCCTATAATCCCAATGCTACATCTGCCTCTAAAGCATTAGTGCCAGTACAAAACAATATAGCTCAAGAGTATGATTGGTGTTTCCCATGCAATGAACCTCATAACTAGTCCATGTGCTTCAACGGTGCCTTGAATCAAGCATTAATGGTGACAACAACTGGTGTGGAGGGTGAAGGTAGTCAAAGAAATGACCAAAGCAAAGAAGAAACATTCCAGCAAAAGAATCAACTCCAAATGATACCACACTTGTAAACTGGCAGGCAGAAGATTTTTGTGGCATGAACCAAACAGTTTCCCAAAGTGTTGCAGCCAACACAAGGTCAAAGAGGAGAAATTTGGGTGAAGAACAGCCATTGGCCCCAAGTAATTCACGACCTTCTGTCACTCCACAAACTATTGGCAAGCAAAATGCAATCCCAAGCACACAAGGACTACCTAAAACAGTTCCTAGGCCAACTCAAATGCCAGTTGTTGCTGCCCATATACAAGGGATGAATGTGCAGGCCAAGGGACAGCAAAAGGATACTTCATCCCCATTCAATATCATTGATCAGATGAAGAAGACAAATGTAAACATATCAATGTGGGAATCACTATCTATCCTAGGCCAAAGAGATTTGCTACAAGCTGCCATGAAGGACTGGTCAACTTCAAATCAGCAAGTCCAAATGCAAGAGAAGGTGCTCACAAATGCTACCCAGCCTGAGGGGAATCATGGAGGACAGCAAGGTAAGATGTTGAAGCCCCCTCCATTCTATGTTTCATTGATCATTGGGAACCAATTAGTACACAATTGCATGATTGATTCCGGGGCAAGTAGTTCAGTAATGCCCAAGCAAATAGTTGATCACTTAGGGAATTCAAGATGAAACCATATCCAAAGGGGTGGTACAATTGGATGGGACAACAAGAATAACAAAGCTTGGAGTGATTAAAAACTTGAGTCTTACTTTACATGCCTGTCCCAACGTGGTTGTTTTGCAAGATGTCTTAGTAATAGACCTTCCACCACTCTTTGCCCTATGTTTGTCAAGGGATTTCACAAACTAAGATTGAGGTTACTTGTCTCATTGATTGGTCACACATGTTGTTCGAACAAGATATGGAACCAAAGCCACAATCAGGTCCAACCTATTGCAAACTTTCACAAAGAGCCTTACACTCCAAGTCGATTAATGTCAATTGTTTAGCATTTGATCAAGAAGATCACCCAAGCACTGATGAAGCTGACACCAAGGTAGGAAGTATCCCAGATCTAACTCTTGATGAATGGGCAAGCAAGGTGCATGCTTTTGATCCTTATCAAGAAATAGAAGAATCTGAGCTAGGAGTCTATTGTATGCATAAAGAAAATCAGCCTATTCCTAGCATCACCAAGCCAGACCACAAGGATGAAAATGAGGTATGGCAGTTGTTTTTTGATGGATCAAGGAGTAGACAAGGTGCAGGAGGGGGAGCCATGCTGGTTTCACCTCAAGGAGTTACGTATTATTCAACTTTTAGATTTCAGTTTGCATTCTCTAATAACACTGCTGAATATGAAGCCTTGGTGCAAGGACTGCATTGGTCAATCAAAAGAGGGATAAAGAACTTGCAAGTCTTTGGTGACAATGAGTTGATTGTCAACCAAGTTAAGGGGCAGCATGTCTTTGTCAAGAATAATCTGCTCAAGTGCTACAAGAACAGGTGTGGGACCTCATTGAAGATTTTGAGGGCTTTAGCATAAAATCCATTCCTAGAAAAGAGAACCAAGTCATGCCGAGTGCTTGCAGCAGTAAGTTGGGGCAGCCTTTGACATTGTTGAAAGCATTCAAAAGACAAGGTACAACCAAACATCCATGTGATTGTGAGGCCTTCAAAGGCTTGATAACAATGTAAGCTAGCAAGTGTTTGAAAATGATTAGCAAATCATCCATTTCTTGCAAGAAGAGGCTGAATTCTCAACCAAAAATTAGGAAAAGTTAGATCAGCAGTATGGTGACCAAGTGGTGCAGTTAAGAACCAACAAACTACCAAAGGGACTTATTACTTTGGATTCCATTTTCAATCCTAATGATCAGTTTAGGAAGGAGAAAGCAAACATCCAAGTTAAGGGGGAAGATTCAGTGTCCATCTTGGTAGAAGAAAGCAAATCACTCCAAATTGGCAAGATGACAACTGAGCAAGAAAGGTATGAGTTCATACAACTTTGTCAAGAATTCTCTGATGTGTTTGCTTGGAGCTATGAAGATTTGAAAGGTTTCAATCCCAAGTTAGCTCAACACACCATTGAATTGGATCCAAATACTAAGCCCATCAGGAAGAAACAAAGGCCAGTCAACCCCCACATGGAGCCTCTCATGAGAAAAGAATTGAATAAGTTGATAGAATCAAGAATCATATTCCCTATCAAGCATTCTAGTTGGGTTGCCAACTTGGTTCTAGTCAGAAAGAAGAGTGGGGAAATCAAATTGTGTGTTGACTTCAGAGATTTGAATAGAGCATCTCTCAAGGATCATTATCCACTTCCTTCCATGGAGCAGATTTTACAAGTTGTTGCTGGCTCCGAGAGGTTTTCACTACTTGATGGCTATTCAGGGTATAATCAGATTATGGTGAAGGAAGAAGATCAGTTCAAGACAAAATGACTTTACAACTAAATGCGGAACTTATGCATACAGAAAATGCCATTTGGGCTGTCCAATGCCGAAGCTACCTTCCAAAGAGAAATAGACATGGCGTTCAAAGGTTTGATTAACAACATAGTGCTGATATATCTTGATGATATCACTGTTTTTTCAAAAAATACAAGCAGACCACCTCTCTCATTTGAGACAAGTGTTCCAAAGGTGCAGAAGATTTGGAGTCTCCTTGAATCCTAAAAAATGTATTTTCTTAGCTCATGAAGGAAAGCTCCTTGGTCACATTGTCTCCAAAGAAGGATTAGTAATTGATCCAGAAAGAGTTGAAGCCATAAGAGCACTACCATTGCCAAGCCACAAGAAGGCCCTCCAAAGTTTCTTGGGGAGAATAAATTTTGTTCGGAGGTTTGTCCCAGATTTTGCAGCCCTTGTCAAGCCCATCACCAAGATGTTAAAGAAAAGCATGGCTTTCAAATGGACAACAGAAGGCAAGGAGAGTTTTGAAGCAACCAAAGAAGCCATCTCTCAAGCCCCAACTCTCATCAACCCGGATTTCTCCAAGGATTTCATCCTCTATGCATTTGGGGGTGATGATACTATCTCTGCAATTTTGGTACAAGAGAACAAGGACAATGATGAGCAGCCAATTGCTTTCTTCAGCCAAAGCCTGGAGGACTATGAGGTGAGATATTCTTTCATTGAGAAGCATGTTCTTGCAGTAATCAGGAGCTTGAAGAAATTCAAGCATCTAGTTTCAAACAATAAGGTCCAATTGTTGATTTCTCATGCGGGTGTTAAAGACTTCCTCCTCAACAAAGACTTGAATGAAAAAGAGTAGGTTGGATTACTCGTGTCATGGAGTATGACATAGAGATCAAGGTCACCAAGTTGGTCGAGGAAAAGGACTGTGGCGAGAGTAGCTGATTTTGAGCAAGCAAAAGGAAGCATGCAATGAGAAAGAGACTGTTTTGAAGTTGCAAGACAACCATGAGCAAGGAAGCACTCAAGAGGAAAATAATGGTGTCCCCACTCCTTGTTGGACCCAAAGTATAATGCACTTCCTAAGCATAGGCCTATGCCCTCCAGAGATGAACAAGACCCAAAGAAGACACTTCAGATTGCAGGCTGTCCCATATGCCCTTGTTGATGGTGTCTTGTTCAAAAGAGATGTGAATGGAGTACTGCTGAGATGCATTGGTACAAATCAGATTCATAGGATGTTGGAAGAGTTCCATGGTGGACCAGCTGGTGGTCATTTTGCACCAAGAGTGATAGCTCTAAAGATCATGAGGGTTGGCTATTATTGGCCCAAGATTTTCAATGATTGTTATGCATGGATCAAGAGGTGCAAGAATTGTGCATTCTTCACAGGTAAAGAGAGGCTAGTTGCCCTTCCATCGCATCCAATTTCATCTCGACCAGCCATTCATGCAATGGGGTTTAGACTTCATTGAGTCATTAATCCCAATTCAAGCCAAGGGCACAAGTGGATTTTAACAGCCACAGATTACTTCACTAAGTGGACTGAAGCAGTAGCACTCAAGGAAGCAAATGAATCTAGCATCCTAGACTTCTATGAGGGAATAGCAACCAGATTTGGTGTACCTACTACAATAATATAAGATAATGCATTGGCATTCATCGGTCCAAGGTGATTGAATGGGCTGTCAAGAACGGGATCTACCTAACTACTTCATCAAACTATTACCCCGTGGTAATGGCTAGGTTGAGTCTACAAACAAGAACTTGTTGAAGATCATTAGGAGGACTCTTGATGAAAATCAGAGGTCTTGGCATACTAAATTGAAATCAGCTTTATGGGTTGATAGGATAAATCCCAAGAGATCTACAAGTAACTCTCCATTCAAGCTTGTTTATGGGAGAGAGGCAATTTTACCCATGTCTCTTGAGTTGCCAACATTGGAACTCATGAAACAGTTGGAGTTGTTGGAGTTTGATCCCATGGAGGATAGATATGCAGAATTGATGGAGCTCCAATAAATCGAAATTAGGCATCCCAAGCAATGGAGAAGGATCAAAGCTTTGATAAAGAAGACCTTTGATAGAAAGGCCAAGAATAGATCCTTCCAAGTTGGAGATCTAGTGTTAAAATGGGATGCGAGACAGAGAAAACCGGAAGGCATTCAAAATTTGATGCCATTTGGAGTGGCCCATACATGGTCACAAAGTGTAAGGACAACAATGCCTTCCAATTATCTTCATTAGATGGCGAAGAACTGCAGATTCCATCAATGGGGATCCATCTAAAGCATTGCTACTAAAGGGAAATTATCCACCTTGTAAATATTAGCTTAGGTTTTCATTCCTCCAAGTGCTTATGCACATTGTTTTGCTTATAGGTTAGTTTTTCTTTCCCTAAGTGCTTTGGGCACAGTTTGTTGTTCCCGGGAATGTGTTTGCAGGCCTTGCTCCATCAAGTGATATTCCATGTTCCTCCTTGCAAAGTTCTATTCAGCTTGGGGTATCGATACAAAATCAGGTGACTCCATGCCCAATGGATTGCTTCAGGCAACTGGTAACTTCATCCAACAGGCAGATGACCCCTCTGAGTCGCCAAAATTGTTATCCAAAATGTGCCCCCTGCTCATTTTGTGGCTAACTCCCTTTCATCTTTCCTTCTCTTGTGCCTCAGACATAATATTTTTCTTTTCAAGCACTCAAAACCTTCTGGAAATGACACCATTGGATAGAGCTCTTTCTCAGCTTTCCAGAAAGGTAAAGTTTTCCTCCTAACTCCATGTATTTTTGAAGTTATGGCTCGGCAGAGTTTTTTGGGAAAAGTTTCCCCTGAAAGGCCCGGCCAATGAGATGCCGCCATGTGGCACCTAGAGTGGTGGAGCGCAGGGAAATTTTGGAAAATTTTCCAAATGACCAAAAAGGTGCAAAAATTCAAATTTTTGCCCGCCAACCCGATTTGGCCCTGTTTTGCCGTAAAACTTCAAATGGCCATATCTTTCGATCCAGAGCTTGGTTTTTCACGTTCTTTATATCAATGGAAAGATGGTGAAATTATCTACAAGATTCCGGGTCAATTTTGCATTTTGATGGAGTTTGGAGAGATAAAATCAAAAACATCTTTGCATACGTGGTGATGAGCATAAATGATGTTTCAACCACCGCTTTTAATGAAGAATGGCTCACATTCTCTCCCAGCATGGTTAAAAATGTCAGGGAATGGGTTTGTAAGGATTCCCATGCTGTTTTGAATACATTTTGGTCAATGATTGAACCTCTCCCACGTTTTCCCACGTTTCTCTCTCCTAGGCTCGTCCTTTTTTGTAAAAGCCGATTTGGCTCATTTTCAAAGGGTGGAACATTCTTTGTGTATCACAGTCCCCTTTCTCACCTTAGAAGTGATTTTGTGGAATATCGGACCTTTTCTAAGAGCTGCAACTTTATTTTGCCTCTCGGTGTTGTAATGCAAGAGATTTTGATGATTAAAATAACAATACAACCTCTGTGATTAGTTTTCATCCTTTTCCTGTGTTGTTTGGTTAATTTTTGATCCTTCATTACAATTATCAGTTTGTGCATGAGGTTCTTTGTTGCATTTTTATGGACTATGTCAATCTGCAGAAGTAAAAAATGCTCACCACTCCTTTGGTGCATCACCTATTAGCATTAGTTTTAGCTTTTTGCATTCTCTATCTCTGTCTCCTTTGGAATTTAGGGTAGGGTTAGGAATATAGACCTCTGCAACTTGTAAGTGATAAATCTGACCAGAGGAATTGAGGAACCAGCCTCTAAAATAGAGATTCCTTTCTCATTTTGTAAGTCCCACACTTGGGGAAAGGATTCAATGTTGTGCAATCACATTGGATGCTAGTATGATCAAACTAGAAATCTGATCAACATCCAGGGGGTGTTGCTGATTTGCCACAATAAGTCCTTCATGACTCGGTATGGACCCAACCATTTAGGCCATAATTTCCTTCCTTCGCCGGTCTTCTTGTCAATCCTTTGCTACCCTTAGAACTAGATCACCTTCATATATGTCGCGTTCATAGACTCTCTTATTATATTGTGGCACATCCGGTCAAGATAGACTCTATGCCGTTGTTCAACATCTAACCTAGCTTCATCTAGGCTTTCTAGCTAGGAGGAAAGACGTGCTTCTCTCGTAAGCGTCTTCATCTAGAATCCCTTGTAATGAAATACGGAGACTGGGTATTTCAACCTCAAGCGGGAGAACTGCCTCTGCCCAATACTAGTGAGAAAGGAGTTTCTCATGTTGGTGTTCTTATTGAGGTTCGGTGGGCCCATAAGGCCGGATATAACTTCAAGTGCCAATCTCGTTTGTTTTCTTGCACCATTTTAAGGAGAATGGCTTTTAGTGTTTTATTCGCTCAGCTCACTTGACATGCGTTGGCTTGAGGGTAATAAAAATAAGTTGTATGATGGCTTATCTTAAATTTATTGCATAGTTCGTGAACCTCTTCATTCTTAAAATAAGTTCCATTATCGAGATAATGATTTACGGGATACCATACCTGCAAATGATTTGGTTCAAAATGAACTTGGCGATTACAGAACTAGGTACAGTAGTAAGAGGCATAGCCTCTACCCATTTGGTAAAATATTCGGTGGCCGTGATTATAAAATTATGGCCGTCCTATGTGACGAGGAGAGAATTTCCCTATTAAATCTAGGCCCCATGTAGAAAAGGGCCATGGAGTAGCGATTGGTTGTAGAGCTTGTGCCGGCATGTGGATCTCATGGGAGAATTCTTGGCACTTATGACACTGCTGCATACGAACTCTCTGCGTCGTGTTCTACAGTAGGCCAGAAATAGCCCATTCGATGTATTTTACGAGCGGTGGCATGGCCACCGAAGTGGCCTCCACACATTCCACTGTGAGATTCATGGAGAATCTTCTTGGATTCTTCTGCGTCGACACATCTTAGAAGCATTCCATCGAACGCTTTTCGATAGAGCACTTGCTCTATAATGATGTATTTAGCTACGATAATATGTAACCACCTTCTTTGTTGCGGTGTAGCCCCTTCTGGATACGTATGGTCCATGATATAATTAATGATATCAGTGTACCAGGGACACTCAGAGATAGAGGGTCGGGTTTCAATGTAGTATACACACTCATCTGGAAAATCTAGATCTACTAGATCGCCTCCATCTAATGGGTTATCAGCTAACCAATCTGCAATGATTTGTCCCTTAACTAATTTTTGATTTACAAATGTTAATTCGAATTCTCCCATTAAGGTTATAAAACATCCAGCCTTCTTAGATAACAACCCTTGCATGAGAAAAGTTCACAAATGGTCTGTTTTTACCATGACCCTTATTTCTTGATTCAGCATATAGTGTCTTAAGCGTTTGGTTGCAAAGACTATGGCGAGGCATTCTCATTCTACTTGTGTATAACATGTTTCATAGTCAAGCAACGTTCGGCTAATGAAATAAATCACACATTCTCTCTTGCCATCATCTTCTTGAGCCAGCATACAGGCTAGCGAGACACTGGTAGCTCGTGAATATAAAATTAACTAGGCGGTCTAGTTTAGGTGGCATTAGCGTAGGTGGTGACAACAAGAAACGCTTAACTGCATTGAAAGCTTCATTGCAATCTTCAGTCCAATCAATGCTATAATCTTTCTTGAGTAAATTGTTGATTGGATGAATGGTGAAACTTAAGTCCGGGATGAATCTTCGAATTGCACCCAGCTTTCCGAGAAATGACCTGATTCCAGATTCATCCGAAGGTGGGACCATTTTGAGGACAGCCCGAATTTTGGTTGGGTCAACATCTATCCCTCGTGATGATATGATGTAACCTAGGAGCCTCCCTCCTATTACACCAAAGACACATTTTTCAGGATTTAGCATGACTCCGTATTCTATCAGATGTGAGAGAATGATGCAGTACTTCCAGATGGTCACAACGCTTTTTGGCTTTAGCCAACAAGTCATCTACGTAGGATTCCACGATTTTATGAATTAGATCATGGAATATATATGTCATAGCTCGCTGATATGTAGCACTAGCATTCTTGAGACCGAATGGCATAACAGGGTAGCAATAGGTTCCCCAAGGAGTTATAAATGTGGTTTTAGCTTGATCTTGTTCAGATATTCTGATTTGATTGTATCCCGAGAATCCGTCCATGAGAGACAAAAGTTCAAACTCAGTTGTTGCATCAACTATGACATCTATGGATGGTAATGGGAAGTAGTCTTTAGGACATGCTTTGTTAATGTCTCGGAAATCTATGCAGATGTGTATCTTCCCATTCTTCTTGAGAACGGGAATGATATTAGATACCCATTGGGAGTAATCAACTGGCTTGATGAATCCTACTTGGAGGAGTTTTATTACCTCCTCTTTTACCATGAGAGCTACCTTGGGTTTCATGGGTCTCAATTTTTGTTTAACTGGCTTTGCATCAGATTTAGTGATGAGGTTGTGCACCGCAATGTGGGGTGCAACTCCTGTCATTTCCTTATAATTAAATGTGAAAGCCTTCTGATGTTCTCTGAGAATTCGAGTGTGTATTTCTATTTCCTCTGGGGTTAACGAGGATCCTAGTTTCAATATCCTTGGTTCATCTTCCGTTCCGATGTTAATATCAATCGTTTCTTCGATTAGAGAGGCGTTACCTTCTTCAAACTCAGGTGGCACTGGAGGTAAATCCAAATCATCCCCATTTTCTACTGTGTATATGCTAGGTTCCATTTCCGAGGGAAGATCCATCATGGGATTTCCGAAGTAGGAAGACTAATGTGGGATTAAGGAAAAATCTATCATATGGTAGGAGAGATGTAGTGCCGCATAGGCATTTAAGTAATCCAGAGTGGCCATATCACTATCAACATGGTCTAGGATAGTAGATTCATTTCCGTTTAAAAGAGAATTTGTCAATGTTTTTATCAATGGTTCATCACGAAGGGATACCATGAAACGGGTATCCTCTAACTCATTGCTTGGAGTAAAACATGATGCTGAAGTTGCTATTGAATCGACGAGAAGATTTCTCTCTCGTGGGATTGCTTCAATTGATATGAAGTCAAACTCCTTGCTTAAATCTAATACAGCTTTTTTGTAAAGTTGTAAGTGCTCGGCTTTGGTTTCATATATCTCAGAGACTTGGTTTGCTACTAATTGCGAGTCTCCTAAGACTCTAATGTTATCAACACCAATTCTCTTAGCTAAGATGAGGCCAAGGAGGAGGGCTTCGTACTCAGCGCCGTTGTTTGTGCACTTGAAATTTAGTTTAAAGGAAAAAGGTAAGACTTTTCCTTCAGGGGAAGTAAAGATGACACCTGCCCCCGCTCCGTAACGACATCTAGCTCCATCAAAATGGAGTGTCCAATATTTAGCTGGGAGTATAGATGTTGGGGCATTTGTTGTGTTTGCGCATTCTACTTCCACCATGCAAAGATCCTCTGCTGGAAGAGAACCAACACCTAGGGAATATCCTATGCCTACTGAATCGAATGGTAAGAATATTGGTAGATCCTTTTCTAGCAATTCAATGATTTTTGTAGTAGTTCCTAATGATACTGTTTCTACAGTGTTAGCCTCATCTTTGGGGGTTGGGGTTGCCTTGGCTAAGCTCATAGTTTCAAGATCTGTCAGTAGGTAGCAACCTTTCTTGTTGTTTTGCGTCGGTAGGTTTATTAAGTTGGTTTGTTGGGAGTTCAAACTCCGAGTGTACGCCTAGTCTTTTCTTTAAGTCAGCTAGGTGTACATTGAATGGTTTTGGATCACCTTTGGCCACAAATATCTTTCCTAAATGTAAAAACCTTACTTCTTGAAATAGTGTAGAAGGGATTGCCTTCATGCGGTGTATCCATGGTCGGCCAAGGATCATATTATAGTTAGTTTCCCGATCTATAATATAAAACTCAGTCAATATGGTTTTGGGTCCTAAGGTGACCGGTAATATTATAGTTCCAACCGAGGTGGCTTTAAGGCTATCATAGCCCCTTAGTGTATTTCGAGTTGTGGAACAATTGGTTTCTCCATACCCTAGCTTTTGAAGGAAAGAGAAGGGGACTATGTTAACCGCTGCCCCATCATCTATCATTGCACGCTTCACATAGTTGTTATAAACCCATACTTGTAAATGTAAGGCTGGATCACCTTGGCGTGCGATCTCAGCATCTGTCGGCATTTTGTTTATCTTGAATATGAATTTGACGTCCCTATCTGCTCTGCCTGGAGGATGAGCATCAAAGTCCACATGATTTACCTGTGTTTCAGGAGGTGGAGTGATGTTAATTAAATGACCTAAACCTAATGCTTCTAAAAGAGCAGGGAGAGTTCTTTAGTAAGTCTAAGAATGAAATGTGCCAGAAGGTTTTTGTTAGGTCGTTAATCAAATCATAGGCACCCATAGGTTTTACTACGATTTGTTGGATGTCATCTGCCTCTGGCAGGTGGCTTGGACTTGGCTGAGAGAAATACTCTCACGTCCTTGTTATAGCTTCGATGGGTAGTTCAGCGTCTAACTCCACTAAACCAACTACCTTAGGTCGTGGCTGACTTCCTAGTTGTGGCGCAACTAATGGATTTAGCGAGGTTGAGGCTTCATGATCATTGTTTCCTGTCATTACACCCTTGTTCATCCCAGGCTAGATTTAGCTTTGTTATTATTATCGTGATTTGTGAGTGGATCATTAAATATCTTCAGGGGTGTGTTTTGAGGGAAACCGCTCGAAAAGGTATTTGACGTTGGTGACGTAGGATCTACCAAGAACATATCCATGAAAAGTTGTCTTTGTTCATCTGGCAAGCGTTGCATGAATTTATTGTAGTCACGGCACGTTCTAGTGTCATGGCCCTAAATTTTGTGGAAACCATAATAAGAATTAGGATTGTAATTCCTAGTTTTTTGGTTTGATGTGTATTGTGGTCCAAAATTTTGATCAAACCGTTGTTTATTAAAATTTTGTGTTTGTTTTTTTTGGTTTGAATTCTAGTTTTGGTACCTAGTTGAATTTTGGCTTGGACCCTGTATGGGATTTCGCTATTGTTTTTGTTGTTGTTGTTGTTGTGGATGGTTAAAATCCACTGCATTGATTGTCGGGGTAAAGTTGTTATTTCGTTGGTTGTTTATTTGTGATGGAGTATTGACAACATTTACCTTTTTAGGCTGGTCGGTTACTCCATCTGTTGTTACACCCCAATTTTTGTTAAGGATTTTAGGTCCTTGATTGATGTTCGTGGTAGTAGGATAAGTTGTAGTGTTCTGGTTGGGGGCGATTAACCTCCCGTTTGCTCCATATGTTTTGCGACCACTATCAATTGCTGCTTGATCTATTCGAAGAGCACTCTCTAGTACTTCATCGTAAGTTCTTAATGGGAACTTCTAGACTTCTTCCTTCACTTCTCTGCTAAGAGAATGAAGGAATAAATCACATAGTTCCATTTGATCCATGTTTGGAGCACTTGCCGAAGAATAAAGAACTGTATGCCACCTTTGGATGAAATGGGCGACAGATTCGTTGTGTTCTTGTTTGATGTGTAAGAATTCTCTGATTCCTGTTCTTAATAATTTGTTCATGTCGAAGGCCTTGATGAACTCTGACATGAGTTGTTTGAACGAATGTATGGAAGCCTCAGGTATTCTATAATACCAATCGAGAGCGATGCCTTCCAAGGTTTTTGGGAATATTTTAGCAACAACCCCATCCCATGGGAGTAGTTCTCGAATGGCCGTAGCGTAAGCTTTGATATGTGCGTTTGGATCTCCCTCACCTTTGTATTTGGGAAAATCGGGAGAGGTCTTGGAAGCATGACGCTTCGTATGGTGAAATCCAAGGGCTCTTTCAAATATTCTGAGTAAGTCCCTATCGCATATTTTTCGACCATTGATGGTGCCTGTTGAGGGAGCGGTGGTGGAATGGGTTGTTGATATGACGTTGCGTATGCGTTGGTAGGGGCATAAGGGAACACCTGTGTTTGAGAAAACATGCCGAGAGGAGAACATATCCCCTTGTGGTGATTTGGAGTATATGTTTAAGTATGACGGGGTACTATCCAGGAATGGATTGTTTTGTACTAGACCGGGAGGAACAGTGTTAGAGATGGTGTGTCTAGTTGGCGTTTGTTGTGAATACTGAGGATTCATGCCTAACGTGCCTACTCCTGTGAGGAGATCTACTTGGCTAGGATGGTGTGGAGGATTGGAACTTCCTGCTTGCATGAATTGTGAATTTTGACTTGCTTGGGCAAGTTCTAACCCTCTAACCTTTTCTATTAGAGTTGAAATGACTTCATTTGGTGAAGTCACGGTGTTTTTCCGTAGTGGCATTTGTTGTATACCATGGTGTTGTATAGGCATGTGATATCCTGCTATGAACTGATCGCTATCTTGCCAAGTTTCTCCGAGGGTATTTCCTATATGCAGTGGCATAGAGGTATTTTCTTGAAAAGAGACCTCGGGTTGTGTTTGTAAACCTCCTATAGGTGGATACATACTTTGAGAACGTTGGTCATTCCTGGCATAATGTACCGAATATTCATCATCTAAACCTCGGTATGAGTCTGATTGTCTACTAATTTGTGGTCTAAGCAGCATCTGAGGAGATGAACCAGATTCTCCGGTGAACGTCATGTTATTCAAGCCTGAAGGCTCTGTTTGTTGCGTTTGAGTGAGCTGATCTAACTCCTCAGTTTGAAATGATGAGTTATATCTGATTCTCGAGTTTGTGTTGACAACTGGTTAGTTGAGTAGTTGTCACCCCATACTGAGAGTGAGGGTGATGATTGTCTATTTTGTTGGGCATAGTATGCCTCAAGACCCAAGAGGGGTCTACCATATGCATCGAATCCCGACATATTCGGGGGGTATATGAATACCCGCAGAATAATGGGAAGGAGCAAAGGTGATGGTGAAAGCCAATGAGGTAGAAAAGATGAAAAGTATACTAACTTGGAAGAATACGTAATAATATGACTCTCGTCTTTAGAAAGTAGGAAGCTTCATGTTGGGTTCACCAATTTTGTTGGTGAAGCTGATGTGAAGGCTAATGAGGTATAGAAGGTGAAACAGTTGTTTGTTTCACGTCGGGTTCACCAATTTTGTTGGTGAAGCTGATGTGAAGGCTAATGAGGTACAGAAGGTGAAACAGTTGTTTGTTCATGTTGGGTTCACCAATTTTGTACGACGGAAAAGTGACATGCAAGCATGGGAATCTACAAGTGACTCTTCCTCGCACCCGACCTCCCGAGGTTGTGCCAAGACAGCCGGTGAGTATGGAATATATGTGAGATGCAGACAAACTAGTTAGGCAATCTAATGTCTTCAATACGCACTAGCGGAATTTACGAGTCTAAGGCAAAGAAGGCCCTCCTAACTTGAATTGGTGTGATAGATCGGTCAGCAAGGATGACTGCTCGAAGGCTCCAATCAATATTGAGCTCTGGTGTGATTCGATCTATAGGTTGTGGAATACGTGGAAAGTGACCCGGATAGTTTCGTGTATTTCTCCGGACAGGGTCATATGGTGGATGGTAAATATAGTCGACTCTATGGACGATTCTCTAGCCTAGTCCAGAACTCTCTAGATTTGTTAGCTGCTATGTCTAACAAGGATAATTATTCGATGATGATAGGTGGAATTGGAGTAGACCGGAATACTAGTGTGCGTAGGCCGCTGTCTATATCTAATTCTCCTATGGATTTGTTGGCATGATTTGTGGGTCACAACCGTAGACTCTTAGTTGTTGTGGACCTGTTATGGTCATGCGTGAAATCAAGTCCTAATCCCTAGTATCCAATAATCATATGCTTTCTCAACTTCTATATTTAGGATCAATAACTATGTGATTTTCTCATAATATCTTACAGGCATTCGTGCAACTTGGAATTCTTAGGCTAGTATCTATATCTGTAAGAGTGTCTCCTGCGCCTGGCTGTGGGACCAAAGGATCACAACCAAATGTTTGTTCTCTTTCAAGCCCTTCTACAGTCATATGAATGTTGCCTAGGGTAATCTGTAGTTTGGTTGATTTGACCAAAACGTGTGTGCTTGGTTGTCTTCTACGTTTAACCTGCTCAACTGGGAATTGATTTGTTGCAAGCTTACCGTTGTTCGGAAGACTTGGATCCTAATATTTTGGTCTATATCAGTTATCGCTGTGATGAGATTGGGCTGAGGCACGATTGGCTCGAATACGTATTCCCTGGGCTCTCTAGGTCCCGTGATTGTCATACAAAAGCAACAATGTAAAACAAACTACAAGAAAAATGAAATTTAACTATGTGAAGTGTATCTATAGCATATATGATTTCTCTATTTTTTTGTGTTTTCTGATGAACTTTATGAATTTAAGAAAGTAGCTATTTAAAATATCTAGAATTGATAGCTAAAATAATAACTTAAAACAAACAAAATAACCGAGTGTAGCTATTTGTCTATGCAATTTGTAGATCTATTCTAAACAATGAAATAACTTATCTAATCTATTTGCAAGACTCTCGATCCTACCTCAGAAGTGAGGAGTGACTCATAGTTTCTCAGAAACTATCAATCCCCACATCTTCCCTGGAAATATCGAGGGTAGAATTAACTGAAATAAAGTGATTAGCTACTTTATTTGATATATTTCTAACTAGAACTTTGAAAGCTAGAACTTGGATTCTGCAGAACAGTGGCGAATCCAATGGTGTGTGTGATCTTGTACCCTCAGTGTGATCTCCTCGTTCCTTCGTGTTCACGTGGATCCAGAAAAGCGTGTAATGCTAGCATCAACAGAAGTAGATATTGGGATAAAGGCAAGCTTAGAATACTGACTGAATACAATGCAAGTAGGAGAGGGATAGCGCAAGAGTACAGAGCTTGGCTTATGCAATTCCTAGCGGGATCTATTGCGAGTCATGCAACATAAAGCGTCCAGAACCTAAAACTATCTTGTTTGAGGAGCAAAACCTACAACTTTAATGGCTTCCTATTGAAAACAAGCTATTCTACTCCAATGGATTGGATAAAATAATAGCAGTACTTGCACAAGATGGATATGTGGCTTACTAACAATAAAACAATGCTAACTAAGCATGCAATGAAAGAAACTAAGCATTCTAAGCAAAATGAAAACTAAATCTATTGCAAAGAGAAATTAGAGGCAAATTTTGAGGGGCCATTTGCTTGAGCACAAGCCAACTATTTATAGCATTTGCATTTACCCAAGGTAAAAACCAAATGGAACTCTTAAACTATAAACAATGGCAAAACACTATTCCAGGGAACCAGAATCATAAATGCAAGCTTATGGCGGTGAAAGAAAGCTGGTAAAACATTGAAATCTTAAACTATAAGAGCTTTCGGAAAACGCGTAAAGGACCGCCGCCTTGAGCAGGGTGGCGGTTACAGGGACCACCGCCCTAATCGGGGTGGCGGTCACGAGACCACCGCCTGTGCAGCAGGGGTTTCATTGCAAGAGAAAAAGGCCAAGAAAAGAGAGGAAAAGAGAAAAACAAAGCACACGGGGGATAAGCGGGCATGCGGGATGTTAACGCATACTTGGAGAGCTTTTCCAGATCCCGAACACCTTACGAGGAGATCTGTATCATCATTGGGGCACGTGTCATGTTGTTCGGTAGTACAGTACCTTACAATTTTGGTACGGACGCCTCCCTCTGCTACCCATGCTTTCGAGCTACCTCGTGCCCTCGGCGTAGTCCCTTAAGAGCCCTGAGGCCAAAACACGCTATATCTTTGATGGGTGATTTCTCAGACTCCGTGGAACCTAAAGACGTCTCATCAGATCCAATACCTCCACATCAAGGCCCTCTATGAAATCCTATTGTGGTTTTATTCATCTCCATTTAGTTCTCTCGATGTCCTATTGTTTGCAAACACTCGAAATAGTGTGTAGTCTCAGTCGATTGTAAGGTCATTAGATAATGTATTTTGCACATGGTAGCTTGTGGGACCAAACCATCTTGGCCAACACGTTCGAGATGGCATCGTGAATGGAGGATTTTTTTGTTCCCTACGTTGCCCGTGCTTTCGGGCTACCTCATTCGGCGTAGTTCCTTAAGAGCCCGAGGCCAAAACACGATATATATCTTCGACGGGTGATTTCTTGGACTCCATGGCACCTAGAGATGTCTCGTTAGATCTGAGACCTCCATGTCGAAGCCCTCTATAAAATACTCTCATGGTTTTCTCCATCTTCATTTGGTTCTCTCGTTGTCCTATTGTTTGTAAATGCGTGAAATACTGCAGTCTGAGTCAATGTAGGGCTCCCAGACGCTATAGTTTGCAAACGGAAGCTCGTGGGACCAAACCAACTACGCCAACACATTGGGGTGGCCAGGTGAATACTAGTGGAGGATTTTTTTGGTTCCCTACACTACTTGTGCTTTGTGCTACCTCGTCTCTGGGAGTAGTCCTTTAAGAGCCTTGAGGCCAAAACATGCTATATCTTCGACGGGTGATTTCTTAGACTCCGTGGTACCTAGAGACATCTCATTAGATCTGAGACCTCCACATCGGGGCCCTCTACGAAATCCTCTCGCAGTTTCTCTATCTCCATTTGGTTCTCTTGTTGTCCTATTGTTTGCAAACATGTGAAATAGTGCAGTCTAAGTCACCAGTACGGATGTCGACGCTATAGTTTGCAAACGGAATCTCATGGGACCGAACCAACTATGCCAACAAGTTGAGGTGGCTAGGTGAATGCTAGTGGAGGATTTTTTTGGTTCCCTATGCTTCCCGTGCTTTCGGACTACCTCATTCGGGGTAGTCCTTAAGAGACTTGAGGCCAAAACACGCTATATCTTCGACAGTGATCTCTTAGACTCGTGGCACTTAGAGATGTCTCATTAGATCCAAGACCTCCATGTTGAAGTGCTATATGAAAAAAATCTTGGTTTTCTCCATCTCCATTCGGTTCTCTCGATGTCCTATTGTTTGTAAACACGTGAAATATTGTAGTTTGAGTCAGTGTAGGGCTCCCAAATGCTGTAGTTTATAAACGGTAGCTTATGGGACCAAACCATATGAGAAAACACATCCATATGGCCTAGTGAATGCTAGTGGAGGCTTTGTTTTGGTTCCCTACACTACCCATGCTTTCGGGCTACCTCGTCTGGGCGTAGTCCCTTAAGAGCCCTGAGGCCAAAACATGTTATATCTTCGACGGGTGATTTCTCGGACTTTGTGGCACCTAGAGACGTCTCGTCAAATCTGATAACTCCATGTCATGGCCCTCTACGAAATCTTATCATGTTTTTATCCATCTCCATTTGGTTCTCTCGTTGTCCTATTGTTTGCAAACGCACGAAATAGTGTAGTCTGAGTCAATGTAAGGCTGCTAGATGTTGTATTTTACAAACGGTAGCTTGTGGGACTGAACCAACTATGCCAACACATTGGGGTGGCTAGGTGAATTCTATTAGAGGATTTTTTTGGTTCCCTACGCTCCCCGTGCTTTGGCTACCTCGTTCGGCGTAGTCTCTTAAGAGCCCTAAGACCAAAACACGTTATATCTTCGACATGTGATTTCTCGGACTGTGGCACCTAGAGATGTATCATCAGATCTAAAACCTCCATGTCAAGCCCTCTACAAATCCTCTCCCGGTTTTTTCCATCTCCATTCGGTTCTCTTATTGTCCTATTGTTTGCAAACGCATGAAATAGTGCAGTCTAAGTCAGTGTAGGGCTCCCAGACGTTGTAGTTTGCAAATGGAAGCTCGTGGGACCGAACCAACTACACCAACATGTCGGGGTGGCTAGGTGAATGCTAGTGGAGGATTTTTTTGGTTCCCTACGCTACCGTGCTTCTTTGCCACCTCATCCGGCATAGTTCCTTTAGAGCCTTGAATGACTAGATTGGCTTAAGAATGAATTTGATAGGGGTATGTCTAAGAACACACGGAGTTATCAATCACCTAGTAAATCTTTCTTGTTTAGTTCTGGATGGGAGTTAGCTAGCCTACAACTTAGTGACCTTCCATTCATTGATAATTTATGCTATGATAAACCCATGGATGCTTTCAAAAGTGCCTTCAAAAGGATAGGGGTAGTCATTAAGCGTAGTGAAGGGTGTGATGTGATTTCCAAATAAATTGAAATGCCTACAGATTTAAAGGTAATAACACGAATTGGACAGATTAGACAATCAAGAATCATTGAGTGTCCGAATCGAATGCTATCAGTATCCGAGACATTCTCAAGCATTAGAGTAATGTATATGGAGAGACATTCTCAAAATATCAACGATGAAAGGCATCAAATTGTGACAACTCTCTCGTTTTTTAACAGGGGAGAAGACTAAGAAGCATAGAAGAATGTAGTAATTACATGATAAGATAGGAACCAGTATAAAGAGACCATGAGCAAGAAGAAGCGCAAGTAAGGTAAATACACATATACACATTGATAAATTGAATGAATAATTACTCAGATTAGGTAACTCTTTATATACATAAATTATATAAATATTGATTTCCAAAGTTTGATGCATATTATACATTGAAAATGCTAGTACATGTACATCACCAATAAATGAAAAAATAATCCATAATGTCTTAAATATTGTCAAGTGCACATCATATTAGTTTCATGCGAAAATAATCTCATAAATGTAAGGTCTCATACAAAATTATCAAGTTCCAAATAGTATTTTAATGTGCATAATAAATACAAAAATGCCCAAATAGGTCATATACCATCAAGTTCAAATGCCATATAGGCGTACATACAATGCCATGTAGGCGTACATACAATGCCATGCACATAGGCATACAAAAACAATGTCATGTAAGACATATATATTTCCTACTCATCAAAATCTATCCCTCTCTTGGCCTTGCTCAAAGAAGGCCCTCCCTTAGATGAAGATGGAGATCTATAAGATGACTTTGGATCATCTGAGCCCATGCTTTGAGTCCTCTTCCGCTTGAATACTTTCCTGTAGATGAGCCTATAAATGCAAACAATGTTTTTTTGTCAAAACTTAATTTATATATGTTTTCAACATGTATTTCACACCATGCTAGAATGAAAGTATTTACATAAATACATAAACTTACCGCAAGTTGTCAATCATGCCAAGTTTGCATCTCACGCCGGATGATTCATTGGGAGCTCCTAAAGAACGGGGTACGAAGACGAAAAGATGGAGGAGTTTGTGCCCTCGAAGTCAAAATGGAGGGGGTCAAGTTCCCTACATACACATAAGATCAAAAATCTAATATCGAATTAGCGAAAATAGAACTAAGTCCGTATGCACATAATGACAACATTTTAACTAATTTTATCAATATAGAACTATTGTTTTTACCCCACACGCTTATGAATCAAATGAACATGGTTTGCTACCTATCGTAGGCAACTCCCGCATATACACAATGAAGGACATTATTAACATAATTTAATAATTCTATAATGAAAGACATTACTAACAGTAATTTAACATAATATGAATTACATGAGAAATTTAACAAAATTTATGTGTTATTTGAATACCTCTGCGAGTTGTTGCGCAGATGAAATCGCAATGGCAACACCTTTATCTACTTGTTGCATAGATGATGGAGTGTCTAGTGAAGTCAACATCTTTATCAAACATGTATATCACGTGAGTTAGAAGGACATACAAGAACAAACATATATTTGACTTCAAAACTTATATAGATACATGCAAATATATATATACACATGTATGTGAAAATTTTACATAATTAACATTCTAAATTACCTCAGTGAATGTATGTGTATGCATGGTGCTCGCCACCCGTGGTCTGGATGAATATGTGTCTCCCGCGCGCTGTAATATCAAATGCATGTACATGTAAAAATACAATTATTTCAAAAATTTAACATATATAAGTAAATCAGGCACTCCAAAATTTTTGTAACACATAAAAAAATATAACAAATTTACTTATGAAGGTGACGTCGATGAATGTAATCCAAATGTCTCACTCAAAAGGACATCTGACATAGTGACATTATCGTGTTCACCCCTAGCACCAGGTGCACCAAAATCAGTACGCATGAAAGTATCGTCCTCCTCGGGCCCCAAACATATGCTACCACATGACAAGCAAAAATGTGGCCTCATGCTATTACTCCCTAAGGGAATACTATGTGTACCTCTGTGAGCATCTAGCTCAGAAATATCCCTCATATGTCAAACAAGGGTCACAGATAGCCCCTGAACCACAAGGAGTGTATCAATCTCTACTGTCTCCTTCACTGCTTGAGGGACAATCTCAAGGTGAGGGGGCTTCTGTGCGGAAATCTACCCTGATGAATAGGTGCACGTTGTGCACCTGGTCGATCTTGTGCAGATCCTTTTCCTCGGCCCCGAAATCTCGAAATTAAAATAATTTGGGATCTCGTTGAGAATAAACTTCAATAGAGTTTCCTCATAAAGTATAGTGGCACCTCGTTGTTATTACAAGGTAGAAAATCAAACACCATCCACCATTGGTCCCAAAATTATTTTTAATCAAATAATTATTGCACCAATGGATGGGAAATCCTTTTCATGCCAACGGAACAAGAAAATTAGTGTGGGGGTCCGTGAATAAGGCGCATATGAGTTCTTTTGAAATTTCTTTTTTCTTTACATCCACATATGACAATTTGTTAGAATAATAAACCCTACAACCCTCTCTATAAGTTGTCCGATGATCAATTTGCCCCGTTGCGGCGTCAATTTGAACAAGTAATGCCTCCAATGTGTTTGCAAGAGAGGCGTGGGGGTTTGTAGATTGTGAATCCCTCATTGTTTTGATTAAATCTTCAATTTTAATTTTGTTTTCAACTATGTGGGCTGCTAAATCTTCTTGACTACCCAAGGGATGTTGAGCAATTGTGGGAGTGTCGGAAGAGATGATAGGAATATCAGGGTTTGGTTGTGGTTGATTCCCTCGACCTTTAATCTGTAACAATAAAAAATATGTATTCAATTCAAATTTTAATCTATAATTATAATATTTCAATGCAATTTTGAGAAAAGAATTGTGCTTACCTCTTCTCTGTGGTGCCATCGTCAATTCAGATCTTCTCGGCGATCCAGAAACGATCCTTTGAGCTTGAGATCCAGCTGAATGAAAAACACGAGGGCATGGTTAAGCTTTGAAACTCGCGTTTGAGGGAGATAAAATGATAGAGGCTCGGCCTCTTTTTTTTTTTATAGTAGGCATAACGCATACGCATTATGTAACACGTATGCATTATGCCTCGGTAAATCCCAAACCTAACAATTTAAAACACAATCATGTTATAATAGAACGCATATGAATTTTGATTTTTTTTGGGTTTTTGTCCAGTTTTTGGCTTCCCAACTTCATGCACTTACCCGGTATAGGAACACGAGAATATGAACAAAGGGAAATCATTCACATAATTTTTGAATGGAAAAAATTGTCGAATAGGTATAGAACTAGTAGATGTTACTATCTAAAATAGATGGTATCGTCATGGGAAATTTTTTGCATCCAAATCATATTTTTAGAACATATTGGATTTTACATAGATTTGGTATAAGGTTAAGGAAATATACACAATTCATAACAACGTTTACTATATTTTGGTATAGAATGTGGGGGCATGAGTGCTCCATTCCCTTTCAACTTTTTGCATATTAGAATCATAAGAACTTGTACAACGACGCATAAGGGGGCATGATATTGCTTTGTTACCATTCATCTTTTAACATTTTGTACATTGACAATTATATAAAGCATGGTGAGGGAATGATTACTCCATTCCCTTTTCAATTTGAACTACTTCACACATTTGAGACCTAGATCCATTTGTATCATTTTGGTTTTGTGGGTGTAATATTCAAATGGTGGCTAGACACCTTGTGAAACTCTTTCTCTCACTCTCTTTAGAAAATTAAGGGGCAACTAGATGCCTTGTGACATGTTTCCTCTCTCTATCTCTCTCTTGGGAATGATTTTTTGGGTAGCTAGATGCTCTACTACAGCCTTATTTTGTGTATTAATAGACCCAATTATCGTATCCAATGTGTTAGGATACCCCATTTCCTTCATGGTTCACTACTACTCCAAGTTGGAGATTTATCATTGCTAATCCTCTAGAGGTTCAACTATAATCATTTTATCCAAGTACATCAAACAAGAAGATCCTCCTTTAGCAAGGAAAATAGGTGTTTTCCTTTCATGTTTTGTTCTCTTTCAATTCTTAAAATTTCAATTTCAATTACAATATAGCATTAAAGTTCAATTATTTCTATATAGACATTGACTACACTCCATGTTGTAGGTTTTCAAACTAAGATCTTGTAGCTACCTCAAGCATCTTAAGAAATCAAGTAAATATTTGAGAATAGACAAAGTGTGTTTACATGCTTAAGTTATTATTTTCCTTTACGAAAGTAAATTTCATGTCCTATCTTAAAGGGAGGGAAATGTATATACTTAAATTTTCTAACTAATCATTTGATAATGTTAATATTGGTTTGATCCGTAAATCGTGACTTATGCAACTATTCTAAGCCTAATTTTTAAATCCCTAGTCATATTACAATACTTTCTCTACTAATTTCACTATGCGGTTTCTCATAGAAAATATCACATCAATCCAAACCATTGTATCAGTTTAAATTATCATGCACATAACTTTACAACACTACACACCCCTCATGGACCAAACTGCTAAAGGGTTTATTCCCAAACTAACAATTTGTCAAGGACCTTCCAAATCTCATTTTCTCAATTTGATATTTTTATGGGGAATTCATTTTTGCATGGGTCGTCCTTGATGCAAAATTATACCTATGGAACCTTATATAAGCAAGTCAAATGCACTCATTTTCTCATATAATACCTTCAATAGCTCCATTAGAAAATAGTGTTCAAAAGACATACAAAGCTCTCCTAAATCTCCCTAAAACAACATAAAACATTAGGAGTATCCCCACATAAGTATGAAGCTCTCCAAAATAGGTTCAAAGTTCAATAATCCCAAGCTAAATACCATCAAATCTAAGTCAAACACTAAACACACAAGTTATTGTAAAACATTATCAAGTGATCGGGTTATCAAATATAGTTGCATCCATACATAAATCACATCTCTAGGTGGAAAACTATGTGCGGTTTGAGGCCTCTTCATAGTAGTTCCAAGAAAGGTGGTGTACAAATTACATTTCAACCCAAACACTAATCATTTTACGGAGGATTTACCCATAGTTAGGGTTTCGAGTCATTTTGGTTTATTACAAAGGGCTTAACACATTTGTGATACCTAATATATTGCATAAAAGCACATCTTAGTAAGTCATGCGGGAAAAGAAAGTTGCATGGCTCCACCATCTTCCTAAAAAAACCACCAAATAAGAATGGAACCACTAAATGATGTAGTGGCCTAAATAATAGTTTTGTCCCATCACATTGTGCACTCCTAGAAACCGAGACGAAACATCTACAAGATATTTATAGCTTGTTCATTGCTCTATCACACCCATATCAAAGCCTAGACTAACCAAATAACGAAGTGCACTCATTTTCTCATGTCTTACCATATTTATTACATGTTCTAATTGATTCATCTTATAAACTATTATATATGTATTATAATATGAATGCTTAATAATAATATGAATGTGCATCATGTTTCTAAACATGATCCGAAATTAAGTTTTATCCTCTTTCCCACACTTATATATGTTTTTGGTGTAATCAAAGACATAGATGGGGATAGAATATCTACAAAGTGGGATTTGAAAGCTTTCGCCACACATCAAAAGTGTATTTATGGCATAACTCATAATGGTTTTCCACTAGATCGGATGACCAATGTCGTCATCCCTCTCTTAAAAAGTGAGGATATCAACAACCCATGAAATACTTGTACTATAATAATAAATTTAATTATTATTATTTTGTAAAATTGATTTGGGAGTATGATAGAGCGTCAAATTATAAATTGACGGAAAAGGAAGGGAAGAGATTGAAAATGAAAGTAGACTTCAAGTTAAAGCACTTGACAGCTTGATCATTACATTGCTCTTACACAATTGATTGAGAAATTATGGGATAAACAAAGGGAAGAATATTTTCTTACTTTTTTATTTAAAGAAAGCATTTGACACTATGCCTAGGAGAAAAATCTAGAGCAGAATGTAAGAGTTAGAAATTTGAGTTGTACATCAAAGAAATTCATAGGTTCTATGACCAGGGTTAGATACATCTCCAAATAGAAAAAGGATTATTAGAATGCTTTGAGAGCAACATTAGGGTCAAGTAAGGTTGTATTTTTATCCTCCACTTTGTTTGGGCTATGCATAGATAAGTTAGAGGAGTGGATAAACAAACAAGGAGGTGGGGTGTCCACTTAAGAATTTATGATCTAAAGTTGTTCCTATATTGGAAATGACTTTATCTTAAAGGGTAAAAACAACACAACACTTGAGATCTCTATAATTGCTTTGTCAAAACGTAGGGATGAAAGTGAATAAAAACAAAAACAAGGCCTTTTACCTTGCAAAGTAAAAATAAGAAAATAAACTTCATACACATGAAGGAAGCCCTTTCGCAAGTGGTTGATGAATATAAGTATCTCGGTCTCAATTTTCACAACAATCTTCGTTGGGAGACTTGTAGGAAAAAATAATTATAAGGTTAGAAGGTTTTATACCTTCTATAAAATAAATGCATCAATGCATAATTATGGGATTGGAAAACCAAAAAGACATTGTTTCAATTTCTTATAACATCAATAGTGATCTTATAGGTGTGAAGTTTGGGGGAACAACGTGTCGAACCACAATGCGAGACATATAGAAAAGATTAAAAGTATATAATCACAAGTAGTCTTAAAACTAAAACATGGGTTCCGTATGAGATATTATTAATCAAGCAATGGATTTTCTATTAGAGGCATTGGCCATAACGCGATTGCTAAGTGACCTAAAGAGATTAGAGATCATGGAGTTTGACCATTTGCCCAAAATGGTAGTGGAGGAAAAGTTGAGAAGAAAGAACACGTGGAAGACACAAGTGGATGAGTAAATGGGACATTGGCATGCAAGAGTTTCCAAACACTAATGAGGAAATAAAAAGGATGTTTGTGAGATAAAAAGTCAAGCCATATAGACAAAGTAGCTAAGTGAAATAAAGAACACTATATTTGAGAATTCAATCTCAAATACTATTTAGAAAAAAACTTTAAAAAATATATACATTTAAATATCGAAATTCGAATAAAATTCCACATAATATATTCTAATACTTTAAATACCAATTTGCGAAAATATACCACATTTAACTTGTAAAATACAAACTTATTATATTCTCATCCTCATAATAAATCAAAACATTGATCCAAACTAAATTACACAATTTTATCCACAAACATTCACCTACAAATTACTAACTTGTTAGTGTCACGCACATTTACACTTATTTGTATGAGGGTAAATACCAAAAGCGAATTAATTTTGAAAAGGAAATTGAAAAATAGCTGTATTTCTAAATTGAGTGGGTGACATAGATACACACAAATCCAAGCTTGACTTTTCATTTACTCCAACATGGCCCGGTACGGACTGTACAATTGCCTCAATTTATAGAGATGAACGCATGCATGACGCATCTCCTTCTGTGTTTTTACAATTATTGTCTTCAAGTTCACATGTTGCCTTTGGATTTTTAGAATCTGAATACTAATAATTTTGTACCAGCTACATGAAAATTTGAGGGGACGAAGTCCACCTGCACATAAAACAAAGGAATCCTTTCTCAGGTCAACCCTTTTGTCATCAAAATGAGAGTCGAAAACTTGAATGAAAGACTCTCAATATAATCTCAGCTTATCTATCATATCTAATCAAATTGCTTGTGAGAAAATCCTACCAAAATAATCACCATTTGCTTAAAACAAATATGAACACATGAAAATATATACAAATTAATGAATTAATGCTAACGTGTGTTAGTTTAAATTGTGAGTTAATGATGGCTTATGAGATATAATAAATGTTTTTAAAATTTCGACAATGTACGGAGAATGAGGTTAGAAGATGAGAAGCAACAAAAAAATGTATAATTTTAAATAATCGTGCACATAATCATATACACTTAAAAATATTATTTCAAATATTTAATAGTCATTAAAATTCTTGTCTCTAGAGTGTTTATATATTTGTGGATTATCATTTTAAAATTAATTTTATTAATAGCCCTTATTCATATTATTACATCCACCAAATGTCAAGTATTATCACCATGTTTCTTACTAAAATTCATCTCCAATATTTTTTTATTTTTATTTTTTTCTAACACATGGTTTTTACATTCTTGACATATATCAAGGGCATGAAGTGTAGGGTCCTAATAGGTTTTCAATTGGTACTTCATGTATTTTATTCATATGACCCTTATATTGTTTTTTTCTTTTTTTTAATTATTAAAGAACATCTTACATGTCAATAAGGTCATAATTCTATTCGTTGATCCCTCCAGATTACTAAAAAAGGTCTTAATTTTACTTTTAATATAAATACTCAAACACGCTAGTACATTTAAAGGGATATCTATTATTTAAAAATTTATAGTCTAAAAATCTAAAGGAACATCTATTATCTATGGAGGCATTCAAGAAGTTTTAAAAAAAAAAGTTACAAAAGAACATCATTGAACATTTACAAGAGTCTTATCCTAGAGAATCAAACATACATCAGAGCACATAACTTCATGATTAGAAATACATTACTTTGCACTATATTATTTAGAAAATGAATTTGTTACAATTACTAGTGTTTTGTTGATTTATATTATGTCAAATAAAAGTATCTAATAAGAATCAAACCAAGTGGAATACAAAACCTCAAAATAAACCCTTTTTTAGATTCGAAGTTGGTCAACCAACTAGGATCAAGAGGAGGTAGTCTAATTTATTGCGAATATTCTAGTGTTGTGAGAAGAGACACATAAGTGTAAGTGAGGTTTTTAGAGCCCCAAAGTAAGCAAATCCATTCGAAAAATTTGTTAAGGACGTCAATGCATGGTGTTTACATTTACAAAATGTCAAGATTACAATCTAGACATTTTGTCTATGGTCAACATATTTTTTTGGGTTCTCTCTTTCTTTCCCAAAACCTTGTTTTTCTCACAAATTGTGACTCAATGTCTTTTGATCACTTTTTGGGAACAAGTTAATCTTAGACCCAACATATTTCATTATTGCTCTATGTGTAGGTCTGATTTACTATTTTAAGCCTAGTTATATGTTTATGGATATTTGTGTTGCAATTTTATTGAACTCCCATTAAGATAAAAAAACACTCCTCCGTGGTTACACCTTAATCCTTAGGATAAATCTTGTTTTTCTTAATTTTCTAGGGTTTATTCCATTGATTAATCTATATTTGATATCTATAGATTTGTTATGCATCATTTCAAGGGGCTATGTTTATTTCTTGAATATTCTTCCTGGGAAATTTGCATGGTGATGCAGGGAGCATCTAAGCTCACGAATAAGCCTACATCACCTAAAAATATTTGGAATTGGTAAATAAGGACTTGTGCAATGCCACACCACTCCTAAGCATGTCATGTAGTGTAATGGATTTACTTGAGTAGAAATAGAATAATAACAATGTATTAAATATATCACTAAGACGCTTTAAGGGAAACCTCCAAAATATCTCAATAAGACAATAATCCATATTTCACACCAAGAGAGATTCACACACACACACACACACACACACACACACACACACACACACACACACACACACACACACACACACACACACACACACACACACACACACACACACACACACAGTGTGTTTGCTTGTGCATGCGTGATTATGACAGATCACACCCCTTTCACTCTTATTAGTTTATACTTAATGAATAACTAACTAATGAATATAGATACAATGTTAGTGTTATATATATATATATATATATATATATATATATATTCATTAAGTGTCTTTTTATGCACCCGTTTTGTGTGTGTCTAAACGATTTTCTCATGTTCTAAAATGATTTTGTCTTCATAATCAATCGCATGCAACTCTATCGAGGATGATGACATGTAATTAAAAAACTTGAGGTCTAATTAAATGGTTTTCTTGAACTACTTGCGTTGTGTAACACCTTGATTTTTGTAAGTTATCATGGTAATTACCTTTCATGATGTTGTAACTGCAAAAATGAAGATAAATATGTTAAGACACATCTTTTGATCGTAGAGGAATGTGTTGTTGATCCGGACCTCTTATTCTTTG
The DNA here is from genome assembly GCA_018340775.1 of Taxus wallichiana var. yunnanensis. NCBI lineage: Eukaryota > Viridiplantae > Streptophyta > Pinopsida > Cupressales > Taxaceae > Taxus > Taxus wallichiana. The sequence continues at coordinate 181,074,985 of CM031240.1, read as the reverse complement.
ATACTTGATACTTGGGACAGAAGTTATTATTGCTTGTGTGATTGCTGATGTGACAACAGATTTGTCGTATCTGTGACCTTCTTGTGATCGCTTTGTAGATTTACTTTTAAACCAGACTGAAGGTTGATATAAATGTTGCATAAAGACCGGTTTGGTATAAATATCTGCTACGTAGATGCCAATGAAAAAGGTTCGATTCTCGAACCGCACACCATTGTAACGCTAGACCACGTAAGGCGATAAAGGCCTGGATGCGGGTGGCTCAGGTATGTGGAACATGGGACGAAACGTCCTGCATAGTGTTGAATATGAATGTCAGTCGGAAGGACTTGATTGGAAACTAATTAATTAAATAATAGGGGATTAAACCCTAACCTACCCCTAAGTTTTATCTAATATCCTAACTACTATCCTATATGGATTTTAGATTTTATAAGGGTGAAAATAGATGTAAATCCTACTAACCTATGAACTAGGCGAATGACCTAGATATGGACTATTAAAATCCTAGACTAATCCTAACCTAAGGAAGGGGACGCATAGACCCATGTGGATGGAAAGGATAAGGGGAGGGGAGGTAAGAAATTTATTAGGACAATAAATAATGTCCTTACAAGTTTCAGCGCCAAGTTTGGCGGGAACAAGAAAAAGTTGGAGGCATCCAACTAGCTAAGTGGCTAAAAAGGAATTACATGCAAAATTTGAAAAAGGAAACTCGCCAACCTGAGTCGGCGGTGGCGTGAGGAATGAGGAAAAAGCACTGCATTCAATGCATTCAATGACCTTGGTCTTAGCGACCAGCTCGCCTTGGAAAGAGGAAAAAGGAAATTTGTTTGTTATTGTGTGCAATCGGATTTTAGTTGCTCTGCATTTTGTTCTTCCATGGTTCTGTCGAACCTGCTGTTATTTTTGGTTATTACCTCTGTTCTTGGAGAAGCTAGGCTATTTTTGGAGCCTGTGGAAGTTAGGGGACTGTTTGGAAAGCTTTACTATGTTGTCGCCGTGGAGAAGAATAGCTCCTGTGGGCGCGGTTTTCTTCGAGCTTCAAGAAAAATTACAGGCATGTTGAGCCCTTCTCCTTAAACCATTTGCTTTTGCTTAATCATCTCATTAAAACAACCCTGCTCTTATGAGGGGGTTTGGTTATTCGATTTTGCTGTTATGTTGAAGTGATTTTGGGTTGAGTCGTTTTCTTTGTTGTATGCGACTTGAATATTTCTTTGCAAAATGGGTAAATGAAATGAATCTGTTCTTGTTGTATGAGTCTGCATTGATAGTATTGTGTAATCGTTTCTATTACCCATTATGGATTCGAGTTGGTGAATGTACCAACGATGTGAGTATTGTTTTCTGAGTTCTGTGCATTCTTGTAAAAATGGAAGGATAAAAGGATTCGATATGACCTCTGGTTTGAGCTGTCATTATAAAACGAACTCGACTTGGGTATTCTTGTGTATTTTGAAGAAAATGAGTGTTTCTTTACTGAAATTATTAAGGAAACGAGTTTTCTCTTTCTGCTGTTTTAAATTCTGAAAGTAATGGTAATTGGGTTTCATTGTGCATTATGGGTTCGGTTTGATGGAAGTGATAGTGATATGTAGATTGTTTTCTGAGTTCTGTGCGTGAATGGTTTAAAAAAAAAAAAACAAACGTGAGAATGCTTGATGGAACTGTGCGTGAGTTATTTTCTCTGGTTGTATTACAGCGCATAGAATACAAATTCTTTGGGACAGTGGGCTTGTTTCATCGTTTTACTCTTACGCAATTTAAAACGATTAAATGCCTCCGTATTTGGTTTGAAATCAGTGAAAGAATTTGTTTTAGGAACTATTTACCTAATTCTAGAACTGAGTATCTGGGTATCTGCCGGATGGAATAGAGTTTACTATTTCAGTCTCTTTTAGACTCGATGATGAAATTATATGTATATATATATGTGTATATATTCAAACTGCATTCTAGACTTCTTGTTGTTTCATCAAGACCGAACTGAAGTGGGATTCTTACCTTGAATGTTTGAAAATGAATCTTTTTACCAATATGGTGAAACTCATGATTTCGTAGCTAGCTGTACATTCTTGTTGTTCAGCTTAGCTGAAATGCTTGTTTTTGATGAAACGTTGCTGATAAAACTAGTTGTACATTCTTGCTTGTTTATACCTAGACGTGAATGTCTGTAGAGTGAAATATTTAAAAGGAAATGACTGTGCTTAGAGGTTTTTGGGATACTGAAGTATACTAATCAGAATGAATCATACTATTGGATTATGTCTGTTCTAAATAGTGGATATTTGGTTAGACAGTGAGAAGAAGTAATATGATTCTTCTTTCTATTATTCGATTATTGATTTTATTTACTTCTCTTTGGACTGTTATCATTGATTGATATCACGTTGGATTAAATTCTCAGTACAGTGATGAGGAAAGGAAAGGGAGTGTGGATGGATAATTTGAATTAATGTTCATTTCTTCTCTCATACAGTTGGAAATCTGTAATCGTTATGGAACGAATTTTGTATTGCTTTGGTTTAAGCATCTGCATTTTATTGTTGTTTACTTTTCTCATCAGTGTTTGATTGCTTGAAATCAAATGGGTAGCATGAATGGAAAGGAAAGTAATTCGGTTTATATTTTCAGTCAATTTTATCTTTTGAAATTATAACTAATGTAAGGGAATGGAATTGATAGCATTTATGTTAGAACAGCAGTATGCATAATTGTGTTATTAGTTCTTACAGATGTTTGTAATCTGGAACTGTTTGAAGGAAATTACTTCTTGTAGTAATTATTGGGAAAGAGGGCAGTAATCCTATCTTTTCTGATTGGGAGGGTAATTAGATGATTGAGTTGTTATGCTGGTCATCCTTTTTGATACTTAATTCTTGAATGATGTTCATATTAACGTTTCATAAAAGCAGGGTTCTTTTATTGAGACAGTTAATTAAAAGCACTTCATTTTAATGACAAGTGCTTAATATGCTCAGTTCAATGAACTGACCCGTGCAAGTAATTTTGTAGATGGAACTTGAGTATAAACGAAGACATGGTTGTTTTCTGATACTTCTTTTGATTGACTGAAGATGGATTGTAATTGATAACTATTACTCCTCTACGAGGAAATGAGAAAAGAAGAAATTACATTCTTCTAACTTATGAGTTGTAATGTTGTTTAATATAAACAAAGTCCAGTCATTTGGACTGGCAAATGTATAGATTGTAAAGCCGATGGATGAATACAAGTACGAGTGTGATATTTTTAATGATCAGATCGGTTTGATATTGTTGAATAAGTTTGAGAATATAACATTATTCCTTGACTTGGAATTATTCAAATGTTAATGTATGAATTTAAAAGGAAATAACATCTATTCTTTACTTGAATGCAACTTTTACGTTGAAATGTGCAATTAGTTCATACTTGGGTTAAGAGGAATTTTGAATTGACATTAAAAAGGATTTAGGTAAACATGATCTCTTAATTGAAAGGTATTCGGGATTAGCTTGAAAGCTAAGGAATATCAAATAACTTAGGAGCAACTGAACCTTGTATTCGGACTCCGTTAATAGCCTCGAATGTTTAAATTCAGAAAATAAAGATATGGGAAATCATATCTATTGATTAACAGACCTTAACTAAGTAAGGTTAAGAAGGATAAATGAATAAATTCATTTAGAATTGGACCTCGTTTAAATGACGTCTAATAAGATGGAATTCTGAATTTGTTTTCAACTGTGGAAAACTTGGTTAAGTTTAATAGGATAAACTTATTAAGTTTATCGATAATGGACCGATTAGTCCAAAGATTAAGAAAGGAACCAAGAAGTGAATATGCAACCCTTCGGTATGAAGGAGGAGATGCGTATTAAGCTAGAAGACGGATTAAGTCTCTCTTAGCTACATCTGATTAATCAGTAACAAGAACAAGGATGAAGGATCAAAGATGGTCATTGAAAGTTGATCTTAAATACTAAGATTATAACCAAATCACAATTGAGTTGGATGTGTACCCTCGATGAGAGGATTCCATAGGACATTGACATACGCTAGCTTACATATGGTGTCTTCGTGAAGGTGGGGCCTTCATGACGACACAATGTTATAAACGACATATTACAATGCCCTTTCGAATTAAATCATCAAGTTTACATAAGTTGGATACTAAGTTATTGGCTGGGGGATAGGAATGTGATCACGTATACGGAGTGACTCCGGAGGACTAAAGGTAACTAGACACACGGAGTCGTTAGGGGACGACACTGTATGTCTGCGTATCTTTAGTTACCATGAGTAACTTCCTATACTCGTTCATATTGCTAGTTGGGGTTAGCGCTTGACCTTAAATGGAAGGATTGGTAGAGGCCAGGAAAGACCATTCTAGATAATAGACGAAGTGAGGTGAAGGACGTATTCCATTGGTGTGTATCACATCCAAGAATATGATCATGCAAAGCATGTGAAAATCTTTGGCCAAAGTATCGCAAGTGCTGGTTGCGTTGTCCTAATCACCTAGTTTAAGATGCAAGATGTCAGATGAATATCGTTGACAAATATTCGATAGGCTTCTTAAATGGATCACTTCGATAACCGGAAACGGTAAAAGAACCTTGTATATTTATTATACTATGCATGAATTAACATGAAGGATCGGTAAGTCGCCGAGTCATGAAATGAGAGATCGCTGAAACTCCGAGCCATAAAATGGGAGATCGGTAGTTTTGCGAGTCATTTACAAGAAAGATATGGTATCTCGTTATATGATTGAATGGCAATGAATGTGTGTTCCATATTGCAAATATGTGAACAGAGAACATTAGTTTTAAAAGGAAATTGTGTGATCAAAAACTCGCATCAATTGACAAAGAACAATTATTAAAACTTGAACGTGTGTTTGAATTATATAATTCATAACAGAGAACATTGTATAATTTTTTTTTTTTTTTCCTTGTTCTAGTATCTTAAAATGGGGATGTTACACGTTGTGTGCCCATCGTGCCATGCATGTGAGGCTTTGTTAGACATTAATCAACAACTTTTGTCATGTGTCCTTCGTGTAGTTCTCATCCCCTTTCTCCTTGAATCCATTCATAGAAATAGCAATTAGTCTATATGAGACTTATTAAAAGAAATAAGAGGATCATAGATGGTGGAGGAGGGATTTGAGTTGTTGGGGGGTTTCAACCGGGTTGACGATCTCCCTTAACTTTACGAATTGTATCCCCTCCACATCCACTCATATTGTATGTATCACGTACGAACCTTGCCACACTCATTGCTATCCCTATCGATGTTTGTGTCGATTTGCATATGTATGATTGCTAGTTTATATTCAAATAACGGTGAAGGCCCCCGCACATGAGGGGTAAACAGTGGAAAATGCGCGCATCTGGGCGCCCTCAAACCAAAAATGCGCGCCCTCCAAGCACACCTCCCTGCTGCACATGTCGACCGATAGTTCTGTACGTTTTTGTACTAACAGATTTTGACATTTTGACAGACAGGTTAAATCAATTTATTGTATCCATTCAAACAATGCCACATAAGTTTTTCACTTTTAAAAAATTGTATAATCTGAACAAAATAAGGTACGATCTGGAATAGGCATTTTCTTCATGTGCGCAGGACAGGGCAAAATGCCCGCTCACTACACTGTAGCTGGGCATGCACACCCGCTGCCCTCAACATCATGTGCGCGGGCTATGAGTCAATAACCGACTGTTTAGATTGTAATTGCCTGCCCGTGTCCCCTCCCATGTTTGGAAACGGAAAATGGAAAAGAGTTGACTTTGGATTTGTGTGGTCAACTATAATTGCCTCTCATTTGGCAGAAGCTCGTGACACACAAAGATCCGCCGAATCCAAGAGTGAGAGGAGGAGTGGCCCCGCCCAAGTGCACAATTGGGTAGTCGTATATCCATTTTGTTTTAACTATTATTGTATCGTATGTCTTCACAGTTTGGCTGTCATCTCTATCTCGTGATGCCGCCGCAGCAGAGCACACAAAAATACAAAAACATGGGCGAAGGGTACACGGCTATCACGCTGGAGTCTTTGAATACTCGCTTTCTCATACTATTTTGTCTCCACTTATTTATTGTTCCGACTTCCGAGTCATTCCGGAGACGAGGCAGGTCAACGCCATTCCTTACCTAATGCCTGGGCCTGGTGCTAACACCCACACGTCCCCATTCCCATGAATAAGACTCTCTCATTCCCTCTCTCCCTCCCTTCTTCTAACTTGTGATCTCACCTAGCCTTCATTTTACTCTCTCAATGCACACCCTCTCGCTTTCGCGTTTTGTTAGATCTATTCACCCTAAACAGAAAAAGGGAAAGAAAAAGAAAGCAAAGAGTGTAAATTAAAAACCACAAAAATCCACTAGGAAGCATGTCAAATCTGCATATGGTTCATTGGAAAGAGGATCAATCTCTTAGTAAGATTTATCGTCAAACAAATGGTTTTGGTTTAAAGGGTTTTGAAAAATATGAATCCAAGACAAATTGTTTGAGTTTTCGGGTAGAACCCATAAAATCTATATAAGAGTCTCTATATGATTACAAAGCATAAGCATGGGCAACCTAGACAAAGCTCCGCACAAACAAGTGGGGCTCTACCTCTTTTAAAAGGAGGGTGTGTATGCTAGGGATGTGATTGTGCAATGGATTGTGTGTGTGACGATCTCCCCAAGGTTTAGCTACACCGTGCCTTGGTGACCATAAAGTTTTGTCAATAATAGATCAAGGTGGTTGGTGGTTGTATGACTTTCACAAGGACATTTAAAGTTCGCTCGTAGCTTCTAGAGTGAGTGTACACAAGTGTGCGTAATGATAAAACGATGGGATTCGGCCTCAGAGGGTTAAGCATCTTGACAATGAAATAAATCTTGACAATCAATACTTGAAAATAATATTTGACATAGAAGCTTTACACAGAAACAAGACGGTGCTTGTGTATTTTATTAATATCAAAATCAAGCATTACAAACAAATGAGAGAGCTACAATATTTATAGATATTGGACAACTTCTATCTCATCCAAAATATATGGAAACAAATCACCTAATCTGAGCAAATATGCAGGAATAACATATTGACCCTAACTGCCCTTATTGCCCCTCATGGAAATCATCTCGAGAACAAAATATGCAAGATAGAACATGATCCCACAAACCAAGGGTTAAGACAACTAAAAGACAACTCACTAATAATTGACTTTATCTAAGCTAACTTAAGTAATTAAAAAATTACTTTATACAATATCACTTTAACTCATATGATGAATTAAGTGTTAGTTTATTTCCAACAAATCACAAGCACATACAAGGGGGTTGGCTCATTCATTCATTGTGCACGACAATTCACATGCAAAAAGATGTTGTGCAGTGAGTACACGTGCAATCATAAAGAGTTAGCAAAATAAACTGATCACAAACTTTAGTCTTAGATTAAACTACTCCTACACGAACATTAAAACATACAAAAGAGAAAAGGGTAGGGAAGAAAGAGAAATGAATCTGATGGCACAACAAAGACCCATGTGCGGTTGGTGAAGAAACATCTAGAAATCATACTAATGCTTAGACCAACATTCGCTTAATCAAGACATAAGTAGATGCAAGAGTTTGAGGAACTTGTTGTGGAGAAAAGAGGGACACCGTTGGACACACAAGAAGCAAACATTAAACAAACTATAGAATGCTATATCTACTAATAACTAAATGGCATCTACTTCAACTAGGTGAAAAGAGTGCACACATACATCAAACTCAGGACGAAACACAAAGTAGAAACAAGAGAACTAAGGAAAATGCATTAAAACATTTTGAAACTTCTTTCTGCAATGATTTAGCCATAACATCGTATTTCAACTAGGTATTTATAGGCAAACCTACGACTTACTTGGGCACAATGATGATTGTTATGATAAATGGCCTCAACTAATTACACATTACAAATTTGACAAATTGAATGCATGGTAGCTACATAATCCAATCCAATCGAATGCCCCAAAGTAATCTAGAAGAATAACTTATTTGATCTTCATTTTTGGTTCTAGTAGCATTCATGCTCTATATCGTGTAGGGATAGCTTGAAACACAAGTAAACCTTTTTTTTTTTAATTCATACGGCTCACGCTCTTTGAAATGGTGTGTTGAATGGGATCTTCTCAACCTCTTTTGCTGAAAAAGTGGACAATATCTTATTCCATGACATGAATGTCGATTATGAGTATTGTTGTGTAAAACAAAGGATTTTGTTGACTTTTGTGATGTGTTTTGTCATTTAATGGTCGAGACACTATTTGTCTTATGTGCTTTGTGCATAGCACTAGGAATTATGACCTTTCTCGCACTCATTTGGGGACCTTCCATGATGATGCTTTTAATTCTTGTAAAGCACAAGAAGAGTGCAAAGTTAGTATTGTGAAAGGAAATCACACAATTAAAACATAAATATAAAGCGCATGTGGTGTGCATACTCAACTAGCGCAAGTTTCTTTCATGTTTTTCACTCAAGGATGTGCACTCTAGGCATTCCATAGTCTTCACAATAGAAATTATTGAGCGTCAAATTATGCACATTGTCTTCCTTAGAGTAATATCTAACACTTCGTTAATGCATTCTTTGATGTATCACGAATGTGTGTGTAATACCCGCACAACATAAAGCTTGAGAAAACCAAGTGTTAGGTGTTAGATTTTCCCAAGTGGGCTATAATTCATTCAATTATACAACTACGATGAAGAGTTGTGAAGTCATGGAAATCACGAGACATTATGGGGATTACACGCACTCTACGATGGGCTACTTGGCGAGTTTAATGTGCCATGAAACATTGGGACGCCACATGACTCATGATGTGGCTGCATAATGGAGCACAAATATAGTTTGAATGGGGGAGGCTCATGTAATGTTATGGGACTCAAGATATCAAGGGTTAAGCATATGGTAATGTGTGTGAGTTACACAAGGTTAATGTGCAATACGTAGTTAGGATATTATGCAAAAGGAGTTGTCTTTATGTGAAATGTACATCACACAATTGATGCGAAGGGTGTGTCAAAATACACAAAGGGATGCACATGTAAAAAGGTGTGCGCGAAGTAAAGGGTAACAAAATATTGTGCATGTGAAGGGATGCTTTATCTGAAAACTCTTAGAAGTTGCACAGCAGGAAAGTCACATATGCACTAAAAATGAGACTATACGCGCTTTGAAGTGCGAAGGGATTTGTAAAACATGGGTCGAGTAACAATGCGAAGGGGACCAAGGAAAGAAAGAGGAAATAGACAGAGGGTGGGTAAATTAATTGTGCAAACATTCCGATCTTTTAGGGAAAGGCCTAGAAGGTTCTATGATTTCTAGAAGGTAAATTAAGGGCATGTTGCTTAGACACAACAACAAATGGCGACTCGGATGGAAAATAATCCTAAATATTTCATAAATGATGGATTATGTTGACTTTTAAGATGCATTTTGTCATTTTTTGGTTAGACACTATATGTCTTCTATGCATTGTGCATGAATTGGGAATTCTTACCTTTTGCACACTCTTTTGGGGAAATTTTGTGATGATGTTTTCAATTCCTACAAGGCACAAGAAGAGTACAAAGTTAGTATTGTGAAAGGAAAATGCATGATTAAAACATAATTATACTGCACATGTGGCGTGCATGTTTGGCTAATGCACTTTTCTTTCATATTTTACATGCAAAGATTTACACTCTTGACATTTTATAGTATGCACAATACAAATCTTTATGCATCAAATTATGTAGAATGTTTTCCTTAGAATAATCTCTAATACTTCTTTCGCCCAATCTTTGATGTATCAAGAATGCGTGTGTAGTACTTGCACAACATAAAGTTCTAGAAAACCAAGTGTTAGGTGTTATATTTTCCCAAGTGGGCTATAATTCATTCAATTATAAAATTATAGTGAATAATTGTAAATTCACGAAAGCGTGAGGTTTTTTTGGGATTACATGTGGTGTATAATGTGTTGCTTGGTGAGTTAAGGTCCCACGAGGCATTGGGAGGACACAAGACTCATGACGTGACTGCATTATGGAGCACGAAGCTAATTTGAATACGGGAGGCTCACATAATGTTATGGGAATCACAATAGAAATGGCCAAGAATATGGTGGTGTGTGTGACACTACGTAATGCTATTTGTGTAGTCCATGTATTGAAGGGAAGGATGCACAGACTTAGAATATTGTACGAAGGGGAATTGCACAAGGTGAAATGTATACCACACAATGGATGTAGAAGGGCATGTCAATAGACATGAAGGGGTGCATGGGCAAAAGGGTGTGGGAAAAGAAAGAAGACTAGTAAAGATTGTGTAGGTGAAGATATGTTGTGCAAAGCTCTTAGAAGTTGCATGTACCGGAAAATGTCACTTGCGCACTTGAAAATGAGACAAGTGAGATTGTGCATACTTTGGAGTGTTAAGGGGTTTACAACATAGGGGCCAAGTAACAATGTGAAGGGGCCCAAGGAAAGAAATTGGAAATTTGTAGAGCACGGGAAAGTTGAAATTCACAAAGAGTTCATCCTTTCGGGGAAAGGCCCGAGGTGCCATGATTTTGAAAGGGAAATTTGGGGTGTATTGTCTAGAACAATGATGATAGTATCTCATTTCAAGTAAGTTTTTAATCAATACATTTTTCCTTTACTTCATATCTTTATTCCTCTCTATTTACCCACATTTTCCTACCCTTCTTCTATTATACCTATTTTCAATAATCTTCTATAGACCCTTGACTAATATCCTCCTTACCTATCTTTCTTCGAGTTTTCATGGGCCATGACACTATCAAAACCCAATAGTGACCCTAGGACACCCTTAGGACATTATTGACATCCGATAGTGTCTTACCTCCCATGACTCCTATCACTTATGGACCTTTATGTCAATCATTAAATACTTGGTTTTAACTTGAATTTGTTTAAATTTTTTTATTAATGGTAAAAGGTTTTTTTGAATGGGATCCTACCTAGGTACATCCAAAAAGGGTCAACACCCATATAAAGCAATGAGAACCAAAGAGAAAATAAGCACTCTGCCCAGTAGAACAACAACAACAAGAAACACAACTATTGTCCAACTAAAGCGATTTGCAGGAGATAAACAATCAACAATAGAAAAAGAGTCCATCTTTCTTAGGTGGGAGATACCACCAACACTTGAGCGACACGAGAAACACAAAAATGCGATCGAACCCAAAGTGAAGAATGTGATCTCAATGTCATATGTGATGGGTCGATTGCAGTTTAGTAGTGGAATTTTTCTTTTTTTGGACTACTTGTCCATTCCTCCTTGTTACATTCAACAATAGGATCACACAAAATGATAACATTAAATGAGGAAATAGGTCTAAAAGGCTACCTAGCGGAGACGAGGGGATTTCCCTCTCCATGACCACCTCAACAAGAGCACGAGGAGATGAGTCAACGGTTCAACAAGAGGCAACCGAGAGGGGTTCACATGTGGGGCCGAAATAGTCCGAGAAGGGCTTAAAGTAGAACTTGAAACAGGGGCATGTTAGCGCATTAATACATTGTTAATGTATTTGTTGTTAGTGAATGTTAGTGGACAGTTATGTAATTGTTCCTCGGCTCTTCCCTCTCGCTGCGGCCTATATAAAGGCGTGCTCCCTGTATTTAGATACATAGCAATATATACAATATATTTGGAGCTCTATCATTGGTATCGAGAACTTTTTGTTATGTGTGGAGGAGAGCAGGAGCCTGAAACCTTCTTCCATTCTATTTCAGCGTCTCGGACCTGTGGAAGGAAAGACTATTGCGTGCGTGCATTTTGCGTGGCGTTTTTGTTTGACACTCAGAAACGTGTGGAGAGGCGACCAAGGAACCCCGCATGGATTGCAGTGCGTGGAGGGATAGTTGGAGGAGCCGGCCGAGCGTGAAAGATCTTTGCTTCTTTGTGCGTGGAGATTCGAACCCGTGTGTGAACTCGTCTACGGAGGAAGTTTGTGGGCAGTGCGTGGAGGAACAACAAGTTTGTGGTGTGCATGTGGAGGAACAGCAAGCCGTGTGTCTTTGTCCTTAGAGCGTGGAAGACGAGAAGAATCATACTTTGCTGTAGAACCACATGAAAGACCATCCAAACCCCTGTATGTGTAAGCAAAGCCGGGAAATTACAAAGCAGTGTGTGCGCGTATGTCTCAAATTTCCGATGCACAAAGCACCGCGAGCAATACACCAAATATTTGGGCATTGAGTGACAATGAAGACACCACTGGGCTATTCTTTGCCTTGGTCAACGAGCTACACAACACTGGGAACATTCTCTTTGATGAGATTGTGCGCTAAGGATTGTTGGAATATTTTTGGTTCAACGTTCGATGTCAAGCACGGCGGATTCGTGCAAAACTTGAACGTGGTTATGATGCAGATGACGAACGCGAAATAGAACGCCCACAGGAGCGTCGGCGTCTCACTGCACGAGCCTATAGAGCCCATCTTCGGGACAGATTCCTTCAGTAAGCATTGTAGCCATTTTTGAAAAATAAATAAATAAATAAAATACATTTTTGAGTTTTTGAAAATGTCTGCTCCAAAAATATTGCTATCCGATGCCCAACTCTTGAAAGGGCCAAATTTCGCCGCATGGAAAACCAAAATGCGGACGATTCTTCAATTCAAAGATCTTTGGGGATCGTCGTCTCGGTAAAGATGCCCCTCCCACAGACGATGATCTCGTTGGAAAAATATGAAAAGGCGATGCAAAATCGCTAATGCTCATCACCACGAGTCTTTACGATGAGGTGCGCAGCCATACATTCGGGAAGCAACCGCTTCTTCTCGGGCATGGAGCGCATTGTGTACCATCTACGAAGCTAAGAATCTGACGACGAAAAGTTGCAACTTCAGACAAAGCTTCATACGATGAGTATGCATGAAGGAGAATCAGTAGAAGTCTTCTTGCGGCGTGTAGCTGAGTTACGTGCAGAACTCTCTACACTCGGTGAACCAGTGGATGACAAGTTGCTAGTCCTACTCACCCTGCGAGCTCTTCCTTCCCGTTTCAGACATTGATCACCACGTTGACAATCACTCAACAGGAGGTGAGTTTTGCAACCCTGGTGAATTATCTCCACTAGGAAGAAGCCATGCAAAATGTACAAGAAGCCTTCAAAGACAAGGCTCTCATCATGAGGCAAAAACATAAGCCTTGGAAAGGGCAATCTGCCCCCCAGAATCAGAAGCAGCATGCTCAATAGCCATCTTCACAGCGGCCACCCCGAGCGGCATAATCAAAAGGCGGATCGGTGGTGCCACATTTGCTCCATGGATACGCACACGACTGCGAAATGTTATTACAACGGTCGCAAGTATGGAAATTCTAGCTAAGAGAGCACTTCTGGCCGAGGATATTCCAAGAAATCCAGATGGCATGCTCGTGTCGGAGGTAGAAGGGCCACATTCTTGCTCAGCGGGATGCCACCTCCGATGAAGAGGTACGAGATACGACTCATTCGACATTGTTCTAGTCTCACGAGACTTTGCGGCCGTCGAGAAGATGTCAGTTGATTGATTCAGTGCCAACAAACACATGACCTAGCAACAAGAAGTTGTTCCACACTGCAGTGACTAGCCCACCGGGAGATCGATCACCATTACAGCAGACAATCAAGAGTATATTGCGGTAGGGATTGGTGATGTCATCATTCCTCTTGGAACATGAAGATGTACACTCACAAAGGTGCTATATGTTCCGAGGTTTGACTTCAAATCTTTTATGTCAGTAAGTCAACTTCTTAACCATCGAATGCGGGTTGAATTCTTTGTTGAGAAAGGGGTCAAGTCTGCATCATTTCCCGAGGAGAGATAGTCGTTGCTCAAGCATTTCTGAAGGGCCATCTATTTGCACTGGATGCGGTCACTTCATCTAGCGTTGCTCTCTCTGCATCAATGGTAGAGTCCACTACACTTTGGCACTTTCGATATGGTCATCTTTCTGCCAAGGCTTTGCATCATCTCAGTGCGAAGGAACTGGTAAGAGGGCTTCCTCCACTCTCCCATTCCTTACCTGTTTGCTCGGGATGTCTTGCGGGCAAACAACATAGAGGTCCATTCAAACAGAGCTCTTATCATTCTACAGAGCATCTTCAGGTCGTTCACACCGATTTGTGTGGACCCTTGCCAGCTAGCTTCCAAGGTTTTGCGTACTTTCAGCTCATCATTGATGATTACTCATGGAAAATGTGGGTATATTTCCTTCGGAAGAAGAGTGAGGCACTTGCAAATTTCCAAACCTTCTACCAGCAAGCCACCAGGCAGTTTGGGAAGCCTCTTCTCCTCCTCCGCTCAGATCGAGGGGGGGAATTTGTGTCAAATAAGTTCTTAGCATACCTGAAGCAGCATGGCATTCAGCAACATTTGACTGCACCCTACACGCCCCAACAGAACGGGATTTCCGAGCGCCACAACAGGACTGTCATGGAGATGGCTCGTTGTATGCTCTCGACCGCCAAGTTGGAGGATCAGTTTTGGGCAGAAGTAGTCCAGACAGCAGTGTATCTACTCAACCGGGCACCCATGAAGATCTTGCAGAACAAGACACCGGAAGAGGTATGGACTGGTCGTAAACCTTCTATTCATCATTTGAGAGTTTTTGGTTGTACTGCATATATGCATGTTCCAGATAAGAGAAGGAAGAAGATCGATCCAAAGACACTGCCATGTCTTTTCTTGGGGTATAGTACTACCTCAAAGGCATATCGTCTCATGGATCCTAAGACGAAGAAGATCTACGAGAGTCGAGATGTGGTATGTGATGAGTCGTCCTTTGACTCCCTGCCACACAATGGAGATCCAGTACCGACCTTGTCACATAGATTGCTCACACATCCAGATGATGAGCAAGATGATTCTTCTCAGAGAGAAGAAGAGCTGAGTGGAGATTTGTTCGTTGATCTTGGCACATTGGAAAACACATCTTCACATCAGCAGCACCAACGTCTGAAATGGGTCCAGAGTACTATCAGGGATGCTCACCTGAACTCACTTCTTGGTACTTCTACGGGAGTTAGAACATGAAGTCAAGCTAGACATGAGGTAAATTTTGCACTCATGAGTTCAGTTGTTGAGAGCACCGAACCCCACGACACTGTTCGTGAGGCATTAGACCAACCACAGTGGAAACAGGCTATGGATGCTTGAATATGATTCCCTGATTCAGAATCAGACGTGGGAACTTGTCGATCTGCCTCCAGGTAAGAAATCCATTGGCTGCAAATGGATTTTCAAAACAAAATATAAGGCAGATGGTTCAATCGACAAACACAAAGCACGACTTGTTGCAAAGGGTTATGCTCAGCAAGAAGGAATTGACTATGACGAGACCTTTGCACCCACTGCGAAGATCAAAACCATCAGAGTTGTATGTGCACTGGCAGCACAAAATGGATGGAAACTTCAGCAGATGGATGTCAAGAGTGCTTTTCTAAATGGTGATCTACAAGAAGAAGTGTACATGGCCCAACCTGAAGGGTTTGTAGATGAGCATCAACCACAGAAGGTATGTCGTCTGATAAAGTCTCTTTATGGACTCAAACAAGCACCTAGGGCATGGTATATAAAAATTGATGATCACCTATTGCAGCATGGATTCACTCGTAGCCCCTCAGATACAAATTTGTATATTAAGAAGGTAGGAATAGAGATTGTCATTCTGGTTTTGTACGTAGATGATCTTGTGATCACAGGAAGTTCTGACAATCTTGTAGATGATGTAAAGAATGATCTGAAGAAATCCTTTGACATGACTGATTTGGGGCTACTTCACTATTGTCTTGGCTTAGAGATATGGCAGAAGAAGAATCATATCTTCATCTCCCAGATGAAATATGCCAAGACACTCCTGGAAAAGTATGGGATGTCAGATTGTAAACCAATGTCCACACCTATGGAAAAAGGTTTGCAACTATCTAGATTCCAGGATTCACCACAGGTAGATGGCACTCACTACAGGCAGCTTGTGGGGAGTCTCATTTACTTGACTTATACCAGACCAGATCTTTGCTTTGCGGTGAGCTATCTCGCCAGATTTATGCAGGAGCCGAAGAAATGTCATTGGATAGCAGCAAAGCATGTGTTGAGATATGTCCGAGGTACAGTTGACTTTGGTCTAGAGTATCAAAAGAACACTCAGTTCTTCTTATAGGGATATACAGACTCGGACTATGCAGGATCCGTTGATGACAGGAAATCCACTTCAGGATATGTTTTTCATCTCGGATCTGGACCTATCTCGTGGATCAGCAAGAAGCAAACTGTTGTTGCTCTCTCATCCACTGAGGCTGAATACCGCACTGCACGAGGAGCTGTGTGCGAAGCAATTTGGTTACGTCGCATTCTTGCAGATATAGGGATTCCTGAAGAGAAACCTCCCATCATTCACTGCGACAATCAAGGTGTGTTGAAGCTTGTGAAGAATCCTATTTTCCATGAACGAACAAAGCATATTGAGGTTGAATGTCACTACATTCGTGAATAGGTCTTGAACCACCAAATTCAGCTCCAGTACTGCCCTACTGATTTTCAGGTTGTAGATATTCTCACCAAGCCTCTCGGTAAGGTGAAGTTTGATTTGTTTAGGGGTACATTTGTAAGAGCAATGTATTAAGGGGGAATGTTAGCGCATTAATACATTGTTAATGTATTTGTTGTTAGTGAATGTTAGTGACAAGCATGTAATCGTTCCTCGGCTCTTCCCTCTCGCCGCGGCTATATAAAGGCGTGCTCCTGTATTCGAGATACATAGCAATATATACAATATATTTGGAGCTCTATCGGGGCAACAGATGCGTTAACAGGTGAGGTGAGGGTAAGTGCACCAAGTTGGGGGCCAAAAAGGGGTCTTAAGTGGACGCATTTTTTTGAAAAAAAAAAAAAACTTCAACTTGTATGAGTTTTTCAAAATAGTTACACTCAAAATTGGAAGATGTTGTAGAAATATGAATCGTAGAATTTTGAGTCTAGTTTCTAAGCTACTAAATTTTATTGAAAATGGATAAGTTTAAGTGGGTCAAATAACTAAAATACCAACAAATGCTCCTATTTTTGTTAAAAAAACATAATAGAGTGACTTTCGTGCCCCCACCATTTTTTGAGCACCATTTATTATTTTTGAAAACCTTTTGGTAGAAAGATAGCTAGGAGCATCTAGTTTGGGCTCTAATTTTTTTATATTTTTAGCGAATATTTTTTTATTTATGATTTTTCTATTACAGAAATTTTATGTTTTGAAAAATAACGAGACTCCGACCGTGCCCCCCCTAATTACCTCAAAAACTATCGAAAATTAGATTTTTTTTTAATATGTATAGAATTATGCCTAGTTTGGGCTAGTATAATTTTTAAAAATTTTGATCAGCCAAAAAAAAAAAGATACACCATGAAAGATAGACATATTTACACTTCAAAAAATAGCTATAAAAAGGCATAGTTAGAAAATAAATAATATGGAAACCTTATATTAGTCAAAAAATTTGAAAATTTATATTTTTAGAAAGAAGAAACTTTGCTCTACGTTGTGGTATAATTTTTTAAAAATGGATCAATTGTTTTATTTTGATTTATCATAGAGGAAGTGACATTTTTACATTTTCTTGCAAAAACATGTTGTTTGTTGTGTTTGTACAGGTCCATGCCTCAGGCTTGGGGATCCAAACCGGATCCCAAGCCTTGAGGCATGGCTTGGAAAAAGAGAAAATACAAAACGCGTATGCGTTATGTGTAGTATAAACATTATGTATGCTTTTGACATGCTTCTATTTACATATATTTACATTAAGTATAAGTTTTTCATTTATTATTATTTATATTTTATTATTTCTTATACTTTAAATTTATTTATGTAAATATAAGAAATTAGGGTCACTCTGCACCTTATGGAATTAGTCTCACAACTCCATGAGTCATGGTTTAGGAGATAGTTTTTAAAGTATACTCGAGTCGATGATATAGTAATTTTTCAGATTTCATTCACCTAAATCTTTTAGCGTTTAACTTCTACAATCGAAACCCTAAACCATAGGCCATAAACCTAAACACTAAATTGTAAACCTTGAGCCCTAAAACCTAAACCCTAAACCTTTAACCATGATCCATGACCACAAAAACCTAAACCCTAAACCCTAAACCCTAAACATTTGCTCTTACCCATAAGCCCTAAACCCTAAGCCTTAAGCCCTAAACCCTAAGCCATAAGCCCTAAACCCTAAACCCTAAACCCTAAACCCTAAAAACTAAATCATAAGCCCTAAGCCCGACCCCTAAACCCTAAACTCTAAACTCCAAGTAGTAAATCCTAAACCCTAAACCCTAAGCCCTAAATCCTAAACCCTAAACTCTAAACCCTAAGCCCTAAACACTAAACCCTAAACCTTGAACTCTATGACCTAAACCCTAACCTTCAATCGTTAACCCTAATTTATAAACCCTAAACCCTAAAACAAAAATAATAAACCTTAAACTCTGAACACTAAACTCGAACCCTAAACCCTAAACCCTAAACCCTAAACCTTGAACCCTGAGCCCTGATCCCTAAGCCGTAAACCCTAAACACTAAATCCATAACCCTAAGCTCTAACCCCTAAACCTCATATATTTCCAGTAGGTCTCATGAGTGAGTTCATTTTTGAATATCTTAGGACCATATTTCCTAGTCTTGTGCCTAGAACCATCATTAAGTCTTCTTTTACAACTACCTTGTTTATGAGCTCGGTGGGCATTTCCCTCCTTCAAAATATCAACAAATGAAAGACATCAAATTTTGATGAATCTCTTTGAGTTTTGTTCCTACGAAGTCGATGAACCCTTTTTCAGTTGAATACTCTCTGTCAATACTAATAAGAATGGGTAAGACACAAAATGTTACAGTGAGTGAAATAGTTCGCATGCAATGGGCATTTCCCTCCTTTAAAATATCAGTAGATGAAATGCATCAAATTGTGATGACTCCCTTGAATGTTTTGCCTACGAAGTAGATTAACCTTTTTTAGTTGAATACTCTTTGTCAATACTTATAAGAATGGGTAAGACATAGAACATTACTGTGACTGAATGGGTGAGCCTAATCCATGAGCCTTAAATCCTAAACCCTAAACCCTAACCCCTAACCCCTAAACCCTAAACCTCAAGCCTTAAACCCTACACCCTTTTCCCTAAACCTTGAACCCTAACCTTTAAACCTTAAACCCTAAGCCCTAAACCCTAAACACTAAACCCTAAATCCTAAACCCTAAACCCTAAACTCTAAACCCTAAAACCTAAACCCTGACCCCTAAACCCTAAACCTTGAGCCCTAAACCCTAAACCCTAAGCCTTGAACCCTAGGCCCTAAGCCATAATCCCTAAGCCAAAACCCTAAACCTTGAACCCTTAAACATAAACCCTTAACCCTAAACCCTAAAAACTAAACCTTGAACCCTCAACTCTCAACCCTAAACCCTAAACCCTCAACCTTGATCCCTAAACCCTAAACCTTGAACCTTGAGCCATAAACCCTAAACCCTTAACCTTGACCCCTAAACCCTAAACCTTGAACCTTAAGCCCTAAACCCTAAACCCTTAACCCTTAACCATAAACCCTAAACTCTAAACCCTAAACCATGAACCCTAAGCCCTAAGCCCTAAACCCTAAAATCTAAACTATGAGCCTTAAACACTAAACCTTAAACCTTAAACTCTAAACCTTGAGTCCTAAACCCTTAGCCCTAAACCCTAAACCTTGATCCCTAAACCCTAAACCCTAAATCATAAACCCTCACCCAAAGGAAAGTCCTAAAAGATCATTCAAGTGTGTTTTAGTGTGTAGGGAATAGTGTTTAAGGTGATCGATCGACTCATTTAGTTTTGATGAGAGACTACTTCCTTTGAAGGCTTAAAAAGACATTTTTGGCCATTCAGAGTTAATTGAACACCCTTTAGAAAAAGCTAAAATGAGCTAGTCATGTCACCGAGTTATCAAGGACCATTATTTGTGAAGTATTAAGGCATCGTTTGTCTCCATAAGAGACATATGAGCAAAAACATGTATGAGAATCATGAATTTGATTCCATGAAAGGATTTTTTTAGAGCTAGGAAAGGTGAGGGGATGGTCTTTATATGGAGCACCTTATTTCTAAGAATGAGCAATCATTTGAGTTCACTTGATGCAATTCACTTGGTACTATTCGTAATAACTCATTCAACACCTAGTAGTGTTATCAAACCTTAAGGAGGAGGCACATTACAATCACCTCATTTTGGCCATAGGACATGAATCCCATTCAGGGAACAATCCTCTATCTATAAAGTGAGGATATCTTTTTAGTAAGAAGTAGACAAACATCATAGAGTTAATTCATGGTCACTAAAGTGAATTATGGACCAAATTTAAAAATTAGTACCAATTCAAGTAGTGGTAGGGCTAAAATCCATTTTAGAAGGTCAAAAAACCTAAAAATGACTATATGCTTTCCCAAAACAAAGACCGACTACAATATATATGCCCTGAAAGTTTTAGGTCATTTGTTGAAATCCTGAAAATGAGTAAGTACTGACCAAATTAGATTTTGAAAAACTATCTTCTAGATTATAACTGTTGGAGCTACGAGACCACTTCCATAAGGTGCAGAGTGACCCTAATTTCTTATATTTACTAAAATAATTTCTTATATTTACTAAAATAAGATTTCTTTTATTATTTCTTATACTTAACATTTATTTTTGTAAGTATAAAACACCAAAACACATATACATGGTCCATACTACTCAAAACGCATACGCGTTTTGACTTCTTTGAAATGCATACACGTTATAACGCGAACACATATTGACTTCTTTGAAACGCGTCGCGCATTTTGACTTCTTTGAAACTCATATGCGTTATAGGTTCGGTGATTACCAAGCCAAACAAATTAAAACACGAGCGCGTTTTAGCAAAACATGTACGCATTTCATCTGTTTTCGGGTTTTTGTCCACTTTTTGGCCCCCAACTTCATGTGCTTACCCGTGAGAGGGTTTTGAATCCACCCAATAGGCTTAAGTTGAAATTTATGCATCAATAAGTTCCTAATTTAAATTTGAAAAAAACTATAATGCAAATCCCTTATAGTCATTTTAATAACAAGTACCCAATATTTCTATATCAATTATTAAATGGATGATACTATTGCAAATAACACCAATTCAAATTTACAAAAATTTATTTCGTTGACATGTTTGTACCAAATTACTTTTTCTTTGTCTAGTCTTTGAAGAGGAGGACTGACACTTCTCTCATATGGGATATCAATTTGCATATAACCATGGAGCATGACTCCACATTAATATGTAATGTAACACTTCCAAATGGGATTTTCTTGGATTCTTTATTCTTTATAGTTTTACCTTTATTTTTGTGAGTTGTTAAGGTTTTCAATAAAGAGAAGACATTAAAGCATCCTCACACATAGTCATATAAATATGGAACATGATATGACATTTATTTAACAAACAAAGGTGTACAAAAAAATGAGATCAATCTTAGCAACGAGATTACTATCTATGAGAAAAGTATGGAAGCAATGATGGTTATATTTCCCGAGTGCACTATAGTTGACTAATATTGTCCCATGGACATGAAACCAATATAAAATTTACATGAGCCCTTATGTCCTCTTTTTTGAGTCTTTTATGCTCCAAGATTTTATGTAATCTATTTTTTCATACATGTAGGGGCATTTTAGTTAAAAATTCTTTGGCTTGTTCAAGTTCAATACTGCATATTTCTTATCAATAGCTCTCCTCCTCTAGCACTTTTTTAGGTTTTTAGGTTTTTTTTTTAATAATATGAATGTGCAACATTTTAGCTTATTAGGTATTTTGGGTTAAAGTAGTTAAAACAATTTAGTGAACTAACATGAATCAAACACATGATCTCTCATAATTATAATACATCAAAATGATATAATTTAGCTTAAACATCGGGTAAAAAATGTTTTATCAAAATTGAGCACAAGTCTATAAATATGAATTAGGTTAAACTTGCTTTATAAAAATTGAGCAAAGTGCACAAATATAATAAAATGGTACACACATCATACATTAATTAAAATGAAAAATAAAACAAATTTGAAAATGTGCCAAAAATGTGAGATTAAGATACTCAAAACTATTGTAAAACAAGAAATCAAAATGCAAGAAATTAAATACGATCATTATATTAATAAAAAATAATCTCCAATGTTTATAGATATTGTTAAAATAGTTGACTTTACATTGTAAATATCACCAGATAAGGACAACTAAGTTTAACATAGATCCTAAACAAAGTGATGAGATTACACAAAAATTATCTCCTCATGTCACATTGTAATATAATCCTAACTTGAACCGTAAGAACATAAAACTCCTAGTTACACAATACTTGTAACAACACTTCAAATGATCACATGCTTTATTATCCATACAATGATAAACTAATACTAAAATAAACTAGTTTTATAACTCCCCCTATTTTTGCATTATGTCTAGTGAATAGGAGAGGAATTCTTAGAATGCCTCAATGTTTTTGTCATGCAAGTGGCTTTGTGAAAAAAATTCATGTTGATTTCTTGTCAAGCAATATATGATCTAGATGTGGTGTTCTTGGTTGCGTTCATGAATGAAATGTACTTGTACATCAATGTGTTTTGTTCTTTCATGAACACAAATTTTGAAAAGTTTGATAACGCCATCTTTGTCACAATGCATGCCGACATGTTATTTTTGTGGAAATCCCAAACCTTCTAGAATACTACACAACCATATGAATTTGCGAGACAAATCCTCATATAGTGTGATATTATGCTTTAGTGGAGGATTGTGAAATAACACTTCCTCCCCCTCGCCACCCACCCCCCATGATATTGATCTAGATCCCAAAGAGAAGATCAAGCCAAAATTTTATTTCTTATTATAGGCGTTGCTCGTGTGATATGAATCAATATGAATACACTATGAATATGAGCATGTCAAAAAGAATTGATTGTCTTCTTGTATTATAGGTCAAATTTCATAGTCCCTTTGATATAATCAAGTATCTAATGCATTGCTTTCTAATTACTGCGATGTTGGGTTATTGCATGAATCTTGATAGGTAGCTCACTAAATAGCTTATGTATGGCCTTGTGTAGGTTAAGTAAATGAGACTCCCAATCAAATGTCATTAGAGAGTTGCATCTACTTCTTATGATGGGCGATCTAATTGAGAAAATTGAAGCCTTGCCTCTATATATGTAACAATTGGGTTGGAATCCATCATCCAAAATTTCTTGAGAAAAATATTGTCATTTTTCATTTGGATCACAAAGATGTGATTTTGCTTCTTCCATAATTCCATTCAAGACAATAATGAAGTATCTTGAGATTTTCATGTTGAATGATTGTTATAGATTTGTCTTTATGGATTCTATTAAGTGAATTGAAATATCTACGATTACCATACATATGGCATGTCACCTTAATAAGAATAATGCAAGCACATCCCCTATTTGGATTATTCACACAATTCTTTGTCTCGGTGTCTCTAAAATTCTTTCCGAGTCCAAGTATTGATATTTTTATAAGAACAAAAGGCCACTAATCCCCCTTTTGTCCCCCATCATCTTGCATCTACTTGTGTGCACATGGACATAATAAAATTATTTAAAACCTCTTCTTTCATAGTTGGTTTTATGAAATGTTGTCCACTTTTAGAATGTGTACCTTTTAATTATGTTACTAGAGAACGATCTTTCAATATTCAAAGGAAAGGAACTCGGTGACAACAAAGAAAGACTTGGGTCATCATTCGTGCCTTCCCCATTACTATAATGTGTTTGAAACTAACACACTTTGTCATACAAAGAATTTTAATGGTAATAAATTTTACTTAACAAACCATTTCGACACATAAATGGATATATATATGGAATCGGATAACAAATAGTTACACATTGGAAAAAAAGTAAAAAGTTCTATTGTGCTTAACATATAGAGAGAAACAATTACAAAAGATGGATGTTTTATTGAAATTGATGGTAAAGATAGTGATATAAAAGGAGAATGCCCCGTGGAAATGGAACTATAAGAATGAGAACAATTATTCCACATGCACTCATCCAACAATGTAACAATTAACCAAATTAACATGTTAGGGCTCCTTGACTTCGTTAATAATAATAGCCGGTTGCGAACATGGGGTCTCCATCGACTTTCACAATACGAAATTTAAATTTATAGAGCTTGCCCACATCGACAAGGAAATTTGGATGCTTCCTATTTGATCCAACCATGTCACTTGCTTTTATCTAAAGAAAAAAAAGCCTACAAAATTGTTGTTGAGCATGTTAGCAAACAAGGACAAATTCCACCCCTAAAGATGATTGTTTGAGGTACATATGGTATATGAAAATCATACTTAAGTAGTTGAATCAAAGATAGATTGCAATCACTTATATGTAGACGCAAATATCCCCTTCTTCGACTACCTTTAATAGGTATTGTTGCATTCAACATAAGTGTGTCTACTATACATTATGGGTTTCGTATTCCTATACATGAAATGAAGGCACATGAAGGGAAAGTATTGATAGGTTTCCAATAATATAAAAGACACATTGAATACATTTTCATAGATGAGATGAGCTTCATAGCGTTGAGAATGTCCCACAATATAAACTACGGGTAGTGTGAGGCATTTCCTCACTATAACTATAATGATTTTGATGGTTGTTCGGTTATACTTGTAGGTGACTTGTGGAAACTACCCTAGTAAAGGACATACCAATGTATGAAGGAAAGTCCTTTAATCACACGTGTTGGCTTACATTTGACATGGTTGTAGCCGTGAAGATAAATTTACACAACTAGGGTTACAACATACAACGATTAGAGTTCGAGAATATATCAACCAACATCAAAAATGTAAATCCAACAATAGGGGACTTACATGTTCTCGAGCAAAGAATAAACTCATTGAAGTGTCTAGAAGAACGCGAACCTTTACTTGCATAAAAATATTTATGCTAAAAATGAATTAGCAACATTTCACAATATGCAAATGATAAAATCATTACATAATCCATTTGCAATAAAGAATATAGAAATTAGTAGACATGAAGCATTGCCAAACCTAAATGACATTGAATTCGAGACAATGCCACTTTTAGTAGAGGACATCTAATTAGTGGGTTGGAGCAAGGTTAGTTGATGGAGTATTTCGGCAAAGTTGTTCACATTGTCTACAATCCATAATCAAAATGACCTCGACTTGGCATCCTTTGTGATTGTTGATTTCAAAATTAATTTGGCCCTCCACTAACATTGCCAACCCCACATGTTTTTGATTCCTCCTATAACATGGGGAAATCACAGACATGGGAACTTACAATATGTAAATCATAGGGCGTGACACTTAACAAGACAATAATAGATATTGGAAGTATTGATTGATAATGTTTGATGTTTACTTCAATTTCAAGAGCTGACTTGTGGGTAGAGTTACATGTCTCACTTGCATTTATATTTGAGTACTATGGGAGAATTAAAAAATGTTAAAATAACATCAAAACGAAAAAGAAAAGTAAACTTCCTCTCCATTTCAAAAATATTTAAAAATGTATATAAATTCAAATATTTTTGTAATTGCACGGATTGTCAACTTTTAATTCACTTGAAAACTTCAATAAAGAAGTTGAAACTAATTTTTTACAGGAAATTCCTTCCCACGTACTTTTCCAGTCATAAGCATGCAATTGTTAAGTTACGGACATAGACAGCCCCGCTCCTCTCCCAATTAAAATATTGAAAATATACAACATTTGGTGTGAATTGGGCCTACAACCTTTTTCCTTGGTAGGGGAGCCACCCAGCTTTAAATTAAATCTTTGGCGTAATTACGCAGAGGCCAGAAAAAGGAAATGAAAAGCAACAAGTACATTTAAGTATACCATGGCAAAAGTGTATTTATGCCGGCCCCCATTCTCCATAGTTAAGCCGTCCAAGAGTTGAACTCCTTAAATTTATTTATTTATTTGATGCAATAATTAAACAAATAACTATGGTTTTCATGTAACAGAGCTGATCCGGAGAGAGAGGTGAACTAAACCACAAACAATATATACAATTCGGGATTTGGTCTGGAGGGCCACACTTATTATTATTATTATGGTGATGAAGATGAAGAAGAGGAACATGTAGACGAAGCGGACAAAGGATTTATTATTCCCAATGGAACAATATCTTGAAGCAGTCCATCCCTACGCCCACCATCAACCACTTGTTCTCCATTAAACCTCTGCTTCAAATGACTAACACTACCCTTGTTGTTATGTCGTAGTTGTTGATAATTAACAGCTACCATGGTCGGAGATTCAGATGAGTGCATTACATCATCATCATTGCCCTTGCTGTTGCTGTCTGTTACACCTTTCTTTTCATAAATGGTGTTACTCTGCTGACGAAGAGAATAGTTGGGATGTGGAGTAATCGGAGTTGGAGTTGGGGAGTAAGAATAGTGAAGATGGAGGCCTTCATAAGTGATGGCAACGGTATCAGGCTCCTCCACGCACCTTTCCACCTGCTTCTTCGCGCCGCACCTTGGATTTGTGCATCTGTAATAACTCCTGCACACAACACAGAGATTTCAAACTCTGTTCTCCAACATCAAAACAAAAATATATAAGATTAATTAACCAAATGTGATGTTGTTATACCTGGGGTAGGGGCTGTTCTTGATGGCCTTTTGCCCATACTTTCTCCATCTGTACCCGTCGTCTACGCCATTCCCGGGCATTTCACCTTCACCGAATACTTGGACTCACTTTTAGCCCGATGCAATCTTCTATAGAATAACTCGTTTCTGGAATCCCAATATATTAAATGTCAATATCATGACTCTAGTAGACTCGGTTTACAATTATAAAAACACCTTTGCCAAAGCAAAACTACACTTACATTGAACTTGAAAAACTGTGATAAGATCTGGGAATAAATGTGTTTGCATCAACCGTGATCCGTGAATCTGGCAGCCAGTATTGCGATCGAGGAGGACGATGAGCAGCTAGTGATGATGCACTAGTAACAGAAGAGGATGGTGGAGGTGCAGATGCATATTGTTCCCCTGCTGCTCTGTTAAAAATTGATAGTGCAGACTGTACGTCTGTAAGCGTCGGCCCCGAATACAGAGACCTTGATTCTATTTGATGTAATTCTTCTCCATCTCCATTGAAGCTCCCCGCGTTTGAAGTGGATGCCGGCACCGCCACTGACTCATTTTCCGAGGCCGAGAACATATCTTGTGCTTCAGATTCCGTCAACTGACTTAGAAACCCATCTAAATCGCTTTGTGGTTGTGGTGATACTGGCGTAGATTCGGCTTGAACATTGAAATCGGTTTCAGGAAAATCACACTTCTCCGACATATAAAAATTGTGATAATAAAGCAAGTCGCTTATGTAGCTGAAAGAATCGTCTCCACAAGAATCTACCGTGGTGTTATCCATGGCTCTTTTGAATGGAGGAGAATCATCATCATGTGGTGGTTCAGGCATCCTTCTTTTCGCAGTGCCTGCATCCATATCCATATTCTCTGCCGATATTATTATAATGATGAGGAAAACCAGTCAACAAGGCAAGATAAGGATAACTCTCGCGGGGGAGGATTTAGATTGACACTTGTTGTATTTATAATGGAGAGTGGGATGAAGGCCTGGCGTTGACTTGTAACCTTATTAATGTCGTCACGAATAAGAAAATAACATCGAAGGTCAGCAGGACAAAGCTCTGAAAAACAAAGCGTTTGTCTTGCTGTGCAGTTGCACGGGAAAAAGAGAAAAAGGCATTGAATTTGCAGAAGAAAACAAAGAGTTGACCTGCCAGATTCGATCATGGGTTTACACTATGGCCCTCACCTTCTTTTGGAATTTTCTGCGCAGGTGCAGCAGCTCTCGCGTTTCACATCGAATTTGTCGTCACCGTCGATTTTATTAATTTTTCAATGCCTTTCACAAATCAATTAAAATAACCCTCGGCTACTCCCTGTTTTTATCATCGCAAATCTATCGAAAATAATCTTCCGCTGCTCCTTGTTTTTATCGCAAGGAAAATTAAAAAAGAAAATCAATCGGTTCACAAAATTTGGTGGAAGAAAAAGAAAGAGAACAAGTACTTTAGCATTCCCAATGTGCTTTACTGATTGATAGTTCACCTAACCTGAATTTTCCACAGGTACAGTCAGGCAGCGCTCTTTTGTCGTGAGCCCACCCCTGTTTCCATACAAAAATCAACGTAACGTTATATATTTATGATTTCGCTCTCTTTTATTACAGTCATTCTAAATATATACAAATAACAAATCAGGTCGATTGGATTGCCAGGGTTTTTTTTTTTTTAAATTACAGATCAAGCCCAAGTGGCTATCCCCACTACAGGAAAGCATGCCTAATAATGGCCATTGTTATTTGTATGCATTTTATAGTTTTACATGTATTATGGTGCCCTAGAGATTGAAAGCAACTTGCTTTGCATTTTCTCTTGTACATATTGTGTGTCAAAATTTGGGTGGTGTTATGCCTTTGGTTTGAAATTTCTTAGTTTTATATTAAGAATTGACATGTAAATGCCTTTTAGACGATCCCGCTCCATGGGAGCGCAATCCATGCAAAACAAGAAATGAATAAACTCCTCGTGCATGCATTTGTTTATGCATAGTAACTTGGAATTGCATTTCTTTTAGCAATATAGTGCCAATAAAACGCTGTAAGATATTGCAAATACATCGGCGAAAGTTGTAATATGTTGCAAATACACTCGCTAACGTTGTAATATGTTGCAAATACACTGTGAAAGTTGTAATATAATGCAAATGCACGTAAGAAAGCTTGATGTTACGATGTTACATGCTTTCATATAGGTCGGATAGCCATTGGCTTGTTTTTATCACCCCTATTTTGGTTTACGATATTACTACATACTTTGTTGTCAATATTGTAAGTGGACAAACTATATACAACTTAGAGACACTTACATATCGTATTGGTATACAACATATAGACATAAAGGCTATCAAACATTCAAAATAAAATATGAATGCAGGACTATATATATGTTTGACAACCTATATGTAATTATATTGTTTTATTAGTTTGATAGGCTTTCTCTAATTCTACCATTATGGAACACACTATCAAACTCATTACTATTGCATAAGTTTGACAACCCATCTATGATTGTAGCATTCTATTTTTAATGTGAAACAACATATATGTTCAAATATATAACTTTGACAAACTATATATCCATATCTTATTTTTATATTTTATAGCTTGGTCCACCTTTTGATACATGTGTGTGGTTAATGATATCAATATAACTTAACAATGTGAAGGAATTAGTGACATCAAAAATAAATTCACATTTGTAATATTTCCTCTTCAAAAGAAAAACAATGGTTTCAAACAACACTCATTACTTGTTCCATACATTTTTTTTTATTGTGTTGATTAGCGATGACTTGGTTATGAAATAAGAATTGTTCATTCAAGCTTTCTTCGATGTATTTGTACTATCTCAAAGCTTTTTTTTGTATTTGCACTATCGTATCACTTTTGTTTCTAATGCGTCCAAACCTTTGTCAACACAATTACTATTTGTTGATCTATCAACCTAACTATTAGGGTATGATATGTATGAATGATTATCATCTCTAGGTGCTATCTTATATGTGTAACAAGTGCGAGCTAGAAGGAGCCAACGTGGATGAGATCAAAATGATGGTAAGTGATGGATGTATGGTGTTATGATGTTCAACATGATTTCTTGTATGCTAGATAACCGTTGACGATAAACACACTATGTTAATGACATACTCATAAGTGTATTTACAAATACAACAGAACACAAATTGTTGTCAAGTTTGAATGCCTTTTGTCTCAAACCATTGATTCTCTTTTGGATTGTAAATGTTATAAATATCCCAAACAAGGTTGTTTTATAATGTTCATCTATACAAAAGTGTGCTCATATTTTTGCATAAATTGTTGCATTTGTAAAACAAACACTAGTTCACCGATAAACACCACGTTCATCCCATGTAATTTCTTCTTCATTATTAAATCCTTTTCTTCCAATATTTTTTTAATAGTACATTGTGTCAATCTTGTTGATATTCATTAAGCGTAATGCAATATCATTGTATGTTTTGCATATTTACACGTCTATTATGGTGAAGTGGCTTATTTGTAGGGGTTTATTTGTTGTAGTCAACAACCTCCTTACACTAATAGTTTTTTTATAGTGAAAATCCAAAATGGTGACCACTTTGAAACGAAAATACATGGAGTAAGAAATACGATAAAAACCCTTGCATGTGAATCATTCATTTTATATGACCATGATGCAAACAAGATAGCTGATAGAGCACATAGTTGGCGATCTTTGTTGCGACTTTTCATCGGAGCTAAGTATAGGGCCTTGATATATGGGCTAGGAGAAGTAAGCCATCAACAAGTTCATAATGTTAGCATTTATTGCCACAATATGCTTATTGTGAGGCATATTAGTTGTCTTTTTAGTTGTCACAATGTAGCACTTACCACCTTGTAGTCTATTTGATCTCCTATCAAAGATGTTTGTGGTTGGAACTTGAACTCAAATCCACCGGCTCGGATCTTGTAGCTATCTCATCACCTTTCAAAATTACCTAAGTATCCCCGATCCATAACAATACTAGAAGTAACTCTGAATAATCTTTGAATCTTTCCAAAGGATAACAAGAGATCGTGATGAGTTTCCCTCACTAGAAACAATTCACAAGATCCCAGTACTCTTTAATCATTCAAGATTCCCACATAGATCCATACTAATCCTTCATTTCCTTTTTCTTCTCTCTGAAAGAAATCCCTAATAAAAATGGAATCAATCATACCATTCAAATTGTCTTCAAATTTGTGAAAAATAATCATAATGTCTTTTGTACTTCCTCTAGATTCATAAGATATGGGTTTTTGGATCTCCTTCTTGCCTTATTCCTTCTTGAAGTCAAGAGGAAATTCTTCCCACCAGTGTAGATCCATTGCTAAAAATCATATTTAACCATCTATGCTCCTTTGATAAGGCCAAAAACCTTCACTGGATGTTCATTTTTAATTTTTCCCGCATTTAGCTCCGTTTTGAGTTCAACAAATCCTCATAGTTTTACTCGATCTAAGGGTAGGTTGTAAATGCATAGCTAAGGTGCCCTAAGTTTGTCTAAGCTTATATAAGCTAGAAAAATAGGGTTAGAACATAAGGATAGAGGAAGAATGTTAATTCTCCTTGGTTGAAGATGAAGAAGAAGAAAAAAAGAAAAAAAGGTTGCATGAAGACAGAGCTTCAATGGAGAGAAGTTGGATAAAAGGAAATAATAGGTACATCTAAATGGTGAGAAGGTGGTTATGTCTTCTTCTGTATTTCCTTTGTATTATCTTGTCTAAATGTAATGGCTTGCATAGTATGCAAAGCACATAGTATTTCATCTTGTAGATCCACATGTTGTTGTGAGATCTTGTATTGTAGATCCATGAGATCATGATGTATTGTTGATCCATGTAGATCTAGTCTTATATTGTTAGATCCATAGGTTGTTGTGAGATCTTGTATTCATAGATCCATGAGATCATGTTGTATTGATGATCCATGTAGATCTAGATATTGTAGAGGAGGTTGTCTTCATGTTTTCACAGGTTGATGCAGTGATGGAGAGACAGACTTACTTCTTGGTGCATAGTCATGGTTGCACATTGGTAGACCCATGTGAGAGGTCTTGTTTGTAGATTCATAGGAGAGCTTGGTAGCATAGTGGGAGATGCAGTAGTTCTGGTATGTGAGATCTAGTGGTGGTTTTTTGGAGGCACGGTTGTAGTGCACTCATGTAGATCCATTTAGAGATCTGGAGGAGAGGAGATACTCTTGGAGAGATGCATTGTACTCTTGTATTGAAGAGTTGTTTTAATCTTGTTATATTATATATATGAGATCTCTATCTTTGGTGGATGTAGCCCACATTGGGTGAACCACAATACATGTTTTGTTATGTGTGTGTACTTTTGTTTGATTTGGATTATTCTAGTTTATACTTCCATTACTTTGTAGATTTTGGGGAATTGTTTAGATCTTGTGTGCATGATTGGGTTTGTTATTGAATCATAACACTATTCCACAGTCCCGAATTCCCAACAATTGGTATCAAGAATGGTTATTTCAGAGTAAGGTTTTCTTCAAGTATATTGTTAGTGGTTTACTGACAGGTGTATGAGAGAATGGTTTGTTTTTCTGATGTGAAAATTGCAGAAGATATTTAAATCTCAAGTGGAAGCTAGAAATGTGAGGTTGTTGGAGAATACAATGACCGACATTGGTTAGGTGGCGGTGACCGTTGGTTAGGGTGACCATGGTCTGTTAGTTGTGATCATAGGGGTGACCATGTGGTTGGTTACTTGGGCAACTTGGTTTTAAACAGAAAATCATAGATCTGAATATTTTTATAAGATGCAGTGAATGTATCTTGTTTGTTGAGGTGTCCCTGGTTCTTGGAGGCACATGCATGATTGTCAGATTACAGATCCGGTTTATAGAGGTATGGTTTTGTTACCTTGGTATTGCAGTGCTTGTATTATTTTGGTTGCACATGCATGTTTGGGATTGCAGATCTGAGTATGAGATAGAGGAGAATTATGCATCCTTTGGTGTAATTAGATGCATGGGCTTTGTTAGAGAAGTAAAATATAGTAGCATAAAATGAAGATGGGGTTCCATCAGAGAAGCATGTTCTTCAGTTGAAGATGCGGTTGAGTATCTTGGTGTTGGTAAGGTGATGTATTTCATCTTGGTGTAATTTATTTTGCATGTATTATTGTTGTTAAGTTTTTGTACAAGATTTGGGTGCTTCTTGAAATGATTGGCTCAACACAACTATCGGCTTTGGTCGAGTAGGCACCTGGTTTGGTGTACTATGCCAATTTTGTGGTGTTGTGTTCATTCCAACAACACCGATGTTAGTCGAGGAACCACATCGGTCCACAGAGAATGGAAATGGTACCGGTCAAGCCAACCATGGTCGGTCTTTGTGGAAGTGAATATGTACTAGGTTTTGCAAGAGAGGGGCATGGATGGTTTAGTGTCTGTTTTGGAGGATCGAGTTTCTTGCACAGAGTGTACATGGTAGAAACAATGTGTAGATCACTTCAATGTTTGAATCAGAAAGAGGATGGAGTTGGCTTGGTTAGTCCAGTGAGACTTTGGGTCAGGTATCTCTATATGGTTCATGTTTTATTTCTTTTGTTTGAAGCAACTAGTATTATGTTTGGATTGTGTGCACAAGTAAAATTTGCACCATGGATATTTGGTGAGCTTGAATTTTATTTTCGGGATATGTTGGAATCTTGAGGACAAGGATATCTAGTCTAAGGATGGGATCCTCAATGAAAAGTCATGTTTAGACACAAGTTGTAGTAATAAAAGATGTTGAGTACACATGGATGAAAATAAGTTGATTCACCTACTTCACAAGAAGTCCAAACTTTTGTGATGTAGAAGTATTCTTTGATAAGAAGGGAATCAATTTATATTTTCTTTCATCTATTTTATTTCTCACGATATATATATAGATTTTGAGCTTGGTGATTAGAAGCAGTGTAGGGAGTTCATGTTAAGTGGGAGAAAGCCATGGTTGTTGGCATTACAGGTTGGACATATATGCACATGCGAGTGAGAGGAGTATGCTACTATTTTGTGGCATGAGGCACAAGTTGTTTTGGAGGACAGTCACGACTTTTGTAAGTATTTTGAGTTTATTGCATGATGATGTCACTTCTAGTTTTATTTATAGTGGTGCTAGATATCCCTTACGGGATTGTAGTTGATGGTTGGTTCATTGGTTTTAGATGATAGAGTAATTTTTAGAGTTTGAAGGGTGAAAAAGGAGAAAATATGCTATTATAGAGATTGTTGGGTAGGGTAACCGTGGTTGAAATTTGGTAACTATGGTTGGTGAGGTAGTGATCGAGGTCGGTTAGGAAATCGTGGTCGGTTCAGTCACAGGTTTGACAACAATGCTTATTTACCATTTTTGATGGTGCCCTTGTTTTCTTTCATCTTGGATGGTTGTGCAGTATGTTGATGACATTTTTTGCTGGTATTTGCACTAGTTATTAGTAGCATGGTTAGCATGGTTGTTGTTGTTGTTGATATTGATGAGCACATGATTCATATTTGGCTTTGGAGTTAGTTAGTGAGAGACTTGGAGCTTACTGGAGAGCTTGATGATATGGATGGATGTACATGGTGAGTTTTATACATGTGGATAGATTCTATTTTGTGAGTCTATGATGATGCAAATATTTGTTTTGCACATGGATGCCTATGAGCATGGTTTAGATGCCTTGAGCATGAGTAGGGGATGTTTGTATTTCCTCTTATTACTATGTTACTCCTTGATAGATATGTTATCTATGGATGGTTGTCTTGGACATGCTAGTTGTTTATGCAGGGTTGGATTTGTAGAATGTAATATTTGGATTCTTTGAGTTGTGTAGGTGTTGTGGAGTAATTAACCACAGGTTGTATGTAGAACTCATTTGGGTTGTCTTGACCCAAGATCTTGTTTTTTTTATGCATATTCTAGTTTGACTTGTCTTTGGTCAATTGCATTGGTGGTTACATGGAGACATGGATAGATGGTTGGAGAACATGGTTGGTTTTATAGGTATGGCTATGGTTAGAGCTCAATACTTCAGTTTGAGTGGGAGCTCTTGCAGTGTGTTAGTCATGGTGGCTTGGTTGCATGAGAGGCTTGGTGTTATGATTCAGTGGGAGCTTGATGTATGGATAGCTCATGTATCATAGATTAGTAGTAGCTTCGTGCAGGTATATGGTAAGTCACATGTTTGTTATCTTCTTGGTTTTAGAAGATGGTTTAATCTTCTGATTTCATTTGAGAGAATTGTTGATATAAAGAATAGATGGTCTTCACGGTATGTAGAGGATGGTGATGTATATGTATAGTACAGGTATCAGGTTCAATTTATCTCCAAGTGGGAGATTGTTAGGATTGTGGAGCTGAATTGCTTCACAATTAGCATGATTTACACCTTGCTGGTTTACTCAGTAATTGACGCTAGTCAGAGAGGGTAACCGACGCTGGTTAGAGGGATCGGGTAACCGGTGCATCATGGGTAACTAGCACTTGTCGATCGATCGGGATAGCCGATGATGTTCGAGTCGAGTAATCGACACACGGTTACATGTGTGTGAAATTTTATATTTAACTCACAAGAATTAGATCTAAATTTATTATAAAGTTGATCTAAAGGTTGTAAATGCATAGCTAAGGTGCCCTAAGTTTGTCTAAGCTTATATAAGCTAGAAAACTAGGGTTAGAACATAAGGATAGAGGAAGAATGTTAATTCTCCTTGGTTGAAGATGAAGAAGAAGAAAAAAAGAAAAAGGTTGCATGAAGACATAGAGCTTCAATGGAGAGAAGCTAGACAAAAAGGAAATAAATAGGTACATCTGAATGGTGAGAAGGTGGTTATGTCTTCTTCTGTATTTCCTTTGTATTGTCTTGTCTAAATGTAATGGCTTGCATAATATGCAAAGCACATAGTATTTTCATCTTGTAGATCCACAGGTTGTTGTGAGATCTTGTATTGTAGATCCATGAGATCATGATGTATTGTTGATCCATGTAGATCTAGTATTATATTGTTAGATCCACAGTTGTTTGTGAGATCTTGTATTCATAGATCCATGAGATCATATTGTATTGATGATCCATCTAGATCTAGATATTATAGAGGATGTTGTCTTCATGTTTTCACAAGGTTGATGCAGTGATGGAGAGACAAACTTACTTCTTGGTGCACATATGGTTGCACATTGGTAGACCCATGTGAGAGGTCTTGTTTGTAGATTCATAGAGAGCTTGGTTGCACATAGTGGAGATGCAGTAGTTCTTGGTATGTGAGATATCTGGTGGTGGTGTTTGGAGGCATGGTTGTAGTGCACTCATGTAGATCCATTTAGAGATCTAGAGGAGAGGAGATACTCTTGGAGAGATGCATTGTACTCTTGTATTGAGTTGGTTTGTACTCTTATTATATATATATATATGAGATCTCTATCTTTGGTGGATGTAGCCCACATTGGGTGAACCATGATACATGTTGTGTTATGTGTGTGTAATTTTTTTGATTTGATTATTCTTTGTTTATACTTCCACTCATTGATAGATTTTGGGGAATTGTGAACTCTCATGATTGGGTTTGTTATTGAATCTATTCTATGTTCCATGATTGGGTTTGTAATAGATCCATATACTATGAATCAACATTACATGACCTAATCCTCCTACATTTTCAATCACATACTATTAATAATTTTGATTTTGGTTTTTAGTTTATCTAATAGATCCATCGAGGAAACATTACATGCCTAATCACCTTTTTCAATCACATATAAATAATTTTGATTTTGAGCATTTGATTATTTATAAACATGATTATTTCACATGATTCACATATTTAATTTACCAATCCATATTCAATCCAAGTTATAAAGAACAACACCACATGTTTTTTTAAGGTTTAGTAACTCCATTTACGAGATCATTTCTTAATCATTTAAGCAAGTCTATTTATTAATAAGTAGTGACCTAATATCTTATGAGGAAATTTCAATGGATAATCAACCTAATCTCACTAAGGTATTTACATTTGAGACCCTTGAGGACTTGTTGCATGTGTGCCCAATATTTATAAAGGACCCATCCTTTTGATGCATTCTCTAAAAAAGGAATAATCATGGTATTGTTATACATTATGATAACGATACAAATACCACTCACTTTTATAATTTTCTTGATAAAAGGATCATTTCACTACCTAGGATTTTATATAGGAAGCGAAATCACTTGATATGACATCGAGGAAGATCATTTTACAAGTATCATCACACTAATGGACATCATATAAACAAGTGTTGAAATTTACACAACAATGTCCAATATATCACATGTAGACACCTTATACAAAAATAAGAAATAAACCTAAAAACACATGACACCACAATAACATAAGTGGGTTTATAATAAATTGTGTGATTCAACTAAGAAAAAGGAATTTGTTATGACACCACATCCGCTTTAAGAACAACCAAATTGAGAAATAATTACTATTATTATGAAAGAGAAATCAATCCCCATTCTTATTGAGCAAGAATGATTACCTCATGTGAATATGATTACAATAGAGTGAGTTCATACTAAGAAAATATCATCTCTTGTCATTGATATTTTTCCATTGTTTCAATAGAGTAAGTGGAACATGATCAAATTGAGCAAATGTAAATAGAGAATGTTGAACCAATGCAAATGGATTTGGTATCATACCCAATATATCATCTTATACCTAATTTCAGACCTCTTGGAGAAAAAAATAACTACATCACTTACCTAGGTTTTGAACTATACAATATAGGAAGCAATTAATACACCACATGATCTAATAAAAAAATAGAAAATAATCAAATGCGGTCAATTATAGGATAATGAACCACTATATCAAACTATAGATATCAAATTAGAATTATGTGTATCATATTTACCCATTAGGGAATGAATCAAAATGGACTACAAATCATAACTCTGTAGGAGTAGACACCTAAATTTAGTAACTTATCACTTTATAATGACAATATTGACTTAATCCATTTTAACCATGACTTGTACACCTATTTTAAGCCTAATTATTATATCCTAGTCCAACCTTAGTTATATTGCAGACTTTCTCTCCTTATTGTACAACTCACCCACTTAAAAAAATGATCATATTAGATATAAGAAATCCACTTCTCATGATTACAATACAAAAATCTCCATAGAAATGTGTTGTCATGTTTTTTTGCAAGGTCAAAATTCAAGTTGAAAACATGACAACTATACCCCAGTGTCAAAATATTTGCTTGAAACCTCTCTTGAGTCATCCTTTGGATCATCCTGCCTTTTGTGTCATACTATTCCCAAGCTTCATAATGTGATGTGTAACCTTCCCAAGTATTTGAAATGTGATCATGAGGCCATTTGGTCCATTCAGTGGAATGTTGTCAAAATATGAAATCTTTACTAAGCCTAGAAAGGATATTCTCTAGCATTTTTGGGATACATGTGCATCCTACGGGGTTGATCAAGAAGCGTAAATCCATTTAAAGATGTTATTGAAGATTTTGAAATGCAATGGAACATGTTTAGGAAGATCTAGGAAAGTTTCAGAGGTTTTGGAAAAAGAATAGTGAAAGTGGGTTTTGGAGGCTTAAGGGGCTTACAGGTGGAAAGGTACTTGAAATTTAAAGGAGGATTCGAAATATCTAGGATGATTCAAGATAAAAAAGATATTTTTAGAAATATTAAATGTTCCTCTACATGATGGATTTTTCACATTCTTCACAAGACCCAAGTGCTTCTTCGTGAAGACCAGTGTCAGTAGACTCACCTTGCGGTCTTGAATGAAAAAGTATATATTTTTTAGGAGGAGGAATAAAGACTTTAAAACCATCCCATTGATATTTAAATGATATTGGGAGTCTAAATGATATAATTTTTCCCCAAAATAGACCTCATAGAACTTTGGGAAAAGTGGTTTCATGTTTTTGGGAGTTAGTCAATTTCATAGTTGGATGGGTGGCACATTTTGGTGTCCCAAATATCTCAAATATCCAGGAAAGTGGGGAAAATGGGGATATTAGGGACAAAAATATACGCCCCACCTCTCGATTGTAACTCTTTGACCCTTACATGACCCTATCGCTTCCCGACAAGTGCTAAATGGTCATGCATCCAAATTTGGCTAAGTTTTCTCCTCAACCCTTGGGTGCATTTCTTGTCCCAACTATCTTAGGGATAGTGGGGAGAATTGGGACAAAAATGTGCCCCACCACTATCACCTTCTCGGGTTCGTCATATGACCACAACTTTTTATTAATCGGGTGCTCAAGTCCTTCTCTCTCATCTCCCTAGCTCTCCAATCACCTCCCACCACTTGTCATGCTTAGATAAGGAGGTGGATTTTCTTTCCCAAAATTTCCCAAATGTCTTAAGTTTAGTGGGTATAGTTAGGATGAAAAAATGCACCTCACACCCTTTCTTTCAAACCTAATGTTTAAATCTTTCTTTCATGACTTAAAAATAACACCGTTTTGAGATTTAAAAGAGTTTTACAAATATATTTCACTTCATTCCTTCATCAGTTCAACTCAGAGTCATTTTTGACATATCAAATCTCAAGAACACCTAAAAATTCATCAGATATACCTACAATTTCATCTAGGGTAGCCATGAACACCGAAACGAAGAATTTTTATATCTTCCAAACTAGTGATTCGATTTGAATGAAATTTTCAAAGTTGCTCTAAAATCCAAGTGCCTTTAAGAAGACAATGATTACAAACCAGATGATGCTCTAAATTATTTATGGCAGAAAACCCTAGTTGTGTGCTCTAGTTTACACTTTTTGATTTCCAAGCATTTCAATGGGTGGATTGAGATGAAATTTTGAGCATGAGATCTCGAGAGTGAGCCTATTTCAGTGAAGCTATTTTTGTTGCAAACTGATAGGGGGAAGTGCCATTTATAAAAATAGTATCTATCCTTTATACTTACTATAAATAGAAACATTCCGAAAAAATAAAACCATCTCAAATCAGTGCACTCAAGGATCAGTAGATGATTAACTAAAATTAAATAATATGTAGTATGTGGGGATAGCTGATATAAGCTATGAAAAACTATAAATAAAGTAAATAAATGCAATAAAGAAGTATGTAAATGACCTAAAAATATATATAAAAGGAAACACTAACCCTAATGTGCAAGAGAGAAGAGGAAAGAACTCAGCCGAATAACAGATGCTTGAAGAGCCGACTGGAGAATCTGGAAGTATCAACAACTATGAAAATTCTCTAAAAGGATGGAACTGAATGATTCCCTAGGCTGGAGTGTCTAGGAAGGGGCCGAGGTGCCTAAGGGATCTCTAGTTTGCAAACCTGGGAACCACCGGTCTCTGTAAAAGCTCTAAAATTGATCTTCATAGGGTTGATAGGTGGTCTAAAACCCTCACTATGTGTCACATCAGATTCATTGTCCTGTAATAGATGTCACCAATGATCCAAGATGAATAGAAAGAAACGTAAAACCCTAAACAAGAATTAATCCCTTAAAAAGAAAAATGCAAATGAATGGGTCAGAAT
Organism: Taxus wallichiana var. yunnanensis; assembly: GCA_018340775.1. Classification (NCBI taxonomy): domain Eukaryota; kingdom Viridiplantae; phylum Streptophyta; class Pinopsida; order Cupressales; family Taxaceae; genus Taxus; species Taxus wallichiana. Next base: position 181,034,683 of record CM031240.1, on the reverse strand, counting down.
GACCTTAGCTACCATAACAATGGGCTTACTAACTGAGCATTGCACTACATTTTGAACCTAAATGTGGTTATGGTGAGTGTGTACATAATGTGCCTTAGGTGCTCTTATGCTAGCCACACTTTGTGAAGTAGTGAGAAATAGATAAATAGATAAAATGTAATAGTATGTGTCCATGGAATAGAATATAATCCCCCTATGAAGCGTGATGCAGATGTCATAGCCTTGTGCCTTGATGATGGAGCTATGTGGATGCAAGTGATATCCAATGCAATAGATGGATATAACTCTAGATGGATGATAGTAGTGAATGATGCTAGGTCCCTCATTATGGTCTCATAACTTTATATTTATAGGGTTATCTTGATCTAATTTCGTAATTAACCCTAAAATGGCCAACCACCAAAAAGATAAATATCTAAAATGGCTAGAAAGAGCCCAAAAAGTGGCAGAAAGTGCAAAAGGGATCGAGACAACCACTGGTGGACGAGGGCGCCCATTGTCACCCTAGTACTAATCTAGGTGCCCTAGTCAAGGCTAAAATAATGTGGGATGATAGAAGATGACTGGGCATATGGGTGCAAGAGGTTAGTAATGACGAAATAAAATAAAACAAGATGGCCAAAAGATGGGGGTTAATTAGTAATTTATTCACTCAAGAACCTTCTAAATATTAGTATGAAAATTGGGATAAATAATGTCTAAAGTGCATGATTTTGTGACTACATTTTGCCCCACTTTATGTTGGTGAGTGGAAATCTCGGTAACATAAAGTAGATAGATATGTGTACTGATGTCCATGAAGATTGTAGAAGAAAGTGTGTCGATGGACTAGAAAAAGCGTGGAATGACAAAAAAAGGATGGAGGAGCATAGAAAATAAAGATGAAAAATGTGCAAAAAGTGATGAGAGTGAACCTAGGGTGGAAATGCGTGTGTAGCTATTGCAATGTGTGATGTACCTGCATGGTTAGTATGTGAAGTGTGATGTCGTGAAGTGCTTGTTATTGACACTTGTTATTGTTATTGCTTGTTGTTTCCCCCATTTGACTACTTATTTCTCATACGACCCAGGACCTATAAGGAGAAAATGATCAAGTAGTCAAATATGTATGTAAATGTGTGTAAAAATGTAATGTAAAAGACACATGTAAGAGTATGTAAATGTAAAATACGTAAATGAAAGAGTGTAAATGAAACATGTGCACCTGATTTATGTCGAAAAAGAGAGTGTAGAAGGATATCCTGTCTTATGAGTTTTTGGGCGATCTCATGCCACCCTAATCAAGAAGTGTAGGGAGAAATTTGCTTTATACTCCTTCATGTAATCGATTTCCCGAATGTGTGTGTAGAGATCTCTGTACTGTCCTAGTTTTTTTGGGGATCCAATACCGGTTGTAAAAGAAGTATTGGGAGGAATTCCACTATATCCTCCAACCGTTAACTAATCCCCTGAATGCTAAGGACACCATGTCCTATAAAATATGCTATGTATGGGGTTCGTAGACTGGTCTGAACCCACTCAGTGTATATAATTGAACTGAACCGGTGTAGAATCTCTATGTTAGTATGTAAAAACCCCCGATGATGCCCCCTCTTTAGGGGTGCATGCGACATTGCTGATAGGAGAATGTGGCCCTAAAAGAGGACCAACAAATGAACTATACCCTAGAAAGTTCTTGGTAGAAACCAAGGCACAAACGGACAAGAATTCTATCCAAAAAAGTGTGATGAACTAACATGCATATAGAAAACAATGTATAGTCTATGTAAATAGTGTGTAAGCTACCAAGAAATGTAGTAAACACGTAAAAAGAAAAAGTAAGCTACAAAAAGTGGGCTACAATCATGGTACATCACTCACGATGTTGAAAGAATTGCAAGGTCATCATGGTCACAAACAAGAAATAAGTGTGCACACCAAACATAGGGCAAGGCCCGTAGACAATAGAAAATAAAAGTAGACAATATAACAAACAAGTATGGAAGCCGATACAACCTAGAATTTGCAAGATAACACCCTAGTCGCGACTGGCACATCACTCAACCTAGACTAAGTGCTCACCCAAAGCACGCAAAGGTACCAAATTCCTCTTTAGGGTTGCTGTAATAGGATGACACATGATAAAGAAAGAACCATAAAGACTCATGACTAATCCATCATTCTACATTGCATGCTACCCACAGATCTATGAAAGAACAAGCTTAACCAGTAATCATGATTGAAACACTAACATGCACTACTCAATTACACAGAATAACACTTAGATTCAACCAATATTCTCCATCTATTAATAAGTATAGAAGATCCTTATAGTACTCAGAATTCATCTTAAGGCGTATATGAATCGATACACATATTCGAATCATACATACATATCTATATATCTTTTCCTCACACATCCAGATCTCTCTTACTATGCACCTAATCATCATATATATAGGGTGGGGTATTTCCCTTCACCGCCTAACTACTCCGAAATAGGTCGCATGCTATTATTAGCCATACACCATTTAAAATTATAGCCACACATGCAAGTGCGCTATCTATAATCCTCGTATAGTTAATCAAGTGTCCATTCTATTCTTAGCTTGTCTCTATGTATGTATAGACACTTTGAGCCACTCTTCTAAATATGGACAGTGCATGGCACACACATCTCTGCATCATTGATGTGTTCCACACGCCATCTTCCAAAAATAGATCCTCATACTCAAAATCGGCTAAGTCCTGAAATCTGAACTTGCCTTCGCACGCGGTCCTTCCTATCCTTCCATGCCTTCGATCTTGGCCTTCTATCCCACGCAATCCTTGTGTGATCTTTTCCAAGTATTCTTTGATCAACATTACCCCACACTAATCTCATTGTCATCCCGACAATGGTTATCTCCAAAATTCGAAGGAAAGAATAAGAATGAAGAATGTGGAAGAATAAAGAATCCATACAAGGTTTATTTAAGCAACCTACTCGAGATCAATTTGTAGTATCAGCTCTAGATACTCCTCTTTTATTATAGCCTCCAAATCCTACCATTCAGTGAGTTCCTGTCCCGCTTTCTCTGGGATGTCCACAACTATGGATTCCAACTCATCCCATGTAATTTCCCCTTTCTCGTTCTACAGAACCAACACAACACTGGACATGGATGTCATCCTTCCTTCCAAAAGGTCCATTTTCTGCGCAATCAGCTTTCCAAGCTCTTCTAGCCGAGTTTTGTGTGGCTCTTGTGTGGCTACTAGGGCCTCACGCTTTTGTTTAACCATGGAAAACCTTTCTGCGTGGCCCAAGGTCTCATCTTTCATGGCCTTCTGGACCTCATTGTTCTCTTCCAAGGTCTTAATGTTGATGAGCACCTCTGGAGCTATGCATATATTTAAAGCTTGATCCACTTTCTTCAAGACTTCTTGTAATGCCTGCAACAGCCCTTCATACGATGCAATTTTCCTCATCACAGATGATTTTTCCCGCTCTACATCCTTCTCTCGATTTTTCCGCACTTGCACATGCGAGAGTTTCATCATTGAGCACAAAAAGTCCACCAACTTCCCCACATAGTGTATCGCTAAAGGAAATGTTTGTGGTACCTTGGGTTCCAAGTGTGGCCTTGTTTTGATCACATTATCCCCAATCTCCTCTGCGATGCTTATGAATACTTCATTCTTCTTCTGTGTGAAGTCCCTTTCCTATGTTAAGTGTGCTATCTCTACATCATTCATCTTCAAATCCTCACGCAACGCCTTGATTGTGGTAGATTTATCCATTTTCCTTCCGACCACCTCCATTGAAACTTTTACTAGCGCATTCTTGACTTGCTCGTCGACATGACAAGTAGGATTTACTTGTCATGTGCCTAGCCTAGGTTTCTTTCTTCAATCACCTTAACACACATGACTATTCACATACATAAAAATCACGTTTGTCCATGTGGGTGTGCATTGACCAGGATAGTTTCTTTCATGTTCACACGGTCACCATATCTTCATCCATAAACTCCCAAAGTGAAATAGATCCTTCTCAAGCTATTGTTGTTCTCTCTGAAGCAGCACAAACAATTTTTCTTATGTCCTCTCGCATACCCCATGGCTGGTGGAATGTGCTCTCCACTCACCCTTCTAGACCTCTGCTGCTTAGGAAATCTAGCCTCCAAATTTCAAGCTTGCGTCTCCATGTCCGGAGTATCTTCTCGTAACTGTTTCCTCTAGTATTCTCTCTTATCCATCCTTCTCCTTTGATGCCTCACCATTTTCTTGTGTGTTCTCGGGGTGTAGGAGATGTAGGCATGATCTCTTCAGATTCTTCTACCCCCTCACTCAGCTTCATCTTCCTCCTTCTCTCAAGCAGTCGCTTCCTTCTGTGGGGAGAGTCAGGGTGATCTGTGCACAGAGGTTGGGGTAATACCCTGGGTTCTTGTTCTCCTGAATACCCTTTTAAACTTGTGCTCCCCTTGGGCTGCATTCAATTCCTCTTCATCCCTCTCTTGTGGCTAAGGTAGTGTAACGTCATGCTCATCTTCTCTCTGACTTGTAGGATGTTTCCTACCCCTATGCTCCAAGCCGCCACTATCTTCACACTCTTCCTCCTCATCTTGTACTTTGATTTGCTCTGAGGGCTTAGGTGTTGGGACATTCTCCATTGTATGCTTCCCTTTTGGTGGTGCTAGAAGTGTAAACTCACCTTCCACATATTTTTTGTTCTCCATCTTTGGCTTCAACTGGAGATACACCAACACTGCCCCCAAATCTGCTATAACCAAGCTTATTGGCTTGATGTTCAACACTTTAGAAATGATTCTCTCTATGTAGGTGCTCCTGCTAGGGTATACATACTTCTTCCATAATGTATGGTAGTCATAGTCTACCTTGTCTGCATTGAATTTTAATCTACATGTGTTGGTAAACCTATGAACAGATTTCGAAAATACCTTGTAGTGAAGGCGTAAGGTAACTTACACCAAGGGCTCCAAGTTCCATCCTTCATTGGAAAGTGCATGATGCATAAATGCTGGTATACAACAAATTGAACTTGTTTTCCTACCATTGCTGGTAGGTCCTTTGGTATGTGCCACTCTTCCCTAAATGCCACATGGAGCCTATCATACAACTTATTTGTCCTTTGTTTCACCTCATCTGTCATAGTCCCCTTGCATAGATATTTGCTGAATCTTTCAGCTGAGGACTTTTTCTCCACGGGGTATTCCCATATTTTCTCCTTTGGTCCATCTGGTACTCTAATTTCCATGAAGATCAGTGATAGGAGAACAACCCCAAATCTGATCTTCCCTCATATGCACACTTCTTTGACTATTTTATCTACAATATAGCCGATAATGTTGTATATTGTCCCTTCCGCCATCTTTCGTACCACATGAAACCACACAGTGTTTACTTGCGACCACCACTCCTGATCATTTAACTTGGTAACCAGGTGTCTTTGTGCAGCTTGTATAACTGGACAATTCTTAAATTTGTCGATGTCCATTCCGTGCAGACCCTTCAGGTATCCTAACTCCTATTTGGTCTTTAAAATTGTGGCTTTATCTATGAGGTCACTTTTTATATCCTCTCTTGTGGTCTTTAGACCTGTCACTGATGAAACAAGCGCAGACAAAATTCTAACTCTATGTCTTGCAAAGTAGAAGTAGTCTTCGTGAACCCTACTCATGAGCCACTGGTACAAGGGCTCATACTTCCCGAAATATGGCAGCTCATACAACTAATATACCCCGATTTTCTTCAAGATATTTTCACCCACATCATCATATACCGACATGTCATCTGTTGTGCATTTGTTGGTTCTAACCATGAGTAAGGAGTCAAGCTCCTTCTTGTTCTCTCGATGTCTTGTGATTATATTCACTCACCTTACTTTTTATAATGGGTGAATCCCATTCTTGGCCAACAATAACTCCTTCTGGGTACTGCATCTCTAAAAACCAAATTTCGGGTCCCATATCTTCTTCCTCAATGACCACCTTCTTCTTTTCTTTTGCTTTTCTGCAGATGCCTTCTTTGCTACCATTCCTACCTTGTAAATGTCTCCTCTTCACCCCTATAACTCTTCATTCATTGACCAAATCCATTCATTCCATGCGGTACATCTTCACACCCAACTATAACCTTCTAGTGCGCCTTCCTACCTTCTGGTTGTAGACTTCTCTTCAGCGCACGCTCCTACGCTGAGTACCTCATCACTGCACCTTCTCTTGGTAGCTATCATGGCCTCTGCTTACCTCACATTATACTATTCCTTCATCCATCTTCATCCTTGGTCACCTTTTGAGACACAATCCTCTTTAAAGCACACCTATAGCAACTTATTTCTTTCACCTTTCAAGTCCCTCAGTCCTTTTCTTGGATAACGACAACCACCCCACACTAAAGGTATGTGCAGTCCTCTACACATAAAAATTCTTCATACAATAATTAGCTTCATGCACGCAAGCACACTTATTACACAAAAAAACTAAATTGACAAAGCATAATGACAATAAGGGAAATACATTTAAGGAAATACCAAATTGAAAACCTAGACTAAATGGCAACACTGCCTTATTACAAACACCAAGAAGACTTATTTATAGTAGGGCTTCAGCCTACTCCCGTTAAAGTAACTGGGTAGCCATGTTCCATTAAGTGCTTCATGTACACCTTTAAGTTCATGATATCCTCTAGGAATAAGTCATGATAATCCCCGAGTAACTTGATGATATTTGCTACATACGAGTCGACTAGTAGTCCCCAATTATGGCCTCCTTAGGCTCAACATCTGAACCTATATTCACCTTCTTTGTCTTCATGGGTTCATGGTAGGCATGTGTATCCTTGTCTACACTATCTAAGACCTCGCACACCCCATGTGAATGCTCAATATCCAAGTTTTCAACTTCCTCGTCATCCACGATGTAAACCATCTTTCCTTTTTCTCTCTCAAGGAAAGTGCGCTCAAGTAGTTTGGAGTCTATTTCTTCTTCCTTTTCAAAACATGCACCGAACTCTACCTCACCGAATAATTCTTGAATATGCTCTTCTACTTTTGCACTATCTCCCATAGTTAAGCGCTTGATAAATTTTAATGCCTCTGCTACAGGAGGTTGAGTCAAAAAGTAGTCAAATGTCTGGATCATACCTGCAACCAACTCTTGCTAGTTCCCAGTTTCTCTATGTAGTTTTGCATATACATACCAAGCACGTGCGCATCCTTGGAGTGTGGAATACAATTTATGCACCCAGAGTGATGGTGGTAATGCTTCCTGTCCCATTGTCCAGAGTCTCTCACACTGCTGAATATGATGCTTTGAATAGGTTGATTACCATTTTAAGTACGGAATTACATAGGTGCATTGTTCCTTAAAAACTTGGTAGATAAAGCTATTCCAATATCTTCCCAAAGGTGTATAAGGTTATCTCTGTTAACTTCCCACCAAAGGTGTGGTGATGTCTCGTGCAAGTGTATATACTAGCATATCTCTCCTTGTAACTAGATCTACCCACTGCATTTCCATAGCCTTTAGAAAGGTAGAAAGATCTTCTATCCTTGTATACCAAGATATTGTGCCACCGATCCATTGAATTGAGTGATATCTATTCATGCGTGCAACTAAGATTTTCACCTTTCACCCTACCAATTCATATGTACCATGAGCCCAATTGTCACAAGCAATACTCATAGTATCACTAATAGAATGAGAATATTCCTAATGTAGAATGCATTATTTTGATGGCTTGCTAACCTCTCGGGTCCCGAATAGCACATACATAGACTCTGTTCAAATCCTCCTCACTTAGAGGCTCTACATAGGGCGTAGACTTCCCATCTGTCAAGGGTATCACAACCCTTTCCTCCTTGTTTTCAAAGCCGATGTATCCATTATTGAATCTCAAGTTAGCATTATTTGCATAACACCACGGAGTCCAAGCGAGGATGGAAAATTGTCTACTTTAGCAAGTGCTAACACCTCAAAATCCCCAGTAAACTTGGCCCCTTGTATAGTTATAGATGCATCCTTCAACACTCCTATGGGAGTGGCCTTAGTCTGGTTTTCCATAAACAACACATTAGATGATGGCTACAATGGAGGCCTCCCCATTTATACCCAAGCATCTAATGTCAACACATTTACTTCCGTGCATGTATCAATCAATATATTGCTCAACAGCCACCCATCCACAATAGCATTCAGAGTAATTTCTTTATCATAATCAATGCTATTAGGGGAATATTTACATGCAGAATCTATCATCTAGATCTCAAGACTTACGCGCAGAGTGTTCCCTTTCAACCAACTTCCCAATAGTGGAATAATGTTCTCCTGGCGCAACATCTTACACACCTCCCACAGATCATCGATACCAGTTTGGATTGTCTCTGATGCTTTCTTTTGCTCCTTTAGGTACTGTATCTCACCCTAAAGATTCCTTAGCACTTCCATGGTATCCTGGTAAACTTCCTTCTGATGAGTAGGATCTAGTTACCTCGCATGTAAAACATCATCCTTGGTAATCGTAGGCTTCTGGTGCAATGCCTCTTACACGCGTGCTACTTCTGTGTGTGTAGTGATCTTTACTGTCAACACCTCAGGTCCTTTTATTATCTTGGGCATCCACTAGTCTTCTATTACGCGCTAGAGTCTAACCATCCCGACACCTTTGTTTTCTTGCTTATGCTATTTACTTAGATGTTCATATAAGTCCTGGGCACTCTTCATAGCTATGGTTCTTCCCGCAGAAAGAACATGCATTATTCTGAGGAAATTCATGCCTATAGTGATCAAGGGATCCACACATATAACATGTTCCATGAGGGAACTCTCCTCTTCCTCCACCATGACTGAGTCCTCCATATCCACCATGATATCCACGTCCCCTTCCATGACCCCCTTCAAAATGCCCCTCATTCCTGTCATAGCGTGTTTGAGTATGATCCCAATCCTGGTTCTCATTCCTAACCTTAGAATTATCTGTTATACCTGTCTGTCATACTATAATGTCTATGGCATCTTGGATTTGACCAATCAATTGACAATCCTCAGTATCATGGGTCGTGGACTTGTAAATCTTGCAAAATTAGGATACATTCTTTCTTATCGCGTGTTGTAACAAAGGACAGTGGCTAGCATCATGATTCAAATGGAAAATTTCACAGTCCAAGTAATAATGAGCGTACAGATCTGTGAGGACAACTATCCTTAGTGTGACCTTCCACTTCACAATCTATACACCAAATTCCTGAGTGCGTTTTATGGGCTGAATTTACTGACAACTTTTCTAACTACTTAGCCATAGCTGTGATCCGTGTTTCTAGGAATGGATTGACTCCAGTGTCAATGTTCCCAACTACCTCATTGTGCAAGGCTGCTTCCAGTACTTCGTGTGGATCCATGTATGTCTTTTGTGACAATGCCCTTGTAAAAGGTGTAATCAATCCTCCAATGAACCATTGTGCATGTTGGCTAGCATGGATATCATAAGACAACTTAGATAAAAGTGTCTTAAAATGAGCATCATACTCACGTACACTCTCAGTAGTGCCTTGCTTGATATCTTTGAGCGCACTTATACTCTTCTATTCAAACTCAGGAATATGGAACTCTTTTAAGAAAGCATCCCTCAGTACTGCATAATCCACGCAAGTTTGATCAGGGTCAAATTTCCTATACTAGTTGTGCACGCGCCCTTGTAATGTAGTAGTGAATTGACTTAAATTTCACTCAAGCACTGTAATCCGTTTAGAACGCCACAAGATTTCACACATATGCACATGTTTGGCAACGTCCTCTATACCTCTATATTCGGGAAACGAAGGGACATCTCAATGTAGATATTCTCGTGGTTTCGTGGACCTTGACCACCCGACCCAAAACCTCCTATGTTCTTCTTCCTCCGAATCACCGAGATCCACCAAAACTAGAACCACCTATACCTCCTGATCTGCCACCTATAGTTGGAATAGGGCCTGTAGATGTACTCCCTGTGTTTTGACAAAGGTAGTACTATATAGAACCCCTACAGTCTGTGAAGTAGTTCCAATTCTAGAGGTGAGTCCAAAGATTCTGCGTGCTTATATTCTCGCACGAATGATGCACCTAAGAATGCTCCTCCATATAACATTGAAGCTATCTATCCTGCCATTGATGTACTTGATCCTTGACTTGCTCTCGCTCTCCTAATTCCCAAGTTAGCTTACTTGGTTACTTGCCATATTAGATACTAAAAAATCAAGCACAAAAGATAGGTCACTAGGTGGATTAAGATGCATGCCTGTGGCCCAAGTAGTCTCTACTTGGCGTATTTCCATGTGAGGTTGAGATGGGATCTCTATCATGCTTTCCAAGATGGGGGAGTTCCTGTTGCTCTAGCTCCACGTCTTCTACGTGAGCCGTAAATCCTTCACGAGCCAGTTCTCTCCTCAATGCCATACTTTATGCAATGGAACACTTCTTCTCTATTTCCCTCTCGTGCTCATTATACTTGAGCCACCTTTCCTCTCTCTACTTTTCTGCCACTAGGTCCACCATCTTATTACCAAACCTGTTCCTACCTTCGTGCGTGGTGAAGTTTAGCTAGCCATCAGTTTACTCTCTAGGTTTAAAGTTACCATTAAGATCTTGATCACCAGTGGAATACCGTACAAATATGTTCCTCTTGGATACCTCAAAAACTGAAATTCAGTGACCTCTGGGCAAGAGTACATCAAAATTGAGTATTCCACAATATAACCGTTTATAACACCACAAAACTACGTATCCATCGTGCAAGTCCAAATCAGATCAACATCGAAAGAGCTTGAAATTATTCATGTGTCTAGACAAGTGTGCGATATCTCCAATTCCACCGAGATGCATAAACGGTAAAAACCACTCATATAGTTCTATTGGAAAGATAGTGAAAAATCTCTCATATAAACTATCGTACGGGTTCTATTCTACCCAAGTGCGTGCATTAAACTCAGATCATTCACTTCGAACCGACGTGCATAATATTCCTCCGGATCATGTATCCATTCCTCAATACTTTCTAGAGTTATTCAAGACGTCTTCATTGTGAACCATCCTAAAAACAACCTAAAATAGGTCTCGACAACAGAACCAATGATGCAGCCTAGAATTTGTAAGATAACACTCTAGTCACACTGGCACATCACTTAGCCTAGACTAATCTCTCACCCGAAGTGTGCAAAGGTACCATATTCCTCTTTAGGGTTGCTATAATAGGATGACACATGATGAAGAAAGAACCATAAAGACTCATGACTAATCCATCATTCTATAGTGCATGCTACCCATAGATCTATGAAAGAACAAGCTTAAACAATAATCACGATTGAAACACTAACATGCACTACTCAATTACACATAATAACACTTAGATTCAGCCAATATCCTCCATCTATTAATAAGTATATAAGCTCCTTATAGTATTGTCAATTCATCTTAAGGTGCATATGAATCTGATACACATATTCAGAATCATACATACATATCTATATATCTTTTCCTCACACATCTAGATCTCTCTTACTATGCACCTAATAATAATATATATAGGGTGGGGTCTTGCCCTTCACTACCTAACTACTCCGAAATAGGTTTCATCTATTATTAGTCATACGCCATTTACAATTATAGCCACACACATGCAAGTGCGATATCTATAATCCTCTTATAGTTAACTAAAGTGTCCATTTTATTCTTAGCTTGTCTCCATGCATAAACGCTTTGAGACGTTATTCTAAATATGGACAAGGTGCATGACATGCACATCTCTACATCATTGATGTGTTCCACACGCCATCTTCCAAAAATAGATCCTCATACCCAAAATCAGCTAAGTCCTGAAATCTGAACTTGCCTTCGCACGCGGGTCCTTCCTATCCTTCTGCTCTTTGCCAAGTATTCTTTGATCAACAAAAGCCAATATCCCCTGCATAAAAATGTTTTACATGAAGAAACCGTCATCATGTTAGAAAGATAACCAATATTTAAAAAGTGTGAATAACCAAACGATGTAAATTTCTAAGTACAAAATGAAACAATAAAGCACTGGAAGAGAAATGTGGATGCTCCCAACGAATAGTGTAGGAAGGGTAGAAGGAAAGAATCCATGTTGCGTGTAAGAGATATGTATCTACGATCGCCACTTAAAATTATGTGAACACGCATGTGTGGATGATATAAATAAATGACATAAAAGTAAGCTAACTAGCATGCGTAATAAAGTGACCATGAAAAAGCACAAGTAAACAAGATTAAAAGAAACCATAATATGTAGTATGTTGTGGATGGATGGAATGGAATATAAAATGGAGTGATAGGATCCACATGCCCCCGAGTGAATGTAAGTCTACGATTTCCACTTAAAAAGTATGTGAACACGTATGTGTGGATGATATAAATAAATGACATAAAAGTAAGCTAACTAGCATGTGTAATAAAGTGACCATGAACAAGCACAAGTAAACAAGATTAAAAGAAACCATAATATGTAGTATGTTGTGGATGGATGGAATGGAATACAAAATGGAGTGATAGGAGCCACATGCCCCCGAGTGAATGTAAGTGTATACAAAGTGAGTTTCATTTAGATTTCCTCCTTAGCAATCAACAATGAACCGTAAATGATATTGCGTCATCGTAAAATGGTCGAAGTATGTGTTGTACACATTGTGGTGAATGTGTAAGTGTAGTGATGAGATGCGACATAGAAATGATGTGTGCATGAACCCTATATCTAAAGCGTATATCACAACCAGATGAACGTATAAGTGATGATTTAGCCTAAGTGTATATCACTATGAGATGAATGGATGAGTGATGATTTATCCCTAAGTGTATATCACTACAAGATGAGGAGTGGTGATGTAACCTAAGGTGTATACCACTACAAAATGATAGAATTGGTGATGATTTATCCTAAAGCGTATGTCACGAGGCTGGAAATTTTGCATGATGAAAGGTTGAATAGTAAACATGTGATGAGTGTAAGGTCCATTTGATTGGTAAACCCTCAACAGTTGAGTATGGACCGAGGAACTAAAGTGTGTCATAGGGTGGTGAGTGCAACATGTAGAAGACAATGTAGTATATGTAATGATGAAAGATGACCATGTAATGAGTAGAATGTGTAATGTATGATGTATAAGATGTAATGTATGGTGTAGACTAAAAGTAATATGTATGAGTAGTATGGAATGCTAGATGCAAGTATGTATGATGAAGACTAGTATGATGTAAGATGTGCAAATGTGCAAATGTTGTAGATGAAATATAGAATGTATGGTGTATGACATGTAATATGTGAGTAGATGCAGTGTGTAAGTCCTATAGTGTAGTGTGTGGGGTTCATGTGTAGTAAGCCCTCAATAGTCAAGTGTGAACTGAAGCACAAGAGTGTGTCATCAGGTAATAACGACACTAAAGTGTGTAATGAGTATGTGTATGCTATGAGATTGATGTATGAGAATGCAAAAGTGAGATATGCATAGATGCTAAGATTGGGGGATGTGGGATGCTATGCCCCCAAGTGTATGATAACGCATGTACTATGTGATAAATGATGTATGAGGGTGATGAAGCATTATATATTTCGTTTAATTGATGATGTGTAAGGAGCGTTAAAGTATTATAGATGTGTGTATGTATAGGTGGTGATGTAATGGAGGAATATGGTAATGTAAGATGAAACGAGGTTCTTTATGGTAAAATACCCTCAACAGTCATATAAGAACCATAAGAATATGAGTGTGTCATCAGGAGGGTAGAGTAATAAGAGTCACCTACCAAAGACCAAGTCTGTGTGTGGTGGAACCATGTTGGATAAAGTCAATAGGAGAACTATGTGATGGTGGTGAAATTGAAAATATATCATGATCACTAGTAGGAGGATTAGTTCTTTGGGATGAAATTAATTGGTTGAGCTTAGATTTGAGAGGAGGCCATGTTGCACTAACTCTGAAGGGAACTTGCTTAAGTTGACTTGGTGATATGATTGACGACTTATTAATAGGAGATTGTGAACTAATGTTGGTAGATGATGGACTTGGTGATGTTGTAGATGGCTGAATAGGAGGAGATGGTGAACTAATTGTAAGAGGTTGTTGCTTAGGAGTTGTTGGAGTGATGTTGGCATGATGCTCCTTAAATATAGATGAGTCAGATTTAGGAACCCAATGGGAGTTATCAATTGTATTAGAATGTTGTGTAGCAAATGAAATAAGGCCCTGACACTTGAGATGTTTGATTATGCATGGAAAATTACAGAAATTGTTATCATTATGTCCATTGATTCGATGATAATTGTAATATGGACGACCTTGATATTTTTCTAACCGATAAGGAGAATAGTAATGAGTAGGTGGTAGAGTGATCAACTGATGACTAAGGAGCTGAATAAGAATTTCATGTGGCATAGTATTATGCTCAAATATGAGAGTATCAGGAAATAGAATATCTTGAGGTTCAACTAGATGATATGTAGTGGATGTAGATTGCATATATGATGTAGAATGAGCACAAAAACACGATTGAGAAACATCCTTAAATTGTTGAATTTCAGATCTAAGGGATGTAATGGTTGATTCCATAGCCTTAAATTTGTCTTGAAATAAATCATGTAGAGATTGAATTGAATCCAATAGGGGTTGAGTAGATGGAGGATCACTAGGATCGAGTTGTCATATAAACGATCGAATATAGGACTTATTTTGTGTGGCGGCGTATTGTCATCCGATACATGCAATCTAGCTATTTTTGCAAAACAACCTGACAATGAGGATATCTCTTAAGTAAAGTAGATAAAGAGACTTGAGCAACTTGGGGAGCCATGATAGATGAAAAATGAGGATCCTAAGTGTGAAAGTGTGGGGTTCACCAAAATGATTAACTAAAATTAACTAATATGTAGTATGTGGGGATAGTTAATCTAAGCTATGAATAGCTGTAAATAAATTAAATAAATATAATAAAGAAGTATGTAAATGACCTAAACAGATATGTAAAAGGAAATTCTAACCCTAATGTGTAAGAGAGAAGAGGAAAGAACTCAACTGAATAATAGATGATTAAAGAGTTGACTGGAGAATCTGGAAGTATCAAAGATCGTGCAAAAGATCCAAAAAGGATGGATATGGATTGATTCCCTAAATTGGAGCACACTGGAAGGGATTGGGACATATGTGGGTGCTTTGGTCTATAAACTGGGAGCCCTAGTCTATGTAAAAGCTTTAAAATTGATCTTCATAGGGTTGGGAGGTGGTCCAAAACCCTCGATGTTTGCCGCATCATATTCATTGTCCCCCGTAATAGATATTGCCAATGATCCAAGGATGAATAGAAAGACTTGTAAAACCCTAAACAAACATCATTCCCTAAATAGAAAAATGCAAATGAATGGGTCGAGATGGACCTTAGCTACCACAGAGTGGGCTTACTAATTGAGCATTACACTACATTTCAGACCTAAATGTAGTTCTGGTGAGTGTGTGCATAATATGCCTTAGGTGCTCTTATGCTAGTCGCACTTTGTGAAGTAGAGAGAAATAACTAAATGTAATAGTATGTGTACATGGAATAGAATAGGATCCCTTCTCCTATGAAGTGTGATGCAAATTTCGTAGTCTTGTGCCTTGATGATGGAGCTATGTGGATGTAAGTGATCTCCAATGCAATAGATGGATGTAACTCTAGATGGATGATAGTAGTGAATGATGCTATGTCCCTTATTATGGTCTCATAAATTTATATTTATAAGGTTCTCTTGATCTAATTTCATAATTAACCCTAAAATGGTGACGAAAAAAAAAAGATAAAGATCTAAAACAACTAGAAAGAGCCCAAAAAGTGGTGGGAAAGTAGAAAAGGACCGGGACATCCCTAGTAGGACCAGGGGTGCCCATGGCCACCCCAAGATTACAATTTTGGTGCCCCGCTTAAGGATAAAATAATGCGGGATGAAAGAAGCTAATTTGGGCATATGGGTGTAAGAGGTCGGTAATGATGAAGTAAAACAAAACAAAATGACCAAAAGATGGGGGTTAATTAGTAATTTATTCACTCAAGAACCTTCTAAATAGTAGTACAAAATCTGGGACAAATAATGTCTAAAATGCATGATTTTGTGACTATAGTAGAGAAGATAAAACTAGGAAAATTTGGTCAAAAATAAAAAAAAGCAAAAAGTAAAAACACTTTCTAAAAATAGTAACTATCAAATATCATCAAATAAACACCAAAAAAAGTGTATTTAATATGTTATGAGATTCTTGATATTGAAAAAACCAAGGAAAAATAAAAAAGTAGAAAAACACAAACCCCGAACTCATACTTACTAAAATAGAAAGTGTCTCGTGTTTAGGTGCAAAAAAAAGTTGTTGTCTTCGTCATTTTCTCTAACCTAGTGGATTTTTTCTATAATAAAGTTCAATTTTTCTATTTTTTGACCCATCTCGAATCTTGCATTAGAGTATCTCGGATGTGGGTGGCAACGATGTCACTCACATGGACTGGAGGATATGAAAATGGGATGTTTGGCAGACCCACAGAACATGTAGAAGAAAGGATATACACAAGTGGTTTGTATGCCACAGGTGGCCATCCATTATCCATATAGATCACATAATTGGTGATGAATTGTGCTCAACACTATGAACCAAACAAGAGAATCATAAGGGTGGATGATGGTTCAATCTTGGTAGTGCTCACCCCTAAAGGAATATCACAAAGTATGCAGATTCCAACTTGGAGCAACATGGTAATCATCCCAAAGGAGTTTGCAGAAGGGGAATGGTCAAAGATAGATTAATACCTATGAGGCCTTACATTGGTGTCTTGGTTGAAGAAGGTGAGAAATCCATCTTGTGTACCAAAGTCTTGCACATGCATGAGTTTCATGAGGTATTTTTAGATGATATCATCCTATTGAGTAGGGTGATTTGAGAGGAGACCCCAAAAGAATTACAGGATTAGATGGTGTTGTTTATCCTTACCACCATCAAGGGTAAGAAAATGTTTGATTGGGGCCAAATCATCACTAGTAACATCCATTTTCAGTTGCTCTAGCTACCAACCACAAGAAAAATTTCAATTACATCATACCTAGTGTATGCTCTTGCAAGTACGAGATCATACATGGGTCTAACTCTCACACATAACATCTATCAAATTCCCCCACCTATGAGAGATATCCATAGATGACTCGAATGAGAGTAATCACAAATTTGCAAGGGTGATTGATTCATTCACTATGTATATTGTGAGATTTCTCAAAGGAAATCTGACTAGAATCGAGACTCGCCCTTGTAGGTTTATACATTGATTCAAAGATATGAGTACTTCTTCACATAGTTCTCAAATTTCTCGTACATCAAGGTATCTAGATTCGGCCTCTCTCGATGAAAAATTCCAAGGTACCTCAGTGATAAGATTGTATTGTTCGAGATTTGTAGACAACCGGTTCATGTCAATGAAATACTCAAGATTAGGAAGAATAAAGGAGTGTCTTTCCCTATCTCTTTGGAAATTTTATCTTGTATGTATCTTGTTGATGCATCAAATTTGGAAGCCTCTTTCTCAAATTGAATCTCTATTCCTACACTTTGAGAGCTAACTTTGATATCCAGAGCACTCTCGATATGTTTCATATCCTTGACTTGAACCATGTGCTGAAAAATGAGGACTATTGGGTGAACTATTATGATGATCTTGAAGTTATGGAAGGGTATCATATGAGGATAATAGTCAGAAAAATGAGGAGATTTTAATTTTACTAGTTCGAAGAGGGAATTGATGATGATGGTACATAGTTGTTTGATCCAGAGTACCAAGATATGAAAGCCTCACCTCTCCCATAAGTTTCTTAGAGCATTCGAGAGTTGGGAGACATCAATGAACAAAACAAGGTAGTGATTTGGAAATCTAGAGTGTGGTTCAAGAAGAAAATAATTGCATTCATTGAGTTATGATGTCTCTAGGATATTAGGAAACATACATCTCCTAACTATGCTTTAGGATAGTTGAGAAAGCTTCAAGTTCTATCCATTATGAGAGGCTCACAAAAATAAAGTCCATGGAATCTGATTCGAATCACTATAGGAGAAGCCATAAGAAGGAAAAATAAGCTCAAGAATTTGTAAAAGGTATGGAACAAGGTGAAATTGATCTCGACTCACCACCGATCATTTAGATAACTCGATGATTTCTTCTTCGTAGATGTGCCTATTCAATCGGGTCCAAGATGCACCTTCTCAACCGAGAAAATAAAATGTTAGTGGTTCTTCAAACGTGCACCCGTGTCTTGGATCTAGAAGAACCGAGTTGTTTGAGTCAACAATGGGACTATATCCAAGTGTGGGACCTTGTATGCCTAAGAGAGACCTTCGAAAAGGTTGGTTCCTCTATCTATTTCTATTGCTACTGCTACTCCTAATGCTGGAAGGGAAAAACTAAGCTAACAATGCCAAGGGACCAGGGATAGAAGGATAACATGAAAATGGAAAACTAAACTAAGGAAGGGGATATCACCATAAAAGAGGGATGAACACTATCTAGTTCTGAGTAAAAATGAAGGATAAAACATGAGGGAAGGCTAGGAACACATAACACAAACCAAAACACATTTACACTATCAATTTCATGAAACACAACTAGAAAATGGAGCTGCAAGGAACTTAAAGTGACACAACAAACACATAATGCAAAGAGTAGGAAAGAAATAAGAATAGAGACACATATAGGATGAGAATAACCACACAACAAATCTTCTATTACTCCTAAGTATACATAGTCGATTACGATGGCATCCGGAGGCCAATATTCACATGCATGAACTAGATCTAGAGGTCTCATGACTTAGAATGTAGAGATATAGGATCCTTAGCAAACACTAAAGGATGCAAAATGTCCAACCCTTTACAATGAACCAAGATCTTACATTTATAGATGAATAATGAGAGAAGGAGAAGAGAAAGAGGGAAGACTCAAATTTGAAACACAACCACCGACAACAAGCATTGAATTCTTGCAAGTCCACCTAGAAATTTACAAAATATGCTTGCCCATATCTATTTAGTGTGTAGGAGAAGGAAGGAGGTGACATCCATATACAATCAGTGGTTGGAGCAATCACATCTGCCCATTAATAGCATGAAAGATGTTTTTTAGCTTCTCACCTACCAAATCCCGCTAAATTTTGAATTTGAATGGCCTACTATGTAGCCCACGCCACTAGATTTCTAAAAGTTTTGGCACGCAAGGATTTGAGCACCTTTGGAACAAAGTTTATGACCATTAGAATATTTGCATATGAATTGGGCATAAAAGACACGTGGTGCATGCTTGATTAATCGAAAGGTTGTGATGTAGCCTATAAATAACTACAAACAACCCAGTGCACGACACATCACTCAACTTGAGCTGAGATCTCACTCAAAGAGTGCAAAGGTACCGGCCCTCTTTAGAGTTGCTTGTGCAAGGTTAACATGTTGAAGATAGAGCATATTCAAAACCATAATAAGCACAAACATTCCATAGAGCATAACCATTCAATATTGCATAACCAAATCTAGATATTAAGGAATCATGAATTGAACAATAACTATGACAAGATTGATCATATAAGAACTAATTACAGTCATGTTAACACTTTATCCACCCAATATAATCCATTATATTAAACACTGTGAAACATAGAAGCTTCTTACACCACATAACATTACAATAAGTTTATGTGCACATTAGATCTAAGCAAAGATAACTCTACAATAAATCATACACACTGCCTTGGTTTCTCTCTCTAACTATATGGACTAATACATACTTATAGGCATGGGGAATTTCCTTTCATGGCTTACACACTTCCCAAAATAGGTCACATGCTTAAAATAGCCATGCACCTTTACAATAATATGCACACATGTAATTGTGCTAATAATAGATCCCCTACAATTAACTCGATAGTAGTAATCCTATTATTATGCATCCCCAAAATAGCATTTGCATGTGATGAAAGTCTCCATTATGTTGTGTTCTCCACATGCTATCTCCAAAAATAACTCGTAACTACGAAAATGACCAAGTCCCAAATCAGCTTGTTTGATGCACGTTTCCTTTCCTATCCTTCCGCGCCTTCAAATGCACCTTGTTCCTGTGTGTGAATATTATGTGTGCCTTATCCTTAGTGTCATACTCTTTCTTCTCAACATTACCCCACACTAATGTACATTTCCGTCTTGAAATGGGGTTTCTCCTGATTGTCCCAAATAATAAAGAATAAGAATGGAAAGAATGTAAAGAATCACTATACAAAGAATAGACTTCTATTTTGCAGCACCCTCTTCAATTGGGAGGATCAACTATGGATATTCTATTTTAATCTCAGCCTCCAATGTTTTCTAGTCATCCAACGTGGTTCTTGTCTTCTCTAGAATGTCTATGGTGATGGATTCTAACTCGTCCTGGGTTATCTCTTCCTTTTCATTCTGCAGACTAATTCATTGGCCATATTAGACATCTTTTGTGCTATGAGATTTTCAATCTCATCTATCCTCTCCTTATGTGGGTTTTATGCTACTACAAGGGCTTCACGCTTTTGTTTTACTAATGCCAATATTTCTATGTGCCCTAAAGTCTCATCCTTCATTTCCTTCAGAACTTCATTATCCTCTATCATAGTCCTGATCTTGATCACTACTTTTGGTGCTACACATATGTTCGAGGTTGATTTGATTTCTTCAGCTCATCTTGCAAAGTTTGGAGTAATGAATCATAAGATGAAGTCTTCCTAAACATGAAGGCCCTTGCTCTCTCTACTTCCTGTTCAAGATCCTTTGGCACAGGATTTTGAATCGGTCCATCTTCAAGCACCAAATAAACTAAGGTGTGCACATAATGCATAGCCAAAGGAAACTTCTCAGGTACCTTAGACACTAGATGCGGTCTTGCTTTCAAGATATAGTCACCAATTTCTTCTTCTATGCTGATGAAGGCCTCATTATTTTTATACTCTAGATCCTTTTCTCCTTTCAAATGTTCTATTTATGTAGTTTTTGCCTTGTTATCTTCAAGTAGCACTCCAATAGTGGCAGCCTTATAGATATTCCTCTGCGTCACCTCTGTAGATACCTTAACCAAGGCATTACTCACCTACTCATTAGACATGAGAGTGGGCTTTATATTCATGTTCCTGCTTTGAGGTGCCTTATTCACTCTTCTTGACACACAAGACTCCTCGTATACATCAAAATCTAGCTCGTCCATGTGAGTCTGCATGGACCAAGAAAACTATTTCCTTGCATGTGTAGTGGCCATGTCTGGGTCCATCAACTCCCACCCATATAACTCCTTCAGGTCCACTATGATATTAAAATGGGCACAATTGATTTTGCTTGTATCCTTAGCATAATCCATACTCGGCACAACATAGTCTCCACTTTCTCTCTTTGTTCTTGTCCCCTTAGGAATTTGAACGCCAAGGTTTGGATTTGGTCCTTCGATGTCATGAGTAGTATCATGTGTGTGAGGTTGCTCATGCTCTGATTCTTCTACCTCCTTCACCCCTTCCTCTTCATCCTTCATATCCTCATCTCTGGACTCCTACAATCTTCTAGCTACACTTCTGGGGTCCTAGGTGTACTCTCTACAAACTCCTCTGCCTCCTCATTCAGTTTTAGCTTTCTCCTCTTCTTACAAGCTATGGAGTTCCCACACCTTGGGTCCTTGTTCTTCTGAATACCCTCTTAAAGTGACAATCTTCATGGACTACTTCCACGTCCAAGTCATTTCCTCCTTCTTATGTTTGAGGTGGAGTATCCACGCACTCGCCTCCACTATGTGTGTGGGCTTCCTCCGGCCTCTATGATCCAAGCCTCCACTATCTTTGTGTTCTTCTTCCTCCTCGTCTACCTCTATAGTCACTATAGGATTTGGAACTGGCATGTTCTCCACTATATGTTTTCCCTTAGGTGGCTTTGGGAGCATGAACTCATTCTCCACATACTTGTTATTTTCCAGTTTAGGCTTAATATGAAGATATCAGAGTGTGGATCCACTTTCCCTAATAGCCAATATTACTAGATTCATACTTATGACATCAGAAATGAGCCTCTCGATGTAGGAAGTCCAGTCTAGATACACATATGTCTTCTTGAAGGTGTGGTAGTCATAGTCTACTTTGTCTACATTGAATTTTAGATGGTGCGCATCAATACATCTCGTGAGTTGAGGCCTGGAAGTAGCGTCTTTGTGAAGAAGGCATAGGGCAGTTTGCACCATGGGCTCCATGTCCCATCCCTCATGGAAAACTATGTGATGTAGAAGTGTTGATACACTACAAACTATATTGCCTTACCTACTACCAAAGGTAGCTCCTTGGGAATGCGTTACTCCTCAAACGTCATGAAAAGTTGGTCATACCACATTTCTTCCCTCTACTTAAATGGCCCACTCATCGATCCTTCACATTTCAAACCTCTCTGCAAGGGACTTATTTTCTAAGGGGCACTCCCAGATCTTGTTCTTTGGCCCATCGGGCACTCCAATTTCTAAAATACAAGAGAAAGTAGGATAATGCTAAAACTTATCTTTTCTCCTGTACACGCTTCCTCAATAATGGTATTTGCAATATAGCCTGCTAAGTTGTATACTACTACCCTTCTGGGTACTATAAATTTGAAAAATTACTCTTGGGAGAAATTTCAACTTCAACTTCTACCTTCTTCTTTCCTTTCGTGCATGTTACAGGTGCTTTCTTCAGTGCCATCATAAAAATCCCACCTTTTTTTTGTCTGTAACGAGTAAACTCAAACCCTAGCTTGAATCTACATTCCATAACTTTAAACCACGTTCCCTAGCTCCCTCAATGCTTCTGCTATGCTCAAACCTTTCACCAATGGGGATGCAAGCCTTTTCTACACACAAATATGCTCTCCATGTCTGGTTTCACAGGTGCTCCGCACCTTAAACATGATTCAATCGACTTGGTCACACTTAGCCTTAGATCAAATACTTGTGATCGCAAAGGTAAAAATGAACCCACATCACATCCTTATATATATTTTCAAAAAGTTAGTGCATTTATTGCTCCTTCACCTACCAACAATCCTCTCATTAATTGACCATTTTCACAATCTCCGCATGGTACATCTTATCACCCAACTATAACCTTTTAGCACACCTTCCTACCTTTTGGCTACATACTTCTCTTCAATGCAATTCCATGCACTCGAGTACCTCACCACTATACCTTCCCCTGGTAGTCTCCATGGCTGTTGCTTACCTCACATTATATTGTTCCCTCATTTATCTCCATCTATGGTCATATTTTAGAGAAATATTCTTTCTAATAACTCCTTTTCCATACTTAACTAACACATGTAATATTTTTTTCTCATGTGTACCCAGTTGTGAATAACCACCCCACACCAATGGTATGTGCATTCATCTACGCATAAAAATACTTCAGATGGTAATTATCTTCCAATGCGTAAAAACACTTATTACACAAAACACCAAACTAAATTGACAAAACATAACGACGAAGAAGGAAATACATAAATGAAAACCTATTTTAAATGGAAACACTACCTTATTACAAACACCAAGAAGACTTATTTATAGTAGGGCTTTAGCCTACTACCGTTAAAGTAACCGTAACTATATTCCATCAAGCATCTTTAATTGGTAAGTGCCTGATTCAAGTATATGGGTGATAACATACGGTCCCAACCAATGCAATTTAAGTTTCCCTGAATGGCGCAAAAACTTAAAATCATAAAGAAGCACCATATGTCCCATTTTAAGATTTTATTCCTTGATGTTCCCCGTCATGCCATGCCTTTTTCCGGCCTTTTCCGCTTCTAAATCCAATGTGCTATGGTGTGCCTCTCATCCAACTGTATCAATTTATCAATTATTTCTTCTAATTCTTTCTCATCGGCTAGACCTCCAATGGCACGCAATACGCAAAGAAGGTAACATGAATTCCATAGGAATAACTACTTCTACACCAAACACCAACTGAAAGGGTGTGGCCTTGTTCAACCTCTTATATGTTGTTCTATACGCCTAAAGCATGACATAAAATTTATCATCCCAATATTTCCTTCCAACATCACAAATTTTTGTCAATGTCTGGCTCAAAATTTTGTTGAAGGCCTCAGCAGTCCCATTTTTCTGAGGATGATAGGGTGTAGTCTTATGGCATGAAATCATAAATTCATCAAATAGTATCTTGATAGTCTCATTCAAAAAATGTGTACTCCTATCACTTGTCAAGCTTAGCGGGCATCCATATATTGCAAGAACATTTTCCCATAAGAACCTGATTGTTGTAGCTGCTATACAATCCTTAGTAGGTGATTATTTTCCCCACCTTGTAAGATAATCTATGTAAGTGATGATGTAGGGAAATCCATTTCTATGTACGGTTGGTGAAATAGGACCCGAAAAATCTATAGCCCATTTCTCAAATGGCTTTGCACTAGGAATATGTCTTAAAGACATTTCATCTCTTTTCCTAGGTTTACCAAGGCATTGACAATGATCACACACCTTACAATATGCTTTACAATATTTGTAGAGGGTCTCCCACCATAATCCAGTGAGCAGAATCTTGTGTGCAGTGGAATCACCTCCATAGTGCCCACCTACAATACCATCATGATTATCTTCCATGATATCCATGCGCTCGTGCTCTAGCACACACTAGCGTAATAATTCATCTCAGCCTAACTTGTATAGGTCACCACTGATCAACATAAAAGATGCTGCACAAATTTCAAGTTGTTTCTTCTCTAAGGCTTTCATTCATTCTAGTTCCATACATGTACGTAAAAAGCCATCAATATCCTCCAATTCCGAAGGTCCGCATTGTAGCCTATACAACTGTGCATTTGGAATTCTATCTTCAATTGTCTGCACATCCTCCCCTGACTGAATTCTTGATAAATGGTCTGGGCCGAAATTAATTTTACCTAGTTTTACCACAACTGTGAAATCAAATTCTTGGAATAAGATCACCCATCGACATATGCACCCCTATAAAACGGGCTTGTTTACCAAGTATTTCAATGTCATGTGATTAGTATAAAATATAAATGGTGTTGCTAGCAAGTATTGTCTAAATTTATGCAGTGTATAGATAATTGACAAGGCTTCGTGCTCAGTAGTTGTATAATTCTACTCTGCAGGAGTCAACTTTCTACTAGAAAAATATATAGGATGATCTATAATTCCTTCTCTAGGCTGAGCTAAAACCGTGCCAATGGTCGTGCCGAGAGCGTCCACATGTACATGAAACAATTCGTTCCATGAGGAAAACATAGAATAAGTGCTCTAGGAAGTCTCTTCTTCAATGCCTCAAATGTGCATTGCTATGGTTCTCCCTAATAGAATGTCCCTTTTCCCTTTAGTAACTCTTATAAGGGTACACCAATCTTAGTATATCCTTTGATAAATTTTCTTTAATACCCAAAGTGACCCAAGAATCCTTGCACCTCACTCTAATAGGTAGGCTCTTCCAGACTACAATAACTACAACCTTAGCTAGATCCACTAACAAACCTTCCTTACAGATGATGTTCCCTAACAAAGTGCCAAAAGGTGTAGCAAACACACACTTCTTGATGTTTAAAGAGATGCTTAATTGTATACATCTTTCAAAAATTAAGCACAAATTGTCACAATGATCCTTAACAAGTCCATACACCATCCAATCATCCAAGTAAACCTATAAGAAGCTATGAATAAAATCTTGGAATGCTTGAAAAACTATGCATGAAAATACACCGAGCACTTTTTCAGAGCAAATGGCATCACAGTATATGAAAAAATTCTCCATTCAATGGTGAATTTTTTTTTCTCTTGATGATCCTGTGCAATCCTGACCTGATGATACCTAGAGAATCCATCTGTAAAAGAATATATTTTGCACCTTGTAACACCTTCTAATATCTCCTCTGTGAAAGGTGTAGGAAAGGGATCAATCACACATGCAACATTTAGTTCCTTGTAATCCACACAAATCCTAATCCGACCATCTTTCTTTATACTGATGACCATGGGGCTAACCCACTCTAATTCTTCTAGGGGCTTGATGATGCCATATTTCAACATCTTGTCAATTTCTTCCTTAACTTTTATGCGTAGGTTAGGGTTCATTATGTAGGGTCTTTTCTTGACTGGGTGTGCACCTTCCTTAAGCTTAATCTTCATCTCTCCTAATGATTCATGCACTCCTTTTAATTCATGGTAGCCCCTAGGAAATAAGTCCTGAAAATCACGTAGTAACTCAATGATTTTTTCCACTTCAGAGTCAGACCAATAATCCCCAATTATTACCTCCTTAGGTTCAACATCCGTACCAATATTCACTTTTTTTTCTTCATGGGTTCATGATAGGTGCACACTTTTTTATTAGTACTATCTAAAACCTCGCGCGTACCCGTTGAATGATCTATATCTAGATCTTCTACTTACTCATCATCCACTATGTAGACCATCTTTCCTTTTTCTTTCTCAAAGTAAGCACGCTTAAGTAGCGTGGCATCTATCTCTTCTTATTTATCAAAGCATGCTCCTGAGTTTGTCTCACCAAATAAATCCTGAATGATTTCTTTCACTTTTGTACTGTCTCCCATAGTTAAGTGCTTTAAAACCATTAATTAATGCATTTTCCACTTTGGAGGTTTATTAGAGAAGTAGTCAAAAGTCTAGACCATTCCTGCAATCAAATCCTACCAATTTCTAGTCTCTCTATGTAGCTCTGTATATACATACCAAACGCGTGCGCAACCTTGTAAAGTGGAATAAAGTTTGTGCACCCATAGTGAAGGTGGTAAAGCTTCCTACCCCTCTATCCAGAGCCTCTCACATTGCTGAACGTGGTGTTGAATAGGTTGATTACCATGATATGTGCATATTTGAGTAGGTGCATGGTTCCTGGGAAGCCGAGTTGTTAGAGTAATCCTGACTTCATTCCATTCTACAAGATTATCCTTGTGAGCCACCCTTAAGTGCACTTTCTTTGTCTCGCGGGGTATATGCTAACATATTTATTCTTTCAAAGTGGTCTATCCACTTTTACTCTATGGTGCACAGAATACCGTAGGGTCTCCTTCTCTAATGTACCAAGGTATAGAGTTGTTACCTATCCTCCTAATATAACGAGGTTTGCTTCTCCACTTAAATGCACTCCTTACTTTTTTCCCAACCATCTAATAAGTTCCATAAGCCCAATTATCACAAGTAATACTTGTGGTATCAATAATAAACTATGTATCTTCCCACTGGAGGATTCCTTCCTTAGATGGATAAAGCACTTTAGGCTCATGAATGATGTGTACATAAATTCTGTTAAAATATTCTTCACTCAAAGGCTTAACATAAGGCACAAATTTCCCATCCATTAAAGGGATAATAAATATTTCCTCCTTGTTCTCAAAACTTATATATCCTTTGTTGAACTATAGATCAACATTATTTGCATGGCACCAAGGGTGCCCAAGTAGAGTTGGGAAACTATCTTCTTTTGCAAGTGCTAAAACCTCAAAGTCCCCAATGAACTTGGCCCCTTGTATAGTAATGGATACATATTTTAAAACTCCAATGGGAGTGGCCTTAGTTTGATTAGCCATAAACAATACATTAGAAGATGGCTACAATGGAGGTCTCCCCATCTATACCCATGCATCTAAAGTAAGCACATTTACCTCTGCATATGTGTCAATCAATATATTACTCAAGAGCCATCCATACACAAAATAATTCAGAGTGATCTCCTTATCGTAATCTAAACTATGAGGGGGAATATTTTCATGTAGGATTTGACGTTCATTCTCAATACTTGAACGTAGAGTGTTTCCATTTAGCCAACTCCCTAGTAATGGAATGATATTCTCCTGGCACAACAGTTTGCATACCTCCAAGTCATCAATATCTAACAAGACCATCTCTGTTACCCTCTTCTATTCCATCTTCCGTGATTTCTCCTTTAAACACTGTATTTCTCCCTGAAGATTTTTGAGTACCTCCATGGTCTCCTGATAAACCTCCTTTTGGTGCGTAGGATACGAATACCTTGTATGCAAAACTTCCTCCTTAGTGATGGTAGGATTCTGTTGTAATGCTTCTCTAGTGTGTGAAGTTTCAGCACGTGTAGTAATCTTCACAAGTAATACCTCAAGTTCGGTGCCAACTTTGGCATCCACTGATTTTCCACAACGCACTATATTCTAACCATCCCTACACCCTTTTTTTCTTGTTTATGCTAATTTCTAAGATGCTCATATAGGTCTGGGAATTCCTCATAGCTATGAATCTTCCCAAAAAGAACAAGTAATATTCTAAGGAATTTGCACTGTAGTGGTCAAGATATCCACATGTAAATCATGTTCCATGAGGAAACTCACCTCGTCCACCACCACAGCCTCAACCCCCAAATCCACCATGGTATCCTTAACCTCTACCACGTCCTCCTTCATAGCGCCCCTCATTTCAATCATAGCACACTTGATTGAGATCCTAATCTTGGTGCTCACCTTTACTCTTAGAGTTATCTAATACTCCTGTCTGTCACACACCAATATCTATAACATCATGGATCGACCAACTAACATGTAATCTTCTCGTATTATGAGTCGTGGGCTGAAATTTTTACAATAGAAAGATACATTATTCCTTATTGCGCATTGTAATAATGGGCAACAACTATGTCGTCATGGTTCAAATGACATATTTCATAGTCTAGCAATAATGAATGCACTGACTTACGAGGACAACTATCCTTGGTGTGCCATTCCACTTCACAGTCTATACACCAAATCCTAGTATGCATCTCATGTGTTGAATTTACCGATAGTTTCTCCAACTTGTTTTGCCATAGCTGTAATCTGTGCTTCCAAGAATGGGCTGACTTGAGTGTCTATACTTCTAACCGCCTCAATGCGCAAAGTTTGCTTCAATTGCTTCAAGCATATAAGTGTATGTCTTATGTGACAACACCCTTGTAAAATGTGTGATCAGTCCTCCAACGAACCATTGTGCATGCTGGATTACATGAATATCATAAGAAATCTTAGAAAAAGTTGATTTTAAACAAGAATCATACTTCCGAACACTTTCAGTAGTGCCCTACTTAATATCCTTGAGAGTGCTTGTACTCTTATGCTCAAATTAAGGGATATAGAACTCTTTAAGGAAAGCATATTTTAATGTTGCATAATCTATGCAAGTTTGATTAGGGTCAAAATTCTGTACCAATTATGTGCGTGTCCCTGTAATGTAGTTACAAATTGAATTTCCTTGCACTCAGAAGCTATGATCCCTTTTTTGCACTACAATATCTCACACATGTGCACATATTCAAGCAACATCTTCTATGCCCATATGCTCTAGAAGATGGAGAGACATCTCCATGTAAATATTATGGAGTTGGTGTGGACCCTTCCCACCGCATCCGTAACCACTGTGTTACCTCTACCTCCGAACCAATAGATTCACCGAGCTAGAGCCACCTATACCCCCGATACTCCACTTGTAGCCGAGAAGCGGACTAGAAGATTTACTTCCTATGTCCCAACAATAGTATTGAATTGAACTCCTATAGTCTGCGTGGTGGTACTACTCCTAAAGTGAGTCCAAAATTATGCATGCTCAAATTTTTTGCTGATGATGCACCCGAAAAGGTACCTCCGAACAATACCAAAGACATTTTCCCCGCCATGGATATACTTGCTATGTGACTCACTCTTGCTTCCCTACTCCCTAAATTATCTTCTTTGACTATTAGATGCACTAGATACTAAAAATCAAGCACATGGGCTAGGTTACTGTGTAGATTCATATGCACACCCATGACCCAAGTCGTCTCTGCTGCACACTCCCTTGTGAGGCCGAGGAGGGCTCTTTTTCATGCTTGTACAAATGGGGGAGTTATAGATGCTCTAGCTCCATGCATTTTGTGTGAGATCCAAATCCTTCATGAGCCATGTCTCTCCTCAACACCATCTACTCGTAATATCCCACCGCTTCTCCATCTCCCTTTTGATGCACCTCATTTGTACTCAAGCCACCTTTCTTCTCTTTGCCTTTCTCGCCGCTAGGTCAACCATCTTTTACCAAACCTATTCCCCCACGCATGGTGGGGTTTAGCTAGCCATTGGTTTTCTTCCAAGTTCATGGTCACCATCAAGATCTTGATCACCAGTGGATTTCCTTGTAGGTAAGTTTCCCTGGGATAACATAAAAATTGGAACTCAGCTACCTTTGAGCAAGAATAAGTGGAAATTGAGTACTCTAGAATATAGTTTGTTCAAAAGCCACAAAACCAAGTATCCACATCGCGTGTCCAAATCCAATCAACATCATAAAGGTCCTAAAATTATTTCTACATCCAAAAAGTGTGTGATACCTCCAATTCTGTTTAGACACATAAGAAACCAACCACTCGTATAGTTCTACTGGGAAGATAACAAAGAATCTCTCATACAAACAGTCATATAGATTCTATTCCACCCATGCACATGCATAAAACTTAGATCCAGTCCTCCGAACCTTTGTGTTGACTCTTCTTCTAGATCTTTTATCCACTCCTTAAAACTTGCTAGGGTTAAATGGTACATCTTCATCGTGAACCATCATGCAAACAATCGAAAAGAGGTCCCAACAACGAAACCAATGATACAACCTAGAATCCACCATGAACAACCCAGGTGCACTAGCACATCACTCAGCCTGAGCTGAGTGCTCATGCAAAGTGCGCAAAGGTACTAGGCCCCTCTTTATAGTTTCTTGTGTAGGAAGTTAACATGTTGAAGATAGAGCATATTCAGAACCATAATAAGCAAAAACATTCCACAGAGCATAACCATTCAATAATGCATAACTAGATCTAGATCTTAAGGAATCATGAATTGAACAATAAATATGACAAGATTGATCATAAAAGAACCAATTACAATCATGTTAACACTTTATCCACCCAATATACTCCATTATATTAAACACTGCAAAACATAGAAGCTTCTTACATCATATAACATTACCATAAGTTTATGCACACATTAGATCTAATAACATAACTCTACAATAACTCATACACAGTGTCTCGGTGTCTCTCTCTAACTACACAAACTAATACATACTTATAGGGGTGGGGAATTTCCCTTCACCACTTACACACTTCCCAAAATAGGTCGCATGCTGAAAATAGCCATGCACCTTTACAATAATATGCACACATGTAAGTGCACTAATAATAGATCTCCTACAATTAACTAGCAGTAGTAATCCTATTATTATCTTGAACTCATGCATGGCGCTTAGTAGATGTTCATCCCAAAAATAACATTTGTGTGTCACACAAGTCTCCATCCCGTTGTGTGCTCCGCATGCTATCTCCAAAAATAGCCCGTAACCATGAAAATGGCTAAGTCCCAAATCAGCTTGTTCGACACGCATTTCCTTTCCTATCCTTCCTTGCCTTAAAATGCACCTTGTTCCTATGTGTAAATCTTCTATGTGCAGTCTCCTTAGTGTCATACTCTGTCTCCTCAATAGGTTGGCCAACCGTACTTCTACTTTGTCATTTCGCCACGTGTCACCTAATGGTTTGTTACAAAGATTCGACACCCTTTTGGGGTGCTTTGATTGGTTGTGTGTAGCACACTCAAAGTCTAAACGTAAGGCACAAAGGCATGAGCATGGAAGAATGAGACGTGGAAGGAAAATAGAGGGAAGGTGCGTATAAAGGTAATGCTCACGGGAGGAAATGGGAGAAATACCTGAGGAAGGAAAGTAAGAGAGAGGCACAATTATTATAAAGTAATTTACGAGGGCCACACAAGAGTTACGAAACTTAGCTAATCTTTTAAGCAAGCCCAAGGTGAGTGCGTAGGGTGCATGAACTACATGGAAGAAAGTGAATACATAGGAGGTGCACACGAGGGGAAACTGGAACAAAGAGGAACAGGTGAAGGAAATAAGGAGCACGTAAGGGCGTGTGAGGAATCTCCAACAAAGGGAATGTGTAAAAGGATAAAATGAGGTGTGTGCAAGCTGCAATGTAGATTCTTAGAGCAAGAATGGAAGGTAAGCTATCCTAATAACTAGGGGAGTTGTTTGGATAATAGTTTTGGTAACTTTCGGGGCCATTTTATTGCTAGATGAAGGAGATCATTAGCTTGAAGCATCCATTGGGCATGAAGCCTACTATGTAACCATGAAATTATAATATGGAACCTTGAAGTCACTTTGAAACACAATCAAACTCTATTGTGAGTCTTGTAAAAATTTCTGAAATTTGATGGAAGATGACTGCCATCCTGGAAGAAACAAAAGAGTGCACACAAGAAACACGTGGTATAAAATAATTATGTACAAACAAAACAATGTGTGTGCACAAAAACACGTGGTATAAAATAATTATGTACAAACAAAACAACGTGTGCACAATGCAATTGGATGAATTGAAACTAACATAATATATACAAAATGATGCAACAAGATTAATGGAAGGGTTTGAGAGAGATATCATTGAATGGGATTTGTAACATGCCTCCATCAAGAAGAGATAACTCAAAAGAGTTAGCCTCCTTGTAGGAACTAATAGTATATGGGCCACTCCAAAGTGCATTAAAATTTGAATGGCACCCTGGTTTAGCTTTATCAGCATCCCATTTTAAGACTAAGTTCCCAACTTTGAAAGCTTGAGGCCTAGCCTTCTGTCAAACCACTTCTTTGTTGATTATTGGTGTTGTTCTACCTTGATCATGGAAAAGTTTCTTGATTCTTCAAGTTCAAATAGCTATTCCATTTTGATTTCTCTTTGGTTTGTGCCCTTGAATTCCAAATGTTGGGAAAACTATAACGAATTCAACTCAAGTATTAAAGGAAGTGTAGCCTCTTTTCCATAGAAAAGCTTGTAAGGTGAAGTTCTTATTGACTTTTTAACTATGATTCTATCTTCCTAGAGTGTGCATGAGACCTTTGTATGCCATTTTCTCTGGTTGATATTCATTATGCGCTTCATGATCCTAATCAGGTTCTTGTTTGTTGATTCTACCAAACCATTTCCCTGAGGGTAGTAGTTGGAAGAAGTCTTCAAATATATTCCAAGGCTTAGCACCCAATCAGTGATTTTGGTACCAAGGAAGGCCTTTACATTATCAAAGATAATGGTTTGAGGAACGCCAAACCTTTTACAATGCCCTCGAGAAAGTTCAAGATGACTGACTTGGTTGATTCCTTGAGTGTGATAACTTATGTCCATTTGGTGAAGTAGTCCATAGCTGTTAGCACCCATTTGTGGCTAGCACTTGAAGGAGGATTGATCATGCCTATGAAGTCAAGACCCCATCACCCAAAAAGGCTGATCTGCTTGGATTGGTTGGAGGATAAGTGCTACCAATCTATTCTTACCGCAAAGAAAGTGAATTCTCTGCATTTTTGGACCTACTTGTGCACATCCGTGAATAGGGTATGCCAAAAGGATCCTGTCATTATGATCTTCACTACTGTAGTCTTGATAGAGAAGTGTCCACCAAAGAATCCATCATGTAATTATACTAATTTTTTTCAATTTACGCATCATCAATACATCTTAACAGCACACTATCAAGATTCTCTTTGAAGAATAAACCATCAATCAAAACATATGGAATAGATTACAACCTCATATATCTCCTCTTTTCTTTGTTTAGATAAGGAGGGTACGCAACCTTGGAAAGGAATGTGATCATGTCCTTCATCCAAATAAAGATTGTGTATACCATGATTTACAATTTGTTACAGTTATGTGTGCGGGAGATATTTATCCAGAAATAATGAAGTCTCAGGTTCATCCTGCGTGTCCTCAGTAATATACTTATAGATTGCAATTCATCTAATGAGCTTGGTAGGTTTTATAGTCATGTCATACTCCATGATTTTGGTCACCCATCATGCTCTCTTTTCATTTATTTCTGCTCCCATGATGAAGTCTCTCACACTTGCATGTGAAACTAACACCTTGATGTGATTTGTGGTGAGAATACTTTTGAACTTCTTGAGCACGACATGATGGCATAGACTTGCTTCTCCATGTGACTATATCTCAATTCATAATATCTCAACATTTGAATGAAGAAAGCCACTGGTTGCTCCATCCCTTGTTCATTTTCTTGTGTTAGGACAAAAACAATACTTGCATCAATGCCATAAGCATAAAGGATAAAATCCTTTGAGTAATTTGGGTTGATGAGTGTTGGCACGTAAGAAATTTCTTACTTGATCTTGTTAAAGATCTCCTTTCCTTCTACTTTCCACTTGAAAGTTGTATCCTTCTTGAGCATGAACATGATGGGCCTTACTAGTCTTGCAAAATTAGGAATGAAGCACCTAACAAAGTTTATTTGTTTGAGGAAGGAATACAAGGATTTCTTGTGCGCCATTAGAGAGAGAGTCAGGATGGCTGAAACACACTCAGGATCAATTGCAATGCCATCCTTTGAAACCAAATAGCCTAGTAGCTTTCCCTATGCCATCAAAAAATTATAGTTTTTGGGGTTAAGAGACATCCTAAATTTTCTACATCTCTCAAAGAATCTCTCTAGATGTGTCATATGATCCATGATCTACTATGAGAAGATCGTAATGTAATCTAGGTAAACCAAGTTTAACTTGTTGATGTAACCTTTAAAGGCAATATCCATGGCGTGCTTTGAAATGCTATGTCTACGTTTGACAAACCAAAGGGCATCTTCTAATAGGCATATGTTCCCCACTTATTTGTAAACACCATTTTGAATTGATCCTCTTCCTTGACTAGGATTTAATTGAAGCTAGAATATCCATCCAACATAGAAAACCTTTGCATGCTAGCCTTAGTCTAAAGAATTTTCTCCATAGAAGGAAAAGGATAATGATCCTTCAAGGATGCCTTATTCAAATCTCTAAAATTGATGTAGATTCTAATTTCACCATTATTCTTACGCACTAGAACTAGATTCGTGACCTAGGTAGAGTACATGATCGAAAAATTATATTCACCTTGATGAGTTTAGACAACTCTTTCCTCATGAATGGCTCTATCTTCGAATTGAATAGCCATTTCTTTTTTCGATGGGCTTGATATTAGGATAAAATTCAATAGAGTGTTGAGAAACACTTGGATCAAATCCCTTTAGGTCTTCATATTCCCATGAAAATTTGTCACTGTACTAATGACAAAGAGATATGAAGGCCTATTTTTCATCTTGTGTGCTAGCTTTACTTGAGAAAAAATCCTTTCCATGCATAATAGTGAGTGGAGTACAATCCTCTTATGTGGTGTGCATATTAATTTATTCACCCTTAAACTCATCATTAGGGATAAATATTTTCTCTAAGGTGAACAACCCTTTAGGAAATTTTTGTCTTGAGTTGTATCACTTCGTCACCATAGCTGTCATATAAGTCAAAGTTGCATTCTTGATGAGAAATCAACTTCATTTTGGATAAAATGGATGATGTGTGCGTCAAACATTGAACACTTGTAAGCTAATATTGTTGTATGGAATAGATGGATTGATCACCATTTTGACATGTTGCATGTTTCCTTTGACAAATTCCTCAGCAAGAGAAAATTGTAAACCAAGTGCGACCATATGATCATCTTATTTGTTCATTCTGTGTGGCACCACCTACAAATTCAGAGTTTCAAAGCTCTCAAGGAGGTCCCAAAATCTATTTTTATAAGATTTCAGAAGCTTATTCTTTGCTACGCACTTGTTGGTGACCTAGTGGATAATCGGTTTTGTGTTCCCAAAGATATGTAGTGCCTTTATCTTTTATTATCTGCAATAAATAGACCATGCACAAACATCTCATATTCTACCACATTGTTGGAACATGCAAAATGCAACATGTGTGTAAAGAATAATTTCTCATCCTTAGGATAAATGAGAACAACTCTTGCACCTACGCCATTTCTACTTTTGGATCCATCAAATTATAATTTCCATAGATCAAATTTTTCTTCATTTTATTATAGCGAACGTGGCAACACAACTTATTCTTCAATAATATAATAGGTGCCAATCCCAATTTCATAAGCTTTTAGCTCCTCAGCATATGGATAAAATTTGTGATGCCTTTTCGCCCATTCATCCAACACTAAGTCGGGATTAAGAGTCATGACAAGCTATTCTTCGAGACTAAAACTTTTCTTCTTGGATTAGGCAATTGGCCTAGGGGGAGGTGGGTCATATGAATCTAAATGATAGGAAAATATTTTCTCAACTTGTATGGTAAAATGGGTACCATACCTTGTCTTGAGTAACATATGAGACCATTCAGAAGACAAGTAACCACCCACCTTAGTAGTAAAATCCCTTGATAGACATAGGGAAAATAAAGGAGGTAGGTCAATGATTGACACATCTTGAGTTATCGTGAGGCTTGGACATGCATGGAGGTTTAACTCAAGATCCTTGATGACTCCTATATTTGTATTAGTTGAGCCATCAAGTTGTAAGACTCCTTTTATCAAGGGGCTATACTTAATACCTAAGACATCAACAGTTTTCTTAGGCATGACAAAAGTACTAGTGCTTGAGTCAATCATACAATTATGGATTTTTTTCCTATGATCAAGGACATATAAAATGGTGGGGGTTTGACTACCTTACTTACATTCTTCTCCTCTTCTTGAAAGATGTTAACAAAGGCACATGACTTTCGAATAAGCTGGTTCAACATGCGGAAGTTGGGCTAGAGCTTCATGCAACAAGTTGTGCTTTGAGATGGAATGGTCAGGGCATCCCACATTATGACATTTATGTTTGTCTTCTTCATCTAGTCCACAATGTTGAATGGAAAACCCACTGAATTATGCATTTGAGGCATAACAACATATTTATTTGATTGTTAAGGAAAGTAGACAAGAGACTTAGTCATGCATGCAGGGCTCGACCTAACAAATGAGGGGCGTGCACTACTTCGGGAGAGAGAACGCACAAAAATTCACATGTAGAAACTTGTTTGCCTTTACTACTAGACCCCTTAGCTGTATCCTTCTACTTTTGAGGATCATCCAGTGTTGATGGAATTGAAACTTATGTGCTAGACTTGAGAATCCTCTTCTTGTACCTTATGTTATTAGTGATCTAGGCGCGCATGTCCTGTTTGTATAATCTACAACTTGATTGATTGCATAGAAGTATTTGGTGCCAAATAATATTAAGTTTTCCTCTGAAGGGGATTCTGGTTTCTCTTGGTTCTCAAGCTCACTTGCGCTTATGGAAGGTTCATAGTTAGAAGCATTTTGGATCATGTAGGCTTGAGTGCACACACCATTGGCGTAGTGATACTAACTGTGAGGCATGTTACAAGGGAAGAACCATTCTGACTCTTGAGCCATGTTGTTCTAAACTGGAACTAGTGCTTGACTTGTGCAAGGTGCTAGAAGAGGTTGTGCTGGAGGAACAACTTGTAAGGGCTAATGTGCATTAGCATGCCATTTGTTGTTTTGCTGGTTCCGTGTGTATCTCTAGTTTCCATATACCGATTATGACAAGGCTGATTGCTTTGGCTTTGCACCTGATTATAACTACTTATGTAGGCTTAAGCCCGATGCTTTTCCAATGATATGACCTTGTTGGAAAAGTTTCTAATAAGGGCCTTTAATTCTTCATCTTCTTTTTATCGGGAAAAGAGTAGTATGTGGATACGATTGGTTGCATTCTCTACATGGGAATATGAGAAATAGAATGTTGGGGTGCTTGAGACATCTTTGGGAATAAGGGTGTGGGAGGTATGGGATCCAACTTTCCCACCTGGATGAGACTATTTTCTGAACTTATGGTGATGTTATATGTAGCGGTAAGGTTCTACCTCTCATGGATTGAATCATGACAGAGATGTCACTATTTAAAGCTCTTAGATAATACAAGAAAGCATGTTGGGTTATAAGCCTCAAAATTTAAGGAGTTCTATCCCGAGTCTTCTAGAATCTAATGTTGAAATCAGTCATCTACTCATTGGGTGCCCTCTTTGTTGTAGTCAGTTGTTACACCAAAGATAGGGGATCTAAATTGTCTTCAAAGTAATTACATAGAGCTTTTAAAATCTCATCCCAAGTGGAAATAGATGCATGTCACAAGTCTTTGTACCATGGAGCGCTTTACCCTTAAATGAAGATGTAAGGAGCCCGATTGCTACATCATCATGTGTGATCGATTGATGAGAGCATACATTTACTACATCTTACATATGCTCGACAGGGGTGACTTAATTTTCTCCCATCAAGTATAGAATTATCTTGAGCATGAGTGCTTGACATATCATGTTTGTGTGTTAAGATTGGGTGGGATTCCACCAATGAAACTCATTAATTTTTTTTTTGAGGAGGAGGTAGTTGAAGTGCCATGGCAAGGCATGTAGATCTATTGTGAGGAGGAGCAGAGTGCATACGATGTGTTGGAGTTGGGGAGATGTGCATGAGAGTTTTTCTATGTGTGCTTATTGTAGAAAGCTGGAGCTATTCAAAGGATCCTTTAGCTATATCACTGTCTCATGCAGTATGCACTCTTCTCATAAAAGGTTCTCTAGGTACTTGAAATAGTAGATCTTAGTATTAGGAGTCACCATATGTGTTGAATGAACCTCCAAAGGCTAGAAATCACTAAGTCACACACCCAAACTTAGCAATGTAAAATTTAGGCTTTCAATTCTAGTCCCATCAGAATGCCAGAAACTGTTGGTTCGTCAAATGTGCACCCGTGTCTTAGATCTAGAAGAACCAAGTTGTTTGAGTCAATAATGGGACTGTCTCTAAGTGTGGGAGCTTGCACACTTGAGACAAAACTCTAAAAAGTCTAGTTCCTCTATCTATTTCTATTACTACTGCTACTCCTAATGTTGGAAGGAAAAACTAAGCTAACAATACCAAGGGACCAAAGATAAAAGGATAACATGAAAATGGAAAACTAAACTAAGGAAGGAAATAACACTAGAAAAAGAGGGATGAACACTATCTGTTCTAAGCGAAAACGAAGGAGAAATCACAAGGGAAGGCTAGGCATGTGTAACACAAACCAAAACACATTTACACCATTGATTTTATGAAACAAAACCAGAAAATGGAGTTGCAAGGAACTTAAAGTGACACAACAAACACATAATGCAAAGAGAAGGAAATAAAGAAGATTAAACACACATCAAGGTAGAGAATAGCCACAAAACGAAGCTTCTATTACTCCTAGATATACACAATTGGTTACAATGGCATTTGGAGGCCAATATTCACATGCACGAATTAGATTTGGAAGTCTGTGACTTGAATGCGAGAGATATAGGATGTTTAGCAAACAATAAAGGATGCAAAATGTCCAACCCTTTACAATGAGCCAAGCTCTTACATTTATAGATGAATAATGAGAGAAGGAGAAGAGAAAGAGGGAAAACTCGAATTTGAAACACAACCAATGACAACAAGAATTGAATGGCTGAAAATATGCAAAATATACTTCCCATGTCTATGTAGAGTTTAAGAGAGAGAAGGAGGTGAGATCCATATCAAATTGGGTGGTTGGAGCAATCAAATCTACTCATTAATGGTGTGAAATATGTTTTTTAACCTCTCACCTAACTAATCTTACTAAAATATGAATTTGAATGGTCTAGCATGTAGCCCATGTTAGTAGCTTTCCTAAAAGTCTGGGTGTGCAAGGATATGAGAAATGGAACATAAGCTATGATCGTTATAAGATCTGTAGTGCAAATTGGGTATACAAGACATGTGGCACACATTGATTGACTGAAAATTTGGCCAAATGTACATCTACTTTTCATTTTTTCCATGTGTCACCCAATGGTTTGTTGCAAAGATTAAACACTTTTTTGGTGTGCTTTGATTGGTTGTGTGTAGCACAATCAAGTTATGACACATGCCACGTGGCACGAAGAGTGCGAAACATGCACAAAGGTAGGTGCATGAAAGAATGAGGCGCGAGAGGAAAAAAGAGTGAAGGCATGTGCAAAGGTAATGTACATGGGAGGAAATGGAAGAAATACGAGGAAGGAATGTATTGGAGAGGTGTAATTATTACAAAGAAATTTACAAAGTTGCCACGCGAGAGTGCCAGAAGTTAGATAATTTTTAAGCAATCCCAAGGCATAAACGCAAGGTGCATGAGCTACATGGAAGAAAGCAAACATGCGAGAGCTACACGTGAGGGGAAATAGAAGAAAAAGGAAAAGGGAAAGAAAATGTGAAGGAAAGGAGTGTGCAAGGGCACGTGAGGAATCTGCAACCAAGGGAATGTTCTAAAGGAGTAAATGAGGTGTACGCAAGCTACAAATACATAATGGAATGTAATTTGTCCAAATAACTAGGGGTTTATATGGATAAACACCGCCATCATGACAAATATTGAGTGTGAAGAAAATAAAATGTTCTTATGGGTGTAGGACATGATTGAAGGAGAGATATGCATAATCCAACAGGTGGTGATCCCAAATTTCTAGGTTATATATACAATGGTGAAGGAAAAGAAGGGGAATAAAGCACAAAATTCCTCCCACTTTTTCAGCAGCTCTTTAAGAAAGCAATATGTGGAAATAGCTCAACCTAAAGTCATCAAGCCTATCAGTGTGATGGCCCCATCTGATTATGTTGGTTAGAAAAAATATGGCACTTAGTGAAAAACATACAAAAGGTTTATATGGAGAAGCAAAGCACATTCAAAAGCATGGGAGGATCAGAAAGAATCATGTGCGAAGAGGAGAGATAGATTTGGGACTTAGCTATTTTCACAATGAGGATCTATTTTTGGAGATAGTGTGTGGAGCACACAAATTGGTCAAAGACTTGTGTGACACACATTGGCTATTTTTGGAGGATCAGCTACAAAGTGCTTTGCATGGATACATACCGAGAATAGATCTACTATTGTAGTTAACTAAAAGTAATTTATTGTTAGCGCACTTGCATGTGTGGCTATTTTTGTAATGACATGTGGCTAATAATAGCATACGACCTATTTTGGGATTAGATAAGCGGTGAAGGGAAAGTACCCACCCTTATAAATATGTATTGAATTGTGTAGCATAGAGGAGAGGTGAGAGCTAAGTTATTATGAGGTTATGCTTTGCCAAATTTGATGCACACATGAGGATATATTACTCAATATTGTAAGGAAGATTCATGTATTACTATATTTAATATAATGGGGGTTAATGGCTGAATCAAGGTGTTAATCATGGCCATTATTTATTACTACATGAATGATTTCGCTATGATTATTGTTTGATTTGTGATACTAGAGATCTAGATCTAAATATGTAGTGTAGAATGAAATATTAGTCATAGATCTGAATGTTATAAGTCTTCATCATGCTAATGTCCTGCAATAACAACCATAAAGAGGGGTATGGTACCTTTGTGTACTTTGGGTGAGTACTCGCCTAAGCTGAGTGATGTTCCAACGCACCTTGGCTTTTACTGTGAATTCTAGATTGCATCATTGGTTTCATTACCATGACCTCTTTTTCAATTATTTTTCATGATGGTTTGTAATGAAGACATACCGGTTGACACTAGCAAGTGTTGAGGAGTGAATATATGATATGGAAGAAGAATACGCACAGAGGTTCAATACTGGATCTGAGTTTAACACACGTGCATGGGTGGAACAAAATTTGTATGATAGTTTGTATGAGAGCTTCTTTGCTATCTTTCTAGTAGAATTGTACGAGTGGCTGATTTCTTATGCATCTAAATGGAATTGGAGGTATCCCACAATTGTCTAGACATAAAAATAATTTCAGACCCTTTATAATGCTGATATAATCTAGACTCACGACTGTGGATACGTGGTTCCGTGGTGTTCAGAACAGTTATATCTTGGAGTACTCAATTTCCACTTATTCATTCCTAGAGGTAGCTAAATTCAAGTTTTTACGATATCCTAGAGGAACTTACCTATAGGGAATTCCATGGGTAATCAAGATCCTAATGGTAACTTTGAATTTGGAGAGATAACCGATGGCTAACTAAACCCCACCACACCCCGGGGCAGGAGAAGGTTTGGTGAAATATGGAAGATCTAGTGGTAGAGAGGTAGAGAGAGGAATGAAAACTTAAGTATAATGAGGTACACGAGAGGGATATAAAGAATCAACGAGAGGTTGTAGAGAAAATGGCATTGTAGAGAAAGATAGTTTAGGAAGGATTTGAAGTTCATGTAGAAGACGTGGAACCTAAGCATCAAGAACTCCCCCATTTGGGAAAGCATGACAGGGAACCCTCCTCAGCCTCATGTAGAAGCACGCCAACAGAAATGACCTAGGCTGTGGGCACACATCTGAATCCACCTAGCAACCTTGCCCTTGCGCTTGGTTTTCCAGTATCTAGTACAACAAATAGTCAACAAGCTAATTCAAGTAGTGGGAGAGCAGGAGCAAGTCTTATAAGAGGCAAAATGATGGCAATGCAAATGGCTTCATTGTTATATGGGAGTACCTTTTTGGGTGTATCATCTGTGTAGAATTCAGGCACATATATTTTTAGACTCTCTTCTGGGAGTAGTAACGCTTCGCAGACTTGTTGGGGTATAGTTTAGTACTACTATTGGGACACAGGGAAGTACATCTTCTGGTCGACCCCAGCTATAGGTTTAGGATCAGGAGGTATAGGTGGCTCTAGCTCTGGTGGATTTGGTGGTTCTAGAGGTAGAGGAAACACATGAGGTTCTGGATCAGGTGGGAAAGGTCCGCACTAACCCTAGAATATTTACATGGAGATGTCTCTTTGTCTTCTAGAGTATAGGGGCATAGAAGATGTTGTTGAACATGTACACATGTGTGAAATACTATGGCACACAAAAGGAATCATGACTTCTGAGTGTAGGGAAAGCCAATTTGCTATGACGTTACAAGGGTGAGCACATAGCTGGTATAGAAAGTTTAACCCTGATTAGACTTATGTAGACTATATATCTTTACAAGATGCATTCCTTAAAGAGTTTCACATACCGGATTTTGAGCATAAGAGTATAAGTGCACTCAAGGATATTAAGCATGAAACTACCGAAAGTGTCGAGAGTATGATGCTCATTTTAAAATGCTATTATCTAAGTTGTCTTATGATATTCATGTAAGAAAACATGCACAATGGTTCGTTGGAGCCTAATTACAAATTTTAGGAGGGCCCTATCACATAAAACATACAATGATATGTGTGAAGCACTTGAAGCAACCTTATGTGCCGAGGACTTTTTAAGTATAGATACTGGGGTAAGCCCATTTTTAGAAGCACAGATCACAACTATGACAAAGTAGTTAGAGAAACTATCAACAAATTCAGCACATGAGACATGCACATGGATTTGGTGCATATATTGTGAAGTGGAAGGTCACACAAAGGATAGTTGTCCTTGCAGATCAATGCACTCACTGTTGTTAGACTATGAAATATGCCATCTAAACCATGATGCTAGATGCTACCTATTACTAGAACACGTGATAAGAAAGAACGTTTCATGCTACTCGCAAAATATGTAGGTCCACAACTCATGACACAAAAGACTCGCCAAATGATTAGTAAGATCTAGGATGCTATATATATATTGGTGTCTGAAAGATAGGAGTTTCGAGATAACTCTAAAAGGAAGAATGAGCATCAGGATTGGGATCAAAATCAGATGCACTATGATCAGAATGATGGGAATTTTGAAGGTGATCGTGGTAGAGGTCTAGGATATCATGGTGGATTCGGAGGATGAGGCATGTGGTGGAAGAATCGAGTTCCCTCGTGGGACATGTTATACATGCGGATCTTCTGACCACTACAGGTGTGAATGTCCTCAAAATATTACATGTTATTTCTATGGAAAGAATCATAGCTATGAGGAATTCCTGGACTTGTGTGAGCATCTTAGAAAATAGTATAAACAATAAAACAAAGGTGCAAGAATGGTTAGGATACAACGTG
The DNA here is from genome assembly GCA_018340775.1 of Taxus wallichiana var. yunnanensis. Taxonomy (NCBI): domain Eukaryota; kingdom Viridiplantae; phylum Streptophyta; class Pinopsida; order Cupressales; family Taxaceae; genus Taxus; species Taxus wallichiana. Next base: position 180,990,754 of record CM031240.1, on the reverse strand, counting down.
TTATGGAAAATCAGTGGATGCCTAAGTTTGAAGAGATTCCGAGGCATTACAAGTAAAGATCATGACTCGTGCTAAGGCGGCACATACTAGAGACACATTACAGTAGAAGCCTACCATCACTAAAGAGGATGTACTACATACAGGTACCCATATCTTTCCCATCGAAGGAGGTTTATCGGAAACAATGGAGGTACTCAAGAATCTTCGGGTGAAATACAATATTTAAAGGAGCAATAAAAAATATGGAGAAAAGAAAGCATCGTAGATGGTCTAAACTAATATGGATGACTTAAGAAAAGTGTGTAATTTATTGCACTAGGAGAATATCATTCCACTGCGTTGGGAATTGGTTAAAGGGAAACACTCTACAAAAGCGTATTGAAACTGGATGAAAGATTCTACATGCAAATCTTCCCCCTCATAGCCTAGACTATGACAAGGAAATCACTTTGAATTCTATTATGGAAGGGTGCCTATTGAGTAACATATTGATTGATACGGTGTGGAAATCAATGTTCTTACTTTGGATGCATGGGTACAAATGGGGAGACCCCATTGCAACCATCCTCTAATGTATTATTCATTGCTAATCAAACTAAGGCCACTCCCATAGAAGTTTTGAAAGATGCATCTATTACCATACAAGGAGCTAAGTTCACGAGTAATTTTGAGGTTTTAGCGTTTGGCAGAGTTAGATACCTTCCCACTCTATTGGGGCATCCTTGAAGCTATGCAAATAATGTTGATCTTTGGTTCAAAAAGGGTTATATCAGCTTTGAAAACAAGGAGGAAAGAGTTATTATCCCTTTAACAGATGGAAAATTTGTGCCCTATGTTGAGCTCTTGAGTGAAGAAGATGTGAATAGGATTTATGTATGTGCCATCCAGGATCTAGAGATGCTTGAGCCATCTAAAGAAGGAATAATTCAGTGGGAGGATACATGGTCTATCATCGATAATACAAGTATTTCTTGTGATAATTGGGCTCATAACACTTATCAGTTGGTAGGGAGTGAAGTAAAGAGCATATTTTCTAAGGGTAGTAAAACGTGTTATGTTAGGAGAATAGGTTACAACTTGGTACCTTGTTACACTAGAGAAGGATATTCTATGGTGTTCCTGGGCGCCATGGAGGAACAATGGATAGACCACTGGAAAGAAGAAATATGCTAACATATACACTACGTGGGACAACAATGTGCTGGTGGGTGGTCCACAAGGATAATATTGTAGGATGGAATGAAATTAGGATTGCTCTTGCTACTAGGTTCTTCAAGAGAAATGCACCTACTCAAATATGCACTTATCATGGTAATAAACCTGTTCAGAACCACGTTCAGAAGTGTGAGAGACTCTGGATAGAAGGGCATGAAGCTTTACTACCTTCACTTTGGGTGCAAAAGTTTTATTCCACTTTACAAGGATGCACACGTGCTTGGTATGTCTATGCCAAACTTCATAGAGAGGCTGGAAATTGACAAGATTTAATTACAGGAATGGCCCAAACATTTGACTTCTTCTCTACCAAGCCTCTGGTGGAAGAAGCATTAAAAGTCATAAAGCACTTAACTATGGGAGATAGTTCCAAGGTTGAAGAAATCCTTTAGGAGTTATTAGATGAAGGAAACTCCAGAGCACATCTTTTTGAAGAGACAGAGGCCGATGGCACACTACTTCGGCATTCTTACCTTGAGAAAGAAAAAGGAAAAATGTTCTAGTTAGTGGATGACGAAGAAGTAGAAGATCTGGATATAAACCATTAAACATGTAGGCGTGGAGTATTGGATAATGTAGATAAGACCACACACGCCTATCATGAACCTATGAAGACAAAGAAAGTGAATATTGGATTAGATGCTAAGCCTAATGAATCCATAATTGGAGACTATTGGTCAGACTATGAAGTGGCAAAAATCATAGAGCTACTATGGGATTATAAGAACTTATTCCCTTAAGGGTACCATGAACTTAAAGGCATGCATGAATCATTAGGAGAGATGAGGATAAAGCTTAAGGAGGGTGTGTGCACAATTAGAAAGAGACCCTATAGAAGGAACCCTAACTTGCGTGAAAAGGTCAAAGAAGAGATTGACAAGATGTTGAAGTCTTGGATCATCAAGCCCTTGGAAGAGTCAAAATGGGTTAGTCCAATAGTGATCAATATCAAGAAGGATGGTAGGATTAGGATCTATATGGACTAAAGGGAGCTGAATGCTGCATGTGTGAATGATCCCTTTCCTACACCATTCACTAAGGAAATACTAGAAGGCGTTGCAGGGCGTAAAATCTATTCATTTACTAATGGGTTCTCTCGGTATCATCGGAGTTAGGATTGTCTAAGAGGATTAGGAAAAAACTACTTTTACTACTCGAATGGGGTAGTTTCACCTATACTTGTGATGCCTTTTGGTCCAAAAATGCACTTGCTTGTATTTTCACGCATAATTGTTCAAGAGTTCAAGGAGTTTATTCACACTTCTTACATGTTTATTTGGATGATTGGATGGTGTATGGATTAGTTAAGGATCATTATGATAATCTACGCTTAATGTTTGAAATATGTAGACAGATGAGTATTTCTTTGAACATCAAAAGGTGCATATTTGCTGCACCATTTGGAATACTATTAGGACACATAATCTGTAAGGAAGGTTTGTTGGTTGATCCAACTAAGGTTGCAGTCATTATAGGCCTAAAAGAGTCTACTAGTCAAAGTGAGGTGCGAAGATTTTTCGGCCATAGAGGATATTATAGGAAGTTTATTAAAGGATATGCCAAAGTTTCCACACCGTTGGAGGAGTTATTGAAAGGGAAAGGTGAATTCTATTGGGGAGAACCGCAACAATGCACATTTGAGACATTAAAAGAGAAACTTACTACCATGCCTATTCTACATTTTCCTTTGTGGGACCAACCATTTCATGTACATGTGGACGCCTTTGGCATGACCATGGCGTGGTATTGGCTCAGCCTGGAGAAGGTATTATAGATCATCCTATATGTTTTGCTAGTAGAAAGTGAATCATGTAAAACAAAATTACACCACTACAGAGCATGAAGCTTTGTCAATGATCTATGCGCTACATAAATTTAGACAGTACCTTCTAGCTACACCATTTGTCTTCTATACAAATCACATGACATTGAAGTATTTGGTAAAAAAACCCATTTTACAAGGGCGCATATGTAGATGGGTACTCTTATTCTAAGAATTTGACTTCATAATTATGGTAAAACCAGGGAAAAGTAACTACGGACCAGACCATTTATCCATAATACACTTAGGAGAAGAAGTAAGGTGATTAAAGATACCATTCTAGATGCATAGTTATATAGGTTACAATGAGTGCCATTGGAATTAGAGGACATTGATGTCTTTCTATGAACATGCATGACACCAGAAGAGTGAAATCCTTAGAAAATAAACAACTTTATATACACGCAACACCCTATATGTTGATTAGCGGTGACCTGTACAAGTTAGGCTAGGATGAAGTATTGCGTCATTGTGTACTAGAACATGAACACATGGGAATCATGGAGGAAGCTCATGGTGGTATTCCAGGTGGCCACTATGTAGGTAACGCAACCACACGTAAGATTTTACTTATTTGGATTATGGTAGAGACCATGTATAAATATTGTAAAGAATTTTGTAAGGCTTGTGATCACCATCGATGTCTTGGGAAACTAGAACAATGAGATGAGATGCCATTAAGGCCTATTCCTAGTGCATGTAGAGTGTTTGAAAAATGGGTTATATATTTTGTGGGTCCTATTTCACCAAATGCGTGTAGAACTGGATTGTACTATATCATCACTTGCACATACTATCCGACAAGGTGGGAAGAAGCAACACCTACAAAGGATTGAACAATGGCTACAATAACTTGGTTTCTATGGGAAAAATTATTAGAAGGTATGGATGTCCTTTAAGTTTGACTAGTGATAGGGGCACACATTTTCTTAATGAGATAATCAAAATTTTATTGGACAAATTCATGATTGTACACCATAAGACTACACCATATAATCCTCGAGCAAATGGGATTGCTTGAGGATTTTAACAAAATTTTGAGCCGAAATTGAAAAAATCTATGATGTTGGAAGGAAGGATTGGGATGATAAAGTATACGTAGTAATTTGGGCATATCGAAAAACATATAAAAGGTTAAAAAAGCCACACCATTTCGAGTTAGTGTTTGGCGTAGAAGAAGTTCTTCTCTATGGAATTCATGTTACCCTCTTTGCATGTTTCATGCGCGCTAGAGATCTATCTCGATGATAAAGAATTAGAAGAATGGATTGAAAAGTTAATTAAGTTGGATGAGCAATGAGTAATAACATTTGGAGTAAAAAAAAAAAAGAGAAGGCCATGTAAAATGCATGGCATAATAGGCATATCAAGGATAAAAATCTTGAGATAGGACAGATGTGCTCCTTTATGTTCTAAATTTTTACGTCATCCAAGTAAACTCAAAGTACATTGGTTGGGGCCATATGTTATAACTCATATACTCAACTGATGCTTGTCAATTAGAGGCACTTGATGGAATACGATTACATGATTACTTTAACGGACTAGGATGAAGCCCTATTATAAATAATTCTTCTTGGTGTTTGTAATAAGGTAGTGTTTCCATTTAGATTATATTTTCAATTTTGAATTTCCTTAATGTATTTCCTTCTTTGTTGCTATGCTTTGTCAATTTAGTTGGTGTGTTTGTGTAATAAGCGTGTTTACGCACTAGAAGCTAATTACTATTTAGATATTTTTAATGCACAAAGGACTGCACATACCCCTAGTGTGGGGTAGGTTATTGATATCTAGGTACAAGATGATGAAAATAAGTCCACATGAAAAGAAAAAGCTGCTACTAAGTGCTATTCAAGTTGGAGAATTAAAAAAATTACTTCTAGAAATGAGGACCATAGGTGGAGATGAATGAAGAAACAAGTATGACGTGAGATAAGTAGAGGCCTTGGGAACTACCAAAGGAAGGTGTAGTGGAAAGGTACTCGAGTGCATGGAGGCACGCTGAGAAGTCCACGGCTAGAAGGTAGGAAGGAAAGCTTGAAGGTTATAACTTGGGTGCAATGATGTACCGCACGTAAAAACAATGAAAATGGTCAATTAATGAGAGTATTTTTGGTAGGTGGAGAAGCAATAAATGCACTAAATTTTTGAAAATATATTTAAGGATATGATGCAATTTCATTTTTATCATTACAATCATGATAGTTTGAAAGAGAAAAGAGTGACCAAGCTGTGAGAAGAGTATTCAAAGTGCGAAGAGTATGAATCAAGACAAGACGAGTAGATTTGTGTGTAGAGGAAGCTTGCGTCCCTAGTTGTGAAGGGTTTGAGTGAAGCAAGGTGTTACAAAAGAGCTAGGGCACGTAATTTCAACTAGGGCACATTGAATCAAGCTAGGGTTTGGGTTTGCATGTTACAGAGATAAAAGGTGAGTATTTGGAGTTGGAAGATTGCAGGTTATAAATGGCACCAAAGAAAGCACCCACAACAAGAGTAAAAGGGAAGAAGAAGGTCGAAGTGGAGGTTGAAATGACCCCTGAGAGTAATTTCTTAGAAATTTAGTATCTCAGTGACTACAATCATCGTACATCTAAAAATAAGAAGGACCTGGATGCATTATTAAACACAAAGATGAATAATTACACAACAGAAGACATGCCGGTGTATGAAGACACTGGGGAGAAGTTGTTGAAGAAACTTGGGGTTTACCAGTTGTATGAGCTCCCCTACTTTGGGAAATATGAACCATTGTATCACTAGTTGATGAGCAGGGTACATGAAGACTTCTTCTACTTTGCAGGATGCAGGGTAAGGATTATAGCCACGTTGATCTCAACAGTAACAAGGTTAAAAGGAATAGGGTTAGATTTAAACAATGATTTGACTGATAAGGCCGCAATCCTAGAGATAAGGAAGGAGTTGAGGTACACCAAGGGTCTATGCCGCATGGAAATTGATAAATTAAAGAAGTACCCAATCATTCAAGTAGCTGCACACTTAGTGACAAAGTTGAATGACCAAGAAAGATGGTCACAAGTAAACACAATGTGGCTACACATTGTGAAGAAGATGTCACAAGGAGTGATTTACAACATCTCTAGTTACATCGCAAAGACTATCATTGAAGAAGTGCACACAAGAGATAAGATCAGTTTTGGGGCTATTCTATTGTCTTTGGTGTTTATGGAAATCGGGGTGCCCAATGGGCCAAAGGAGAAAATATGGGAATACCCTATGGAGAACAAGTCACATGTAGAAATATTTGGCAAGTACTTGTGTGATGGATCAATGAATAGACCATTCAAGCAAAGGGAAGAGATGTGGTATGATAGACTCTATGTAATGTTTGAAGAAGAGTGGCACATACCCAAGGAGTTTCCTTCGATGGTGGGTAAGGCAGTATTGTTTGCAATCTACAAGCATTTTTGCATCATACCATTTATGATGAAGGATGGGGCTTGGAGCCTATGGTGCAAACTATTGTATGCCTTCACAACAAGATATTTTCAGGCATTAGTTCACCGGTTTTCAAATGCATGGTACGACCTTTAATGTAGATAAGGTAGATTGCAACCACCACACTCTGAGAAAGAAGTATGTATATTTAGGGAAGAATGCCTACATTTAGAGGATTATCTCGTATATTATAAGAATGAAGCCCGTAATCTTGGTAGTTGGGGACACCAGAGCAACACTTGTGTACTGTAACTCAATCCCAAGCTAGAGAACAAAGAGTATATGGAGAATGAGTTTGCACCTAGTGGAAAATGTAAGCATATAATGGAAAATATTGGAGTGCCTAAGCCCACAGAGACAATACGAGTAGATGATGAAGAAGAGGAGAATGTAGATAGTGTTGGTTTGGAGCATAGAGGAAGAAGAAATCCTCCATATAGGGAAGAAGCTGAGCGTGTGACTACTCCCCCAAGCCATAAGAGGGAGACGATGAGGGCTTGGATGCGATTCAAGGAGAGAGTCCTTTCAAAAGAGTATTAAGGAGAACAAGGACCCAAGGTTCTACTCGATAATTAGTACACAGAGCACCTTGAATCTCTACACAAAAGGAGACAACAAAGAAGAGAAGAAGGAAGGTCAGGCTGAACGAGGAGGAGGAAGAGTCGAGGAAAGTGTGCCCAATTCCCCTACACCTCTAGAGAATGTAGAAGAACCAAATGATGAATAAATGAAGGATGGAGAAGAGGGAGGAAAGGAAGCAGATGAGGCAACAACCGAGACTACTCGGATTCAACAAAAGAAGCTCGAATCTTGAAACCCAAGTTCCTAAGGGGCCAAGAATAAAGAGATAAAGTGGGAATATGTTCCACCAGTCATGGGTTATGTTGAGGACATAGGTAAAATTTTCCACACCTATTTTCGTAGCATAATGACACAAAAGGATTTGTATGGATAGGAGCTAATGAATGAAGAGATGACAACCGTGTGCACAAGGAAGTAGCTGTCATGGTCGATGCACAAACACATGGATGAACTAGAATTTGATGTGTGTGACTAGTCATGTGTATGAAGGAGGTTGAAGAAGACACCTTAGGACGAGACACATAATAGTCAAGCCTACTATTCTGGATGAACAAGTGAGAAATGCTTTAGTAAAAGTCTTGATAGAGGTGGAAAGGTGGAATTTGAATAAGGCTGCAACAATTAGGGTGCTCCGAGAAGAGATCAAGACTAAGGATGTAGAAATAGTGCACCTAAAGCAAGATAAAGACCTGGCACAAAATAAGAACACTTTTTTCATTAGCATGGAAGAGGAATTTTGGGACAATATCATGAAAAAAAAACCACATTTAGAGCCAAAGATACCCAAAACATTTCCTTCACCAATGCATTATGTAAGTAACTTGGTGGACTTAGTTCTTGAAGATGAACTTCATGCTGCCAAACCAAAGAATCTTGAGTAGGAAGAAGAGCAAGAAAAGGCTTTGGTAATGAGAAAGATTGCATCATATGAGGGGTTGCTTCAGAGCTTGCAAAAGGAATTGAAGAAATCAAATCAAGCGCTAAAAATTTGTATAGCCCCGAAGCCGTTAAAAGAACTAGGACCATTATAGAGGACAATGAAGTCTTTAAGGCCATGAAAGATGAGACATTAGGACACGTAAAATGATTTACACTTGTCAAGAAGAAGTGTGAGGCCCTTACAACAACATAAGATCCACACAAGGAAAGGCTATATGAGCTCGGGAAACTCATCGCGCAAAATATGGAATTATTATAAGGAAGAATGCCTATAATTTCTAGCATTTTTTTGGTATTGCATAAAGATAAGGGAGAGATTGATAAGGATGAGCTAGATTCAATTGCGTAGTGGATATCCTAGAAAAGGCGAAACCACACTCAATGATTGACAAAATTTAGACGTAGAAATAAAAGAAGAAGAATATGTGAAATTGATTCTTCAAGTTGAAGTAGAAGATACTTTGCATGGTAAAGACATTATTTTATTCATCAAAGTTAATTTTATCTTTTTATTCACATTCTTTGATTCTTTTTGGAGGCAACCATTTCCGGGGAGGCAATGCTACTAGTGTGGGGTAATGTTGGTCAGACAAAACATGACACTTAGTGAAAAACATATAGAAGTTTGTGCGGAGAAGCATAGTGCATTAAAAAGTGTAGGAGGATCAGAAATAATCATGCATGAAGAAGAGAGATAGATTCAAGACTTAGCCATTTTCATGATGAGGATCTATTTTTGGAGATAGCATGCGGAGCACACAAACCGGTCAAAGACTTGTGTGACATGCATTGGCTATTTTTGGAGGATCGGATATGAAGTGCTTTACATGGATACATGATGAGAATAGATCTACTATTGGTAGTTAACTAAAAGTAGTCTATTATTAGTGCACTTGCATGTGTTAACTAATGGTGCATGGCTAATAATATCATCTGACCTAGTTTTGGATTAGATAAGTGGTGAAGAGAAATTCCCCACCCTTATAAATATGCAATGAATTATGTAACATAAAGGAGAGGTGAGAGATAAGATATTATGAGGTTATCCTACCGATTATGATGCATGCATGAGCATATATTACTGTTATTATAAGGAAGCTTCTATGTATTATTGTATTTAATATAATGGGGTTAATGGCCAAATCAATGTGTTAATCATGGTTATAGTTTATTCTTGCATGAATGACTTCGCTATGATTATTATTTGATTTGTGATACTGGAGATCTAGATCTGAATATGTAGTGTAGAATGAAATATTAGTCATAGATCTAAATGCTATAAGTCTTCATCATTCTAACATCCTGCAACAATAACCCTAAAGAGGGGCCTGGTACCTTTGCATGCTTCTGTGAGTGCTCAGTCTAGGATGAGTGATGTGTCGGCATGCCTAGGATTTTACTAATTCTAGGCTGCATTAGATTATGAGATCAACACCATTCCCCTTTTACTAGTGACACACAGGGAGATTGTCATCTGTTTCAAGAATATTTCACTCACCTTCTCACGAGAAATTAGGTTTATAAGAAGATAATTGATCAATTAGAAGATCATATCAGCTCCGTCACCTCATATGTGTAAACATTCATGGATCCAAATATTGCCCCATCTCTCTTGAAAAGGAAGCTACGCCCAAAATTAGCTTCGACCCCAAGTCCATCGAGAACAACACAAATTTTCACCATGTAGGGTTGAAAAAATGATAAATGGGTGAATAAGATTCTAGAAAAGGGTAAGGTGTTTCTTCCTATGATCCTTTCATTGTTCAAGTACATGAGTGCAATGGCCATGAAGGTAGGAATGAATAGAGAGGAGATTGCAAAAGTAAAGGAGCATTAGCACCAAGTGTTTCCACTAGTCATTAAGATGGGAAAAGTAAACTCTTCCCTATTGGTGAACAAGGAAGTATTTAATTATGCATATGAGGACTTGTCTCAAGTATGGGATAGGAATCTGGTTCATTGTTATGAAATGATAAACCATGCTTTGGGTGAATTAGATTCATACAAGGAACACATTTCAAATATGCAAGGGGATGTCAATGTTGAGATACAAAAACTTGAAGTGCTAACAATGGGTGAAGACACTTCAGTGGATGATCTGTTGAAGCCATTTGAATATCTTGTCAAGAAGGAGGCCGAAGATCCTTTTTCCTTGAATGAAGACACACTAGTAGTCTTTGGTTGAAATAAGGGCCGTTATATAAAACAACACAAGAGATCATTAGTCTTGGTTCATGGAATGTAAGAACATCAATGCTCTCTCTAAAAAATGGTTCAAGTCCTTGAGCTTTGTCCAAATCCCACAAGCTGAGAAATTTGCACCTATGGCAACCCAATATAAAAAAGAATTCAAAGGAATTGAGATGTATCCCGAGGAACTTTCCAAGAGTCCATCGACAAGCAAGTATTTATTGGCGAAAGCATATTCTTCAAATTGAGTAGCTATCTTCTTTCTCTCTTCACTCCCCCTTTCCTCTCTTCTTTCATGTTCTAATTCTTCATTGGGGTTGCACTTTTCATTTTCATCTTATTCACTTTCGTCTTATTCATTAATGTGACTATAGTTGAAAATTGTAATAAGTTTCCCTCAATTAATAAAAAGGGGACTTAATTTATTTCCTAGGAATACCAAGAGTCACAAGTTGTAAAAGACAAGTGAAAAGACATGTGGGGGTAGGTGAAGAGTCTCTTTTGAAAATTATAAATTGTAGTGACTTCCTCACTTCAAGGGGTTATCAATTTTGTGAATTCATGAGTAGATAACTACCAAGAATAAGAAAAAGATAACATTTTCTTCTATTTCCCTTTCTATATGTTTCCTCCCTCTCTCATTGCACAAATTTGTAAAAATGTCAATCAAGAAGGGTGTTCTAGCTTTTCTAGATGAATAAACAAATAAAATTTTATGCTCATGATTTATTTTGTCTTGATATAATTAGAAAAGTTGTTATTTATAGTTATGTGTTGATGATATCTAATTAATATTTGTAATAATTTGAGTTATCCTACTTGTAATATTAATCCCCCTCTCTAAATTCCCACTCCTAATACCTCACCTTCCTTGCAAATTCCTCCATTGTGAAAAATTGCAAAAAAATTCACAGTGTAGTGGAGTGTGCCTATTGGATCCCCGAACTCTCGACCAATCACATAGATTTTTTTCATTTATATACAATAAAGGGACCCTCACCTTAAAGTAGGAGGGGCATTATCCCAGAGCATTGGTGAAAATCAACTAATTTTTCCTAGTGAAAAATTATTTCACCGAACAATTTTTGGTGCCCACCATGGGGCAGATTTTTTTCACTACACCACACTATATTCCACAAAATACGAAAAATAGATATCTACAAAAATTTCAAAATTATGAAATTTGAAAATTCAATGAGCCTTATGTCTTCCACTAATGGCTATTCCTGATTATCCTCCAGTCCTAAGACCTGAAATTATTTTCCACACCTAAGAAGACGTCATATTCGGAATTGAGAGAGGCTATTTGACATAATAGAGAACCATTATCTCATTACTTCATAGCTACAAGAGTTATAGAATCTGAAGAACAACATGCAAAATCTTTGGATAGAGAAAGACAAGCTCAAATTTAACAAAGGAGAGCTTGATAAAATTCATATCTCGAGCTGATCTAAAGTTTGCAAACCGGCCGATCGTAGATACAATAGGTATGAGAGGCAAAGAGGAAACCTTGACCCTATCTTTTAAGAACTCCAAAGATAACAAGATAAAATCATAAATTCTTGTCACCCCCTTCCTCATAAGACTTCCCTCATTGGTAGCTCAAGTGGAGTTGAAAATCCTAATTCCCCTAGTTTCATCTTTATTTTCTCCATTTTATCCAAATCAGTTGGACATAAAATTTCCATATCTTAGAGAATACTTTGAATAATTTTCATAAGAAGAAACAAAAGTAGAAGTAGAAATGAAAGCAGAAGTAGAAGCAATAATGGAGGAAGAAGGAGACACACCTCTACAGATTGTGTCATGGGGTAGAAACATAGGTCCACTTACCCTCCTCCCACCTATCCATGAATTACAAAAAGTATCTTGAAATATTTTTCCTAAATTTAGAGGTGACTACACATAGATGCCTAAGGAACACGTAGTATCATTTATCATAGCATGCGAGTGTTGGGAGTAGAACACAAATATGTGTCAATAAGATTTTATTTAGAATCTCTGCAAGAAAAGGTAACGAAATGGTTCTATCTCCTACCATACGGATCCATCACTAGTTGGGATGACCGTAAAACTAGCTTTAAAGAAAGGTTTAAATCTCCTAAAAACTTTCAAGATATCTTAATTCATCTAGTTTATATGAATAAGGATCCCAATGATACTATGAGGGACTTTTTATCACGTTATAAAAATTTACTCAAGAGGATACCCTTTGAAGATTTTTCCTCTGATGTCAATGTGAAAATATTCTTCATTAACACTCAATTGCTTGAGGTAAGATTCATCCTTCAAATATCTTTTCCTAGGAATCTTAGAGAGGCTCCACAATATGTTGTTGAGGTAGAGGATGATTTTATTCTTTTCAGAAAAGTAAAAAATCCAAGTGGAAAATAAAAAGGTCAAAGTTCCAATTCCACCTCCACGGACCCTCTAGTTTAGAAATTATCTAATGACGTTCTTTCACTCAAGAAGTAGTTGGCTCAACCTTCCTTGAACAAAGATGATCCAAAGAAGAAGAACTTCCCAAATAGATAAAGGATTAGTCCATCTCCCCATATTTTTTTATCTTGAGGCACTCTCGATAAATGTAACTTTGTGATGCTTGAGGAGAAAGAAGATGAAATTAAAGAACCAAAAGAAGAGAACGAGGATGGTAATGTTCTTGAAATTGAAGAAGTAGAAGATGATGCACATATTGGTTTCCTTGAGTATTCTTCAAGAGAAGATGATGATGATGAAGAGGCACCAAGTTTCTCATGTGTAGTATTCACTCACTCTCAATCTCAAAAGGGAGCTTCTTCCTTTGCAGATACTACAAAAAGAAGAAGAAAGCTGATCCTTAGGCAGAGAATCTACAAAATAAGATAATTAATAGAGGATCCCCACTCCCACCTTCTATTGAATCAACGAAAGAAAAATAAGACCCAATATCAATCAAGAAGCAAACTTCCATACCAAGTAAGTCTTTTGGTACTTCTCCTAGCTCTAATTCTGTATCTAAGACCAATCTTGCAAAATCTTCAAATATTCAAGAAAAATCAGCCACTCCTTCTCAACTAGCTACTCCATCTACTAAAATAACCAAATTCCAAAGTAACATGTCCTCTACCTTGAAAAATTCCACCGTCTCAGGAATATCAAGCTCATCCACCTCTTCTCCATTTGATATCATTAAACATGTAAACAAGTCTAAGGTTCAAATATTGAATCTAAATTTTTACAAACACATCTAGAGTAGTTTGAAGGCTCATCAACTATATTAAGGGTGGTAAAAAAATCTCAATGCTGTAAATAAAAATTCCAAAGGGTTATGGACAACACCACCCACTCCTCTAACACAAAACATGTTTTCCCTAAGAGCATAAAAACCAACAAAGTAGAACCATTCTACCTTTACTTCCCGATTAAAGGACACCAATTGAACAATTGCATAATAGAATAAGATGCCTCATTTAATGTAATCCCAATAAAATTTACTAATTCCCTAGGAATATCCTTGACATAAACAAATGGCTATTACTATGCTATGGAGTCTAAAGAATTTCTAATGGTAGGAAGAATTGAAGATGCTCAAGTGGCCATTATGGATATTCTAGATAAGAAGGTTTTGTTGACCATTTTAGTAGCAGAAATTCTAAAATCCTTCGACATGTCGTTAAGTAGGAGTTTTTATAGAGATATGGGTGGTGAGATAAAAATGGATTAGTCCTTGACAACCATTCTAGTCAAAGGAGACATGAAGAATTTGTTACCCATGCGAAAGATGAAGTATACTGTTTAGAAATTGGAAGAACCAAAGGATGATATATTGTTTCAAGACATTGGACTGGGTAACTACTTCTTGAATTCCAAAAGAGATGAGAATATGTCTTTCCTCATGGAAGGTGAACAAGACCAGTTGTGGGAAATGTAATTTGATTGAAGCCATTCTAGTGTAGGGTTTAGAGCCGGCATTGTTCTAAATTCTCCATAGGGTGAGTTACTCCCATTTTCTTACAAATAGCAATTTGAAAACACCAAAAAAACTGTAGAGTATGAAGCCATTCTTATTGGAATGGATGTTGTTGAATCTATGGGTATCAAGAAGCTAATATGTCTTGGTGATGCTTGAGGTGATTATCAAGTGAGGAATCAATCCCAAGTCAAAACCCAAGGTTTAAACATTATAGGAACTGATTATGGGATTGCATTGAAATTTTTATCCTTTCTATATCCAAGTTTTTCCCATAAGAAAAATGAGAAAGTTGATTCCCTTACAGCTTTTAGACTCCTAATGACTCCACATCCATCCTTCAACAAGCATAAAGTGATTCTTGAGATGGTGTTCGTGTCGAGTGTTACATATAACATAAATCATTGGTAGATTTTCAATGATGAAAGCTATCTTATCTCCTTTTTTTGGAATAAAGAAACAAATTTAACAATCTCTTATTTGAAGGGAGTGATGCTCCTAACAATGAATCATTACAAATGAAGACAATGGAGAAATAGACCAAATTGATTTAGAAGGAATATTTTATCCAATTTCACCCCGTGGGTGAAATTGGACAATAGGGTAGGCTTACATTGAGAAACCCTCGTAGTTAGCTCAAGGTCTATAGGTAAATTTCAGTATTGAGGGTAAAATCAAGGTCTTCAGGAGGTTTGAAACTCACAAGAGGAATTTTTCCTCTTTTTTCTCTTCACAGAGTTGAAAGTTTCACTAAATAAAGGGAAACAAAGGATCGGGTCCACCAATAGAAAAAATGGGAAACATGTCCCTAATATTTTCCCATAGTTGCATGTATCCATAATTACATAAAATTTTCAGGAGAGTGTGGATTTCAAGGGGGTAGTTCCTAGCCCTAGGTTTAGTCTATCAAACCATAACCAAGATGATAAAAGGAATCCCCGGTGAGTTGGTTATGGAGGGATCTAGTTTTGAACTCAATGAGTTATTTCTACTCCTCGAGTTAATACCATGCATTACCATCAAGATCTTCCCTTATTGCAAAACCGAGCTAATTGATAAGCAAGGTGAGCTAGTGACAGTGAAGTGCCGAGCTATGGTGTTGAAGGGGTGAGTTGTAAGAATTGGCTCCATTGAGATAGAAAATCCTCAAGTGAGCTGCTCTTTGAAACCGAGTTGTTTTATGAAGTGAGTTGTCTTGTGGGTGGATAAGCACTGTTGACTATTCACCAAGTCAGCGAGAGGATGAGGTCCAAGACTTGGAGGGGAAATTAGTTTCAAATATCTAAGAGTAGTGAGCCATATCTACTAGTGCAAGGATACTGGGATTCAAATGAAAATGCAAAACTACTCATCAATATATACTGTCTCCTTTTCAATGGTCGAGCCCACTTATTCAAGGCACATGTGCCATGCCCAATCTAGATTAAGCGAATTTACATATGAAATACGGATCCAACCTGAGAGTGAAGTAATATGGAAGATTGAATTTGATAAAGATCGACAACATCTAGGTGTGAGATATTAAGCTCAGTGGATATGGCAAGCTCTTCTTGAAGGCACCAAGCCACTATTTGAGGACTCAACATCAAAGTTATGATGAGCACAAAGAAAATGTGAAGTGATTCAGATTTACAATGGCAAGCTCACTTGGATGGGAAATGTGGGGATGAGCTATTTAAAATGATGGACATGACAACAAAATCAACTTGATAAAGTAGGATGGAGATCAAGGTGGAGGACCTAGTGACTTAGTGAGTCAAGTCTCGAGCCGTGGATGATTCAAAGTGGAAAAGGAGGTAGAAATGCAGAGGGTGCCACATGGCCCTCGTAACATCTTCACTAGGCCAAGGAAGGAGGGAAACCCTAGGGGGCGTGGTGCTTCCACATGGAGCATGCCATAGAGAATGTGTCACAATGTCAAACATGGTACCAAGTTGGAACAATAGTTTCATGGTTCAATGTAAGGAAGGTTTCAACATGGTGTTGAGTTGGTATTATGGAGGTTGAGGTAGATGAAGGAGCTCACCATTTAAGAAAGAGATTGGTGCTTAGGTGGAAGGGAGACTCAATGATGTTAGTCGGTGCAATGTGGCCACAAGTAAGTTGGAAGGTACGATGGCCAAGGAAGATGTATGGGAATTAATGCCAACATATAGACCAAGCTAGGAGCTATATGGTTGATTTGACAATGCTAGGAGTGACATGTGGATGGGAGACATAAGGAGTGACTTGGCATATAGAGATGGAGTCGATTGAGTCGGTGCCTATAACAGTGAGTTAAATTTGAAGACCCCGAGCCCGATGTAAATGTGTGTAAGTCAAGAATGTGTAAAAAAACTTGGAAGACAATGAGAAGGAGGGCCGGTGAGGTGTATAAGAGAGGATCCACTTAACCGCGTTGGTAATGCTAATTGCCAATTATTAAGACATAACCCTTTTCCCCATTCTAAGGTAAGGACGAAACTAATGATGAGCCCATAGCATTTTAAATGCAAAATAATTTTAAGATATGCAGAAGCATTAGAGAGGGAGAGAAAATATGAAATTGAATTTTCCAGCCAAGGAATTTAATTCTAAGTCATGTGGAAGTAAAGAAATTTCTGTGAAAACCAAAAGAGTTGTAGTCACTCAAATGACCATAACTTGAGCATTTCTTAACAAAATCATGCAAAATTGGTCTCATTGGAATTTTGGCTCCAAGTGCAAAAAAAAGTGAATAAATTTATATATTAATGAATATTTCATGGATAAGTTTTCAAAAACAAGGCCAGTTTAGTTTGGTTGTTTGAGCGTGGTCGAGAATGCATTAAGGAGGCATGGGAAATCCTTGCTTCTCTCTTGTAGGTCACATGACAACATGGGGAGCATTTTTCAAAAAAGAACCATTAATTGCACTCATTTATTACATCTTGCAATTGATTGAAAAAGAAATTTTGGGATTTTTTTCCCTCTCCTCATTCTATAAATTATAATCTTGGGCTCATTTGTAAAGGAAGTTAGTCATTCTTCCTTCCCCCCCTTCTCTCTTTCTTCTCTACTAGGGTTGAATGTGGAGCTTAAGCCTCCTTCCCAAGATTTTAATGGAATTTTCTTTCCTGTTTCCCACTAATGATGTATATTGTAAATTCATGGAGAAATAAAATCTATTTTTTATGATGCATCTTGTCCATCCTTCACATATTTTGTTGTCTCTTCTTGCCTCTCTTCATTACAGGGTATATTGTGCATATTTTGATGCTTATTGTAGGTTTTGGGAGTTGTGTTTAATGGGTATGAAATGATGTTATATGTAAATCTATATCTTTTCTATGGTGCATCTTGTCCACCCTCTCCTTTCCTCACCTCTCTCCATTTCAGGTAGTTAGATCCTTGGCTAACCACCTCCTTTTTTGGTGTATCACCGTTGTTAGTAAAGGATTTATTTTCATGCACTCCCTCTCCCTAGTCCCTTAGAATATTGTGATAGGATTAGATATCCTTTCCTGCATTAGGAGTAGATTATGGTAGGTAGTTTAGGAGCAAGAACTAGCCTTCTCTGGAGGGTCATCTCAAGCCCAAAAGTCCCACATCTTGAGAGATGATCCATTGTTACAAAAATTACACCGAATTCTCACATCCACATTTCCTGTAATTTCATGATAATAGTTATTGAACACTCGTGGGACAGATTTGAAGTAAGATCATTACCTGGAGTCTAGACCCAAACATTCATAGTAGACTCCATTTTAGCGGGGTGGTATGTCCTTGTTAAAATTTCAGATTTTGGAAGCATATGAAAACACATCTGTTAACAACCCATTCTCTAAAATTTTAGATCTTCCTTCCATCCATTTTATTCCCATCTCTTTCATTTTCTTCCATTCTATGAAGTTTTGCAATCATGGCTTCATTCCCATAATGGAATTCTATATTGCAACAACCATAATTCCATTCAGACATACCTCCACATTTGCAACATATTCTCAAGGGACTATTAGCCACCTCTAGATCCATACTATGATGAAAATTAGTAGTGTGCATACCCATACAAGAAAGATGCATATCAGTTTGGTTACCCACCAAACTATGTAGGTTTCTAAGACCAAGGTTATGTAGAGTATGGAGGTTACCCTACACCTGAGGATCTTGAGTTTCAATTAAAGGTTCAAGAATTGGAGGCAACAATGATGTGGTAAAGGACTACATCCCAAATGAATTCATTCCATATTGGTTTTAGGAATCCTTGTCCTTGGGAAGGCCCTATTCCAAGCTATTATAGCCCACAAGAGAAGCTTGACTTCATAGCTGAGATGTTTCCAAGGCTCACAGAGTGGATCCAGGAGATGGTAACTTTTGCAACCAATGTTAGTCAATCTTGTCAATGGGAAAAATTAAGCATTTCCATCTCATAATACTCTCCCAGTCTCAAATTAATAACATATTATCTGAGCCCCAATTTCCAAGCTTCTCCCTTACTTCCCCCATTATGGAATCCAATTCTCCATCATCTAGTTTCCCATCTCACCTTAGTTCTTCTGCCATTCTCCCTTCCAAGTAGTCATCCCCTCCTTAGAAACAAGAAGTTCTACCTTCCCACCACCACAAAAAATTGCAAAACTAGTTGTAACCCAACCCATCCCTCCTCCTACTATCCCAAGTTCATCTTGGGAAGAAGATAATTAGGAAACCAACTAAGGGAAACATGAAGGAGAGATAAGCCAAGAAGAAATGATGAAAAACATGGTAAGCTTAGCTCTAAAATTTGAGATCGATAAAATCCCCTTATTGGTCAAGCCTTCGGAGGAGGCTAAGATTGAAGAAGAACAAGTGGTGAAAGCTGATTTTATAGTAGTAGTGAAATAAGAATAATAAGAAGAAGGTCACCAATCCATTTGATCTGAATGCATTTCCCATGTTGGTACTTTGTTTATAGATATTTCTGATCCAATTCAAGTTACAAAATTTTTCAAGGAGGAAGGGAAATAATTATCTCCAAGTCCCATTGAAGAGGAGAACATGGAGGAACAAAATTAGGTTCAACGGTTTTGGGTGAAGAAGATATCATTGAAAGATTCTTTCTTTCTTTCATTGAATCTGATGTTGTTGAGAACCCGCCATAGAGGGGAATAAATATGATGACACCATTTATCAAGGTAGAAGATCATCTCTTGTCAGGGAGAAATAAAAAGCACAAATCAACATGCAAACAACCCCCTTTCTCAAGAAGGTATAGACAATGAATCCATTTTTAGAGTTAAATTCTAGAGTAGTGGGTACATTCGAAGGACCAAACTGTGCCCTATCAGGTACCTAACTTCATTGGAGCCAAAAGAAGAGCCAAATCTAGTCATGCTTATTTATGAGTATACGATAAGATGTAATGTGTAAAGGATTAACCATTATGCCTCCTAAAATCAAAAGAGAAGCAATTAGAGGAGGTGTTTATCTTGTTTTCATTTGATACCTTGATGTATGGAGTGAAGAGACAATTTATAGTGAATCTCTTACTCCTAATCTCAGTTGTACTCAGTGTTAAATCACTTGCATGATGCCAATTATGAGAAAGGGAAACTACTTTGCATTGCTAGTGTTAGGTTTTGTTTAAGTTTCCCATTTCTTTGGTTAGTGTAGGAGTAGGAGTATGTTTGTTTTCAGCAGAAGAAGTGTTTTTACACACTCTGCATGTATTACTTGAGGCATGTATGATTTGTTTCTTTTGTAGATATCTTTTTTTTGTGTTGCTCCAGGTAGTACAATGCATCATACCTCTAGTTATTGCAGAGGAAGTTTATATCTGCATGCAACAATTGCAAAACTTCAAATCCAAACAAATGCAAAGAAACTAAAATCCAACATGAGGAAGAGATTTTAATGATTCTATCCAAAGAATAGCTGCAACAAGCTTTTAATGCCCTTGCAAGCAATCAAAGACTCGGCTTGAAGATTGCAATCATGTAAGGAAAAAATGAAATTAAAGTTTCAAAATAATTTTCTACTCTCACATAACTTGATTTCAATATTTTCTCATAAAAGTTGAAAATGTAAGTAGCGGAAAGTAGTTCCAAAAGCAAGCAAAGTGACATTTTAAAGCATTCCAAGATCAATATTTTCAAAATTGGGAACAATTCATGTTGATCACATAGACTCCATGCCAGCTGGTCATACTCCATTTAGCAAGAAAATGGCCTTGCGAGTCACCAAATTGTTATCCAATTTTGCCACTCGGGTGAAATTGGACAACATGGTAGGATTGTATTGAGAAACCCTCATAGTCACCTCAATGCCTACATGTAAATTTCAGTATTGAGGAAAAATCAAGGTCTTTGGGAGGTTTGAAACTCACAAGAGGAATTTTTTGTCTTCTTGGTCTTCACAGAGTTACAAGTTTCACTTAATAAAGGGAAGAAAAGGATCAAGGTCCACCAATAAAAAAATGGCAAACATGTCCTTGGAATTTTCCCACAATTGCATATATCCATAATTACAAAAAATGTTCAGGAGAGTGTGGATTTTAAGGGGTAGTTCCTAGCCCTTGATTCACCATCAAGCCCATATTCAAGCTGATATAAGGACCCCCAATGAGCTGGTTGTGGAGGGAGTTAGTTCTAAACTCAATGAGTTATTTCTTCTCCTTGAGCTAATACCATGCATTACCACCGAGCTCTTCCCTCATTGCAAAATGAGCTGATTGGTAAGTAGGGAAAGCTAGTGACAAGTGAAGTGCCGAGCTATGGTATTGAAGGGGTGAGTTGTAAGAATTTACTCCATTGAGCTAGAAAATACTTGGGAAAGATGCTCTCTGAAACCGAGTTGTTTTGTTAAATGAGTTATCTTATGGGTGGATGAGCACTTTGTTTACTATTCACCAAGTCGGTGAGAGGAGGAGGTCGAGGAATTGGAGGGGCAATTGGTTTCAAATATTTGAGAGAAGCAAGCCATGTCCACTAGTGCAGGGATAGTAGGATTTAAATGATGATGCCAAAATACTCATCAATCAATACTAAGTCCTTTTTTCAATGGTCAAGATCACTTGTTCAAGGCACATGAGCCGTGCCTAATCTATATTAAGTGACTTTACATATGAAATATGGAGCTAACCCGAGAGTAAGTAATAAGGACAACTGACTTGGATAAAGATTGGAAATGTCAAGGTGTGAGATATCGAGCTCTATGGGTATGGCAAGCTATTATTTGAAGGCACCAAGTCACTATTTGAGGTCTCAACATCAAGTTATGATGAGCACAAAGAAAATGGGGAGCGAGTCGGATTTACAATGGAAAACTCACTTGAATGGGAAAAGTGGGGGAT
The DNA here is from genome assembly GCA_018340775.1 of Taxus wallichiana var. yunnanensis. Classification (NCBI taxonomy): domain Eukaryota; kingdom Viridiplantae; phylum Streptophyta; class Pinopsida; order Cupressales; family Taxaceae; genus Taxus; species Taxus wallichiana. Next base: position 180,969,307 of record CM031240.1, on the reverse strand, counting down.
GAGTTATTTATAGTGATGGACATGACAATGAACTCAATTCAATGAAGTAGGATGGAGATCAAGGTGGAGGAACCAATGAATCGAGGAGTCAAGTCTGAGCTAGGGACGAGTCAGTGGGAAAAGGAAGTAGAAACACGGAGGGTGCCACATGGCCCATCAAACCATCTTCAACAAATGGCCAAGGAAGGAGGGAAACCCTAGGGCAGTGTGGTGATTCCACGTGGAACATGCCATAGTGAACACATTGCAATGTTAAACATGGTGCCAAGTTGGAATAATAGTTCCATGATTTGATGCGAGGAAGGTTTCAACGTGGCATCGAGTTGGTCTCTCGAAGGTCGAGGTAGATGAAGGAGCTTGGCCTAGGTGAAAAGGAGACTCGGTGATGTTGGTCGGTGTAATGTGGCCACAAGTAAGTCAACGGACATGATGGCCAAGGAAGATACATAGGAATTTATGTTGATAAATAGACCAATATAGGAGCTAAATAGTCAAGTAAATAGTGATAGGAGCAATACGTGGATGGGAGACATAAGGAGTAACTCGACATATGGAGATGGAGTTAGTATTGATTCAACGCATATGATAGGTGAGTCAAAGTTGAAGACCCCGAGCCCAAAGAAAATATGTGTAAGTAGGCGAATGCATAAAATAAATTGGTAGAAAATGAGAAGGAGGCTTGGCGAGGTGTTTAAGAGATGAGACAACTCACCGAGCTGAGCACTGTGGCAATGTTAATTGTCAATTATTAAGACATAACCCTTTTCCCCATTCCAAGGTAAGGGCGAAACTAATGATGAGCCCACAGAGTTTTAAATGAAAAATCATTGAATATATGTAGAAGTATTGGAGAGGGAGATTAATTTATGAAATCAAATTTTCCAGCCAAGGATTTTATTTCTCGTCTCGTGGAAATAAAGCAATGTCTGTGAAAACCAAAAAGAGTCAGTAGTCACTCAAACGGCCATAACTTGAGTGTTTCTTAATGAAATCATGAAAAATTGGTCTTGTTGGAATTGTGGATCCAATATCAACATACAATAGCTAATAAATTTAGAGATCAATGAATATTTCATGGATAATTTTCTAGAAAACGAGTCCAATTCAGTTTGGTTGTTGGAGAGTGGTTGGGAATGCATTAAAGAAGCATGGGAAATCATTCCTTCTCTACTGTAGGTCATGGGAAAGCATGGGGATCCTTTTGCAAGAAAATTACCATTAATTACACTCACTTATTACATTTTATAAGTGGTGTAAAAGGTAATTTTGGGATTGTTTTTTCCTCTCATCATTCTATAAATTGTAATCTTGGGCTCATTTGTAAAGGGATTTAGTCATTCTTCCTTCCTATCCCTCTCTCTTTCTTCTCTGCTAGGGTTGAATGTGGATCTTATACATCCTTCCTAAGATTGTAATGGAATTTTCTTGCCTCTTTCCCACAAATTATGTACTACGTAAATTCATGGAGGAATAAAATCATTTTTTGTGATGTAACTTGTCCATCCTTAACATATTTTGTTGTCTCTTCTTGCCTCTCTTCATTACAGGGTATACTATGGATATTCGATGCTTATTGCAGGTTTGTGGGAGTTATATTTAATGGGTATGAAATGGTGTTATGTGTAAATATATATTTCATCTTTGGTGCATCTTTTCCACCCACTCCTTCACTCACCTCTCTCCATTTTAGGCAGTTGGATTCTTGGATAACCACCTCCTTTTCTGGTGTATCACCATTGTTAGTGTAGGATTTATTTTCATGTAATCTCTCTCCCAGGTACCTTGGAATATTAGGATAGGACTAGATAGCATTTTTTGCATTAGCAGTAGATTATGGTAGGTATTTTAGGAGTAGGAACCAACCTTCTCTAGAGGGCCATCGCAAGCCCGCAAGTCCCACAACTTGAGAGATGATCCAATGTTACAAAAATTACACCAAATACCCCATCCAAATTTTAGGCAATTCAAAGGTGTTGTAATTTCATGATAACATGTTCATTGAACTGAAAGGAAACAAAATTCCAAAGGGCCTTATTTCTCTTGAGGGTTTGTTCGATAAACATGACCGGTTTATTAAGGAGAAAGCGAAAGAGTCCTCAATATGTAATGCTGAATTTTAAAAAGAGAACATAGGTACTCTTGAAAAACCAAGGATGGTAAATATATGTAAGTTTTGTTCACTCTAAGAGAAGAGAACTTTTATCTCACCATGAGGAGATATTTTGATGTTTTTCCATACTTTTACAATGATCTCATCCTTCAAGCCCAAGGATATGCATCATTCAATACCACTTAAGTCTAAAGGTAAGACTTTTAGGAAAAAATAACAACATTATAACCCAAAGATTGCATATACAATAAAAGAAGAGGTTCTGAAGATTTTGAATGCAAGGATCATTTTCACCATTCACTACTCCACATGGGTGGAAAAAAATGGTGTATGAAATAAGAATAGAGAGATAAGGATTTGTGTATAATTCCACAATTTGAATCAAGCCTCATTAAAAGATAACTACCCACTAACTATCATGGATCACATCTTATAGGTAGTAAAATGATATGATATTTTCTTGCTTGCTTGATGGTTTCTCGGATATAACCAAATTGAGGTAGCGAGAAAGAAGAAAAACATAAAAATCCTTCATAACTCCTTAGAGAAATTTTACTTATAACATACTACCATTTGGTCTCATCAATGCCAAAGAAATTTTCAACAAGAAATGGATATTTCCTTCAAGGACCTCAAACACTGAATTTTCATCTATCTTGATGACCTCATAGTCTTTTCAAATAAGGGAGGAGATCACATAAAAACATCTTGAGAAAGTACTTATCAGATGCCAAAATCATGAAATTTCCTTGAATCCCAAAAATGCATCTTTGGTGTTACTAAAGGGAAACTCCTTGGCACATCATGAAAAAAGAGGGAGAGAAAATTGATCTAGATATGATAAAGAAAATCCAAGCACTTGTCCTTTTCCATAAGCAATAATGGATTTCATTCTTTGTTTTGAAAAGTAAATTTTCTCCATCACTTTATCTCTGATTTTGCGAAGAATGCCAAGCATATCACAAGGATGATGAAGCCTCAAGTAAAATTCAAGTAGAATAAAGAAGGCAAGCAGGAATTCAATGCAATCAAATAAGCAATAGCCAATCCCCTACTCTGGTATGTCCAAAATTTGATAAAGACTTCATCCGATATTGTTATTATTCATAACACATGATTTCAACCATCCTAGTTTAGAAGAATGAAGAGGGTATTGAAGCACCCATTACTTTTGTGATCTTCCCACTAAAGAAAGTCGAGGGGTAAGTGCATGGAAATGAGGGACCAAAAGGGGGTCAAAAGTGGACACATTTTTCCTGAAATCAGCAAAACATGAACTTCATCTAATAATTTAGCATGCATATGCTTAAAATTTTCCAAAGTGATAAGAAAAAGTACCGTAGAGATTGGAATCTAGTTTCTAAACTACTATTTTTTTAAAAAAATGGTGGAGATTAAGAGGGTTAAATGTGGTGCACACATAAAGTATGTCTATTTTTGTGTAAAAAAAGAACCTATTGTGTGTGCGCAACCCCATTTTTTGAGTTCTATAAATTATTTCTCAAATCCCTTTAGTAGAAAGTTAGCCGAGACAATGTACGAGGTTCCATTTTTTTCATAATTTTTGGATGAATATATAATTTTTATTAATTTTCAAAGTTCACACATCTTGAAAATAAAATATTTGTGTGTACACTCTGTTGGTTTGAAAATTTGTAACTTGGGTAGATTTATGGATAGACGAGCCAACAAAGGTGTGCACGGCATAGCCCTCTTTGAGGCAGACAAAGAAACAAAATCTGGTTTATTGCTATTCTACCAAAGCAGGGAATCATGCAAGTCTCACAATATTCTGCCTTCGGGGTTTGGGATCTCATCCCAGTAGTGGTGTTTCCAACTGTGAAAAGAAAGGAATGAAGTAGGGGATGAAGAAAGATCAGATCCGAGAGGAGAAAAGAAATGAATTCCAAAGCAGAAAGGTCGAAAGGTTTATGTTTTGGGATTGGTAGTAAACAGAGCCAAACCTACTTGCATAAACGAATAAAGCAATACTGATGAATAAATGACAAAAAGGGTAGAGATAGATCCAACAGAATAAATGCATAGATCTGACATAAGAAAGATCAGATGCCCATAACACACATATTCAGCACAAAGTCTTAATATTTGTATTAATATCTTCTTCTGTTACAAAAAGTACAAAGCCTTTTCTTCTCACTTCTATTTTTCATCTAAAAGATATCCACCCCTTGAATACAACAAGTATTCAAGTATATATAGAAGGAGAGAAGAAAAGAAGACAAAAGCAAACAAACCACTTATTTACAAAAATATCTTACAATAGATTACAAAGTCATTTGTTGACTTTTGACAACTTTAGTGGATGACATCATCCCATGGTGCAACATGGATGATGTCATCATTTGTGTCAACATGACTTAGATATTTTACAAAGAGAAAGTTAGGAAGAAAGAAACTATTCGTCATCGTCCCGCGGCTGTAAGGGGGTATCCTGCTTTTGCTGCTTGGGTGACCGAGATGTGGAACTGGACACGGTACTCCATGAACTTACTGATCATGGGTTGAAGTTGATCCTCAGAAGGATCCTTGTGTCTATCGTTGATAGCTTCACAGGTCTCCCACTCATCTATGAGCTTTTCCGGGAGTTTAGAATAATCATTCTCTGCCTCTATCAAGTACCCGATGAAGTCACGACACGCCAACAGGTTATTGATGGATTCGGTATCGAACATGACTTCTGGCCCCAGTCCCTGTGAAAAATATCCTTGAAGATTTGAATAGTTTCCTCCACCTTTCTTAAGGCAAAAGAAGGAGTGAGCAACCCTGAGACATTCTGAGAACAATCTATTCCATTTGATGCATTGCATCCAGGGCTACCTCCTTTACCTTGTCGATCTTCTCCAGGACGAACTCCAGCTGATCCACCCGATAATCCAAAGTGGAAAGGATTTTATTCAGGGCTCTAGGGTGTCCAAAGATGCGAAACTTGACCAGATCATCGACTAAATAGTCAAGCATTTTCTGAAAGGTCTCGTGTTGCATCTTGGCATGATCAAGCTCTTCGAGATGGGTCCCGCTATCGCCTGGAGTTCTCTGTTTGTTCGATTGATATTCTGGTACAAATCTATGAACTTAGCGATAACTCCCTCGCTTTCTTTGAGGATTTGGCTCCTCCAGCGGAAACTGCCATGCCCTGCTCGCCGATTTTAGCATATTCATTGATCTTATCCTAGCTCAGAGGCTCAGGAGTTTCGGTGGCAGTTGTAGGAGGCGCACTGCCCATTTTCTGCAAGGCGTGGAGAAGATATTTATTTTGCTCCTTTAGCTGCCTTTTCTCTTCCTTTACTTCTTGGAGTTTTTGTAAAGGGCATCAACTGCAGATAGGGCCTCTCCTTGCAGGCTTTCCGAAGATGTCCCCATTGTGACTTGAGTCACTGTGTAATCTGTCGAAGACAGATCCTTTTTATCCTTCAAAGGATTGGGGTATGCAATCTCCATCACTCTCTCCCCTGTTGCACTCTGAGAGAAGCGGGTTATGGGCTTTTGCTTCTTTGCCCCTTTTGATGGGATCATGAGAAGTCCATCGGTGCGATGGGAACTTTCCTTTTCTGTTGACTCAGGTGCTAGGAGATCCAGGCTGGACTTATGGGAGAAGGACCAGAAATAGAGAAGGGGGCAGCTGCAGTAGTAGAAGGGAAAAACATGGAGACACGTGGCGGTGGCATTGAGAGGAAAGCCGAGGAAGTGCTCACGGGAGGAAGGGATACTGCAGGGAGGAAGTCATAGGAAGGGAAGGGAGCTTAGAGATGAGGGAAGAAATGGAGGGGGACAGCTCCGTGAGAGAGGAGAAGATGGACAAAGAAGCAGGAGGAAAAGTAGAAGAAGGGGGAGAGGACATGACCAAAGGAATGGTCGCTTGGGTCACTCGAGGAGGGGAAGGAGGAGAAGGAGAAGGAATAGAAGGGACCTCAATTGTTACAGTCATGGCCACATCCTGAGTGGATGTGCCTATTGGAACATCTTCCACTTTTTTCCTTTGAGCTTTCCGGGATTGCAACCCGTTCTTGTGAAGCGGAAGGAGGGCTTTCAGGAGCTTCCTCTTGGGTAGAGCTGGATTCACCCTCTTTTCCTTTTCCCTTGCCTTTGGCTGCTGTTTTTCCCGAGGAGGTGCGTTGCCCAACGGAGAGGTTGTGAAATCAACTCCGAGGTAGATGAGCCCGTTCATTCAGCACCAATGCTCTATTCTTCGCAGAGTTCCCTTGACCCTCTCCTCGATTGTTTGAGGAGCTTTGGTTCTATCAATCACCGTGAAAGGCCAATCATCCCCACCCGTGTCAAGATACACTTGATCAACTTCTTGCTCAGCAGTTTGGTAGCCTTTTGGGACGATGGCTACCCCGTACTGGATGATTTCTACTAAGGCCAAGCGGAATGATCCTTCCTCCTGAGCTCGACCTCATGATATATGTCGATGTAGATATCTTCGATCTGAGGGATGTGGATTGGATCGAGCTTGGCCCTAGGAAAACAATTTCTTGGGTCGAAGGTGGGCCTTGCTGGGAAGTTATGTTTCAGATTCAGCAGCTCCAGTTCTGTAAACATGTCCTTCACTTTGTGGTGAGTGAGACACGTATACCTACCCACTGTGAGGGGGAAAGGAGTTCCACCCTTCTTTCTCTTGAGACACTTCTCGTGGTAGGTGATTAGCTGTCTCGACAGCTCCAATAGGATCAACTTGGGACCGGCATACCTTGGCAATTTAGTTGGTTCCCCCAAGAAGTTAGCCGCCCTTAGATAGGTGAATGTGGGGAATTGAGTGAACAGGGCCCCCCATTTCTCTGTAGCTGCTATGATGCTCTTGGTCGTACGACCGTGAGTCATATTCGGCCTCAACAGGTAGATGATGAAATAGAAGAATGCATCGTTGATTTTTGTGAATTGGGGGATACTATTTTCCAGCTTCAGTTCTGGATAGTATTCATAGATTTTAACTTGGGGCCACACCCCGCACCGCATCAGAGCTGGATAGTCCCTTTCTGAAGCTGCAACATAGACTACGTAGGAGTTCATATAGAACCTCCCGCTGTGTTAAGTTGTTGAAGCTGCTCCGATATTGTGCTGCTTATGATTTCCGCCCACTCAAAGCGTTGATCGGGCACATTTTTGTTCATTGTTTCTAAGTACCTCAGCATCCACTTGTGAAAGTAATGGGCATCAGGAAGCCCAAATACTCTGCTCAGGAATGTGATTGTGTCACTGAGTTCCTCTGAAAAGTCACTGCGATGAATGACTTGTGGCCACCGAGTCACCACCTTTTTGTTCTTTAGGTAAACTTCGTTCATCAGCTGCATGCACTGATCCTCATTGTCGTCCCAAGCTTTGATGCAATCTTCCCGGCTTATAGCCACAAAGTGCCGGTGGTGAGGGATGCCGAGCATTATTTCAAAGTGTCGGGCAGTGAGGTTGATTATAACCTCGCCCTTCTCATTATGGACACATCTTGTGTCCTTGTTGTAGCATCGGGCTACTACCATCATAAACTCATTATTCACGGCACTGACTGGGATTCCTCCAGCAAAGTGCAGCGCACTGCCCATCAATTTGTCCATCCATGGACTTCTTGTGACCCTCTGGGTTCTGGCCCAGAAATCTTCCATGTCAATATGACCCAGTTCTGAGTCTCTGATGTCTAGGTCACACTCGCCTGGGACTCGGGCATCCTGACCCTCTGATACTTGTACTTCATTTCTTCTTCTGTGAGCTTGGCTTTACCCTTAGATTTGGTAGGTCTCTTGCTTGATGTTGACATATGTAACTCTGAACTTAATTGCTGATCTGCAAGAAGAAGAAGTGAAACCCAACGCAAGAAGGTCATATTAGTCATTTGATCTTCCATTAAAGCATCAACAGAAGAAAGAGTTAGTGATTTAAGGCCTCAGGGCGCAGGGCGCATGAATACTGCAGGTTACAGGGCAAAATAATATGGCGCATAGGAAAGGGCTGCTACAAGGGATAAAACAACGCCAAAGGGTGCATGGCGCATGGACACTGCAGGGTGCATTTTTGTTGTTGTAAGCACAAGTGCACCTGCGCCATGTGTATACATTTTATAAAGGGCGCAGATATTTTTCATGTTACACGGGTACAGGATGCGCCAAAGGGCACAAGTTTAATGTGTGTAACATCATTTTTTCATGCGCCACAGGAGGACTTGGCGCGGCGCATGGAAGGTCTGCATAACATAATGTTGTTGTGACAATGGATGCGCCTGCGCCGTTAAAGCTTTGCACTTTGGCGCAGATTTAGTCGGTGTTGCATAGATGCAGGGTGCGCCAATGGCGCAAGTTTAAATGATGCAACAAATGAGTTGGGTGTGCCAAGAGGGCGCAAGTTTAGCGGTTGCAACAAGCGAAGGGAGTGCGCCTTAAGGGCACAGCTGTTCTTTGTGTAACAGTCATGGTATGTGCGCCAATGGCGCGACTGTGTATTATGTTACAGGGATGACAGATGCGCCAAAGGGAGGAAATAACAGTCTTCTTATTTTCAAGCCATGATTCCTTTCTTGAGGGGTTTGCATGTGGTTAAGCTCCTTTTGCAGGTTTCATTGGGTAATGGAGAAGCTACAAAATGAGAGTTCCAAGCCATTTTTTAGGACAGAGTCCCCTTTACCAGCAGATCTGGAAAGAGGGGGAAAAGCATGGGTGCAGGGTAGAGAAAAACAACAAGGAGGATGGGGAGGAGTTCATGATTTTCACAGCCTTCTTTAACTCAATCCACACCAACAAGCAGCCAAGAAAACAAAACACAAAACACACAGAAAGCAATGAGGACCTCTTACCAGGATATATAACGGAGAAATGTGAAAACGGGTCCACGAAGTGATCGAAAACGACAGGGTAGGTGCGCTGGCAGGTACAGATGTAAGAGAAAAATCACGTGATTATGTCAGATGACAATGATAAGTGCAGACGCGCCTATATATAGGCGAGATGGTAATAAATGCGCCACCAACTTTTTCAAATGGCACATGAAAAGCACTGTCGACAAAGAAAACATGCGCCCTTGGCGCACCAAAAGGCTTGCCAACATGAAGTTATGTGCACCTTTGGCACAAAAAGTTATGTCAACACAAGAATATGTGTGCCCTTGGCACACCAAAAAGTGGCGCAACAAAAGTATTGTTGACATGAAGGTGCATGCGCCTTGGCGCATGCAAGAAAGACTCAACATAGTGAGGCGCATCAAAATGCCTGTTGACACTTCAAACCGTGCGCCAAAGGATTTAAAGGGGGCACATGAAACTTGATGTTGCATAGTCATTATGTGCACCCGACCAAAAAAGACCAAAAATGGCTAAGTTCGGAAAACTAGATTTCTCGAGAAGGGATTTTGCAACGTTCCGAACGCAAGGGGTCCCTGACGAGGGACCGAAACAAAATTTTGGTAGGTTATCTATAAAATTGCCCTTGCCAATTTTACGGGATAACAACTGGCTCTTTCTGGGGACTATCTCTGAGCGACCTCAGGGATAGAGAATCCCAGATCTCACGTGCCTATCCATTGGGCAATAGAGTCAAAAACAAGGGAGACCGGAAAGGGAAACACACAACCAACAAAGAAAACACACACAAAAAAAAACACACAACTGAAGCAAACTGTACAAAGAAGAGAGCGAGCTCTACTTCCTGAAGATTTTCATATGTTACCCACTATAGGGAAGTGGAGCTCTGGTTCCATCCAGATATGAGAGATAGAAACTATTCTCTCCGTTGAGTTGCTTGATCTTGAAAGGCCCTCTCCATAGGGAATCAAACTTTCCGTGCATGCCCTTTGGCTCTCTTCGTTTGTCCCACAAAAGGACGAGGTCTCCCACCTGGAAATTTCTTTGCTTAGCTTTTTTATCGAACAATATTTTGACCTGATTCTGATGCTCGGTGATCTTGTCGACCACCCTTACTCTCTTTTCCTCGAGCTCTGCTAGATACATGATCCTCTTTTCAAGGGAATTTTGAAAAGTTTCATCTTCGATTGCCCATGCCAAGCGCAGAGCAGGGATTTTAGTGGAAATGGGAAGCTTGGCATCGGTGCCATATAACACTTGAAAAGGTGACATACCGAGAGATCTCTTGGGGTAATGCGGTCTGCCCACAAAGCATCGTATAAGGACTTGTGCCACATCCGTTGATTTTCATCCACTAGCTTTCGTATGATGGTCACTAAGTTTTTGTTACTGGATTCTGCCTGACCATTTCCCTGAGGGTAATAATCTGAGGCGTGAGCTAAAGATATCCCATATTCATAGCAAAAACCAATAACTTCCCGTGAAGAAAAGTTAGAAGCATTATCAGCAACAATCTTGTTTGGGACGCCAAACCTGACAATGATATTTTCTTTGATGAAACTGCAAACAACTTCGGAAGTGGCATGCTTGACAGGTATGGCTTCCACCCACTTGGTGAAGTAATCTGTTGCTGTAAGGACATAACTATGTCCGACACTCGATTGGGGATTGAGTGCGCCGATAAAATCAATTCCCCACTGCTTGAATGGTTCATCGATGATGACCGGCCTGAGGGGAAAAGCAGCCAACTTGGGCTTGCCGACGAACTGCTGGCAAGGCTCACACTTTGCTACCCAGGTGGCTATATCTTGGAAAAGCATCGCCAATAGTACCTGGCCCGGATGATCTTGTGTGCTGTCACAGAAGAGGAGAAATGGCCCCACAGGCCGAATTATGAAAACTTTCGAGTAACTTCACCTGCTTGTGGCTTGTCGACACATCGCAAGAAGACACCATCTATCCCGCGTTTGTATAAACCGTCATCCCAGATGACATATTTGGCTGCTCTGAGCTTTATAGTGCGCTTCTCCTTTGCAGTTAGGTGAGCTGGGCATTCACCGTAGGTGAGGAAGAAAGCAATATCAGAATACCACTCATCGCTGGTTGTGACAAATAGGACCAGAGGTAGTGAATCGGGTTTCTCCAATTGACTTTGTGCTTTATTGGTACAATCATCCTTTTCTCCGGAAACTCCTGACCCTTGGTTTTCGGCCATAAGTTGACACAAGCCTTTGCCTCTTACCAACTTAGTTGGTTTTATATCCAGATCATACTCCTGGACCTTTGCAATCCAATTTCCCAAGCTTCCTAACTCCTGTTGAGTTAGAATTGATTTGACTGCCGTGTCAGGGACCAGCACCACTATGGGAATTTAAAATGTAATACCTGAAGTTTTTGACTGCTTTGACAACGGTGAAGGCATGCTTTTCCAATTGAGACATTTTCAATTCGTGAGGCTTGAGGGGAGAGCTCATGAACACATTGGGGATTCAACATTCTCAGAATTCTTTTGCATCAAGATGGCAGATATAGTATGCTCAGACACATAGCTATACATGATAAAATATTTGGAGAAATCAGGACACACCAGGACTGGTGCGTGAGCGACAGAAGCTTTTATTTCTTCGAACAACCTCTTCCCTTCTTCATTCCATCGAAAGTTGGTGACCCTTTCATCATGTCCAATATATGATGAGTCTTTTCAGCAAAGTCAGGAACAAAGCGCCTGAGAAAATTCACCTTTCTAAAGAAAGAGTGGACGCTGGTCTTGCTTGTAGGCAAAGTAAGGCTCTGAATAGCCTTAACTCTTTTGGTATCTATCTTTGTTCCTTCTTTGCTAACAACATGTCCTAGCAAATTTCCTTCTGTGACTCCAAAAATAGATTTTTTTGGGTTCAGGGAAATCCCATGCTCTCGGCATCTGCCAATACTTGCTCCAAATGATCACAATGATCATTTCGTTGTTTAGAGAACACAGTTAAGTCATCCAGATAAACGACAATGACCTTCCCCATCATACCTTTGAATGCCAGGTCCATGGCCCACTGAAAAGTGGCACCAGCATTGGTCAGGCCAAAAGGCATCCTACTGTAGGCAAACGTACCCCAGGGAGTAGTGAATGCTGTTTTAAATTGATCTTCAGTGAGACTTCAATCTGATTGTAGCCCGAAAAACCATCAAGCATGGACAACATTTCTGATCTAGTTACTGCTTGTAGAACTTGATCCATTATGGGAAGTGGGTAGTTGTCCTTTAAGGAAGCCTGATTCAGGTTTTGAAAATCTACGCATATGCGTATTTCACCATTTTTCTTGCGTACTGGCACAATGTTTGCCACCCAAGTACTGTGATGGATAGGAAAAATGATTCTCGCATCCAACATTTTCTAAATTTCAGCCTGGATAGTACCTGAGATCTTAGGGTTATAATGTCTCTGCTTCTGGCGAAAGGGTTTGACGTCCTCTTTCAACGGAATGTCATGCTGGACGTCCTTTGGCTTAAAAGACTTTAGATCAGCATAGGACCATGCCAATACATCCATGTATTTCTTCAGCAGTTTGACAAACTTCCGCTTCTCTTCAGGTGTGCAACATTTTCCAATGTTCACAAACTGTGGATGTTCTACCGAGCCTAAATTAACCGGTTCGGTTTCTGGGGAGGAGCCAATATCATCTCACCTTTTCTTTTTTACAAAACGGTCATGCCTGTCAAACAACCGCTCCAAAGAAACCAGGCCCTTTGGAATTTTATTTCCTTTGAGCTGACATATGCCATCGTTCCCTTCGACTCATGGTTTTGACCGGTAACTGATTCACGGCACGTAGAAGTGGACCCTTCAAAGTGAAGTTCCTTAAAATTTTCCACCTTTTCTAGAAAGGCAATGAGTTGATTGTCATCGTTGAATACTTGCCAATGCTGAGAATTGTCCGGCACGCTTGGGCGGAAAACCACCTCAATGGTGTATTTGTCTGTTTTCAAACCTGGGTGAGGGAGCATGAGGGATGCTGAAATGGCCAATGAATCGGCCATGTCATTTTGAGCTCTTGGAATGGATTCTATTGAAAAAGTGTCAAATTCTTCGATGTTGTCCCACACCGCATTGCGGTAATGCCTGAGCCTCTCATTCTTCACTTGATAAATCCTCTTAACTTGATTCACGACTAGCTCTGCATCACCTTGTACTTTCAGGTTCTTGATCCCTCTTTCCTTTGCGGCTTGCATGCCAAGTAGCAGAGATTCATACTCATAGTATTATTTGTGTTGAAAAACTGCAATTTAAAAGAGAGAGGAATAATCTCTCCTTCGGGAGATATTAGCACGGCTCCAGCACCACATCCACTGGTTGCGCAGCTACCATCAAACTGCAAAGTCTAGACCTTGTTAAGATCTTCTTCTTGGACGAGAACAACCATTTTGTCAGACTCGGTAGACAAGAAATAGTTCCCCATTCCTGATGATTCGAAAAGAATTTGAGCTTTGGGGTCATCGAGTTAGTAACCAAGTACTTCTTTTGTGATTCAGCTCCAATGTCTGCATTACACCTTTGACGGGATTCTAGCCTTAGACCAGTCCATATGAATCTCCCCACCAACTTCACTACAAAAACTTCTTCCCAGCAAAATTCCATAGGCTGCTGGAATGTCGGCAACGAGGACGGTCATCTTTACTCTTTTCTCTGGGAACGCCGCAAATGTGAACTGTGCGTCTTTGATTTGACCAATCAACGAACCTGCTTGGTTTCCAAGGAATAACATCTACCAAAAGGCTTGGTAAGGGTGAGGCCCAAAGCATGGGTGAATTTTGCCGGCATGACGTTATCAGAAGCTCCAGAATCAATTATGCAGTTACTTAACTTGTGGCCATTGATTAGGAGGGAGAGATAGAAAGGTTCTATCTTTCCTGATGCAGAAGTCGAGGCAACATTTATGCGGGATGAAGGAGGGGTGGAAAGGATTCCTTTTGGGGAAACTTGATTTGTTATGGAAGCTTGACTTTGAATATACTTGGTCAATCTTACAAGTCGTTCGGGTTTGATCAAGATATTCGGCTTCAGGACATTTTGATCTTAGTTTTTAGCATGATCTATGATGTCAAATGCAGCTAAGGGTTGCGCTAGTGAAGGAATGAGTCCCTCACTTCGCGATGGTAGAGTAGGATTACTGGTCTTTATGGAAATAGAAGAAGGCTGATTTGGAGGAGAGATGGGGGGAAAAGATTTATTTGTAAAAGACTTAACAGGGGTTGAGTAGGAAGAGGATTACCTCTTTTAGCAATGGTTGGAGGCGCATTTGACACGGCCCTCTCTTTCTACACATGGGCAGCGACCTCTGCTTCTTTTCCTCATGCGAGCGAGTAAAAAAACATATGATTGTCCACTTGCATAACCTTGTGTACCTTCCTCTTCATCAGATTCTTCCTCATCAAATTCCATATACCCGATAGTAGAGTCGCCAGTCGGCTCACCAACATCTTGATCATCTTCACCTTGAGACGAAGGTTCTTCGTAATCTTGCTCCTCTTCTTCGATTTCGGCTAAAGCGTTGACCGGAGGAGCCTCAAGTGCCAACCGCGGAGTAGTTGCGGAAAGCACGACCTTTGTGGAACATTGTTGGAAATAAAATTCCTCCGTGGAATATCCCGGTATGAGGAACTGGGGAAGCTTGGGCTAACTACTTCTTTAATGCGAGCAAGTCATTCGCCATCTTTTGAAATGCCGATCGTATTTAAGTAGTGGGTGAAGGGCCCGAAGATTTAAGCTTGGTTGATTCCCATTTTAATTCACCAGATATTAGCAAGTTATCTTCAATTTTGATGGCAAAAGGCACTGGGTAAGAATCAAGGTAGCCACTTGTTCTCAGCAGAGTAGGAGAAACTTACTTTCGAGCTCATAGCATTCACGAAAAAACACTTCTGATTTTCCGGTGTTGGAAGCATGGCAACAGGCACACAGTTGATCAATGCATTGAACCTGCGATAAAATCACGCATAGTCTCATTGGCCTCCTTCTTTAGGTGAGTGATCTGTGATAATAGTGCAAATGCATCTTCCGAAGGCTTGTACCTGTCTTCAAAAGCATCCCGCAAGGTGGCCCAACTGGTAATAGATCCGGCTGGAAAATGCTGAAACCATTCTGCTGTGGGCCCTTGTAAAGTTTCTAGAAAAAGGTGAACCGACACATCTTCATGGGTCACATCTAGGATACTGCATGACATAATGAATGCAGATATGTGTGAATCCATGCTTTGGTTTCCGCTCCCATCAAATTTGGGGAAATTCTTTCGGTTTCCATGTGGGAGCGTGTGAACAGGATGCGGCAAAGCGAGGGGACCCATAGCATTTCCCCATGGTACCGCCATCTGGACGGGTGGAAAAAGAACACGGGTTGGAAGCACAGTTCCACTGAGCAGCAAGGCACCACAAAGGGATGTGGAGGCTCCTTGTGAAAACTGGTTCTTTTGCGGAGGTGAGGCACTTCTGGCTGACCGATCAACTGAACTTAGTGATGAAAAGCACGCCGGTGTTATACTAAAGTTGTGCCTTTGAAGCAGATCGAAAGTAGGATCGATTTCTCCACGAGCTCTCCTACTACGAGTAAATGGTTCACCTGCCAGCGTACCTTCCCGATCTGCAATATTGTGAAGCAGATTAAACTCTTTTTGGTTGTACTTGCTGATTTTCTGATTTTTCTGACAAAAATCAGCAGCATGTACTTTTCTGAATATTTAATTTTATCCTTTTCTGAAAACCGATTGCGGTTTTATGACAAAGAACAACGAGGATAAAATGATGGTAAAGCTTAGTAAGCTGATTTCTAGATCTAGAGTTGACTTTTTCAAAGAGTTTGAAAATTTTGGTAAACAGTCAAAAACTCAGATCTGCGGAAAAATACATATTTTTATGAAAATTCAGCGAACTAAAGATCTCCAACTAGGCCAGATCTATGGATCTCAGAAGAAAATTTTCAATTTGGGTCACTTTTGCAAAAATTTTGGATTTTGAGCAAAAGTTAAAATTTGCAAACAGGTAGTGATTTTTTTGATTTTTACTTGATTTTCTAACGTACCATCATCATAGATCGGATAGATCTGTTCGATCCCTAGCGGAGTCACCAAAAACTGTTGGTTTGAAAATCCGTAACTTTGGGCGATTTATGGATAGACGAGCCAACAGCAGTGTGCAGGCATAGCCCTCTTTGAGTCAAAGAAAGCGAAACTGGTTTATTGCTATTCTACCAGCAGGAATCTATGTAAGTCTCACAATATTCTGCCTTCGGGGTTTGGGATCTCATCCTAGTAGTGGTGTTTCCAACTACGAAAAGAAAGGAATGAAGTAGGGGATGAAGAAAGATCAGGTCCAAGAGGAGAAAAGAAATGAATTCCAAAGCAGAAAGGTCGGAAGGTTTATGTTTTGGGATTGGTAGTAAATAGAGCCAAACCTATTTGGATAAACAAATAAAGCAATACTGATGAATAAATGACAAAAAGGGTAGAGATAGATCTAATGAATAAACGCATAGATCTCGACATAAAGAAAGATCGATGCCCATAACACACATATTCAGCACAAAGTCTTAATATTTGTATTAATATCTTCTTCTGTTACAAAAAGTACAAAGCCTTTTCTTCTCACTTCTATTTTTCATCTAAAAGATATCCACCCCCTGAATACAACAAGTATTCAAGTATATATAGAAGGAGAGAAGAAAAGAAGACAAAAGCAAACAAACCACTTATTTACAAAAATATCTTACAATAGATTACAAAGTCATTTGTTGACTTTTGACAACTTTTATGGATGACATCATCCCATGGTGCAACATGGATGATGTCATCATTTGTGTCAACATGACTTAGATATTTTACAAAGAGAAAGTTAGGAAGAAAGAAACTATTCGTCGTCATCCCGCAGCTGGAAGGGGGTATCCTGCTTTTGCTGCTCGGGTGACCAGATGTGGAACTGGGCACGGTACTCCATGAACTTACTGATCATGGGTTGAAGTTGATCCTCAGAAGGATCCTTATGCTATATTTTGATAGCTTCACAGGTCTCCCACTCGTCTATGAGCTTTTCTGGGAGTTTAGAATAATCATTCTCTGCCTCTATCAGGTACCCGATGAAGTCACAACACGCCAACAGTTAGTTATTGATGGATTCAGCGTCGAACGTGACTTCTGGCCCCAGTCCCTGTGAAACGATCTCCTTGAAGATTTGAATAGTTTCCTCCACCTTTCTTAAGGTGAAAGAAGGAGTGAGCAACCCTGGAGACATTCTGAGAACAATCTGTTCCATTTGATGCATTGCATCCAGGGCTACCTCCTTTACCTTGTCGATCTTCTCCAGGACGAACTCTAGCTGATCCACCCGATAATCCAAAGTGGAAAGGATTTTATTGAGGGCTCTAGGGTGTCCAAAGACGCCAAACTTGACCAGATCATCGACTGAACAATCGAGCATTTTCTGAAAGGTCTCGTGTTGCATCCTGGCATGATCAAGCTCTTCGGAGATGGGTCCCGCTCACGCTGGAGTTCTCTGTTTGTTCGATTGATATTCTGTACAAATCATGAACTTAGTGATAACTCCCTCACTTTCTTTAGGATTTAGCTCATCCAGGAAGAAACTGCCATGCCCTACTCACCGATTTTAGCATATTCATTGATCTTATCCTGGCTCAGAGGCTCAGGAGTTTCGGCGGTAGTTGTAGGAGGCGCACTGCCCATTTTCTGCAAGGCGTGGAGAAGATATTTATTTTGCTCCTTTAGCTGCCTTTTCTCTTCCTTTGCTTCTTGGAGTTTTTTGCAAAGGGCATCAACTACAGATAGGGCCTCTCCTTGCAGGCTTTCCAAAGATGTCCCCATTGTGACTTGAGTCACTGTGTAATCTGTCAAAGACAGATCCTTTTTATCCTTCAAAGGATTGGGGTATGCAATCTCCATCACTCTCTCCCCTGTTGCACTCTGAGAGAAGCGGGTTATGGGATTTTGCTTCTTTGTCCCTTTTGATGGGATCACGGAGAAGTCCATCGGTGCGATGGGAACTTTCCTTTTCTGCTGACTCAGGTGCTGGGAGATCCAGGCTGGACTTATGGGAGAAGGACCAGAAATAGAGAAGGGGGCAGCTGCAGTAGTGGAAGGGAAAAATGTGGAGACATGTGGCGGCGGCATTGAGAGGAAAGCCGAGGAAGTGCTCACGGGAGGAAGGGATACTGCAGGGGAGGAAGTCATAGGAAGGGAAGGGAGCTCAGAGATGAGGGAAGAAATGGAGGGGGACAGCTCCGCGAGAGAGGAGAAGATGGACGAAGAAGCAGGAGGAACAGTAGAAGAAGGGGGAGAGGACACGACCAAAGGAATGGTCGCTTGGGTCACTCGAGGAGGGGAAGGAGGAGAAGGAGAAGGAATAGAAGGGACCTCGATTGTTACAGTCGTGGCCACATCCTGAGTGGATGTGCCTATTGGAACATCTTCTACTATTTCTTCCTTTGAGCTTTCCGGGATTACAACCCGTTCTTGTGAAGCGGAAGGAGGGATTTTAGGAGCTTCCTCTTGGGTAGAGCTGGATTCACCCTCTTTTCCTTTTCCCTTGCCTTTTGGCTACTTGTTTTTCTCGAGGAGGTGCATTGCCCAATGGAGAGGTTGTGAAATCGACTCCGAGGTAGATGAGCCCATTCATTCGGCACCAATGCTCTGTTCTTCACAGAGTTTCCTTGACCCTCTCCTCGATTGTTTGAGGAGCTTTGGTTCTATCAATCACCGCGAAAGGCCAATCGTCCCCACCCGTGTCAAGATACACTTGATCAACTTCTTGCTCGCAGTTTTGGTAGCCTTTTGGGATGATGGCTACCCCGTACTGGATGATTTCTGCTAAGGCCAAGTGGAATGATCCTTCCTCCTGAGCTCGACCTCATGATATATGTCGATGTAGATATCTTCGATCTGAGGGATGTGGATTGGATCGAGCTTGGCCCTAGGTAAACAATTTCTTAGGTCGAAGGTGGGCCTTGCTGGGAAGTTATGTTTCAGATTCAGCAGCTCCAGTTCTACAAACATGTCCTTCGCTTTGTGGTGAGTGAGACACGTATACCTACCCACTGTGAGGGGGAAAGGAGTTCCACCCTTCTTTCTCTTGAGACACTTCTCGTGGTAGGTGATTAGCTGTCTCGACAGCTCCAACAGGATCAACTTGGGACCGGCATACCTTGGTAGTTTAGTTGGTTCCCCCAAGAAGTTAGCCACCCTTAGATAGGTGAATGTGGGGAATTGAGTGAACAGGGCCCCCCATTTCTCTGTAGCTGCTACAATGCTCTTGGTCATACGACCGTGAGTCATATTCGGCCTTAACAGGAAGATGATGAAATAGAAGAATGCATCGTTGATTTTTGTGAATTGGGGGATACTATTTTCCAACTTCAGTTCTTGATAGTATTCATAGATTTTAACTTGGGGCCACACCCCGCACCGCATCAGAGCTGGATAGTCCCTTTCTGAAGTTGCAGCATAGACTACGTAGGAGTTCATATAGAACCTCCCGTTGTGTGTTAAGTTGTTGAAGCTGCTCCGATATTGTGCTGCTTATGATTTCCACCCACTCAAAGCGTTGATCGGCACATTTTTGTTCATTGTTTCTAAGTACCTCGCAAGATCCACTTGTGAAAGTAATGAGCATCAGGAAGCTCGAATACTCGCTTAGGAACAAGATTGTGTCACCGAGTTCTTAAAAAGTCACTGCGATGAATGACTTGTGGCCACCGAGTCACCACCTTTTTGTTCTTTAGGTAAACTTCGTTCATCAGCGCATGCACTGATCCTCATTTTCATCCCAAGATTTGATGCAATCTTCTCGGCTTACGCCACAAAGTGCCGGTGGTGAGGGGATGCCGAGCATTATTTCAAAGTGTCGGCGGTGAGGTTGATTATAACCTCGCCTCTTCTCATTATGGACACATCTTGTGTCCTTGTTGTAGCATCGGCTACTACCATCATAAACTCATTATTCACGGCACTAATCGGGATTCCCCAAAGAAAGTGCAACACACTGCCCATCAATTTGTCCATCCATGGACTTCTTGTGACCCTCTGGGTTCTAGCCTGAAATCTTCCATGTCAATATGACCCAGTTCTGAGTCTCTGATGTCTAGGTCACACTCGGCCTGGGACTCGGGCATCCTGACCCTCTGATACTTGTACTTCATTTCTTCTTCTGTGAGCTTGGCTTTACCCTTAGATTTGGTAGGTCTCTTGCTTGATGTTGACATATGTAACTCTAAACTTAATTACTGATCTGCAAGAAGAAGAAGTGAAACCCAATGCAAGAAGGTCATATTAGTCATTTGATCTTCCATTAAAGCGTCAACAGAAGAAAGAGTTAGTGATTTAAGGCCTCAGGCGCAGGTGCATGAATATTGCAGGTTACAGGGAAAAATAATATGGCGCACAGGAAAGGGCTGCTGCAAGGGATAAAACAGCGCCAAAGGGCGCATGGCGCATGGACACTGCAGGGTGCATTTTTGTTGTTGTAAGCACAAGTGCACCTGCGCCATGTGTATACATTTTATAAAGGGCGCAGATATTTTTCATGTTACACGGGTACAGGACGCGCCAAAGGGTGCAAGTTTAATGCGTGTAACATCATTTTTCATGTGCCACAGGAGGACTTGCACGGCACATGGAAGGTCTGCATAACATAATGTTGTTGTGACAATGGATGCGCCTGCGCTGTGTAAAGCTTTGCACTTTGGCACAGATTTAGTCAGTGTTGCATAGACGCAGGGTGCGCCAATGGCGCAAGTTTAAATGATGCAACAAATGAGTTGGGTGCGCCAAGAGGGCGCAAGTTTAGCGGTTGCAACAAGTGAAGGGAGTGCGCCTTAAGGGCTGCAAATTTTCTTTGTGTAACAATCATGGTATGTGCGCCAATGGCGCAACTGTGTATTATGTTACAGGGATGACAGATGTGCCAAAGGGAGGAAATAACAGTCTCTTATTTTCAAGCCATGATTCCTTTCTTGAGGGGTTTGCATGTGGTTAAGCTCCTTTTGCAGGTTTCATTGGGTAATGGAGAAGCTACAAAATGAGAGTTCCAAGCCATTTTTTAGGACAGAGTCCCCTTTACCAAAGCAAATCTTGAAAGTAGGGGGAAAGCATGGGTGCAGGGTAGAGAAAAACAACAAGGAGGATGGGGAGGAGTTCATGATTTTCACAGCCTTCTTTAACTCAATCCACACCAACAAGCAGCCAAGAAAACAAAACACAAAACACACAAAAGCAATGAGGACCTCTTACCAGGATATATAACGGAGAAATGTGAAAACGGGTCCACGAAGTGATCGAAAACGATAGGGCAGGTGCGCTGGCAGGTACAGATGTAAGAGAAAAATCACGTGATTATGTCGGATGACAATGACAGTGCAGACGCGCCTATATATAGGCGAGATGGTAATAAATGCGCCACCAAATTTTTCAAATGGCGCATGAAAAGCACTTTATCGACAATGGAAAACATGCGCCCTTGGCACACCAAAACGCTTGCCAACACGAATTTATGTGCGCCTTTGGTGCACCAAAAGTTATGTTGACACAAGAATATGTGCACACAACAAAAGTATTGTTAACATGAAGGCGAATACGCCTTGGTGCACACTCAACATAGTGAGGCGCATCAAAACTGTGCACCAAAGGATTTAAAGGGGGTGCACAAACTTGATGTTGCATAGTCATTATGTGCAACCAAAAAATGGCTAAGTTCGAAAACTAGATTTCCGAAGGGATTTTGCAACGCGTTGAACCTTGGGGTCCCCGACGAGGGAGACTCAACATTTTGTGAGGTTATCGTAATTTCCTTGCCAATTTATGGGATAACACACTCAAAAATTGAGAAAAAAATCATTTGCTTTAGTGCGTTAGAATGGAGTTTAGTAAAAACCACTTTTTTGAAATTTGAATGAAAAAATCATAATTGTGCACTAAAACCTATGCATAGGTTTTGAAAAGAAAAGAAGTCACTAGTAAAATAAATTATGGATGAAAGCCTTAAAATAATTGGATTTTAGAAAGAATTAAATTGTCACCAAGGTAAAACCAAGCTTAAAATTTTAGTATAAGATTTTTTGAATATTATGATATAACGAATGAAATATCGGGGTGTAAACGTGAGATTTTGATGTTTTTCTAGTAAACACGGATTTATTCATGGTTCAAAGTCCAAACCTTAGGTTTGGATATCTAAGCCTATGGATTAGGAATTTAAAACCCAAAGAAGATGAAACATGAGCGAGTGCGTTATAATGTACTCGTGTTCCTGTTTACAATGTAGAATATGTACAAAACAGCACGCGATTGTGTTTCAGCTTGGTAAATATGATCCATAACCCCCTCACATTATAACATGACCTTGATTTTTCCTTGTCACGTTACAGTTTTCCCAAGCCATAACACGAACGCATTATGGAAAAAATGACCAAAAAGTGGATTTTTGGCCACTTTTTGGTCCCCAAGCTTTGTGCACTTACCTCGAGTTAAGATACAATGAAATCGAGAAACATGCTTATGTTGTGGTCAAAGTAGTAAATAATTTCACATTCTACATCATCAACTCCCACACCATGGTGATAGTCCCGTGTTCTACAATCAAATAAATCCCAACTCGGTAAGATCTAGGATCGAAGAGAGACAATTGGGTGGCGAGGATTCAAGAATCAATTGGACATCCAACCTTCAAATCTTGTAAGAGGAAATGGATTGTATTGGATACTAGTAGAGGATGAAGCATTCTTGACTCAAAATGATATAAAGGAGTGTCTGTGCTATAAATATGTAAGTAAATACTTGTCCTAAGGGCTTTTATAAATACCACCAATGATTGGTATGATGATATTACCTATTTTATTACTTATGGAGAGTTTTGACTCATCCCGACTACAAAAAGAAGAAATATCAAGCTCAAGTCAGCCAAGTATGTCATTTGGGATCATGTGTTATACAAGAGAGGATTAGATGGGTACTTCCTAAGGTGTGTAAATAAAGAGAAACAAGAAAATTTGCTAAAAGCTTATCATGATTAGGCTTGTGGTGGGAATTTATCTACCATGGTGACTACTCACAAGATTCTTTATGGTAGGTATTATTGGCCTATGTTGTTCACAGATGCTCAAGAATGGGTTTCTAAGTGTGAACCTCATCAACAATTTTTAGAAGACCGCAACTTTCTGTCCTTCCCCTTCGGATGATGGTTATTGAAGAACCTTTTCAAAAATGGGGCCTAGATTTCATTGGAGTCCTCAATCCTCATTCAAGTGTAGGGCATGCCTATGTACTCATGACAACTGACTACTTCACAAAATGGGTGGAGGAAATTCTGGTCAAACAAGCCAATTCTGAAATGGTATGTAACTTCATCAAAGAAAACATTATCATTCATTTTGGAATTCTTCGAAGATTGTAGTTGATAATGTAACATAATTTTCCTCTATGGAGTTGACCGAGTTTTGCTATGGTTATGTAATCTCACTTTCACATGCATCAAACTACTACCCACAAGGGAATGGTTAGGATGAGTCAAGTACTAAAAACATTTTGACCATTTTATGAAAGCTAGTTGATCAAGATCAAAGAAACGGCACAAGAAGATCTAAGATGTACTATAGGTAGGCATGATTACCCCCAAAAGGCTATTTTTATGTCACCATTCTAGTTTCTCTCCAGGATCAAATAAGAGATTCCAGTCACTATAGAATTTCCAACACTCTAATTAGTAAAAGTAATTGAAGATGGCCATGTCAAGAATTCATTGACAAGAGTATTTTTATTGAAAAGGTTGATGAAGATAGCTTCATGTGGTTGATTGAATAAATGAACATTAGATGAAAGTGAAGAAAATTTTTGATATGAAATTGAAGGTGAGATATTTCAAAGCTAGGGATCTTCTCTTCTGGGGGGACAAAAGGAGAGAGGAAAAAGGAAGTCATGAATATTTTGATTCCTTGTGGTTAAGACCATTTGAGATTCGGGAAGTATGAGGTGAAAATAATTTTTTCCTCTCATTTATGGATGGCAAAAATTTGAATTGCCTCCCAACGGGAAATACTTGAAGCTATAAAATTATTAAAAGCAAGTTACCCCCCGTATGTACCATAGGTGAATTTAGGATGTGTGTTTCCCTTTCCGTTGTGTGTGTTTTTCTTTCCAAGATGGTATTTTTCCCTTCGTCATGTGTGTGAGTGTGTTCATTCATTCATTCTATCTATTTCTTCTAACAAGTCTCTATGAATCCCAATGGATGAGGCACTCATCCATGATGTGTATTGAGATTTTTGAGTTCATGCTTATCCTATCCTCGCTTTTTCTATTTATAATAAGTACCCAAGTGAGAGCCAATTGTTGTCATGTGTTTTTGCATGATCAAAATTCAAGTTGAAAACATGACAACTATACCTATATCAAAAACATTACTAAAAAACCTCACAATTCATCCTTTGGATCATCCTACCTTCTTTATCATAAAATTACAAAGTTTCATAATATGATGTGAAAGCCTCCCCAAGTATATTAATGGTCATGAGGCCATTTGGTCCATTCAGGTGGAATGTTGCCAAAAGATGAAATCTGTATTAAGCCTAGAAAGGCTATTCTCTAGCCTTTCCAGCAGTGTGCATCCTATGAGGTTAATAAAGAAGCCTAACTACATATGGAGATGTTATTGAATATTTTGAAATGTAATGTAATATGTTTAGGAATATCTAGGATAGTTTCGAGGTTTTGGAACAAGGACAGTGAAAACGGGTTTTGGAGGTTTAAGGAGCTTGAAGTGGAAAAATGTACCTGAAATTTAATAGAGGATTACGGTAGATGTGGGATGAGTCGAGAGGAAAAAAATATGTCAATCAATTTTTTTAAATAATTATCTACATGATGTATTTTTCACATTCTTCACAAGACCCAAATGCTTCTCGTGTAAACACGTTTTAGCAAACTCATCTCGTGGTCCCAAATGAAAATAATTTTTTTGAAGAAGGATCCATAATAAGGTCTTAAAAACCATCCCATTGATCTTGAAATTATCTTTGGAGTCAAAATGATATAAATTTTTTTCCAAAAATGCTTCCTAGAACTCCAGGAAAAGTGGTTTCATGTTTTTGGGAGTTAGTCAATTTCACAATTGGATGGGTGAAACATTTTGGTGTCGTTACTATCCCAACTGTCTTGATTAACCCACCTGTCCCAACTTTCTAGAATAGTGGGGATAGTAGGGACAAAAAAATGTGCCCCACCTCCCATTTGTAGCTCTTGGACCCTCATATGACCCTCTCGCTTCTCGACAAGTGCTAAATGATCATGGATCCAAATTTGGATAAGTTTTTCTCCTCAACCCTTAGGTGCATTTTAATATCCCAAATGTCCTAAATTTCCTAGGGATAGTGGGGAAAATTGGGACAATTTTTTTTTCCCCACCCCTAGCCCATGCTTAGGTTCATCATATGACCACAAATTTTGGTTGATCAGTGCTCAAGTCATTCTCTCTCATCTCCCCAACTCTCCAATCACCTCGAGCCACTTGTAAAGCCTAGGGAAGAGGGCACATTTTATTACCAAAACTATCCCTTTTTCTCTTATGGATAGTGGGGATAGTTGGGACTGTCATCACCAATCCGGCACTATGATAATTCTTCACCGGGAACTCCTCGTGCTATGATTATTTACTAATGCACAACCTTTAGTTTGGTGGATGTAATCTGGAAACAAAACAACAACCGAACACAAGAATACCATTGACTATGATAAGACAGGAATGCCGAAAATATGAAATATCAAAATAAATTATAATATTAACATGAAATTGTTACAATCTCACCCATGAGATACTTCAACAAGACTATGGGAGAAACTTTACAATTACACCTCTTGATGGCTTCTTCAACACACCTTTAACTGATGGCTTCCTTCGCACACTTCCTACAATATTTCTCACTACTTCTTTCTATGCTAAATGAGGGGGGTAGCCTCTCTATTTATAGAACTTCCAGGCTTATCCATCTTATCTCTAAGATAGGATAAGAAATCCACTCTGACGAATCATATTCCATACCTTAACTCTTATCTGTACATGTAGGCTTATCTGTTAAGATAAGATAAACCTTATCATTTTACATGGGTTCCACATTTTTAGACTTTTTACAAATAAAATACACAAAATATTTATGACCTCACTCCTTGTCTTTATTACCAATATAATATTTCTAATTCCTAATCATGTAAACCCTACTTCTCTAATTACCCAAACTTTGACATTTTAACATTCTTTGGACCACTTACGACAAATATTTACTTTTACAACATTCCTATTGTACTTTGGTATTACCGTACTCCACATTATTGGCGACACCGTACTGACGGCGCCGTTATCTTCTATCAGACGCTACTACTAATTATACTTAACAACATCCTATTCCTAATACATACATTAATGAAATAGAAATTATGGAGGAAAATTTTAGTGTCGACATCTTCCCCCTTCCTAGCTTCTTCTACTCCGTCCCTGAGTAGTAGACTATTCTCGTGCTTGGAAAATCTTCAACTTGTCGTGGTTGACCCATTTCGTAATGGGAGTGCCATCCAATTCCTCTAGTCGGTAGCATTACGTACCATTTTCATGCACAATCAAGTTATTTTGTAGGGCCCCATCCATTTTGGAAGAAATTTTCTCTGTCTTCTTTTTTGTATCCGGAATCATATACTAGAACCAAGTCATTCACTTGAAATGGAGACCACCGATCTTTTGATCAAAGTACTCCTTCTGCTTCATTTTCTTCTTATGGCTTGTATCCTTTGCTATTTCCCTCATTTCCTCTAGCAAATGAAGATGTACCAACCTTTCTTTTACTGAATCACTTTCATCCATCCTTTCATTTTTCATAACTCTCACAGTGGGAATATCAAACTCAATAGGAAGAACTGGATCAATGCCATAGGCCAACTGAAATGGGGAGTATCCTGTTGCTGACTTTGATGTTGCCCTATATGCCCACAATGCTGCATGAATCCTTTTATCCCATTTATGTACCTACAAGGCTACATCTTTTGCTAGAATTTGACACAACACAAAATTTGTTCGTTCCACCTGTCCATTTGTGCTTGGCTTGTATGTTGTTGCCTTCCTGTGCTTAATAGAAAACTTATTGACTAGGGCTTCTACCACCTCATTAATGAAGTGGCTTCCTTGATCTGTTACAATTTCTAATGGACAACCAAATCTGGTGACAATGCGTTCATATATGAACCTTGCCACTTCATCCATGGAAGCTGTTTTCAATGGCCTAGCTTCAACCCACTTGGTTAAATAATCTGTGGCAACTACAATATACTTATTTTGACGTGATGTAGTTGGAAGTGGACCTACAATGTCTATTCCCCATTTTTCAAAGGGACCAAGGGGAAGAATAGGACATAATGGAGCTGATGAAGTCTTACGGTTACCATGTGTTTGACAAATATCACATGTCTTACAATAATTATAACAATCTTTAAAAAGAGTGGGCCAGTGATAACCTGCATCCAAGATCCTTCTTGCTGTAAGTTGTCCAGAGAAGTGCCCTCCACATGTACCATTGTGGAATTCTTCTAGCAGCTCCTTTCCTTGATCACGTCCAACTGCCCTCTTGTACTGTCCATCAGGTCCTATTCGAAATAATGCTCCATGCAGAATAGAATATGGACGACTGGCTTGAGTAATCTTTCTCTTAGTCTTTGCATTGGCACCATCAGGAAACTTGAATTCATTCAGATAATTCCAAATATCTATGTATTCACTAGGGATTGTGTCAAGGGAGAACAATGCTGCATCGGGAAAATCATCATCATCACAAGATGATCCTAAACCATCATAGGCTCGAGAGAGTGCATCTGCATTGACATGCTTCTTTCCTGGCCTATCTATAATATCAAATTCAAATTCTTGTAGCAAAATTATCCATCTTGCTATCCTCCCTGATGGGTTAGGCTTATTGACAATATATTTCAGAGCCTGATGATCTGTTACAACTATAAATTTCTGCCCTAGCAAGTAATTTCTAAACTTCTTTACAACAAAAATGATAGCGAGCGCGTCTTTTCAAGATTACGATAGTTTACCTCAGCACTGCTCATTTGTCTGCTCCCAAAGTAAATTGGATGTTCATTCCCATTTTCATCCTTTTGGCTCAAAGTACTACCTAGTGCTGCATCTGAGGCATCAGTGTACACAATGAATGGCTTGCTCCAATCTGGATTCTTCAAAACAGTGAAGACACCAGGGCTTCCTTCAATTGTCCAAAAGCTTCATGCGCCTTGTTTCCTGGTTCATAAGCAACATCCTTCTTCAAGAATTGGGTTAGTGGCTGTGCAATCTTTGAGAAATTCTTGATGAACCTTCTATAGTAACCCACATGGCCTAAAAATGATCTCAACTTACTTCTATTCATAGGAAATGGTAAATCTTTGATTTTTGAAACTTTATCAGGATCAGTACCAATACCATCTCTAGATACAACATGCCCTAACAAAACACCTTTAGAACATCCAAAGACACACTTTGTAGGGTTTAGTGAGGCTTGTGCTTCATCTAACCTTTGAAATGTTGTCTCCATCTGGTGCAGGTGGTCCAACTTGCTCCCATAGATGCAAAAATCATCCAGAAATACTCTGATGAAGGTCCCAATGTAGGGTTCGAACACCCTATTCATCAAACACTGGAATGTTGCTAGAGCATTACACAACCCAAAAGGCATAACTCTATAAGCAAACGTTCCCCAAGGAGTGGTGAACGTGGTCTTCAGCTGATCTTTCTCTGCTATACGAACTTGGTTGTAGCCGCTATATCCATCAACAAAACTATAGCACTCCTGGCCAGCTACTTCGTCCAAGATCTGATCTGAAAATGGAAGAGGGTAATGATCCTTCTTTGTTGCCTTATTGAGCTTCCTGTAATCAACACAAATGCATAGCTTCCCATTCTTTTTTATTGAGATCACAATGGGAGAAACCCATTCTGAATTCTCCACAACAAATATGAATCCTACATCAAGCAACTTATCTATTTCTTCTTTTACAGTCTTGGAAAAATTAGGATTCATTCTATATGGCATTTGCTTTATGGGCTTAGCACCATCTACCAGCTCAATACAATGTTCTACCCAACTTACTTGATGGAGTTCCTTGTAACCAAAAGTGAATAGGTGTATGTACCTTGAAAGAGCCGGAGGTAGGATTCCTTCTCACTCTCCATCACAAAGATCACCAATCTTTATTTGTTGGAGACGATCATCAACTTCTTCTTTAGATAATTT
This sequence comes from Taxus wallichiana var. yunnanensis, assembly GCA_018340775.1. NCBI lineage: Eukaryota > Viridiplantae > Streptophyta > Pinopsida > Cupressales > Taxaceae > Taxus > Taxus wallichiana. The sequence continues at coordinate 180,940,087 of CM031240.1, read as the reverse complement.
TATGGGGTCATGAGTTGGTGTGACTGGAAGGATATCCATGACTGAAACATCCACCTCACTTTCTTCATCTTTAGTGTCCACTTCACTGGTACTAGAGTAATCAGAGGATGTCCAATCATCAGTTTCATCACTTGAATCCACAGGTTCTGCCTTATGATGTCGAGGGATCACATTTATCTTCACCCTCTCTCTACCACATCCAAGTGTCATGAAGCCTTCATTCCAGGTAGTTTCTTGCATGAAATCTCCTTAGCCATGGTCTTCCCAAAGAGCAGATTGGGGTACGCAATGAAGCACCATTTTTCATCACTTAAAAGTCTACCACACATACAACACCCATAACAGATATTGCCACATTTGAAACTACACCTTCTGGTTTAGTTTTTCCCTTATTTAATGACCTTAACATAAGTGTTGAAGGGTGATCAATTTTTAAACCTAACATATTCATTACAGAATCGGTCATTACATTAACTGCAGCACCTCCATCAACTAAGACATCATGAATTGAAATACCATTACATAATACCTCAGCTTGTGGAGCATAGGGATCTGCCTCTGCCTCCAAAACAGGGACCTCAACCTCCTTCCTTCTTCGAGCATTGAGTCCACCTCACAACTCCCGCCTCTTCTCAGAAGACATAGCCAAGAGTTGACCATATGTAATATTTGCAGGCCTTTTGGATAGATCTTCCAAGATGGAGTATGGTCCTTGCCCCTGTGAAATCAGAAAATCCTGCACACCCAACTTTCTTCTCCTATGTTTCTTACTAGTTTCTCCTTTCATCTTCTTAGGATCAGTTCCATCTTGATTATCTTTTTCTTTCTTTCTTTTTGTTACAAACACATCTACTTCATTATTTCTACTCTTATCTACTACATCAAGAGAATTCACAGGTGCTTTTCCTTTATCATTATCTCTTGTACTAGATGTAGAAGCTCTATCTGGACAATTATACTTATAATGACCCTTTTTATAACAACCATAACAAACAACTTCAGAAATATTTCTTTTTGGACCTCTATCTCCTCCCTGAGAACTAAATTCCTTTCCTTGAAGAAGATTAATAGTTAATTGACCCATCTTTTTGAGCAGATCTTCATACTCAGTAGATGTACTAGGAGAAATATTTGTGCTCACCGGGAGTGGTTGTGGATTCTGGACCAAAGGTGCTGGTGTAGGCTCTACTTTAGCAACAATTTCTTTGGGCTCCTCTTCCATGCTTTCTTCTTGCCTTCTTGCAATCTCCTTTGCTTGTTCAATGGTAGTTGGGTGGTCATACTTCACTCGTTGTCTGATCTCTAGCTTCATCCCAAGAATGAAGTGCTTACAGAGGAGATTATCCACGCCATTCATCAACCCATCCGCTAGTCCTTCCTTCCGGATCTGGGCATCGAGCTTCCTCCTTAGCTCTAGAACATGAGCATGATAATCCCTTATCTTCTCCTTCTCTCCTTGGGTTAGCTTTGTGATATCGATCATGAGATCTGCATATTTCATTGTTCACCAAATTCTTTAAGAAAACTTTCAGTTAATAAATCCTATGCATTTTCACATTATCACCTAGTGTTTCAAACCACCTAAGTGCTTGAACCATCCAAAAAGGTAGGAAAAATTCAGTCCATTGTTCCCTTCTTATAAGGCCATTACAAATACAAGATCGCTTAAACTCTTGAATGAAAGAAGAAGCATCTTCATTAGATTGAGCTGAAAAAACATGAATCTTTCCCATTTTCAAAAGTAACCACCATGAAATACCAACCCACAAGTATAATCAACAAGACTTATGTGCACAAATAATTGGAATTACTATAGAAATGACCACGGTAAACTATGGTAAAACTTGACTTATCACGTAAAAACTAATTTTACTCATGGTAAACACTATTCACGGTAAAAAGTGAAGTTACTTGTAGTAAATACTATTCATGGTAAAAGTGAAGTTCTCATGGTAAATACTATTCACGGTAAAAAGTGTTTTTACTGTGATAAATACTATTCACAGTAAAAATGACTTTATCATGGTAACTACTATTCACGGTAAAAATGACTTTACCATGGTAACTACTATGCACAGTAAAAACAAGGTTACCCTCCAATTGATTTTTGACTAAGTGGGAATTTCTCTCCGAAAATCCACCAACGAGGAATGATCCTAAAGAACGGAACCAAAATGTCATCACCAATCCGGCACTATGATAATTCTTCACCGGGAACTCCTCGTGCTATGATTATTTACTAATGCACAGCCTTTAGTTTGGTGGATGTAATCTGGAAACAAAACAACAACCGAACACAAGAATACCATTGACTATGATAAGACAGAATGATGACAAATCTGAAATATCAAAATAAATTATAATATTAACATGAAATGTTACAATCTCACCCATGAGATACTTCAACAAGACTATGGGAGAAACTTTACAATTACACCTCTTGATGGCTTCTTCAACACACCTTTAACTGATGGCTTCCTTCTCACACTTCCTACAATATTTCTCACTACTTCTTTCTATGCTAAATGAGGGGGGTAGCCTCTCTATTTATAGAACTTCCAGGCTTATCCATCTTATCTCTAAGATAGGATAAGAAATCCACTCTGACGAATCATATTCCATACCTTAACTCTTATCTGTACATGTAGGCTTATCTGTTAAGATAAGATAAACCTTATCATTTTACATGGGTTCCACATTTTTAGACTTTTACAAATAAAATACACAAAATATTTATGACCTCACTCCTTGTCTTTATTACCAATATAATATTTCTAATTCCTAATCATGTAGACCCTACTTCTCTAATTACCCAAACTTTGACATTTTAACATTACCGGACCACTTACGACAAATATTTACTTTTTACAACATTCCTATTGTACTTTGATCACATCTTGTACTCCACATTATTGGCGATACTGCATCGACGGCACCGTTATCTTCTATCAGACGCTACTACTAATTATACTTAACAACATCCTATTCCTAATACATACATTAATGAAATAGAAATTATGGAGGAAAATTTTAGTGTCAACAGGACAACAAAATGTGCCCCACCCTTTTCTTGAAAACCTAACTTTTAAAGCTTGCTTTCATGACTTAAAAATAACACTGTTTTGAGCTTTAAATAAGTTTTACAAACCTATTTCACTTCATAAATTCAACCTAGGAAGCCATTATTGACATCTCAAAGCTCAAAACATCTACAAATTCATTATATATACCTGCAATTTCATCCGGGGCAGCCATGAACACTGAAACAATGAAATTTTCATATCTTCCAAACCAAAGGTGATCCAATTCAAACAAATTTTTCACAGTTTCTCTACAATCTAAACACCTTAATGAAGGAAATGATTGAAAACCATATGATGTTATGAACTAAGTACGTCAGAAAACCCTAGTTATGTTCCCTAATTCATGATTTTTTATTTCTAAGCATTTCGTGCAGTGATTAAGACAAAATTTTGAGCACGGTATCCCATGAGCGAGCCTATTCTAGTGAAGTTATTTTTGTTGCAAAATGAAATGGGGAAGTTCCATTTATAAAATATTAAGTATCTTGTCTTTGTAATTAATATAAATAGAAACATTATGAAAAAAACCCTCTCAAATTAGTGTACTCAAGAATTAATAGAGAAGACAAACTAGGCAAAATTGGCTAAAAAAGTAGAAAAAACAAAAAGTACTTTGTAAAAATAGTAAACGTCAAAAATCATCAAATAAATACCAACAAAAGTGTATTTAGTATGTTAGAGCTTCATGATATTTAAAAAATAGGGGAAAAACAACAAAGTAGGAAAAAACAACCCTTAGCTCCTACTTACTAAAAATAAAAATGTCCATTTTAAGTGTAAAAGTTGTTGTCTTCGCCATTTTCTCTCATCTAGTGTATTTTTTCTATAATGCAGCTTCAAATTTTCTATTTTGGATCCCATCTCGAATCTTACATATGAGTATACAAATGTGGGTAATAGTGATGTCTCTCACATGGGCTTGTAGGATATGAAAAATTGGATGCTTTGTGGACCCATGGAACATGTAGAAGAAAGGATATACACAAGTGGTTTGTATACCATAGGTGGCCAACAATTATCCATTGAGAGAAAAAAATTGGTGATGACTTGTTCTCAACACTATGAACTAGACACGAGAATCATAAGGGGAGTTGAAATTTCAATCTTGGAAATGCTCACCCCCAAAGGAATATCAAAAAGTATGCAAATTACATCTTAGAGAAACATGGTAATCACCCCAAAGAAGTTTTCATCATGGGAATGGTCAAATAAAAATTCATACCTATAAGGCCTTGCATTGGGGTCTTGGTTGAAGTAAGTGAGAAAGCCCTCTCATGTACTAAAGTCTTGATCTAGGCATGAGTTTCATAAGGAGTTTTCAAATGCTATCATCCTATTGAGAAGGGTGAAGGGAGAGGAGACATCAAAAGAGCTTCAAGATTGGATGGTGTTGCTCATCCTCACCATCATTGAGGGAAAGAAAATTATTGATTGGGGCCAAATCATCAGTGATAACCTCCATTTTCATTGCTCCTACTATCACACCAAAAAATTTGCAATGACATCATCCCTAGTGTATGCTCTTGTAAGTACAAGGTCATACAAGGTTTGAAATATAAAACATAACATATCCTAAAATCCCCCGCCTACAAGAGATATCCACAAATGACTTGAAGGAGAGTAATCACCACTTTGTAAGGGTGAATGATGCATTCACCATGTATGTTACGAGATTTCTCAAAGGAAATCTTGAACTGAGACTATCCTCACAAACTACCAAATTGATCCAAAGATAAGGGTTCTTCTTCACATAGTTCTTGAATTTATCACACATTAGGGTATTTGGATTTTACCTCACTCCATGAAAAATTCTAGGGTCCTCGGTGACAATATTGTCACGTTTAAGCTTTGTTAACAATCTGGCTCATGTCAATGGAAAATTCAAGAGAAAGAAGAAGAAAGGCGTGTCTTTCCCTATCTCTTTGGGAATTTTCTCTTGCAAGTCTCTTGTTGATGCGTCAAATTTGGAAGCTTCTTTCTCTCAATTGAATCTCTATTCCTACACTTTGAGAGCTAACTTTGATAGCCTTAGCACTCTGATATGTTTCGATTCCCGACTTGCACCATATGCTGAAAATTTAGGGCTATTGGGTGAATTATTCTAATGACCTTGAAGTTAGGGAAACAAATGATATGAGGATGAAAATTAGAAAAATGAGGAGATTTAGATTTGAAAAGGGTAAAGTGTTACTTCCCATGATCCTTTCATTTTTAAGTACATGAGTGCAATGGCAACGAAGGTATGAATGACTAAAGAGGATATTTAAAAATAAAAGGAGCATTGGGAATGGGTGTTTCCATTGGTCATTGAGATGGGAAAAGTAAATTTTTCTCTCTCGGTGAACAAGGAAGTATTTAGTTTTGCATCTGAGGACTTGTCTCAAGTTTGGGCTATGACTCTAGTTGCTCATTATGAAATGATAAACCATACTCTAGGTGAATTGGAATCATACGAGGAATGCATTTAAAATATGTAAGGTGATGTCGGTGTTGAGATATAAAAACTTGGAGTGCTAGTAGTGGTGAAGAAACTTTGGTGGATGATCTATTAAAGTAATTTGAAGACCTTGTCAAGAAGGAGGCTGGAGATTCTTTTTCCTTCAACAAATACATACTGGAGTATTTTTCTGAAATAAGGGCCATTATATCAAATATCGCAAGAGATCATCATTCTTGGTTCATGGAATGCAAAAAAATCAATTATCTCTCTGAAAACTGGGTTGAGTCCTTGAGCTTTGTCCACATCCCACAATATGAGAAAATTGCACCTACAATGGCACAATACAATAAATAATTCAAAGGAATCAAGATCTGTCCTAAGGAACTTTCCAAGCTTCCATGGGCAAGCAGGTCTCCATCGGTGAAAACATCTTCTTTAATTTGAGTACCTATCTTCGCTCTCTCTTCACTCCTCCTTTCCTCTCTTCTCTCATGTTCTAATTATTCATTGGGGGGGTTGCACTTTTCATTTTCATCTCATTTACTTTCATCTTATTAATTAATGTGACTATAGTTGAAAATTATAATAAGTTTCCCTAAATTAATAAGAAAGAGGACTTAATTTATTTCTTAGAAATGCCAAGAGTCACAAGTTTTAAAAGACAAGTGAAAAGGCATATGGGGGTAGGTGAAGAGTCTCTTTTGAAAATTATAAATTGTAGTAACTTCCTCACTTCAAGGGGTTGTCAAATTTTTTAATTCATGAGTAGATAGCTACCAAGGATAAGAAAAAGATAAAATTTTCTTCTATTTCCCATTCTATATGTTTCCTCCCTCTCTCATTGCACAACTTTGTAAAAATGTCAATCAAGAAAGGTGTTTCATCTTTTTTGGATGAATAAATGAATGAGATTTTATGCTCATGATTTGATTTTTCTCCATATAATTAACAAAGTTGTTATTTCCAATTGTACATGTTGATGATCTCGATTAATAATTATAATAATATGAGTTATCATACATGTAATATTAATCCCCCTCTCTCTTAATTCCCACTCCTAGTACCTCACCTTCCTTAAATTCCTCCTTGCATAAAAATTGCAAGCATTTTCTGCAAGTGCGCAAAGTGCTATGTGTGTGTTGGATCTCGCGACTTCTCAACCAATCAAAAAGATTTTTTTGTTTACATACAATAAGGGAGCCTCCCCTTCAAGCAAGAGGGACATTGTTCCAGAGAGTTGGTGAAAATCAATTAATTTGTCTTAGTGAAAAATTATTTTGGCAACACACTCGTATCATTCAATATGACTAAATTACCCAAAAATTTGGTCTTAGGAAACTGTATCCCATCTAGGGATATCTAACGGTCATTTTATCATATTTATATATATTTAATGGGTTTTTACTTCACCTGTCTTTTAAGATCATTGTAAAAATATATCCATGGTGAAACCTCATATAAGAAATTCTAATGCACTCATTTAATCACATAAAGTTTTGGAACTTTCTTTTCAAAAGTAACTAAAAAGGCATACAAATATCTCCTAAAATTCCATAAAGTATAAAAAAACTAGGACTAACCCCACATAGGTCAAAATAACTCCAAACTACATTCAAGAGTAATTATTCCCACATCAAGATCCCATAAAGCCAAGTCAAGTACAAGAAAGTCAAGGCATTACAAAACATTATCAAGTGACCGGGTTATACAATATAGTTACATCCATGAAATATTATGTTACATCTCTAGGTGGATAAAAATGTGTAGTTGGAGACCTCTTTGGAATAATACCAATGTAGGTGGTGCATGAAATTAATTTCAACCCAAACACTAACCTTTGCATGGGGTTTTACCCAGGTTAGGGTTTTGGGTAAATTTGATTGATTTAAGAGGGTTTTACACATGTACAAGACTTAATATTCCATAGTGAATAAAATACTAGTCACTTGAAATGGTTTTATAGAGAACTAGCTCTGCATGAGACCAAACTATATATAAGGATGAAACCTCAATACAATTTGGTCCAAAGAGAACGTGTTTCTACCTATATACAAAATGATTCTAGGATTAAATAATAAGCATTTGTAGAATATTTCCAGCTATTTCATCATTATGTCACACCCAAATAAGATTCCCGACCAATCAAAGATCTAAGTTCATTCATTTTCCTATGTTTTCCTATGTTTATTATTTTATCTAATTGAAAGAAAATTCTTTATATCATTTTATATGTATTGTCGATTTGAATGTTGGATTATTTATTAATAGATTTGATTACACACTCATCAACATCCAATATCATCTATAAAATAGATTCTCTATAATCCATAATAAGAATTAAAAAGATACCTAAATCCAATCTGGGTTAAATCATTTGGGTAACCCACCTATTGTCAAATCCTTAACCTATTTGGCATAGGTTTCCTAATCAAAATCATACCTTTTTGCTGTAAAACCCTAGCATTTAATTTCAACATTATACACATTATTTTATAATGCCCTTCTAAAGTAGTAACTAGATTATTCATACACGCATTGAACATATAAAACTCTTGTACACACCTATAAAGTGTAGGCATCCCATGTATCCCTCTTCTCTTCTTATTTAGGATGTACCTTCTATTTATGAGAATATCCATAATGATGAACAAGATTTTAACCAAGGACCTCTTTAAAATAAATTTGACCTTCTTCCTCTGATAGGATGAAATGAAATAAATTATAATGAGATTAATAATATATCAGTCATGATTAGGTTTGAACTATTGTCTACTTTCTACCAGGACCTTTACCAAAATCCTATTGGCCTAGTTAATGTGGGGTTTGGAAATTTTCACTCAAGTTAATGTTCTTCCTGTGATGAAATATTCAATCAATCTTACACTTGAAAGTCTCACCTGAAGCATAGTCATAATTTCCATAAGGACCTCATATAAGAGAGAATTGTGATATTACATATTATCTATGGTGTTATCTTCACAAAAAATAACCTTTTAACATATAATAATGCACAATAGAACATAAAAAGTCAACATTATATTCATATGTATCACATATCATAGATATTATATCTAATTTTATACACCATAATCCTTTCTAAAAATACTTCTTGCACAAAATATTTACAATTTCACTTACACATGTGACCTACTAATCTTCACAAGAGTCGTGATCTTATAGATCATCTCTAAAATCCTACAACTATCTCTATCATACATGATGTTGTACCCAATTATATCTCGTATGCATAATCTATCAACTACCATGTTTATAATGTCTCAATATCATAATTTCATAATTTCATAATGTGTCTCTTCTTGTTTTGGTGACCCCTATTTATAGTATTTTAGCCTCCAATATATACTTATGGGTATTCTATCCTTGGTGGAGTACAATAGTCGTGTAGTTAGAAATCACTACAAGAGCATATATGATCCTATATCATCCACAAACACTTATTCCACATGCTCCTCTGGTGTATTTTATATGGATCTAGCTCACTCACGCCCGTGTCTCACTCAATATCATGATCTTATAGTCATTTGTGTTTCTTTTCTCCCCAAACCCTTGGTCAACATCTCCACACACCGAATTTATTGCTCATCCTCAAATAAGGGTTTTTACTCCAATCTCTACAAAAGAATAAATAACATTTTCACTACAAAAAAATATATATCAAACCAATTTTTTTATTCCAAGGCCTTCATGAATATTATGGAACATATCTAAAATTCTCATCCATGTAACCATCATCCCACCACCTTCACATTTCACATCATCTAATTTAATTCTTACTTTCTTTATAATTGATGAATTATCAATAAATTCATAAAAATATGCTCCATCAAAACATGTTTGACCTTTATTTATTTATTATCATGAAATTTTATATTCCACAAAACCATCTCTTCATAAAATTTTCACCCATTTCTTCCTCATAAAAGGAAATAAACACTATCAAATTCTGGCTCCATCGGGTCATCTCGATGTTTCTTATTTGGCTCTAGTACACATGGGTACTCCTTCAATAGGGACATCTCAACATATGAGGTTATGAAGAATTTTCCATACCTTGAATCTTGAAATAGTATGTCCACCCTTGGGTCATTTGGTTTTTGAACTATGTATTTCATTTTCCTGATGGGAAGGAGCTTATTCATCTTACCATTGATTGGAATGGTGGCATGCGACCAATCCATATATATATCTCCACCAACATCCATTTAGAATATTATTATCAACAAAATACCATAAGAGGCTTGTATGTCTACTACAAGTATTTTAATCGTGATCTTCTTGCTAGAAAATCCTGAAAATTATACCCGAGCATCCTTCACTTGCCTAATGAGAGCTAATTGTTTGGTTTCCATGGAGTAACAATGGCCAATATTAGGGGTGAGAGAGAGACTAAGAAATTTAGTGAATTTTGTGGGCATGAAACTGTTAGAGGCATTGGATTCTATAATGAAATTATTAAATTTATATCCATTGAATATCAAATAAAGATAGAAAGGATCTACTTTCCCGGAAGATGAGGATGCTTTGAAGAAGGAAGGTTATGAGAAGGATTAGGATAAGGTGTGTGAAGTTAATCTTTGATGTCAATTTTTTTAGAGCATAGACTTGAACTACTTAGTTTGATAAAATAGACATGTCTAGACTCGTAAATCTAAATTTTGATTTCTTAGCATGGTCAATGATGTCAAAAGTACAAGAAGTGGTAGGAACATTCAGAAATATGGCAACCTTGACATGATTATGATTTGTGTTGTTAGGATCAATAGAAGTAGAAACTGATTTTTCAAGAGGATATAAAAATATTTACTCAAAGAGGCAAATGGATTATTAGATCGAGGTAGTCTCTCGGATTCTTCTTGGTTGATCCCAAGAAATTAGGAAATGATGATCCTCCTTTTGGTTTTTTTTTTTTTTTTAGATTTTCCATTTGAGGATTTGAGTGATTTTCTTGGGCAGCTATTATCTATTTTTAAGGGAATGAACACTCGCATAAGAATAGCTACCCATGGATACTTCAAAAATTTCATCCAAGTGAGTATTCACAATACGTTATGTTTGTATATCCGTCTTCTTCTTGTTTTTCAAATTATGATTTTTCTTCTTCATATTCACACATTACATTAATTATTGGAGCTTCCAAGACACGCCTTTAGGGAGATCTAAAATTTGATTCCTGTTCCTATTTTGATGCAAGTAATGTTAAGAAATTTCCTTCTTCAATGTAGTCAAGTCATTGACCAATTTTTGCAACAATGGATCAACCCTTTCATCTTTGAAACTCTATACCTTATTATTTTCCAAATAGTTATAGATATTCCTCTATGCCTAGATTTGGATCACCTGCAAAAGGTATTAGCTGATATGAAACCTCCAAATTAATGCTATTAAAATAGAATGGGTTTATGTTTCCATGTGAAGAGAATGAAAAGTATAGTTTATTTCATTGAATAAAGTGGCTAAAACTCTTTCAAATATGAATCTAAACATGCACAAACACCCTTGATTAATGTTATTTGTTTTTTTGTGGTTAGGTGACCTTCCTCGATCGAGATATCTAACCCTTTCAAGGAGATAAAATAATTTTTATTGATTAAGATGACAAAAGAGTAAATAAAAATTACAAGTATAACACTTATTTCACTAAATTTGGACTTATTCTAGTCCGAGTAGCAAAAAAATATAGCCAATATTGGAATCCAAAACTACTTGTTTTGGATTCCAAAATGTTAAATATTGGAATTATCTGGACTCCAAAATGCACATATTGGATTCCAATATCACATATATTGGAATCTAGAATCACATATATTGGAATCCAAAATCACATATATTGGAATCCAAAATCACATATATTAGAATTTACTGCACTCCAAAGTCCCATATATTGGAATCCAAAAAGTCAAATATTGGAATCCATTATACAAGCTAGCGTCACGCTAGGCATTGTCTATGCTTTGGACTAAACAAAAAATGTATCTATTTTATACGGGCTAACAACCGCTAGGCATTATTTATGATTTGTTATGTACAAAACATGTTTTTGTTTTATAAGGGCTAATAGCCACAAGCCATTATTTGTGATATGTTATATACAAAAATTTTATGTTTTAAATGGGCTAGTGGCTACTAAGCATTATTTATGTTTTGTTATATACAAAACATGTTTCTGTTTTATATGGTCTTACAAACGCTAGGCATTATTTATGACCGATTAACAAAAATATAGAATGTTTACCAAGAATGACTTAAAGGGGATATATAGGGTATTAATGTTAATCTAGTTAGGAGGACTAAAACACTATAAATGAACTAAAGCAATATGAAATAAATGTAAGTAAACTACTCTAGATGAAATGAAACCCTAATGTGCAAGAGAAGAGTAAGGAAAAGAATCACCGATAACAAAAGACTCGTCAGATAATGTTGTAGATCTGGAAATAAAATATGGAAATGTAAACAAACCCTAATGGGCCTTGAAAGGGAATATTTGGATTGTATGAGATGACACAAGAACACGGGAGTGTACTTGGGTGCCTTGGATTACAATCTGGGTTCTCGAAATAACGTAAATGCTTAGAATATGAATTTGGTATGGTCACTAAATGTCTTTAAATACTTCCTATCTTTTGTGCTGGATTCATTAGATGAAATGGAGAATGGCCTATAATGTAAGGAGAAGTATGAAACCCTAGAAAATGAAAGATGCATATGCAATGGGTCAAGAATGACCTCAGCCACCAAGCTAGTGGACTTATCACTAAGCATTGCACTACATTATGGACCTTGATGTAGTTCTAGTGTGTGTGTGTGTGTGTGTGTGTGTGTGTGTGTGTGTGTGTGTGTGTGTTGTGCCCTAGGTGCTCTCGTGCTCAGTCACACTTTGTGAAGTAGCGAGCAATAATAGCTATAGAAATGTAAGTAACATGTGTGCATGGAATAGAATGGAATCCCTCCCACTATGAAGTGTGTGTGATGCAAATCTCCTAGCTTGAATACATGAACTACCGTGTGGATACAAGTTATGTAATGGATACAACCCTATATGGAGTGATTGTAGTGATAAGAGGTAATGACCTAGACCCTTATTATGGTCTCATTACTTTATATTTATAGGGCTCTCATGCTTAATTTCATAATTAATCCCGACAAGATCATCTAAGAAGAAGATAAGGATGACCAACATCTAGAAGTGACCCAAAAGAAGTGAAATAGGTTGTGCATAGACCACAACACTCAAAATGGGACTAGGGCGCCTTGGGGCACCTCTAAGTATAGGATGGGGCACCCCGATTTCAAGCTATAATGTCGAAAAGGTCATGAAATGGGCTGATAGGTATTGGGAAATATACGGGAAAGATGAAATAAAAGATAATAAAAAGGTGGCCAAAAGATGGGATTAATTAGTACTTTATACACTTGAGAACCTTCTAAATAGTAGTATAAGACTGGGCTAAATATTGTCTAATGTGCAATATTTGTGTCTATATTTTCCCCCACTTTATGTTGGTGAGAAAAAAGCTCGATAACATAAAGTATATAGATATACATACCGATAACCATGTAGAGTGTAAAATATGACGTGACGATGGACTAGAATCAAGCGTGGAATAACAAAAAGAAAAATGTGGAGGAGCACGGATTCTAAAGATGAAAAATGTGCATAAAAGTGATGAGAATGAACTTACGGTTGAACGCGTGTGTAGATGCTGTTGTGTAGTGTACCTACATGGTTATTATGGTAAATCATCATGGTGTGTTGTCGTTTTCATCATCTTCGTTGTTGTTACCCCCAATTTTACTGCTTGTTTCTCATACGACGGACTACAAGGAGAAAATGATCAAGTAGCCAAATATATATGTATGTAAAAATGTTGTGTAAAAATACATAGATGTAAAATACACTAGAATAGAAAGTTTAAATGGAAAAATGGAACATGTACACCTAATCCATGTTGAGAAAAAGGGTGTAAAAGGATATCCTATAGTGTCACAAGTTTTTTGGGTGATCTCACTCCACCTTGGCTGAAGAAGTATAAGGAGGAACCATGGTGTGTCCTCCAACCTTTAACCACTTCTGCTGAAATGTTGGAAGAGATATTTGTATTGTTATGGTTTTTGGGCTGATTCAACACCACTAGAAAGATAAGTGTAGAGAGGTACACCCATTGTAACCCCAGAGCTTTTAACCACTTCACACAATTTTATAAGGACACCATGTCATGTTAAGGCTACTGTGTATGGAGCTTGTAGACTAGTTTGAACTCAATCACTATGTGTGAACTGGTGTAGATAAACTGTGTTAGTAGGAAACCATCAATGATTCCCCCCTCTTTGGGGGCGCATGCGATGACCCTGAAAGGAGAATTTAGCCCCAAAAGAGGACCAACCACACTCTAACCTGCGTAACTCCCTATAGGGGAAAGGGAAACACTTGGTATATACCTGGTGTGCACAAAAGGGGATGGATAGCCAATACAAGTGTTAGTCTAAAAACGCATCCATGTAATAAGTGTAAAATATGTAGACAATGTAGAAACTACCAAAAAAAGTAGTGTAAACACGTAATAAAACAAATAGATTGAATAAAGCGGGTTTCAAACATGGAACATCATTAATGATGTCAAAAGATACACAAAGGCCATCAAGCCGTAAATAATAGACAAAGTGCACACAAGCAAAGGGAAAATCCCACATATAATAGCAAATAGTGGAAGACAAGTAGAAAAAAAAAGTAGTCATGGTAACATGGAAAGATGTAAAACAAGTGCTGCACATGGAACACCCATTAGCATGTTAGAGTGATAACCAATATGTCAAAGCATGTATGAACAAGTAGTATAATATGTTAAGTACAAAATGAAACAATAACACCTATATGAGATGAATGTGGATGCCCCTAGTGACCAAAGTATAGTAAGGGTAGAAGGCGAGCATCCATGCCATGTGTAAATGTCTTGTATCTGTGATCACACTAGACAAAGGCGTGAACGTGCATGTGTGTATGATAATGACATATAGAAGAAAGAAAGCTAACATGTGTAATGGAGTGAGCATGTAAAACACTAGTAAGTAAAAGTAAATGCCACCACGACAATGCAATATGTAGTGGATGGATAAAATGGAATGCAAAATGGAATGATAGGAGCAATGTGCCCCCCAAATGGATGGAAGTGTATGCAGTGTGGTTCATTTTTTCCCCCTTAGTAGTCAAGAATGAACCATAAATGAGAGTGCATCATTGGGAAATGATTGAGTAGTGTTGGTTGTTTCGAGCATGCGCTATGATGAGTATGTTTATGTAAGGGTGATGAAATGTGACGTGGTGAGAAGATGTGTGTGAAACCTATAACTAAAGAATATATCATGAATTTGTTGATTGGAGGAGTGATGATTTAGCCCTAAGCATATCTCACTATAGAATGAGTGTATGGGAATGAGATGAGATATAAGAAAGATGTGTGTGGACCCTATATCCTAAGTGTATACCATGAATTGTTGAATGGGTGAGTGATGATTTATCCCTAAGCCTATATCACTAATACATGATGAAAGAAGAAGGTGATGATTTAGCCTATAACGTATGTCATTACGAGATGGGTTATGAGGATGAGTGTATGAAGCATATATGAGTAGAAAGTGGGTAACAAAAGGTGGTGATTTTAACACTAAGTGTAGACCACTATGTGATGAATTAGGAAAGGGTGGTGATTTAGCCTAAAGCGCGTATACCACTAAGTAATGAGTAGATAAAGGATGATGTAATAAAAGGATAATATAATAGGTGATGATAAAATGTAAGAGGATAATGTAGAATGGATGATGGGAGTGGTGATTTAACCTAAGGTGTATAGCACTACAAGATGATGGAAGGTGTGATAATGTAATGGAATAATTTGGAATTGAGAAAATGTAAGAGGAGAGAAGAATAATAGATGATACAATGCAATAGGATGATGTAGAAGTGATGAAAAGAGTGGTGATTTAACCTAAGGGTATAACCACTATAGTATGTGACGGTGTGTGTGGGTGTCGATATAGCCTAGAGCATCGGTCACTAGTATGATGATGATGTGTCGCATGTAGGGAAGGTCCATTTGATTTGTAAACCTTCGATAGGTAAGTATGGAATGAGAAACTAAAGTGCGTAGAAGACAACAAAGTGTAAATGACCAAGGTATGTGAATGTGTAGTGTAGGCAACATAATGTAGAGTGTGTAATGGGTATGGAATGTAATGTAATAAATTTCTAGGTAGAAGGCAAATGTGTATGATGATAGATAAAAAACTAGACCCAAGTATAAGGAAATATAGTGTAGCATATATAATGTATAGATGTATGGACATGGTGTGGGTGTGTAATATGTAACAATAAATGATAAATATAAAATGGAATGTGAGTATGTAAGATATAACGCTAGACTCATATATAATGTACTCTAGCATAAATGTAGAATGTAGAGATGGAAAAAAAACTAGACGCATATGTAATGATAGCCACTATAGTAAATGAATGATGAACGCTATGAAGATATATGATGTATAGGTGAAGGATAGTAGAATGTAAATGTATAGGTCCTATAGTGTAGTGTGTGGGGTTCAATGTAATGGTAATCCCTCAACAGTCTAGTGTGAAACAAGCAAGGGTGTATGGGTGTGTGTGATAAGACGTGAAGGGATATGTGGATAGGTGATGATGATAAGTGATAGAGATGAAGTGTAGGATGTAAAGGGATACAAGTATGTGAAGCAAGGGGGAGTAGTATGTCATGTGATATGCCCCCAAGTAGTAGTTTGAGAAGAGGCTATGTGAACTCATCAAGGAGATCGTCGTCCTCTGGGTCAAATTCAAATTGCTTGGGATTAACAACATGGTAGGCTATAGTGTGAGGTTGATCATGTAATGAGCCGGTAAGGTGTAGACTATACATGGCCATAACATATTCTTCATTAGTGAAAGGGGGATGTGGCAAATTGTGGGAATACAAGCAATTGTAGTTAGGTAAGTAGCCAAGAAAGGAACTATTGTAGATGAGAATGTGACGAAAAGGCATGTATGGAATTAAATGTCGGTGTGAATAGGGTCCAAAGTTCCGCCAATGTAGGTAAGCCAAGAATATCCTAATGTGAGTGGAAAATAACAAGGTGTATGTGGTAAGTAGATGAGAATATGGAAGACACGTAAGCTGGAAGATATTGTAACCATGATAAAGCCATAATATAAGTGTGGAGCATGGGTGGAAGGCTGAAGGTCCTCAAAAGTGAAACCAAGATGAGTGAGGCTAGTAGGGGAACATATGGTTTCATCATGGGTGGGATCAAATGGAACATGGTCCCAAAATGAGTCATGGATAAAGAGTGTACATGTGAAGGGTGGGTGCGTGGGTGATAATGGAAAAGAGGGGATGATAGTGTTCATGGAGGGAGGGGGTGGCTAATATGGAACTACGATTGGTAGGAATGGGTGATGGAGGGGGAATTGCATCTAGTAAACAAATAGCTCCCTCAAGTGGTGGTAAATGTGGTTGATCATCCAAAGGTTGAGGTTCATTGGTAGTGTCAATGTGAGGAATAGGAATGCTAGTATGAGGGTCATGGACACAATATTGGAATGGATCATGATCTCAAAGATGGTATAATCAACATGCTCATGTAATAATTTGATGCAATAATGGATGGTAGAAGAAACAGCTTGCATGGCGTGGAGCCATGGTCTACCTAACAAGCAATTATATGAGACAGGAAATCAATGACGAAGAAAATAGTAGGGAGGGTCTTAGGACCTATAGTTAAAGGCAAGGTAATGTGGCCTAGACATGGATGAAAAACCATCATAAGCACAAAGTGAAATGGAAGAAGGGCTAATGTCATGAGAAGACAAACCTATGGCTTGGAGAAAGGACATAGGGCATAGATTAAGCTCAGAGCCATTATCGATAAGAGTATGCTTGACAACAACATTGTAGATGTGAGACATGATGTAAAGTGGTGGGTCATTGTCAAAAGGGTGAATGTCAGTGGGAGGATTTCCTAGAATGCTATATGTTGAGAAAAGGCCTTAGAAAATGTGTCATATAGGGAATTTGGATGCATGTCGGTAGAAACATCGGTAGTAGAAAAGAGGGTTTGAACATGATGAAGCAAATCAGGGTGGGTAAGCAGGTATTCAATGATAGAGATATTCATGATGGTGGAATGAAAAATCCTAGAAGGTGGTAGAAAGAGATGTTAAGTTCACCAAAATGATTAACAAAAATATGGAATGTTTACCTAGATGACCTAAAGGGGATATCTAGGGTATTAATGTTAATCTAGTTAGAGGACTAAAATGTTGTAAATGAACTAAAGAAATATGAAATAAATGTAAATAAAATATTCTAGATGAAATGAAACCCTAATGTGTAAGAGAAGAGTAAGGAAAAGACTCATTTGATAATAACAAAAGACTGTTTCACATGATTCCCAAAAATATGGAAATAAAATTTGGAAGTGTAGAAAAACCTAACGGGCCCTGCGAAAGGGCGATTTGGATTGTATGAGATGACATAGGTGCACTGGAGTGTACTTGGGTGCCCAGGGTGAACCCAGTCAAAATATAGGTGCTCAAAACAAAGTAAATGCTCATATTTTGAATCTGGTATAGTCACTAAATGTCTCTAAATACTTCCCGTCTCTGTCATTGTTGGATTCGCGATGAACTGGAGAATGACCCGTAATGCAAGGAGAAGTATCAAACCCTAGAGAAATGAAAGATGCATATGAATGGGTCAGATTGACCTCAACCACCAAGCTATTAGACTTATTACTAGCACCGCACTACACATTACTGACCTTTATGTAGTTATGGTATGTGTGTGCATGTTGCCTAGGTGCTCTCATGCTAGTCACACTTTGTGAAGTAGTGAGAAATAGTAGCTATAGAAATGTAAGTAGCATGTGTGCATGGAATAGAATGGAATCACTCCCCCTATGATGTGTGTGTGATGCATATATCCTAGATTTAATGCATGGCACTATGTGGATGCAAGTGATGCAATGAATGCAACCCTAGATGGAGTGATAGTAGTGATAAGATGTAATGACCTAGGACCCTTATTATGGTCTCTAAAGCTTAATTTATAATTACTCCCAATTTCAAAGTCAATCCGAGAAGAAGATAAGGATGACCAACAACTAGAAGTGACCCAAAAATAAGTGGAAGAGGTTGTGCATAGACCGGGCGCCTAGAATGGGACCAGGGGCACTTTGGGGTGCCCTAATACAAGGCGGGAGCACCCCGATTTAATGATAGAATTTTGGAAAGGTCATGAAATGGGTTGATAGGTATCAAGAAATATACGGGAAATATGAAGTGAAAGATAAGAAAAAGGTGGCCAAAAGGTGGGATTAATTAGTACTTTGTACACTTGAGAACCTTCTAAATAATAGTATAAGACTAGGCTAAATATTCTCTAATGTGCAATATTTGTGTCTATAATGACATGTTATGTACAAAACATGTTTTTGTTCTATACAAGATAATATACGCTAAGCATTATTTATGCTTTTTGATAAACAAAAATGCCTCTTTTTATACAGGTATCAACCAAAGGCACTATCAATGTTTTGTAATAAGGTTCTTATCAGCGTTTAAATGTCTTTAAGATTAAACTATGAATATTTGATTAATTAAAACTCCTTGTGGCCCAATGGATGCTAGGCTAATGGAATTCAAGATATTTGAGACACTTCCAGGTTTATGCAATATGATATGATTGAACCTCAAACGTAACCAGAGAATTACTATAGATATTTTGAAGAAATTAGAGGAGGGTCACGAGTGACTATTTAGAGTAGGATAATGTAATTAAATGTTAAACCAATCTAGATATATTTGCGTATTCAATTATAGATATGAAATAAATTTAAATTGCTTTACTAAAGATATAAATGTAGAAAACATTTTAAGAATTGTTTGAATTTTATTGTAACACTGTTCCTGAAGATCTGGGATCCCAAATTTACAAAATAAATCATAGTGAATCTCCAAAAATAAGATCCCTTGGATTCGCTTTTTATTAAATATCATCCCAAACATCTTATCTTGTCCTTAAATGGTTGTAACAAAGCATGGTGTTAACTTTGACACATGTTTAGACATTTTTAAATTGTTTTTATCCGTAAAATATTTACAAATCTTTGAAATAACCGTCACATATGACTTGCATATTTTAGATATGACCATCAATTTTTCTAGAGATTTATTTATATATTAATTATATTAAAAAATATTAAAAACAATTAAGTATATACAATATAATTTTATATTTATTTTATGAACAATGTAAAAAAATAATTTTACAATTTTTCAAGGGCAAGTTTTTCTGATAATTCACCATAGAAGTTATTCAATCATACTTGTCAACTTATAATAAGTGAAAATATAAATCCTCCCAACTTATATTTTGACAATATCAACATAATATAATAGAGTTACATAATACTTTCATAATAACATATGAATGTATATATTATTGACAATGTTAAGTAGTACCATCATAACAACATTATGAAAAGATAAATAGTTATTTAGCATTTTATTTCTCTAAATATTTGATGCCCTCTACCACATTCAATCCCTGAGACACTATTTTTGATATATTTTTTTGTACAAATCGGCCATCAACCATTTATCTTTTGTACAATCTTTGCATCGCTTTTAATCCACACCATAAAAATTTTCAGGATGGTTTCCCTTTGTACCTAATGTAATACACAAAGTGTTTTTAGAACTGTATGAAAAATCGTTTCTACTCCAAACCTTTTCTAGGTCTCTTATTGTTATTCCCTCAATTATATTGCAATGTTCCTTTCCCCAATTGAGTCTTGGATATAATATAATCGATATTTTTAATTGAATCCCACATATATCTTTTTAACATCAGCAGAAATGATGTTGTCGGACCAAAATCCTAGTTCATAGTATGGTGATAATAATTTTATAAATTCTGACAAGCCACCTCACAAGTTGACAATTTTCATGCCAAACCTGAATGAAATCTTCCTATTGTATGTTTTGTTTATCCCATATAGCAAGTCTTCCATATCTAAAATAAGTAAATAACTCTTACTTCACTACATGTAGGGAAGTGAATGAATTTTATTTTCATCGGCTGCAAATCAATTATAACCAATTGAAATAAACAACATTTTATCTTATGGCTAATAGTTACTGATTGAGATTATGACTTGGATTACACCGCCTTTACATGTTGTTGGATCCGTTGATGCAAGATCTATTTCAAATAAACATTCATCAATTCATAATCTATTTCTTGCTATTGAAAATGTGAGCATAATGTATTTGAAATAAATATTAATCAATTCATAATTGATTTCATGTTGTGGCAAATGAAAGCTTAAATGGATAAACATAGTGGTTTATGTGGTGATATGGTAAGTACAATATCAATTGTTCTCTATCTTATAATTCAAATTTAGTGGCGCTAGGCTACGCTTATATTCGTCGAACCACCCTTTGGTGGAAAACAATCCTCAGCTATTGATGAGGATTTGTGACCGCTAGGCTATGCCATCATTGGCTGAACTACACTTAGTTGGACAACCTTTAATGAGGCTAGCCAAGTTATGATATATATACATAAGAGCTAGATCAAGCCATATGTAGTTCTTTTTATGACGTTGTTGAAGGAAAAAAATGTTATTTTAATGTAAGTAGTCGGTATGAAGTAGTGAATCAATGAAAAATTGCGAGACGGTATGCGAATGTAAATCAACGAGATATTGATGAATGTAAAGTTTTTAGTGTAACCTTTACTATATTGAACATGGATGCATAGAGTCAGTAAGCTATATAATTCATTTTAAACTTATATTGTAGAGTGATAAATGGATTTCCTTAAACTTTTCTTCTACCATATGCCAAACATATAAACTAATATCTATTAGTTATCATTTCCTATAAATTTTCGGCCTTATAAATGATTTTTTAAAAATAAACTTGGCTAACATACCAAATTATGAGTGTGTATTCATGCTTTGGATACCTCGGTGCTCTCCATGGTTACGTTCTCCGGTTTTTGGTTGTCTGCATAATCATTTATTGTCTTATAAATTTGTGGGGCTTATTAGCGGGTTTGTTTAGAAATTCACACGATTAACATAACGGATCTCGGTGGTGTAATCATGGCCATTGTGCCCACATCCTCCACATCTATTCTCTAAAATGTAAAAATATATGTGTTAAAAAATTGAAAACCATGACAATTGAAAATAGAGCTCATTAAACATATTTATAAAATTATTGAAGGTAAATCACCATGTTGAACTAGTTGTGTAGCGTCAAGGTGAAAGGGTTGTACATAAAATTTTATAGCTTTGTGGTTGTCTGCATAAACAATAAATGTATAAGTAGCATATATAGGTTAAAATCCATTAAACAAAATCACTTTTTGAATTTGTTTTCAGCGATGAACCTTTCTTCATATGAGAATAGTAATGTTTCAAAAACATTTCTTGACTATGTGTCTCAACAATAAAAACAACAGATAGTTTGGAATCCACTAATGCACAAAGTGTGACACTACCACCATAAAGCACTAGTACTAGAGAATTTTTTGAACAACATCGAGTGAACATATCAGCCCATAACTCATACAATATTTTGCAAGGAAAAGGATGGATGTTTCTTTGTAGGACAATTTCACTTGCAGTTACCAATTTTTGTGGCACTTTCTCCATACAATCCCTAGTGACCTATTCTCTATAATCATCATTATTATCACAATTGTACACACCAAATATTGTGTACATAAGACACAAAATTCTAAATATTAAATTTCCATCGTAGATTCTGTAGTGTCCATCCAAAATTGATACTCCATTATCTTTAACATTTTCCATGTATATTTTTACCGTGTCTCTTAACATTTTTGAATAAGCAATTGGTATTAGAACAATAATAATACAATCTGACACATTGGTTCTGATAACTGTTAGAAGCTCCATTATTACATCAAAAGACATATCGTTGGCCAAATTACAAAAATCAATGATCACACATTCAACATTGAAAAGATTAGTCAAAGGAATTATTGATAAAGTTAATGGAAGCTACAATGACCATGCACATTTATAAGAATTTTTTTGTGTCTTCCATCCTTGCTAGTATATTTCCTTCTAGTGACATCACATAGTTGTCTAATATTGTTTGAGCCTCAACGGGATGAACTTCTTCCACCTCATGATCTTTTGCCCATTTTACCCATTTTTTCCCTATATGGGAATCATATTTTCTTTTCCATTTCTCTCTTCACCCAAAAATATAGACAACTTTCGGTAGTGTGATTCATGCAATTCAAAATTTTCAATTATATTGGATTCACTATAGGCTGTCAATACAATATTATCCATATTCTTATTTCCCAAATAATGTAGAACTTTCTCTCTCATTTTGTTGTATCCTTTTATTCTCCAAAAATAAGATTCAAATGTATTTGCTATTACACTAGCTTTAATAGTCCCAATTGATTTAGTATTCATTTTCAACCCATGCAATTTTGATTTAGATGGGTCTATCTCTAATTTAGTCAAATATGTTTTCCTCAACATAGTAAACAACTTGGCATGTTTTGGAGGTGAAAGAAAACCATTTCTATGCAAGAAATGACAAACATAAGATTTTTTTCATTTCTATACAATTTTTAAATATTGTAAATATACCATTGTGAATGTCTTCTACATTTGAACAACCAGTTTTGTCAAAATCTATTAGAATCCCAAAATTCCAATAATATTGTGAACATGAATATGGTCTACTTTTTATGGAGGCATGCATTTCCCATTTCCTGAACAAATAAACATCCAACTCCATATCTAGAATAAGACATTTATTGTTTTCAAAGTCAAAGAGTTCCACCTGGACATGCAGTTTCCCCAAATCAATAACTTTGAATGATAGAAAAATACCAACTTCCTCATGATTTTCATCTATAACAAAAACAACCACAAGTTGACGTGATAGTTTTCAGGGGAATAGATTTCCACAAACCATTCCTCATCTCTTTTCTTCCAAAAATACCACCTGTGATGAATGGAATCATTCTGAATGGAGCACGAACAATGGAAGACATTTGACCTATAATTACAGTAAAATACATTAATAATTAGGTCATTTCTAAACTTTAAAATGTTTTTCTCACTTTTTTGATAAGGAATTTAAATACTACCCTAGTGGAAACCAACCTCTAGAGTTATTTACTATGTATCATAAGAGAGTAATTAACTTAATGGTTAGCGATTGCTAGGCTTCGATAGGACATCTTATGTATCATTCAACTAGTTATAGTAATTCATATTTTGTGGATCAAATCAATAATAACACAATTTTTCTAAAAGTCTGAAATCAAATTATGATCCATTGAAAGATACAAAAACATTTGCACCTTTTGAAAAGATTACATATGAGTCAGACGAGCTATAACATTATATAAATGGCATGATATGAACGTTAAAAATATACACTTTAGTGGTAGATAGACTTCTAGTCAACATATAAAAGAACATCGCAAAACATTTTTTAAGCCATTTACACCTATTGAAGGGAAAAGTGTAGACATTAATATCTAATATATGGTATTTCAAAGAGAGTTTTTGATAAAAATATCACAAGAATAAAGTTTTTATAGCTCAAGATTTTATGTCTTAGAAGTCAATGTGGTTTATGTGTATTGTTGGTTGTTCAAATGTCCACCCACATCTTGGATATGGAAGAATAGATTTTCTTGAGACAACAATGGAACCATCTCCAAGTTATGGGACCTTGCGTGCTCGAGATGGATCTCAAGAGAAGGCCGGTTCTTGTACCTACTCCTAATTCTAATACTTCTCCTAATGTGGGAAGCAAATCCTAAACTAAAATTCTAAGGGACCGGGGGTAGAAGAATGTGTAGAAAGGGGAAATACTAATCTAAAAGGAAGGTTATAGTTCCAGAGATAGGATCAATCACTCTCCATGAGCGGTGAAGGAAACAAAGAGGATGTGGAGAAGAGGGTGGATGACACGTGCCATAGACCAACACGTAGGCTTGGCCTTCCATTGTGCGCAACAAATGAACATGGGGAATACAAGGAGAAGATATGCAAAACATGCTAGAAAATGTAAATAGAGAGGCAAGATGCAATGAAAATGAGAAAGGGAAGACGAGAGTTCCACAAAACATGATTTTATTACTTAAGGGATGCATATTCAGTTACATTCATGGTAGGAGGTGAGAATACATTGTAGAGACCATGTTAAGGTCTAAAACTCATGGGAATTCAGCCACCATTTTGGCATGGTGCCATTACAACAAAGAGGGATCCTTTTACAAAGAAAAACTCTGTTATTTATAGAAGGAGAGAAGAGTATTGGTGTAGAATTTGTTTAACACGATGAGATCCCTCTCCACTATTAGTTCAATCTTTTGGTGTGATGGCAAGTCGTTTGGTATCAAAGTCAGAAGATCTCGGAAGAACTGATAGTGGAGAGGGATCTCGGAAGATCTGCAGTTGCTTTAACACACAATGACAAGTAGCATGTGCTTTGATTATCAAGAAAAATTAGCCGACTGTTGATTATTTTGTCTTTTCTGCCACATTTCACGCACTAGTTGGTTGTCAGGATTTGACTCCCTGCTAGCACACTTTGATAGGTTACATGTTTCTCACTCAATTCGATAGATGATGATGTGGCATAGTGACTAGCACATATGAAGGCATAAGGAGCAAAATCAATATGCACATGAATACAAAAGGAAGGCATGTGAAGGCATGCGAGGGACTAAGCGATTCGGAAAGGCATGCTTGTAGAGGTGTGCGACAGAGAAAGGAATGAAAGTGGGTGCGTAGAGGGAAGACACAAAGGGAAAATGAAAGGAGAGGAAGAAAAGGGGGAAACAGGAAGGGTGTGTGAGAAACATAGTCAAGAAAATTGTGCCAAGGGATCAAACTTGAGTGTGCACAACCTAAAATGTGAAACATCGAGTTAGGATAAAATATAATTTATCCAAATAACTAGGAAAGTTATTTAGATAACATGTATATTGGTCATACTCTTGTAGTAGTAAGGATTAAATTTCTATAAAAAGAATAAGAAATATGTTTAAAGGATAACAAATCGGAAGATCTAATGTTTGGTATTTTGAGGAGAGTATTCGAGTAACAAATCACATCAACGGAGTTAGTGATAGCTCATCATTTTTGGTTATATAAGAAAATTTGAAATATATGTATATCGGACATACTTTATTCATTATGTTTAAAGTACTATAAATATTTTAGGTATGATATTTTAAGCGTAGCGCTTAATGGGCAATTCCACAACAATATATAAAAAAATGGGAATGATTAAACTTTTCCTAAATGAAAGTATGGCCATTGTCACAATAGTCATTTTCGTGGAAATAATGATCTCTATAAGGTTATGGTGGGTTATAGGTCTATTTGAGAAAAGATTTGATTATTAACAATGTTTAACGAGTACCACAAAACAAGGGTTTATTCTCTCTTACTCGACTATAAGTTAGATGTACAATATTAATTAAAGAAATTCAATCCAAATTGTTCAAACTTATGTTAACACATTTAGAGTGTCGAGTATTCTTAGGCTGCAAAACATTTAATATTTGATACCTTGTATTGAATGAGGGTAAAAAGCACTAATAATTTAAAAATAGCGATAAAATAACAAATCACGACCTAGCTTAGCGAGAAGCTAGGGTCCTACCATTTCATCTTGTCATTGTAATCATTATCATACACTTTTTTCTCACTAGTAATTTTGATTGATTATAATTGTATCATATTTGATAGAATATCCTTGGTAAAACAAGTTCTACTCTAAAATTCTCGATAGGGATCAAGCCATATGTATTGTACATAAAACATATTGTTTGTAACATATAATTCAAAACTTTTTGTATGGGAATTTTTTTTACCTAACACTTAGTTTCATTACTCATCAAAAGTAACGAAACAATAGATGTTAGTTTTAAAAGTTTCTTATTTTGAAAATTACGATAAAATAATAAATCGTGACCTAGCTAAGTGACTGCGAGGCTCCTACCATTATGATCATTGTAAACACTATCTGTAAAAACTTGTTTCACTAGTGTTTTCCATTGATTATAATTTTACCATTTTGGTTGGAATATACCTCGGAGACAATAATTGCACTACATACCATATAGAGGGATCCAACCTTACATAGTTTCCATAAGGTATATTGTTTTAAACACATAATTCACATCAGATCTTATGAGAGAAAATGCTTAGCGAATGCTAATTTTTTTCCTTATTCGAAAGTAACGGCATATCGGACACTAGGATCAACAGTTTCATAATTTGAAAATAGCGATAAAATAAAATATCATGCTCTAGTTTAGTGGTCGCTAGTCTCCCACAATTACTGCCAATCATTATAAATACTATATGTATTTCTTTCTATCACTACTATGTTTTCATTTATTCTAATTGTAACATATTGTTTGTGCCATCCATGGTAGATCCAAGTGTTGTACTGAAAACCATCAAGAAGAATCATGAATTATGTAGTACTCACAAGATGTAATGTTTGTAACATATAATTCACATCTGTTCATACGAGAGAAAATTCTTAGCAATTACTAAGCTTCTATACATATTGAAAGGAATTACCTAACGATTTGTTAGGATCAACTATTTCTTATTTCAACATTATTTGCATGCTTTTTGAATGATAATGTTATCCATTTATTTTAAGTGTACCATATTTTCTAGCTATGCATGGTAGAGAGAAATTATTGCATTACATACACTTGAAATGGATCGAGACGTATTATATGTTTCCTATAGACTCAGAACTTTCTTATTTTTGAAAATAGCCATAAAATAACAAATCATAGTATAGCTAAGTTTCCGCTAGGTTCCTACCTTTACCTCTTCTCATTATAAAAATATCTTTAAGTTTTGGATCGCTATCCTTAATATGTAGTTACCATAAGATACATTGTTTACAACTCATATTTTACATCATTTACTATCAAAGAAAATTCTTAGAGAGCACTAAGCTCCCTTACTTATTGATATAAATGACATATCAGACCCTAGGCTTAAAATTTTCTTATTTTGAAAATAACCATAAAATAACAAATCATGGTATAGCTTAATAAAGAACTAGGCTCATACCTTTACCTCTTCTCTCTATAAACACCATCTTTCTAGTTTTGGATTCATAGACTTAATATGTAGTTCACATGAGACACATGGTTTTAAAATAATACTTCACATCATTTCCAATCAAACAAAATGCTTAACACCCACTAAGCTCCTTTACTTATTAACAAAAATGGCATATCAAACCCTAGGCTTAAAAGTTTCTTATATTAAAAATAGCCATAAAATAAAAAATCATGATATAGCTTAGCGGTTGTTAGGCTTGTAATTTTACCTCTTCTCATTATAAACACTATCTCAAAGTTTTGGATCGCTAGCCTTAGTATGTAGTTCCCATGAGATATATGGTTTTAAATTCATAATTAACATTGTTTCCTATAGAAAAATGCTTAGCGCCTGCTAAGCTCCTTTACTTATTGAAAGAAATGACATATCAGACCCTAGGCTCAAAAATTTCTTATTTTTTAAAATATCCCTAAAATAATAAATCATGATATAGCTTAATGGCCACTAGGCTCCTACCTTTACCACTTCTCATTATAAACATTATCTATAAAGTTGTGGATCACTAGCCTAAGTATGTAGCTGCCATAAGATACATGGTTTTCAAAATATATTTCACATCATTTCATAACAAAGAAAATGCTTAGCGCCCGCTAAGTTCCTTTAATTATAGATAGAAACAAAATATTAGACCCTAGGCTTAAATGTTTCTTATTTTGAAAATATCCATATAGTAACACTATCTCGTACAGTCTTGTATCGCTAGCCTTATTATGTATCCCAAATAAATTTTTTGAACTTTGCATGTGACACATTTTAATTAGAGAATTAATTTAAATTAGCGCACACTACATCTAACAATGTAGAAATCAATTTTGATAAAGAATGGAACATAAATGTTTGTATATTATTCTAATAAACTTCAAAACTATGTTTAAGATTTATTTCTTCTAAGGTGAATCGGAAATCTTATCAAAGAACTAAATAATACACACATTGTGCTTGCCCCAAAAAAATTTGGATGCAAAAGACTTCAAAGATTTCAGGCCTATCAGTTTGGTTAATGTCATTTATAGGATTTTCACAAAGATTCTCACCACTAGAATGCAACCTATACTCATGGAGATCATTTCTCAACAGCAGAGCGGATTCATCCAAGGAAGAATTATCCAAGATGGCATTATCATGGTTCATGAAACTATACATTCTATGGATAAAAGTAAAAAGGCGGGGATGGCCATCAAACTTGACATGCATAAAGCTTTCGACAGAGTCTCCTGGAGATTCATGGATGAGGTCCTATCCAAATTTGGTTTTCAAAGAAAATTCAGAAAAATCATTCACTCTTGCATCTCTACCTCTAGATTCTCTGTGGTTGTTAATGGGGAACCTATGGGTTTTTTTGCCAGTAATAGAGGTATATGGCAAGGCGACCCAATCTCCCCTCTTTTATTCATTATTATGGCTGACAGTTTAAGAAGATCTATTTCCAAAGCTATTGACATTGGCATGATAAAAGGCTTCCCTCCAACTACCGTAATCGAGATCTCCTCTCATCGCCAGCTTCTTGATGACACTTTATTGCTACTAATGGCTTCTATTATTGAGGCAAAGGCCATTAAAACTGTCCTTAGATTTTATGAGGAAGCCTCGGGACAAAAAGTTAATTTTGACAAAAGCTCTATTTATTTCTTCAATACTCCTGAGGAGAGGCAAAGAAAGATTGCTAATATTCTAGGATGCACTATTAATTCTCTACCAGCTACTTACTTAGGGTTACCTTTAAGTACTGGCAAGATTTCAGTGGAGGTATGGAATGATCTTATTAAGAGATTTCAAAGAAAGTTGGCTGGATGGAAAGGAGCCATTCTTTCAAGTGCAGGTAAGTGTCTTTTGGTTAAAAGCACGCTTCAAAACTTGCCTATTTACATACTGTCAATGTTCAGCATGCCTACAGCTGTGATGAATAGTATTGAGAAGATTCAAAAACACTTTCTGTGGCACGGTACTGAGGACAGATTCAGATATCATCTTGTGGCTTGGGAACAGGTTTGTAAACCTAAGAGACTAGGGGGGTTAGACATCAAAGATATCAAACATATGAGTACTGCCCTTACTGCAAAATTAGGATGGAGGCTTATAAAAGAGCACAGACCTTGGACAGAGCTGATTAAGATCAAATATATTTCAAATCAAAACAAGATTTCCTTCATTTATGATCAGTCCCTTCCGAGTGGTTCTATTTTCTGGAACAACCTTCTGCGCAGCAGACACATTCTCTCTCAGGGGTGCAACTGGAAGCTTGGAGATGGGCAAAACATAAACTTCTGGACTGATAAGTGGATGGATTCTAACTGGATTTCTGCTTATGATCATATTAAAGACAGATTAATTACAAAGTATGGGCACAAAATCCAGGATACATTGAGAGGGATGGAAACAAAAGAAAATGGAAGTAGCTAAAAGTGGAGAATGATAATATTCAGGCTGATATTATATCTCTCCAGAATCAACTTTCCCTAATCCATATAAGTAATCAAAATCTTAAGGATGAGCTCATCTAGAAAGATTCTTTTGATGGGGAATACACTGTTAAATCAGGATATAATTCTTTCTTTGCATCCATGGAAAGTGAAATTAAGTGGCACAAGTTGTGGATGCCGGAGCTAACCCCTAGAGTGAACTTATTTTGGTGGCTAATTATTAATGGCAAGATCCTAACTAACGATAACCTCATCAAGAAGGGATTCATCATGCCGAATAGATGTTGCATGTGTCGTCAAATAAGAGGTGAAGATATAAAGCATTTATTCCTTCATTGTGAGATTGCTTCCAAAATTTGGCAGCTTTTTTTTGCAAAATTTAATCTGAGATGGATTTTTCCCCTTACCTGCCTTCAGGCTTAGGAGCAATGGAGCTCTCCATTTAAACATTGCATGGTGAAAAGGCTATGGCAATCGGTTCTCGCCCCACACTATGTGGAGAATCCTAAGGCCTATAATGATAGTATTTTCAGAAACAATAGACAGGCTTGTAACAAAATTATATAAGGAAATTATCATTACTGTGCAAGATAATATTGCTAGATTTAAACCCCCTAAAAATAGACTCTACCCGGAGAATGAAGAATGCATTCTGACTGAATGGAATATTGCCACTGTATCAATAGAAATAACAATGGTACTGACAGAAACACAGTCTGATGGATTAAACCCCCCATTGATTGGCACAAGTTAAATTTTGATGGGGCCTCTAAGGGAAATCCGGGTGACTCTGGAGGAGGGGGAATCATCAGGGATCAAAGAGGCTGTTATGTTGCTGCTTTTTCTGGGAGAATGGGTAGACAGACTAATCATTATTCCGAAGCCATGGTGGCTCTTTGGGGTATTAGACTTGCCAGAGATTGTAATATTCCAAATATCATAATTGAAGGTGATTCTCTAAATATTATCAATCTTCTGAATAAAAAGCAACACCCCAGCTGGTCTATCAGGGATTATATTGAGGAAGCTATTGATATATGCAAAAGATTTGAAAAGGTCCAAATCACCCACACCTACTAGGAAGGAAATAGGTCGCTGTTTGGCTAACTTCGGTGTTAATAATCCCTTTCAAACTTGGATTGGGGGGGACGTTCTGCCCGCTCATGTCAATAAAGCCATTATCATTGATCTACATGGCAGTGAAAATCATAACTAACGGCTGTATTTTAGATGCTAATGTGTGGATCCCCAAGTACATGATGATGACATCACAAAAGATTTGGATGATTGTTGTGATCTGTGTGGGTTGGACTGTCATCATTTCTTGGCATAGGAGGAAAGCCGAGGAGCGGGGCAATAATAACAAGTGTAGCATAATAATTAAACCGGCTTTCACGGGAAGGAAAGATTCAAATACCAAAATCAAAGTTCAGCCTATCCCACACATTGGTAGCTATTTTACCATTGAGAACAGGAAAAGGAGCAGAGGAAACATGGGGGGGCGCCATGCAAAACCGAACCGACCCACAATCCTGAGTGGAAAGAGAACACGGAGCTTTGGGATTACCTGCAAATCGGGGGCCTGTCTAATTTCATTGAAAGGATCCAAGGCTTCGACCAAGACATCTCTATCAAATTTGCCTAGGGTTGGAAGAATAGAATAGTCAAATATAGTAACATGAAAATGGAAATCACGGAAGAGCTCATAGCTCAGATCACGGGCCTCAGCCTGGAAGGCACAAAATTCTTCAATAAGATGGTAGACAGGGAGGTGGAAATCAAGAAATTTCTGGAAGAGGGGGAGAATCTTGAGTTTGTGACTGCTGGCCTCAAGGTGGCGTCGATCCCTGAACCTTTTGATGAACTGGCCAAAATGGTGGTAAGGTATGTTACCCTTGAAGGAAGATACATGACTATACCTCAAAAGCATCTGATTTTTCTGAATCATTTTTGTAGAAATAACATTATCAGCTTTCCTCACTATCTGATTAACTCTCTGGAGAAATCTATAAGGGAAGTTCAAAGCCACTCTAGGGCTTTCCCTTTGCACCAGGGCCTTATCCTCTTGATTCACTACCATTTCTCCAGCTGCCCTCCCGTGAATCCTATCCCACCTCCCTCCTCCATACCTCCACCTGCCCACACTGCTCCCACTCCCCCTGCTAAAAAGAAAGAATGAAGATGCTATCTCCAACAAGAAAAGCAAGAGCCTCAAAGCTAAAATCCCTGCTTCCCAATGGGTCCTAAGGAGCCACAAAGACTTGGAACTAGCTGAAAACCTCCTGCATATTAGCAAGCCGGTGGAGGAGCCCAAAGAGGAGGAATTGCTAGATAGGGTGGACAAATTTGAAAAGGATATACAAGAGCTCAAAGGGGCTATAAAAACATGGAAGGAGCTAAGGGTAAAAGGATCCTTCAAAGTGAGGAGGAAGAAGGGATTATTGGGGAAGTCTTCAAGAAACTACAGTCCTTAGATGGCAGATTGGGGAATGCTAAAAGCCAAAATGACTACATATTGTCTGCCCTCAAAAGCATTTATAATTTCATTGAACAACATGTCCACAGTGTTTGTAGTTTAAGTGGGATTAATGAGGACATATGGGGCCCTAAAGAGAAAAGGGACATTGCAATTACCCAAGCAGATTTGCAAGACTCCTCTCAGGCCACTGCCATTGCCTTCTTCATGTCACTGCAGGCTATCAAGACCAAAATTGACAGAGCCATCAAGTAATGGGCTGTTGTGATGTCTGTTTTTGGCTGCGATGTGGCTGTCATCGGGCGGTTCTGGAGCTATTTTTTGGCGGAGCTCTTCATGTTGTTTCTCTTTTGGTTTCTTTTTGATCTTGCCTTCTTTTTTCTGGATCTTTGTACGTTTAGATCCTTTTTTCTCCTATATTGTAATATTTGGCTGTTGAGCCTTCCTTGGTTGACTATTTTTCCCTTCTCTGGGCTGCTTCTCTCATCTTTACTATCTAGCTTTTGAGCCCTTTTGTATACAGGGTATAGTCCCTTCAAAACTATTTGCCCTTAATAATAATAAAAAGATTTATTTCTTCGTTTTCTTATAATATATATTTTTACCATGCTTGTTTTAATATATGTTATATAATATATTTGTTATTATGTTTATATTATTATAGGCTATAGACAATAAAAAATTGCATTGTTTTTAATTCATGTTTAGTTTTAATTTTTAAACCATGGAAAAATAAAAATAGGGAACTTCGAATTCCCCTGTATTTTCGGATATTTAAAATTTCAATAGCCCGCTCTTTTTCTTTAAGAGGGGGAAAGTGAATTTTTCAAATTTTTGTATCCCGCTCTTTTTCTATTTTTGAAATTTTTTTCATGGAATATGCTAAACAAATTATTAAATACCTCGGAGAAATGTTGAATAGGGTTTTGATTTTTTTGGTCACATAGAAAAGCATGTCTTCAAAATAAAAAAATACGCACATACTTGTAGATTATAGGGTCAAGTGTTTGAATCTCATTTTTTTGTATGCGATTATAATATTTTTATAGAGAAGGCACACAAAAGACACACATAAAGGATGCACATAAATGACACACATGAAGGAGGAAAGAAACAAAGATTGTGAATAGAATCGCACAAATTGTTTGATTGAGGTAACAAATGGAGGTTTCACTCACAACATAAAAAAATTACTAAGTCGGTATTTATAGTAAAGGTGTACCTTTTTTTTATCGCGGGCTCTCTATTAAATGCTATGTAGTTGATTGGTTCATATGTTTTTCATGACAGTCCAATCGTGATCCACACCACCATACTTTGTCCCATCAATCATGGTCCACAAAAGCCTTGATTTCTAGTTGCTTTTGATATCCATGCCAAATTACCTTGTTCTTCATGAAAAACAATTTTTTTGTGTGTTAATGAAAGAAAATTTAATCCCTTTTCTACTCTAGTATTTATCTTTGTTTAACACTTTCCCATTTCCACCATTCTATGTCTCTCTTTGGGTATTTTTGTTTTGAATTTTTGTTCTCATTCCTATGCTTTTTTAAGGATAATGATAGCTTTTGGCACAATCACATTTTTTTAATTTTTATTTTGGTTGGGAGAACCAAAATAGTTTAATTTTGTTCATTAAGATGATGCAAAGAAACATCACTAATTAATTCATATTACATTTTTTACATGGTTGCCACTTAGACATTTTAGGAAAATATATGAGGTTAAAAATTACTTGAAAAATATAAAACCATATTAAGAATTCAATTGTATGATAATTATTTCCAATTATATACATGTTTCCATGTAGAATTAACCAAATGTAATGTCTTTAGCAATTTTATGTTTTGTACATTGGAAGTTAAACACATTATATATGTGTTAATATTATTAAATATAATTTTAATCACTATGTATTTAATAATTAATATATTCTTCCTTTTTGCGCCAACTAATCTATGCCCAAAATTCACATATCTTTGAGGCAACCATGATATAATTCTTTGTTTCGACAACCTATTTACTAAACCCGAATTTTATTTTAAATTACATACACTATTCTAGATTTATTTGTTATCGTTTATATATTTTCAATATGATTTCTCTTATATGAATATACTCTACCATGGGAAAATTTGTCTACCCTAGCGTCCACTAGGCTATAATTATTATTTGAAAAAACATTTGTTTACCTTGGCCCCTCATGGATTAGTTGTTTTTATATAGGAAACATAATGTTTTTTGGTCCTAGCAATCACTTTTGTTCTTTGTTTGTTGTTATATTCACAAAGATTAACAATTTAGATTTATAAAACAACCTCATTATGAACATGATATATTTACCTTTAAGAATAGATTAGCATTCACATGGCCTAATTAAGGTTTCGAGTGCCCTAGGAAGTACACAGAGTGTATGCCCCCTCTCTAGGGCCACCACCTACTTGGATGTGTATGTTTGTTATATATCTATCACTATTAGTGTACAAAGATAAATACGAAACATTTAGAACATGGATTTGACATCTTATCACATTTTCTTCTTTTTCAATGGTTTAGTTTCTCTTTAACGAGAATCAAGAACCTTAACCATAGTTCATTTTCCTATAAATAATGATATGACAAGATATTTTTTCATGAAGAATTTTCTCACTAACACTCTAAACCACTTGGCGGGGTAGTTGGAACCGGAACTAGGGGATGCGATGATGGCTTATGGAAGCCGATTTTGCTTTGGAAAATTGTTTTCTTGGAAGAGATCTAGAAAAACTAGGAGAAAAATTCTTAATGAAGGAAATGGAATGGGGGTAGGAGACTCTACTAATGGGATTGTGTTCAAGGTGCTCGGCATAAGTGGGTCTTTGAGAAATGCATCTTGTACCCATGGCTTGCTCAGAGAGCTGGTTAGTTGTTATATATACATCCTCCTCCATTCATGTTTCATATGTTTTGTTATGAATGTTTTAACTGATTGTTGTGTTCTTTTAATGCAGCTAAGAAACATGCATAGTAATGAAATTCCATGGCAGAAGTAGGCCTTTCCTCCTACAAGATGAAACCGTTAGCCTCCGCACATGCAAAGGTTATGATGATTCACATGTGGCATAAAATTGGAACCAATAGCAATATTTTTCTTTAATGAATTACCTTTGTTTATATCTATGTGGTGCAATGGCTACTTATTTTTAATTTTTTTGCAATCGGCAAAGTCAAGCTTCTAGAAAGCCTAGCCGACCTACTTTTTTTTTTCAAACTATGGCGCCCCTCCACATTGTGTTCCCTAGAAACCGCCTAGGTTTCCTAGGGTATGAATTTCCTCCGAGAAGTCTCTAGTATGTAACGAGTAGATGATGTCATATGTAAAAATTTGTTTTATAACTTCTCAATCGTAATGCCGAGTTTTAATATTTTTCAAAAATGTAAAATAATTATGCCAAAATCTCATAAGAAGTAGAGAAATTTATTAGTAGACTGTATAACACAAAACATTTGAATTTACACATATATTTATGTATCCATTATATAAATTCTAGATTTATTTGTTATCGTTTATGGCTTTTCAATATGATTTCTCTTGCATGAATACACTCTACATGAAAAAAGTTGTGTACACTAGTGCATGCTGCTAGGCTATAAATATTATTTAGAGAAACCATTTATTTGGTGTTAGCAATCACTTTTGTTGTTTGTCTCCTGTTATATTTACAAAGCTTAAGAATTTAGATTTATAACATAATTCATTATGAACGTGATATATTTACCTTTAGGAATAGCTTAAAGGCCGCTAGGGTGCAATGAGTAGATCACGTTGTATTTAAAAAATTGTTCTATAACTTCTAGGAAACTATTCCAAGTTTTATTTCTTGTCATAAATCTAAAAACATTCTACCAAAATCTCATAATAAATAGATAAATCTATATGTATACTTGTGTAACACATGAAATACATTCTAAACGTATATTTATGTATCAATTATATACATTCCAAATCTATTTGTTATTACTTACAAATTTTTAATATGATTTCTCTTGTGTGAATACACTGTACATGAAAAAACTTGCGTACACTAGTGCCTGCTAGGAAATAATTATTATTCAGAGAAAACATTCATTTACCTTAGGTGGCCTCACGAAGTAGGTTTTTTTATATAGGCAACACACTGTTATTTGGTGCTAGCGATCGATTTTTGTTGTTTTTCTCCTATTATATACACAAAGATTAACAAGTTAGAATTATAACACAAATTAATTATGAACATGATATATTTTCTTTTAAGAATAGCTTAGCAATGCGCTAGAGTACAATAAGTATATCACGTCATACTTAAAATCTGGTTATATAATTTCTCATTCACTAGTCCAAGTTTATACGTATACCTGTATATCAAATACAATACACGATTCAACACATATATTTATGTATCCATTATATAAATTCCATATTTATTTTTTACCATTTATATAAAATCCTGTATGAATACACTCTACATGAAAATTTTCTCCTACTCTAATGAAATCTAGGCTATAATTCTTATTTGGAGGTAGTCTTCGTTTACCTTGGCGGACTCACGGATAATTGGATTTTGTTATAGGAAACACATTTTTTTGGGTCAAGTGATCACTTTGTTATTTGTATCATGTTAAATACACAAATATTAACAATTAAATTCATAACGCATATTCATTGTAAAAATAATATATTTACTTTTAAGAATAGCTTAGTGATTGCTAGGCTTCATTGAGTATATTGCGTCCTATCTAAAAAATTGTTGTAAATATTCACCGTCTCTCATCTAGTAGGTTAGACCAAGACATAATATTAATACCTTACAATTGGTTGGATTAAACAAATCAAATTAAAATAGTTTAAGCTAAGCGGGTGCTAGGTACTTGCACAATATAACATTTCCAACTTAGTGGGCACTATAATTTATCAAGATCTTGAATGATATTTTGAGCTTAGCATCTACTAGCTTATGAAAAAAAAAAATTGGATCTTAGCATCTCTAGGTTTTAGTAAATGAAAGTAAGATATTATAAGCTTAGCATCCAGTAGGTTATGCCAAAACATAATAATACAATCTTAGTGAATATTGGGATTT
Organism: Taxus wallichiana var. yunnanensis; assembly: GCA_018340775.1. Classification (NCBI taxonomy): domain Eukaryota; kingdom Viridiplantae; phylum Streptophyta; class Pinopsida; order Cupressales; family Taxaceae; genus Taxus; species Taxus wallichiana. The sequence goes on along the minus strand of CM031240.1, from coordinate 180,902,297 downwards.
AACAAATTAAATCAACATAGTTTGAGCTTAGCGGATGCTAGGTATTTAAACAAAATATTATTTCAACAAAAAGAGTCATTAGAATTTAACAAATCAAGAAAGACATATTGAGTTCGGTTTCCACTAGGTTTTATTTCAACAAAACTTTAAAAAATGATAGTGCAATCTTCAAGATACAAACAAGATATGTATAAATTAGCTGAATATATCGTATCATTTTAAAATTTTAAATTAAGATATTTCGAGCATAGTGCCTACTAGGTTACGCTACCACATAATCGTTAGAGCCTAGCGGTGGTTAGGATTTAATAAACTAAATTAGGTATTATGAGCTTAGCAGCCACTAGGTTATGCCACAAAATATTATTTTGGTATTCAATTCACTATGGTTTAATAACTTCAATAATGATATTTTACAATATTTAGTGGTCGGTGGGTTACGCCAAAACATAATATTTGGATTTCAAAGTCACTGTGATTTCCAAAATTAAATCGACATAGTTTGAGCTTAGCGGATGCTAGGTATTTAAAAATATATTATTTAAATTATATCAACATAGTTTGGGCTTAACGGTTGCATTAGGTATTTAAACAATATAATATTTCAAGTTTGAAAATGTAACTACTATTTAACTAAGTAAAGAAAGACATATTGAGTTTAGTTTCGACTAGTATATCAAGTTACTGAATGATATTTTGAACTTAGCATCCACGAGCTTGAGTTTATTTTCCACTACATTATGTATTATCAAAAAGAAGATATATATAAATTAGTTGAATTCATTATATGATTTTAATATTTTAAACTGAGATATTTCGATGATAAGTCTTCAAAAAATAGTACATGAGGAACCAGTCCATGATAATTCTTCCAACAGTGGACTCCCATGATGATTACAAACAACTTATCATACTAAATATATGCCAAAATGAATGGGGAAGAGCTGTAATCAGCTTTACTTCACCCACAAATACTTCCTATATCTATACACTTTACAAAACAGAAAACCATTCCAGCCCTTAATCAAAAACTAAAGACAAATGCATCCATGAAATATTAGGCCTTTTTGCCTCTCGAATCTACCTCGCCAATGATCTCGACATCCGAGTCCCCTTTACTCTGATAAGAGGAGGAGGATGAATCAACATAACATTTCAACATTTTCACTTTAGCACTAGCAGGGAGTTTTGTACCTTGATTTCCCATAATCACCTCCAGAGCATGTACAATCACCTACATCATCTGCATCAAGGTATGGGCATGATACTGAAGGTGGAATAGATGCTCTTCTAACTTCTCATGCTCCTTATACAAGATAAACTACCCTAAAGAGTTGACAACATGTTTTCCACACTCAACCCTTGTGCCATGTCAAAAATGTTCCTCCGCCCTTTGGACTAGTTCGGGTCAAGCATCAGCTTGTGCATACTCTCACAAATATCACCATCCTCTTCTTCTTTGAAACGATCAGTAATTGACCAGACCTTCTCGAGCCAATTCCACATAGCTACGTTCCAAATTTTTCTATCCATCCAAGAAGTAAACGATTCCCCAACATCCTTTCCTATCATAGCTCTCTGCCTCTTCCTGCTAGGACCACACTCCATGCTACCCAAGAAACCACCAGCACCCCTATCACCATCACAAAGAGACACAAAGCACAATGACAAAAAAGCGAAAAGAGGAAAGGGGTAGTGAAATGTCTAGCCATCTTGGAGATATAAAGCCACCACCGCACAACACATGAAAGGAGGCAAGTGTGAGGGTAATGAAGATCATCGATTGGATATCCTAATAAAATATATCATTCTTTCCATTAAAAATCTTAAATTCTTGATGTCATCTTACATCTCGCGTATGTATAACCATTAATAAACCCCCATCTATAACACAAATGCAATCTATTGATGTCATAAAGGCCATTAAAGCCACACGTGCCATATCCTCTTGTCTCTCGCTAAAAAGGTTATGCCTCGGAATAATCTAACAATTTTTATTAAAATCTTATAAGTTGCTACATTTTGAAAATTAAAAGTAAGGTGTTTTGAGCTTATCGACCTCTAAGTTAATCAAACACATTAACTTTTTAAAATTGTATAGAAATCAATATTTTTATAAATTAGTCAAATTTATTGTATGATTTTAAGATTTTAAATTAAGATATTTCGATCCTAGCACTTTCTTTAGGTTATGCCACCACATAATATTTATAGCCTATCGGTGGTTAGGATTTTATAAACCAAATGAAGATATTTTGAACATAAGACCACTAGGTTATGCCATAACATAATATTTATATCTTAGCAGTCTCTAGGTTTCAACAAAAGAAAGTAAGAAATTATAAGGTTAGTGGCTAGTAGGTTACACCAAAACATAATATTTGGATCTTAATGGTAACTGGGATTTAGAAAATTTTAATCAACATAGATTGAGATTAGTGACCACTAGGTACTTAATAATATAATATTTTGAGCTAAAAAGTCACTATTTAACAAACAAAATAAAGACAGTTTGAATCCAATGTCCTCTAGGTTATTCTTAAATAGAACCTAACAAATTATATTGTAAACTTAGAAGTCACTAGGTTTTAACAAATTAAATTACATTGTTTTGAGCTTAATGACCTCTAAGTTAATCAAGTACATTAACTTTGGAGATATTTATAGAAATCAAGAGCAAAATAAATTAGTTGCATTTTTTGTATGAATTTAAGATTTATAATTAAGATATTTCAAGCTTAGTGCCCACTAGGTTATGCCACCACATAATATTTGGATACTACCAATGGTTTAAGATATTTTGAGCATAACAGTTGTTAGCTTATGCCACAATATTACTTGGAGATTGTATTTGCAAGGGTTCAATAATTCATAGTTATTATATTTTACGACAATTAAAGAATTACATGAAGATAATTTGAACTTAGCTGCCACTAGTTTAAACAATAACATAATATATGGAGCTTATGGTCGTTAGGATTAAACAAATTAAATTAACATATTTTTAACTAAGTGGAGACTAGGTACTTCCATAATTTATTATTTGAAGCTTAGTGGTTGCTATCATTTAACAAGTTACTAAATGATATTTTTATCTTAGCATCGGCTAGCTTATGACACAACATGATATTTGGAGATTAACGCTCACTAGGTGGAGACACCAAATTTAGGTCACAATCCCTTTAGCCCCTTTCAATTAAGTAATTAGACACATACACCTAGCCATGACCCCTTCTACACATTAGTATTAATTTAATTACCCATAATTAAATTAATCCTCATCCTCACACCATTATTTATTTTAATTACCTTAATTAAAATAATATCCATCTCACTAAGCCACCTCACCTTTCCACCTCATCCTAGACCCATTCCTAGCCTATTAATGAACCTAGACCAAGTCCCCACTTATCCTAACCAACTGGGACTCTTTCCAACCCTAACTATTCATGACCTATTAATCCTCTAACTAATTCCACACTCTAATTTATGCCATTCAACACTCCAGACCTGGACTAAGCCAAAGACCACGCCAAATTTGGGAGAAAAACCTATTTTTGGAAAATTAGACCAATTCTCCTTAACCGATGCCAATTATCCCTCGGCCAAGGTGTTGGTTCCCTAACCATCGTTGGTTACCTTAAATAAGAGCTCAAACCATACTCGATCTTAAGATAACTCTTTGCACGGTTCTTCAATTCATTCATTCACTCAAGCTTTGACATTCTAACTCTCGAGCATTCAAGCTACCAAATGATGAACCAGAGCACATCAAGTCTTCACCAACAACCAATCTCTTCCTCCACATCCTTGGATCACCCACAACAGAGCACACAAGCTCCTTTACGTGACACTTTGGACACTATCCCGTTTCATCTTCAAACGCTCATCAACCACCACCATCATTAGATCTACATGTTCTTAGATAAGTAACTCACTCTTATTTGTTATTTTTGGTTTTTGATCTTAAGAATTTTATTCATTTCTATTATTCAATTCTCCTCTATCCCGAATATCACCCTTCACCCGTCTACCATCTATTCTACCAACCTAAACCATTTTCCCCATCCTAGTACCTCTATCACCCTTGCTGAGTCTTTGTATAAATCATACCATCCTTCTCGAACCCCCTCAATTCTCTGTGTAATCATAGAGAGATCCAAAACATGTACTTTTAATATTTTGAGCATATTTCCCCTACTAACATTGGTCACCCAACAAGCTTCAGTCATTTTGCATTACCGACATTGGTTTCCTAACCGATACTAGTCTCTATGATTAGTAATTTTTCCTAGAACAACGAGCTTATAACTTTCACCAAACAACCTAGAACATAACCAAACTTCACCCATACCTTACCTAACACCTTAGTGACCTTTCCCAACTAGAACCATACCTTGCCTAATGCTATATTAGTTTTTACTTCAATAATTTTCTTAATCTAGTGTGTTGATAATGTTTTGAGACACCTAAATCAAAGTGTTAGCAATAAGACCTCTATTTCTCATATTTATTTTCATTAATTTGATAAAAAAAGTGGATTAAAAGCCATCTAGGAAGTGTCACACTTATCGAAACTAGAAATCGCTAGGAAATCCAATGCCATTTGCTATTTAATATCATTTGGTGGTCTTGTTATGTTTCTTATACAAGTTGTTCCTACTAGCCAAAGGGAAGCTCTCACTTTCAGTCTGATCAAATTCTACAACGTGCACAACCTTCTACAAAATATTAATAGGTACACCTCCCGACCCTTACCTATTATCTGTTTTATCACATACTTTGAGGTGAAAAACTAGGCTTAAATAAAAGAAATAAGATATTATTAGCTTAGGCTTCAGGTGGGTTATGCCAAAATATAATATTTAGTTCTTAATGGTCACTCGTGATTTAACAAATTTGAATAAACATAGTTTGAGCTTAGTGGCCACTGGGTAATTAAACAATATATTATTTCAAGCTCAAAATATTGTAGCATTTAATAAAAAAGAAAGATATTTTGAGCTACACGGCCATTAGGTTATGCCACAACATGTTATTTGGAGATTTCATCACTAGGGTTTAATAATTCATAGTTAAGATGTTTTGCAGCATCTAAAAAATTAGAAGAAGATATTTATAAATTTTATAGTGCTAATCCCACAATATAATTTCCCGAGCTTAGTTTTCACTAGCAACTAACTAGTAAGAGAATTATAATTTGATATTAGGAAACCATACGTTATGTTGCACCATAATTTTTTGGAGCTTAGTGGTTGCCATGTTTTATAAAAATAAAGTAGGATATTGTGATCTGAGAAGTTGCTAGGTTATACCAAGACATAATATTTGAAGCATAAGCAATCTTAAGGACGTACGGAATCACATTAAGATATTAGGATCTTAGTCTGCTTTCTACGATATGCCAAAACATAAAACTATTTGGAATTAGAGTAAAAGTGGGTTTTTTGAAATGACCCACATACTTGTACAAAAAATACCTCATGGCCAGATATTACAATGAAACAAGAAGAGAACAATCGTATGTAGAAAAAAACAAAAACAAAAAATTCCCAAACTAGAAAAAGCTAAATTATATTTTATGGATATTCATGAGAGTAGTTTCTTCATCCTTAGCATCAGCAGTAGGGCTTCCTTCAACCAAAGCACGTCTACTAACTGTATGTATTTTAGGAAGTATTCATTGATTTTCATCTAGATCATATTTGTGTGACTTTTGCATTCCTTGATAACAAATACCTTTGTAACATAATATTCAATGGCCTCGTGTGGGTTAGGTGGGGTCTTCTCTAAATGATCATGGTTTTTGAAGTTGCATAGTGGGGGAGTCCATTTTCTCCACATAGGAGAAATAAGGTAAACCTAGTAGAGATCTCACAATATATAAGGAAGGAGAGAGAAATCCGCACATGCTTATGTGATTAGGTGAGTTGAGTCAGTTGTAGCCATTATAATGTCTAGGGAGACGAGAGGAGAAGCCATAGAAGTGTCGGAAAGATGTGGAGAGGAAGTAGATGCAAGTTACGAAAGCGGTTCGAGACCTTAGGAGAGTGATTTGAGGGGTCCAAAGGGTTCGGATCCGCTAGAAAAGATGAGGGAGAGAAAAGAGTGAAATAACAAGGGGATACACCAGACCTCTTTACCTAATGGTCATGATGTCCGAATCGAAGTCGGAAGGGAGACGAAGGAGGAGATGACAATGACAAAAAGAGGGAGCTAGTTGTGGAAGTGGAGGGGGACACAATGCTACTTGCTTGGATTAGAGGGGAAGCACAAGATTTATTTTTAGGAACCTTCCATTTTAAAGAGAAAATACAAAAGGCCTTATTAGAGGAAGAGACTTTCCTCTTCTTTAAGCTAGTTTAAGGGAGTTCTCAAGTGATTAAAACAGAAAATCCGTAAAGTTTACCTTTCGATCATGTAAAAATGTGAAAGAATAAAAAGATGAGGTCCATATCTCAATTTTCCAACATCACTCTAATGTAAAGTACCTCATCAATTTCTCAACAACCCTATCCCAAGGTTATGGAAGCGAGTCTCATTCATAGCCCGAGTGATACATTCTCATATTTTCACTAGGACATAGGAACTCATCCATCTCCTCTTGAAGAGATAATTTAAAATAAATGTCTCCCTCCATGGGGAGCCCATGATAGATGCAATGGAATCTATCGAAACAAGAAATTTAGTATTTCCCACTTTGATTCTTCCTTTCTTCCAGGTTTTCAAGCACACTACTAGTCACTCGGATAGAGTGACCAGAAAGTATTTCCATAAATGATGTAACACCACCATCATGTAAAATATTCCATACTACTAGGTCGGCCTTGACCTCTTCACAGGAAGAAGGCTCAATGTTTGATGGTGTCATCCATAGTGAACAGGGATATTGTGATAGTGATTTCCAAAGGCACGATATATATGATTTTTAAATATAGATGTCAATCACCTTCATTTCGATATTCAACACGTGTCTCCAAGATTTGTAATTAAAATATTTCCTAATTATTAATAGTCATTAATTGATCCCATTCATCACATGAACACAATCTATCAATGTCATACATTCCCAAAACATCCACAAATGTTGTATCCTCTTGCCCCCACCAAAAGAGGTTATACCTCAACATAACCTAACAAATTTTATTTTAATATTAGTTAATGTTTAGGAAACCACAAGCATTATTAGTTAGTAGAGGTTTAAGGTTTTAATGTTAGGGATATTAGATGTATCTAGTTAAATATATATTATAAAGGAAGAATCAAAAAAATGGAGCAAGGTGAAATAAATAACATTTCTAGACATGATTTCATATTGTATAGATTATCAAACAAAAAATTTAAAAGTAATATCTTATTGAAATTTCTTTATCGACACATCTATTTGTTACATTTAGGTTCTCCAGGTTTCTCATACTGCACATGAAAATTAAGAGGGTAAACACAAAGATGTTATAGGGAGCACAAGCAACACTTATGATGGGAATTTGTTTGTGAGATTTGGTGAGGTGATTTCAAAAACATTGTTTGAATGGAATGAGATGGGGACAATGTTTTTTAAAAAAAAATCATCCCCACGAGTCCTCTCTATCTCGAGGTCTAAATTTCTCAATGAAGAGCAACATGTCTAGTTCAGACCAAGATAAACTTAAATGTAGATACAATTATAGGTACATGACAAGAATAATATGCTTATTGGGTTTGTGTTCTCTTACATGTACAATTATAGGTATAATTATAGGTACATGACAAGAATAATATGATTTTTCATGTTGACATGGAAAAGCATAAATGTAGGCCCAATATTAACCTTGTGATGAAATTCTACCTATTTGGAAAAGCATAAATATAGGCTAAATATTAATAGTTTAAATAGCCTTGTGGATGTTAAAATTTCTTCTTATATTAAACCCATAGGTGACTTCAAAATGGTGTGGGTATATATATTAAAACTTAAATCAAGATTTATTTTTTCCAGGTTTAGTCAACATTTGGTTATTTATATTATTTAGAGCTTAGTTTTCACTTTCATTAAACAAGATATTGAATGATATTTTGAAACTAGTGTCCTCTAGCTTAGTGGTTGAATGTATTTGAAGAATATAATATTTCAAGCTAAATAGTGACTATCATTTAACAAGCTAAAGAAAGACGTATTGAGTTTAGTTTCACTAGTATCTCCAGTGTTAATCTTGTGATAAACTTCCACCTAGTTGGAGGATTGAACTGATATAAAAAAAAATGTATAGTAGTTTGGGATTGAATTTAAATTTGTAGCATGTTTTTAAAATTTTTAATTACTCGAAAAGAAGTGGAAATAGCCTCATGGATGTTAAAAGTTCTTCTTATTGGAAGGATTGAAATATGTTAAAAGTTCTTCGTATTAATTACTACAAAATTCCTCTTATGTTGTACTTATAATATGTTATTGTTTGAATGAAAAATATTGAACATGTTTCTAAAATAGTTTGATGTCTTTTAAACATCCTAGATTAATTGTTTTCACAAAAATGCTTTTCTTACATGCATTGATGGAGATCAATGACTAAAATGATTAAGTATAACACCTGACATATCAATTATTGGACCAAACATATTCATTGTCAGAACATATGTTGTCTTGCAAAAGGATTTTCTAAAGAAAAATTGGACTAATATTTACTCCCCAAGGTCAACAAGTTGAAGTCTTCCTGCCTTAACTAGAATTGAATTGTAAATATTGGAGGACGAAAAATTGTATTTATTTGAAAGATTTGTTAATTACTACAAAATACCTTCTATGTTGTACTTATAATATGTTTCTTTTTGAATGAAACATATTGAACATGTTTCTAAAATAGTTTGATGTCTTTTAAACATCCTAGATCAATTATTTCACAAAAATACTTTTCCTACATGCGTTGATGGAGATCAATGACTACAATGTATGTATAACATCTGAAATATCAGTTAGTAAACCAAACATATTCATTGTCGAACATATTTTTCTTGCAAAGGATTTGTAGAGGAACAATTGGATTAAGGATTTACTCCCCAATGTCGACATGTTTTTATGGTTAGTTGTTCATAACAAGATTTTAACCCTTGAGAATGTGAGAAAGGATACAATTAATAATTGGAACTTAATCAATATCCTTAAAGATATTAAAGAAAATTTTAAGAAAGAGTTTGATAAATGTAATTATTAATACCCCTAGAAAAGGTAATAAATGTGTGGATCATCTTGCCAATTTGGGGGCTAAAGGTAGTAATTTTAAAGTGTGTGAGAGGGGAGATTATATCACCAATGGTATTAATATCATTAATAACATTAAGTACTGATGTGCTGGTGGCTCTTTTCCCTTGTTGGGATGTCATCCTTGTTCTTATGGTTAGCAGGACCCTTCGCACATATATGATATATGGTGGGATTTGTATTAATTTTTCTCTTATGATTCATTTTGGCCATTGTTTCTTCCATTTTAAATCTCATTTGACTAAAACCATGGGAGGTGGTTGTTTGAGAACTAAGCCCATAAGCTATGGTGCCTTGAAGGAAAACCCCTCCTTGTGGTGCATTCTAAAAATTGGGGGGTTTAGGAATTTCATCTCAAAAATCACGGGGTCTGATCCTTATCTTGCATTGGAGTTTGGTTGGGCATGGAACAATGGCAACATGGTGATCCATGGCATGGAAATTTAGGTTTCGAAGGATTCAATAGTGCAAGTGATTGGAATGGAGATAGAGGGATTAAATATATTCAAAGACCACACCAAACACAAACATGAAATTGAGACTTTCTTCTGCGGTAAAGAAATGGTTTACCTGTTGGTAGATGATATAACTAGATTTTACATCCCTAATATTTTGAATACGGTCTACCTCCACCTTATGAGGTACATTACTCTTGAAGAAAATTATAGAAAGATATTTACCCACCATATTACTATGTTTAATATGTTTAGGCATAATATTTCTATGATCCTTCCATTTTTCTTATTTATGTCACTCTCTGTGTCGGTGAATAATTTTCAACAAGGAAATATTGATACCCCGATACACCATGGTATAATTCTTTTTATTTTTAAGAATGGTAAACTGGTGGTGGAAAAGGAATTAGAGCCCAAATATGTGGATTCAAATGAAAATTGTACTCGTGTTGACCATGTGAACAAACTAAGGAGAAAGAAGAGTATGACATCTCAAGGGAAGGGAAATCTTGGTATTGGGGTTGTAGGTTCTCTGATTGATATAAAAGGGGAGTCATATAAAGGGAAAGAGAGAGCGGAGCTAGGTTGGAATGTGGATTTTGATAAAATTTCTCTCGGTGTGAGTTAGGTTGAAAGGGATATGGAGACCTTACACGAAGTTGGAATGGATATGGTAAACAGTGTCATGCATTACATCAATGCCTCTAAGAATATTTTCATCACCCAAAACTCTATCAAGGCGGATATTGTAGAGATCAAAATTTTGGTTTTGGAGTCACGGGAGCATGTGCTCAAGCTAGAGCGAGGACACAAATTTTGTAGGTATAACCTACACATTAGTAGTTCGATGAGGAAGAGAATGTTGAAGACGACATCCCTATCATGAGTGAGCAGGATGATCAAATGAAAGGACAGGAAGAGCATCAACCGGAGGAGTAAAAATGTTTGAATACTAACTAGTCCCTTGGCTCTTGGAGATTTTATTTGACTGTTTGTGGATTGTATCATTTGGGATGTTTTCCCCTCCATGTTTTGTGATTTTTCCTTGTATTGATCTATTGGATTGTAGTTTGGGATAAGTTGTTTTAGCCCTTTTTGTCTTGTTTCTTTTTGTTCCTTCTTGGTGATGCTCATGATGCATTCTATTGTAAGGTTTCTAGGTGCCTTAATCCATGTATAAAGTAGCCAATCATTATGTTCATGTATATTTAATAAACCTTCTTAATAGTAATTTTGTTAAATACATTTTAAATTAAACAAGACAAAGCGGCAAGTTCATGCCTCAGGGTTGCGAGATGTACTAGTTGTGGGATTGTTTTAAATGTTTTATAGACTTTTTTCATTATGTGATTTATATTGCTAAGAATAACCACTTTAAAGTTTTCTAGAAATTAGAATGTACCAATACTTACTTTGTATAAATTATGCACATATGGTATGCCAACATCCATAGAATGCTAAAAATATAATTCCCTATGTAATAATTTTGAATGCATAAAATATGTATATCTTTGTAAGTACCCAATTTAAATGTTAAACATATTGTAATTACCCATGTTAAAATTCAGATTGAAGACAAAACAAAAAATTAAATTATGCATCAAATATATAATTATTTGGAAAAACAAAGAGTGATCTAGAATCATATTATGCTTAAAACGCTTATTTCACTAAATTGGGACATATTCTAGTGAATTGAGACTCCAATATTTCAAGTATTGGAAGAAATCCATCTCCGTTTTTGTGTATATTGGATTCCATTTTTGGCTATATTGGATTCCATTATTAGCAATATTGGATTCCATTAGTAGCAATATCGGATTCCAATATTGTCATTATTGGACTTATTCGAGTTCTAATTTCTCTATTATTGGATTCCAATTTCGCTAATATTGGATTCCAATTTCCCTATTATTGGACTCCAATTTCACTATTACTAGATTCCAATAACGTTATTATTGGATTTCAATTTTTCCACATAAGCCAAGCGATCAGTAACTTACATATGCCAAGCGACCGCTAAATTACTTATGCCAAGCGGTTCTAACTTCAAGATAGTGTGTAACTGATTGTTGTCATTTATGCCACATATCAATCTTAATATCTTCATACGTATACAAATATTCATCCATGCCTTATTCAAATCAATAAACGTTGACGTTAAAAGTCCTTTCCTTGAACTTCCTTGAATGGTGTTAAATTTGGCCAATTTACATTTAGACATTTTTCGTGATTTTAGACATAACACATTTGCAAATGTTTTATAGAACTTACACGTGTGACTCGAATGTTTAAAAGGATACCATCAATATTGATATACATTTATATAAATAATTTATTCATATATATTAAGCATAGTTAAAAAATCTAGAATTGTCATTTATAAATTTTATAAGTAGTGTGTAAGTGCGAGAGATCACACTTACAAGTGTGATTAGTCGCATGCCTAAGTGCGATTGGTCACACATCTAATTGCAAGCCTCAAGTCACACATCTCTAGAATCACACTTTAAGTGCGAGTATCAACTGACACTACTAAGTATGAGTATCGACTCACACTAGTAAGTGTCTGTCTTGACTCACACTTCTAAGTGTGAGTCTTGATTTACACCTGTTAAGTGTGAGTCTTGATTCACACAACTAAGTGCGATAACTCACCTGTCAAACAATTTTTGGGTAACTTGATAATTTAATACAAAACTATGTTTATTTATACCAATTATTATGTATAAATTTCATTATTTTTAATATATTATTGATGTAAATTTTGATAATTTTTGTAATTTATATATAAATCTATATTAATAATTGATAGTTAAATATTAAATATGTAATTCACATCTGATGTTTATTATAAAGATTTGAAGTATTTTATTACAAAGATTTGTAAGTATTTGTAGTATTAATGCTAACCATTTTGTAAGGAAAAATGCTAATTAATGTTTTCATTTTCCTCAACATTAATTATCCATTAATTTGAGCTATGTAAAATTCACCATTTAAAAGTACATGCGCCATTTGAAATATGTGCACCTTTTGGAGCATGTAACTTTTGTCACCATTAATCAACCATTTAATGAAAAGTAATGTAAAATCATACACGTGCCCTCTAAAATTTACGTGCCAACAAAATTGGTGGTTGGATTTGTTTACATATCACTATAAGTAGATAGTTTTTGAGTTTATATTTTTAACATTTTCCTTTCTATTCTCTTTTTCATTATGTAAGATTATTCATCAATAGAAAAATATCATCATTGCAAGCGTAAAAATTTTGTGCTCGAGTTCTAGAAACGTTTTGATTTCCTCTTCATGTCAAAAATTGGTATGCATTCTCACCTTCAGTCCCTCCAAAATTACAAAATTATGTTAATGTAAAATTTTCCATAGCTGATTAGGGATTATATCCATGTAAAATTTTCCATAGTTGATTAGGGCTTATATCCATGTAGGGATTTTGTAGATAATTAAACGAAGCAAGTTTGTTATTCAATATTTTGTAGAAGGTAGTTTTTTATCAAATAAATAATTTTGTAATATAGTAAACATTTTTTAGAGAAGTGAAAGAGGATGGAATGGAGCACATCTTGATAGAGAAATGACACAACTTAATACATAATAACATGAGAGGAAGATTTGTAGAATTTTTAAAAACCAAAAACACCTGCCAAGAACTTGTTTTGTTGAGTCTTGAAAAATAATCTGGTGGTATGGATGGTTACTCAATTTACACAGGTAAAAAAGTGAATATCGGAATTGATTTATGGACATGGTGGTGCACAGGAATAGAAGAGTAGATGTATTTTATAAAATTGATATTATTTTGTTGGCCTTATTTTTGTCCACAAATAGTCCTCTGTTGCACATACTCAACAAAATTCAATGGATATGACATCATTAACATTGTCAATGACAATATTTTAGAAGATATTCATGTTAAGAATGAGTTTCCATTGAATGTGTTGGTTTTGGATTACAGTGACCTATTTATAAAAAAATATGGTAATGCAAGAGTAGAACTAAACAGATTTTATAGAACAAAAGAATGAATGCATATTTGTGAAAGGAGAATTCAAGGAACAAGGAGACTTTAAGATGCTTGCTAGTATGGAAGTAACAATTATCCTCAAAAATTTTCACAAAATGTAAATTTTCTCTTGTTTGCGTTGTGGCTATGTGGCTTTTTATCTTTTTCTACCTATGGGATTTCTCTCTTCTATGTTTCAATGTCATATTATGCCTTAAGGACCTTTTTGTAAAAGGATGCGGGTCCTTTCAAAACCCCCATATTAACCTTTATAAAAAAATGGACATATTTTTGTACATCGAATATGTTGTTATTGCATAACTTAACAGACTCTATGATGACAATATCTTACTTTATTTTGTTAATTCCTATTGATCGATAATATCCAATTAATATGGTGTCGCATAAGCTAGCAGACACTAAGATAAAAATAATATTCTTTGAATTGTTAAATGCTAGCAATCCATAAGCTCAAAATTTTATATTGTGGAAGTATTAGGTTACCTTAGCGGGTGCTAAGCTCAAAACATCTTACTTAAAATTTCTCCTCAATCCACCACTCAAAATAAAAAAATTCTATTAAATTTTCAACTTTCTAATGTTTGTAATTTATTTAAATAATTTTTTAAACTATGAAACTTATTTATATTTTTATTTATTTTCTAGTTAGTATTGATTTGAAAAATATGAGGCCTTGTTGCAACATTGATTTTTTTATTTAATAAAAAACAAAATTAGAAGAAAACAATCACACAACTAAAACATCTCCCGTCTGTGAGGCATGAACTTACTTGTGATGTCTTTTTTTAATTTAAAATGTCGTTAAAAAAATTACTATTAACAAGGTTTATTAAATATATGTGAACATAATGATTGGCTACTTTATACAGGGATTAAGGCACCTAGAAACCTTACAATAGAATGCATTGTGAGCATCACCAAGAGTGAAAAAAGAGAAACATGAAAAGGGATAAAACAAATTATCCCACACTACGATCAAATATATCAATAGAAGGATAAATCACAAAATATGGAGGGGAAAACATCCCAAAGGATACAATCCACAAACAGTCAAACAAAATCTCCAAGAGCCAATGGAATAGTTAGTCTTCAAACATTTCATATTATCATCCTGATCACTCATGATAGGGATGTCATCTTATACCTGCTCTTCATCATCATAACTACTGAGGTGGAGATTAAACCTGCAAACTTTGTGTTCATACTCCAGCTTGACCACATGCCCATGCAACTCCAAAACCAAACTTTTGATCTCTACCATATCGGCCTTGATAGATTTTCGGGTGATGTAAATTTTCTTAGAGGCGTCGATGTAATGCATGACATTATTTCCCATTTCCATTCCAACTTCGCCTAAGGCCTCGATATCCATTTCTACCTAACTCACCCTAAGATAAATTTTATCAAAAGCCACATTCTAACCAAGCTCCACTCTCTCTTTCCCTTTAGATGAATCCTCTTTCATATCAATTAGATAACTTGTAACTCTAATACAAAGATTTTCATTCCCTTGGGGTTCCTTAATCTTATTTCTCCTCGGTTTTTCACATGTCCAAGAGTACAATTTTCATCTGAAACCCTAAATTCGGGATCTAATTCCTTTACCACCACTAGTTTACCATTCTTAAAAATAAAAATAATTAGTCCATGGTGTATCGGGGTATTAATATTTCCCTATTGAAAATCATTCACCGACATAAAGAGTGACATAAACAAGAAAAAGGGAAGGCTCATAACAATCTTATTTATAAACATATTAAACATTGTGAGATGGTGATTAAATATCTTTATATGATTTGCTTCAAGAGTAATGTACCTCATAAGGTGGAGGCATAACACATTCCAAATATTAGGGATACAAAATCTAGCTATATCGTCTACCAATTGGTAAACCATTTCTTTACCGCAAAAGAAAGTCTCAATTTCATGCTTGTGTCTGGTGTGGTTTTTAATATCTTTAAGCCTTCCATATCCATTCTAGTCAATCTGCGCTATCAAATCCTTTGAAACATGAATTTCCATGCTGCGGATCACCATGCTACCATTTCGCATGCCCAACCAAACTCCAATGCAAGATAAGGATCGAGACCCCATGATTTTTGGGTTGAAATTCCTAAACCCCCAATTTTCAGAAAGCACCATAAGGAGGGGTTTTCCTTTAGCTCATGGGATTAGTTCTCAAATTAAAACCTCCCATGGTTTTATTCGACCAAGATTGAAAATAGAAGAAACAACGACTAAAATGAATTGTATGAGAAAAATTAATATAAATTCTGCCATATATTCTACATGTGGGAAGGGTCATGTTAACCATAAGTACAATGATGATATCCTAACAAGGGAAAAAAATCATCAGCACATCAATACTTAATTTTCTTAATGAGATTAATAACATTGGTGATATCATCTCCCCTCTCACACACTTTAAAATTACTACCTTTATCCCCCAATTTGGAAAGATAATCCACACATTTATTACCCTTTCTTGGGGTGTGAATAATTAATTACATTTATCAAACTCTTTCAACAAATTTTATTTAGTATCTTTAAGGATATTGCTTATGGTCCAATTATTAATTATATCCTTTCTCACATTGTCTAGTGTTAAAATCTTGTTTTGAACAACTAACCAAAAAAACATGTTGACATTGGTGAGTAAATCCTTAATCAAAATTTTCCTCTACAAATCCTTTGCAAGACAACATATGTTCGAGAAAATGAATATGTTTGGTCCAAGAACGTATATTTCGGTGTTATACTTAAGCATTATAGTCATTGATCTCCATAAACGTATGTAGGAAAAACATTTATGTGAAAACAATTGATCTAGGACGTTTAAAAGACATCAAATTATTTTAGAAACACGTTCAATATTTTTCATTCAAACAACAACATATTATAAGTACAACATAAAAGGTATTTTGTAGTAAGTAACAAATCTTTCAAATAAATACAATTTTTGTCCTCCAATATTTACAATTCAATTCCAATTAAGGTAGGCAGTCTTCATGTTGTTGACCTTGGGGAGTAAATCCTTAGTCCAAATTTTCCTCCATAAATCCTTTACAAGACAACATATGTTTTGATAATGAATATGTTTGGTCCAATAACTAATATGTCACATGTTATACTTAAGCATTGTAGTCATTGATCTCCATCAATGCATGTAAGAAAAGCGTTTTTGTGAAAGAAATTGATCTAGGACATTTAAAACACACTAGACTATTTTAGAAACATGTTCAATATTTTTTCATTCAAACAACAACATAAAAGGCATTTTTGAGTAATTAAAAAATCTTTCAATCCTTTCAATAATAATAAATTCTAACATCCACAACATTATTCGCATACTGTTCGAAAGCATATGATTTAAAAAATAGGTTATAAATTTCACTTCAATCCCAAACTACTATACCTTTTTTGTTATATCAATTCAATCCTCCAACCAAGAGGAAGTTCATTATGAGATTAACACTGGAGATACTATTGGAAACTAAACTCAATATGTCTTTCTTTAGCTTGTTAAATGATAGTGAATCTTTAGCTCGAAATATTATATTCTTCAAATACATTCACCCGCTAAGCTCAAACTAAGTTGATTTAATTTGTTAAATCCCAGTGACCACTAAAATCATAATAATATCTCACTTTATTTTGTCAAAACCATGAGACCGTGAAGATCAAAATATTATGTTGTGTCATAAGCTAGCAGACACTAAGTTAGAAAATCATTCACTAACTTGTTAAATGAAAATTACCACTACGCTTAAAGTAATATAAATATCAAACTACCAAATGTACCTGCAAAAAATATATATTGATTCAAGTTAATATATATACCCACACCAATCGAAGACACGTAAGGGTTCAATATAAGAAGAGCTTTTAACATCCACAAGGCTAGTTAAAAGATGAAAAAGTATATTATTCTTATCATGTACCTATAATTGTGAATGCAATTGTACCTGTAAGAGAACACAAAACCAATAAGGATTTTATTCTTTCCATGTATATGTAATTGTATATAAATTTAATTTTATCTTGGTTTGAATTGAACACACTACTATCCGTTGAAAAATTCACACCTCGGGATGGGTAGGACTCATGGGGATGCATGTTTTTAGACAACATCGTCCCAATATTATTCCATTCAAACAGTGTTTTGTGAAATCACCTTACCAAATCTCACAAATAAATGCCCATCAAAAGTGATGCTTGTGCAGGCACCCTGTAACACCTCTGTACTTACCCACTTCATTTCCATGTGTATAATGAACAACCTTGTAGAACCTAAATGTACCAAATGGAAGTGTCAATAAAGAAATTATAATAAGATATTGCTTTATGATTTTTGTCGATAATATATACAATATGAAATCATGTCTAGCAATGTTAGTTATTTCACCTTGATTCATTTTGTTCGTAGATTCTTCCTTTATAATATATATTAACTAAATACATCTAATATCGCTAATATTTAAACCTTAAACTTGTTGAGTTGTGGAGCTTAATTACTTCACGGCATGCTTTTACGGACTTCTTTGGAATACCACACATGGTGGTGTCGATCACCCATCAACCGTATCGTTAGGCAAGGAGGATCGACATCGATTAGGGATAATTGGCATCGGTTTCCTTTGCGTGACTATTATAATTAAGTTGTGGGAATTAGATCTATATTTAGTTGTAAATTGAATCTAATGGTTGTAATTACATAGCTAAAGTGCCCTAAGATTGTAGATGCATATATAAGCATAAATCTAGGGTTTAGAAGGAAGAATTTAATTGAGATTAGAGAGAAGTTTCCTTTTGAGAGAAAAGATAAATTTGTAGAGAAGAAAGTATAGGATATCCAAGCGGGCATGAAACATTGTAAATATTCATTGTATTTCCTCTTTGATAATAAATTAGTTGTTTCTTTGTGGACATAGCCCACACTTTGGGTGAACCATGATAAATCTTGTGTAATTTTTATTCTAATTTATTTCCATATTGATTTATTTTATGCTTAGATCTGATTAATATATCTGTACCACCGGTGTGCTAACCCCAATCTTGGTATTAAAGAATCTTTGTTTGAGGGTTGTGTGTTGAAAAATTTACTCACGAGACGGATTTTTGATTGAGCGGGAGTAAAAAATGGGAGAAGGAAAATTCATAGTAGATAAATTTGATGGCCGTGACTATCTATTATGGAAGATGCAGGTGGAGGATTATCTGTATCATAAATATTTATACTTACCGTTGGATGAGAAGGCAAGACTTGCAAAGATGACTGATGAAGAATGGAAAATTATTGATAGAAAGGCTCTGGGATCTATAAGATTGAGCTTGGAAACATCTATGGCTTCAATATTACCAAAGAAGGATCTACGGTAGATTTGATGAAATATTTAGCAAATCTATATGAAAAACCTAATGCTTTAAATAATGTTTATTTGATGAATTTTTTGTTTAAATTTAAAGATACAAGAAGGTGAATTTGCATCAAGTCATTTGAATGATTTCGGTCTATTGTAAATAATTTAAAATCAGTTAGTATTCCATTTGAGGATGAAGTGAAAGAAATTTTATTATTATGCTCTTTAACGAGATATTTGGGATAACTTGGTAATGGTCATGTAGTAATACAACATCTACATTACTAATGTTTTAAAGTTTGATAATGTGGTTAGTATAATCTGAATGAATAAATACGTAGGAAAAGTACAAGAGAATCATCATTTGGGGATGCTTTGAATGTAGAAAGTAGGGAAGGAAAAGGAGAGATCCATGAGAAAGAGTAATGAGAAATCAAAGTCTAAGAATGGTATATCTAAATCCATAGGTAGAGGTATAAGCTATTGGAATTGTGGATGGAAAGGTCATGCAAAGAAGGATTGTTGGTTGGAGGAAAGAAAAGAGAATGTATCGAGAGAAGGTAAAGAGGAAAATGTTGCTACAAAAGAGGTAATGCAAGATGCCCTAATTCTCTTCTTGGATAATAAAATTGAGTCATGGGTTTTAGATTTAGGATCTTCTTTCCATGTAACCCCTAATAAGGGTTATTTCAGAAATTATGTCCAAGGTAATTTGGGCATGTTTATTTAGGAGATGATGAACCATGCAATATTACTGGTAGAGGTGAATTTCATCTTAAATTACAGAATGGAAATACATGGATATTGAAATATGTGAGGCATGTTCCAAGCCTTAAAAGAAATCTAATTTCTACAGACAATTGTGTGAAACTGTTGCATGGTTACACTCACAACCAAATCTTGGAAAGTTACCAAGGGATATCTTGTTGTAGCAAGAGGCAAGAAGGTAGGATAATTGTATTTGTCTACTTGTATTACTAATTCCTTTTCTATTCTATCTACTTCAGATTCAGATACAAGCATGTGGCACAATTGGCTAGGCCATATGAGTGAAAAGGGAATGCATATCTTAAAGGAAAAGGGTAAGTTATCAGATCTAAAACGTGTAGATCTTGATTTATGTGAGCATTGTATTTTTGGAAAGAAGAAGATAGTGATATTTCTAAAAGTTGGGGTAGAAAATAATAATCATAAATTGGAGCATGTACACTCGGATGTGTGGGGACCAACCCAAGTAGCTTCTCATGGAGGATCCTAATACTATGCTAATTTCATTGATGATTCCACAAGAAAGATATGGGTTTATTGTATTAATCATAAATTTGAATTTTTGAAACTTTTAAAAGATGGAAAGCCCTTGTTGAAAATTAATTAAATTCAAAGTGGAAGTGCCTTAGATCGACAATGGTGGTGAGTGTTGTAACAAGAATTTCAATTATTATTGTTCAGTAAATGGAATACACAGAGAAAGGATGGTTCCTAGAACACCACATGAGAATGGTGTTACAGAGAGAATGAACCTGACACTTATGAACATCCTAGAAGCATGAGGATACATGTTGGATTGACCTTACGCTTTTGGGTGGAAGCAGGTAGATATGGTGGTTTATTTGATTAATAATGGACCTTCAAGTGAACTAAATGGTACAATACCGTAAGAATCTTGGAATGGAAAAGAGGTAGATCTTTATTTTCTTAGAGTATCTGGATTAGAATATTTTTGCATATTGATAAGGAAAATAGAAAGAAATTGGATGTAAAATCCAAAAGATGTACTTTCGGTGGTTATGGATCCGTGATTTCGATTCTAGTTTTGGGATTTAGAAGGTTCTAAGATAATCAAGAGTTACTGAAATTGATTAGAATGAAAATATAATATACAAGGATCAAGTTTTGGTACCCAAAGGTGAACCAGTGGAGAATTTTGTGGATGAAAATGAACTCTCGGATTAAAAATTAACACTGCAGTCTACACAAAGAATTGCTATCGAAAATGAGCCCCCTACTTATTTTGGCTAACTTTCCTTCATTATTTCCTTCCTTGTGCTTCAATATCAAATTTTACACATTTCAGGCACCCAAAGGTTTCTGGAAATAGGTTTTATCAGATAGGATTTTTCCCCCTTTCCAGAAAGGTAAAATTTTTCTCCTAACTCCTTGTAAATTTTGAGTTATGGCCCGACAGGGTTTTTTGGGGAGAATTTTCCTAGATGCAGGACCGTGGAAAATGAAATGATGTTGTGTGGCGGTAGAGGTCAGGATAGGGGAGAAATTTTGAAAATTTTCTAAGGGGTTGGCGGAGGTGCAAAGGGAAAAACCGGCCCGTAGGCCTGTGGAAGGAGGAAAATATGTTGGCTAAGGCCCGCCGAGTAATGAGGTGGCGCCACGTGTCCATGACAGTGGCGGGAGTCAGGGGCACAGAGGAAAATTTGATTTTTTTCCAAAGTGATAAAGGCACAAGGGAAAAATTTGAAGCGTGCCCCCGCCAAGCAACCAGAGGGTGACACGTGTCACTGGGAGAGCGAAGTGGGAAAATTTGAGAATTTTTTCCCAATGAAAATCAAACAAGCAAAGCGAGGTTGGAGCCCGCATTTCCATCATCAGCAAATGAGGAAGAACCATGTGGTAGTGGAGTGGAAGGGCATGAAGATTTTGGGAAATTTTCCCAAATTCAAAAAATGGGAAAATTTTAAAGTTTGACCTCCAACCAAATTTGCCCGTATTTTCACCATTTTTGCCCAAAATCTTGAGGGCCATATCTTTTGATCCAGAGCTCGGATTTTCATGTTTTTTATATCAATGGAAATATGAAAAAATTATCTACACATTGGACCCATAAATTTTGGATTTTGGTGAAGATTCATGGGCAAAAAGGAAAAACGTCCTAAAGCCTTTGGAAAAGAAAAGAAATCAGATTTTCATCTACCATATTTAATGAGGTATGGGCAATTTCTTGTCTTTACGGGATGGAATGCATTGGGAAGTGGATTTATAGAGGTTCCCTTTCCATTTTAATGAATCTTGTTGGTGGTTGGAGATCTAAAATCAGATTTTATCACGTTTTCTCCTTTCTTCCATTCTACGCAATGGTTAAATGCCAGTTTTGGCTCATTTTGAATTGTTGGATGTTCTTGCTTCAAAGCTCTTCTTTCCTCCTTAGCAGGTAGATTTTAAGGAGTTTCAGACCTCCCATGGAGATTGTAACTTTTTTTTCTCTTTTCTAATTGAACAAATTGTATCAAATTTGGGCATGATAATGTATGTTTTGTGATCAATTTCCAATCCTCTCATGTAGTTATTATTGTCTTGATCCTTCATTGCTTTTTGGTAATTTGTGCATTATTTGTTGTTGAAATATTCATGATTTGTGTCTATATTTTCAAATAAAGGAGTTCAACACTCCTTTGGTGTATCACCTTTCTATTTTTGCTTAGTTTTGTTTCCATTTCCTTGTTTTTCTCTCAACCCTGTCTCCTTGGTAGTTTTAGAATAGGATTTTGAACCAGAACCTCTACAAAATTGCATGCATACACCTAAATAGAGGAGTAAGAACTAGCTTCAATCTGGAGAGTTTTCTCACCTTGCAAGGTCCCACACCTTGGAGAAAACTCAATGTTGTGCATTCACACCAGATGAGTTTTCCTTAGAAAAGCAGATCCATAACTCATTTGGGGTCTTTGTGAATTTACACTAACAAAGAATCATATATCATTTTTATTTGATTGACATCGGTCCCCTATACAGACGTTAGTTATAGAAGAGACAACCTAGTTTCGGTTAGGCTGAACCAGGCATTGGTAGAAGGTTACCAACATCAACCAGTTGTTGTTAAGTAGATATAAATCTACAGAATGAGTAGATTGATCCTCAGACACCCCAAATATTAGTGAGAAGATCACAAAGGATAAGTAGACCTCCATAAATATTTTCACCTTCCTTGTATTATTTATTATTGACTGTTAGTGGTGAACCAA
This sequence comes from Taxus wallichiana var. yunnanensis, assembly GCA_018340775.1. Classification (NCBI taxonomy): domain Eukaryota; kingdom Viridiplantae; phylum Streptophyta; class Pinopsida; order Cupressales; family Taxaceae; genus Taxus; species Taxus wallichiana. The sequence goes on along the minus strand of CM031240.1, from coordinate 180,879,225 downwards.
AAATATTTGAAGAAGCAATGCAGGATAAAGCTCACAAGTAGTGGGAGCATGACATGAATGAGGAGATGGAATCCTTATAGCAGAACTAGACATGGAATTTGGTTAAGTTGCATGAAGCGGGTAAAATATCATTGTAGAACAAGTGGGTTTATAGGATCAAGGAAGAAGAGGGTGGACTAAATATATATAAGGCAAGGCTTATAGTAAAGGGATTTGCAAAGAAAGTAGGTATTAACTTTGGTGAAAATTTTTCTCCTATTTTTAAGATGACTTATATTCATATTGTATTGAGTTTAGCTAGAGTAGAGGATTTACATTTTGAGAAAATTGATGTAAAGACGACATTTCTTCATGGTGATTTAGAGGAAGAGATTTATATGAATCAACCACTTGGGTATGGAGTCAAGGGTAAGGAGAAACTTGTTTGCAGATTGAGAAATTGCTTATATGGGTTCAAGAAAACTCCAAGGCAATGGTATATGAGGCTTGATAGTTTCATACAAGAGCATGGTTATTTGAGATGTGAATTTGACCATTGTGTTTATTTCAAAATTCTTGAAAATGGGAGCTATATTATTTTGTTATTTTATGTGGATGATATGCTTATTACAAGATCTAGTATGCAGGACATTGGTGAGCTTAAATAAATGCTAGCTCACACATTTGCAATGAAGGATTTGGGAGCTGTAAAGAGAATCATTTGCATGCAAATTCATAGAGACAGGAAAAATAGGAAGTTGTATTTGTCTCAAGAGTATTATATCAATAAGGTGTTAGAAATGTTTAATTTACAAAATTTAAAATTTGTAGGTACACCTATGGCTGGAAACTTAAAATTGAGAAAAGATCAGTGTCCTACATCACACAGGATGTTGAGTACATGGCATGAGTTCCATATGCTTTAGTAGTTGGGAGCTTGATGTATGCTATGGTTTGTACTAGACCAGACATTACACAAGAAGTGAGAGTTGTGAGAAAATTTATGGATAATCCAAGTAAAGAGAATTGGAAAGTAGTCCAATGGATTCTTAGGTATTTGAGAGGGACATCCGACATGTAGTTATGCTATAAAGGGTTAGATACTTATTTATGCGGCTATGTGGATTCAGACATGGCTGGTGATTTGGATGGCAGGAGGAGCACCACTAGATATGTTTTCACAGTAGGTGGCATGATAGTAAGCTAAATTTCTAGATTACACAAGGTTGTGGCCCATTCTACTAGAGAGGTTGAGTATGTTGTAGCTACAGAAGCTATCAAGGAGAAGATATGGATGAGCAAGTTCATGGAAGAGTTGGGGAAAGAAAAAGAGGATTATAGATTATAGAGTGATAGTCAAACTACGATTCATTTGGAAAAGAACTTAGTGTTCCATTCTAGAACGAAACACATTCAATTGAGATATCAGTTCATACGGAAGGTATTGGAGGATGTGCGCAACTGAAGTTGGAGAAAATTCATATAAAGGAAAATCATGTAGATATGCTAACAAAGCCACTCGTAAAGGATAAGTTGGAGCTACACTTCACTTCTATTGGTATTCGAGTTTGAGACTTGAAGAGGGATAAATAGGCGAAAAGAAAGGATCAGAGGATGGAGTTGTATAGTATAGTGAAAAATTTTATCTCCAAGTGGGATATTGTTGAGTTGTGGAGATTAATCGCTTCATTGGCATGATTTTGTAGACTTGTTAGAATACACAAGATGGCGATGTCGGTTGAAAAATGCCATCAGTCACCCATGGACCGATATCGGTCAAGAAAGGAGGAACTGACATCGGTTAGGGCTAACTAGCATTAGTTAAGGCTAATCGACATCGATTTCCTGTGCGTGACTATTATAATTAAGTTGCGGGAATTAGATCTATCTTTAGTTATAAAGTGAATCTAATGGTTGTAATTACATAGTTAAATTTCCTAAGATTGTAGATGCATATATAAGCATAAAGCTAGGATTTAGAAGGAAGAATTCAATTTAGATTAGAGAGAAGTTTCCTTTTGAGAGAAAAGAGAAATTTGTAGAGAAGAAAGTACATGACATCCAAGAAGGTGTGGAAGATTGCAAATATTCATTGTATTTCCTCTGTGATGATAAATTGGCTGTTTCTTGGTGGACGTAGCCCACACTAGGTGAACCATGTTAAATCTTGTGTATTGTTTCTTCTTGTTTATTTCTATATTGATTGATTTTATGCTTAGATATGATTAATATATTTGTACAACCGGTGTGCTAACCCCAACAAATCCTCCACTAAATGTTGTAATTACAATAACATTAGCTAATTAATGTTGGGGTTGGCTATATATTAAATAAGATTAAAAGTTGTTAGGTTATGTTGAGGCATAACCTCTTTTGGTGGTAACAAGAGGATAAGGAATTTGTGGATTTTTTGGGAATTTATGACATTCATAGATTGTGTTCATGTGATGGATGGGATCAATTAATGACTATTACTAATTAGGATAGAATTCAATTAGAAATATTGGAGACATGAGTTGAAGATTGGAATGAAGGTGCTCGACATCTCTATTTAAGCATCGTCTATATCGGGCCTTTGACAATCACTGTCAAAAAATCCCTATTCACTATGGGTAACACCAACAAATGAATTGAGCCTTCTTCCTATGAAGAGTTCAAGGTTGACTTGGATAGTATGGAATATTTTACATGATGGTGGTGTTACGTCATTTATGGAAAGACTATCTAGTCACTCTGTTTGAGTAACGTACAGTGTGCTGAAAACCTGGAAGAAAGGAAGAGTCAAAGTGGGAAAGAATAAATTTATTATTTTGATAGATTTCATTGTGGCTACGATGAGGCTCCCTATGGAGGGATACATTTATTTTCAACGCTCGCTTCAGGAGGAGATGGATGATTTATTGTATCCTGGTGAAAATATGACAATGTATCACTCAAGCTATGAACGGGACTCACTTCCACAACCTTGGGATAGGGTTGTTGAGAAATTGAGGAGGTACTTCATGCTTTAGCAATCCTATAAAGTGATCTATGAACCTCTATTTTTCTTCTTGCACATCTTTGACATGATAAAAATGTAAAATTTATGGATTTTTGTTTCTATCACTTGAGAGGTACCTTAAAATGGCTATAAAAGATGAAGGTCCTTTCCTACACCAAGGCATTTTGTATTTTCTATTTAAAATGGAAGCTTCCAAAAAATAAATCTCACGCTTCCCCTCTAAGCTAGGTGAGAAGCATCATGTTCCCCCTCCTCTTACGAAACCAACTCCCTATATCTCTGTCATCATCATTTTCACCTTGGTCATGCTTCCCCTTTAAGCTAGGTGAGTAGCATCATGTCCCCCCTCCTCTTCCAAAACCAACTCCCTATATCTATCATCATCATTGTCACCTTGGTATCGCTTCCGTCTTAGATTCAGACATCATGATCATTAACCTCCGTTATTTTGCTCTTAGGTCTCCCTCATCTTCTCTGGTGGCTAGTAACTCTCCAACCACCTCAAAGAACTCTCCTAAGGTCTCTAAACCATTTTCAGACCCAACATCTACTTCCTCTCCACCTCTTGTTGACGCTTCTTTGGCTTCTCCTATCATCTCTACTAACATTGTAATGGTTACAACCATCTCAACTCACCTGATCACAAAAACATGTGTAACTTCCCTCCCACCTTTTTACATGGAAGTTAGCATGGACTCAAAAATTCTAGATGTGTTGCAGGATCTCTCCTCGGTTTACCCTGATTCTCCTCTGTTAGAGAAAATGGGCTCCCCCATTGTAGCTTTGGAACATAAGGAGCATTTAAAGAAGATCTCTCCTAATCCGCACGAGGCCATCAAAGATTATGTTACACTCAGTATCTGCTATCAAGGAATGGAAAAGTCACATGGTCATGACTTGGATGAAAATCAACGAAGAATTCCTGGAACACATTAAGTTAATGGACATGTTGGTTCAAGGAAGGCCTACTACTGATGCTAAGGATGAAATAACTACTCTCATGAATATCCATAAAATGTAATTTGGCTTTGTCTAGTTTGGGAATTTTTGGTTTTTGTTTTGCATACGAGATTGTTATCTTCATGTTTCATTGTAATACACGCCATGAGGGATTTTTGTGTAAGTATGTGGGTCATTTGGGAAAACCCCCTTTTACTCTAACTCCAAATATTTTTATGTTTTGGCTTATCATAGTCATGGATAAGCTCCTGATATGTTAATGAGTTTTATTACATCCTTAAGACCACTATACTCCAAATTTTATGTCTTGGTAAAACCTAACAACTTCTTAGATACAAAGATCCTACTTTATTTTGATAAAACCTAGTGATAACCAAGATCCAAAAATTTATGGTGTGGCATGACATATCGTTGTCTAATATCAAAATATAATTTTCTTACTAGTTAGGTGGTAGTGAAAAATAAACTCGAGAATATTATATTGTGGGTTTAGCACCAGAAAAGTTATTAATATCTACCTCTAATTTGCTAGATGTTGTAAAATATCTTAATTATGAAATATTAAAACCTAGTGATGAAATCATCAAATAACATGTTGTGGAATAATGTAGCGGACGCTTGAAGATCAAAATAATGTATTGTTTAAGTACCTAATGGATGTTAAGCTCAAACTATGTTGATTCAAATTTGGTAAATCCTGGTCATTATTAAGATCCAAATATTATGTTTTGGCGTAACCCACCGACAACCAAGCTAATAATATCTTATTTATTTTGTTTAAACCTAGTGAGCTTTAAGCACCAAATATTATTTCATTTCATAATCTAGCAGACACTAAGCTCAAAATATCATTCAATAACATGTTAAATGATAGTAACCACTATGCTCAAAATAATATATTGTAGAAGTACCTTAGAGTCTCCATTTAGTTCAAAATATTTTAATTTAATTTGTTAATCCTATCAATCGTAACCTCCATATATTATGTTGTTGTTTAAAATAACATCAAATAAGTTATAAATATCTTCCTGTAATTTGTTAACTACTTTGTAAAATATTGTAACTATGAATTATTTAAACCTAGCGAGTTCAATCTCCAAATAATATGTTATGAACAAGGCTATTATTGATGCTAAGCTCAAAGTATCTGAAACCACTAGTAGTATCCAAATATTATGTGGTAGCATAACCTAGTGGGTGCTAAGCTCAAATATCTTAATTCCAAATCTTAAATGCATACAAAAATTCAACTAATTTATACTAGTCTTGATTTCTATAAGGATCTCTAAAGTCAATGTCTTTCTTTTGTTTGTTAAATACTATTGATTTTTTAGCTCAAAATATTTATATTCTTAAGTTCTCTCTTTCTTTTGTTGAAACCTAGAGACTGCTAAGATCTTAATATTATGTTGTGGCATAACCTAGTGGCTGCTATGTTGAAAATATATTAATTTAATTTATCAAATCCTAACCACCGATAGGCTACAAAGATTGTGTGGTGGTATAAACTAGCGGGTGTTATGCTCGAAATATCTTAATTTGAAATCTTAAAATCATACAATAAAGTCAATAAATTTATACAAATATTGATTGCTATACGTTTCTCCAAGATTAATGTGGTTGATTAACTTAGAGGTTGATAAGATCAAAACAAATTACTTTAATTTGTCAAAATGTAATGAATTACAAGAGGATATGGCATCTACGGCTTTAATGGTCATTTATGACATCGATAGTTTGCATTCATGCGATAGATGCAATCTATTAAAGGTTATATGCACACACCATGTAATATGACGTTGGAAATTTAAGAGTATTAATGGGAAGTGTGATATTTATGATAAGGATATCTAATCAATGATCTTCGGTATTGTCACACTTACCTCCTTTCGCGTGTTGTGCATTGGTGACTTTATATGTCCGGGATACTGGACATTTCACTACACATTTCAACTTTTCGTCTTTGGTCATTGTGCTTCCTGTTTCTCTACGATGGTGATAAGGGTGTTGGTGGTTTCTTGGGTAGCATGGAGTGTGGTCCTGGTAGGAAGCGGGATAGAGCTATGATAGGAAAGGATGTTGGGGAATTGTTTACTTCTTGGATGGATGTGAAAAATTGGAACCGAACTGTGTAGAATTGGCTTGAGAAGGTATGATCGATCCACGAGTGATTCAAATAAGAAGATGATGGTGATATTTGTGAGAGCATGCGCAAGCTAATGCTTGACCCAAACTAGTCCAAAGGGTGAAGGAAATTTTTTTGACATGGTTCAAGGGTTGTGACGAAAACATACTTTGTCAAACTCTTTAGAGTAGTTTATCTTTCATAAGGAGGATGAGAATTTGGAAGAGTGTCTATTTAATGTTCAAGTATCATGTCCATGGCTTGGCGTAGGGGATGCGAGATGATTATGTGTGGTCCGGATGCATTTGTGGAAAATTAGGGTCTAAAACTCCCTGCTTGAGATAAAGTGAATATGGTGGAATGTTGTGTTGATTCATCCTCCTCCTCTGATCAAAGTAAAGGGGATGTGGATGTTGAGATCATAAATGAGGTGGAGACAAGAGTTGAATGACCTAATCTTTCCTAGAAGAATTTGTCTTTAGTTTTTTATTAAGTCCAAAATGGCCGTTTGTATATCAAAGTGTATAGATATAGGAAGTATTTATGGGTGAAGTGAAGATGATTACATCTCTTCCCCATATTTTGGCATATATTTAGTAAAATAAGTTTCTTGTAATCATCATGGGAGTCCACTGCTAGAAGAATTATCATGGACTGGTTCCTCATGTAATTTTTTCAAGACTTATCATTGAAATATCCTAGTTTAAAATCTTAAAATCATAGAATGAATTCATCACACACACACACACACACACACACACACACACACACACACACACACACACACACACACACACACACACACACACACACACACACACACACATATATTCTTTTTGATACATATAATGTTTGCGATACATAAGCTATAAAATTGAGTACGAAAATACTATATTGCCACATAACCTAGCGGTTGCTAAGCTCTTAATACCTTAATTTAGTTTTGAAAGCCTAGCTACCGTTAGGTTCCAACAATTATGTGGTAGGGTAACCTATCGAGTGCTAAGCTTGAAATGTCTTAATTTAAAATAACATATCATGTTTGTGATACATACCCTAGTGAATTGAATACCCAAATAATATTTTGTGGAATAACCTAGCAACCGCTAAGCTCTTAATAACAGTATTCACTAAGATCGTATTATTATGTTGCACAACCTACCCGCCGTTATGCTTATAATATCTTAGTTTATTTTATTGAAACATAGAGACTTCTAAGATCCAAATATTATGTTGTGTCATACGCTAGAAAACAATAAGCTAAAAATATAATTTGGTTATATTGTGGCATAACCTAGTGGCTGCTAAGCTCTTAATACCTCAATTTAGTTTTTAAATCGAGCATTCTTTACTGCTGCTAGGTTCCAACGATTATACGGTAGAATAACCTAACAGGAGCTAAGATCAAAATATCTGAATTTACAATAACATATCATGTTTACAATACATAACCTACCAAATTAAATACCCAAATAATATGTTGTGGAATAACCTAGCGACCGCTAAACTCTTAATACATGTACTCACTAAGATCATATTATTATGTTGTATAACCTACCCGCCGCTATGCTTATAATATCTTAATTTCTTTTACTAAAACCTAGAGAATTCTAAGATCCAAATATTATGTTGTGTCATAAGATAGCGAATGCTAAGATCAAAATATAATTGGGTAACTGGATAGATTATAGCACTCACTAAGCTCAAAATATTATATTGTGGAAGTACCTAGCTCTGCTTAGCTGAAACTATTTTAATTTAATTTGTTTAATCCAACCCACCATAAGTTCTTAATGCTATACAACATGATATACTTGATGAAGCCTAATGGCTACTAAGCTATTCTTAGTCGTAAAGAAAGTGATCGCTTGACCCAAAAAAGTGTGTTGCCTAAAAATAAAAAAGTGTATTTAACACGAGAGAAATAACAAATCAATCACTTGACCCAAAAAAGTGTGTTGCCTATAAAAAAATCCACCTATCCTTGAGTCTATAAAGGTAAACGAAGACTTCATCCAAATAAGAATTATAGCCTAGTGGTTGCTAGAGTAGGCAACATTTTTCATTTAGATCGTATTAAAAAAGGAGTTTATATAAATAGTAAAAAATAAATATGGAATTTATATAATAGTATATGTATAGACTTGGACTCATTGTACCCTAGCGGCCACTAAGCTATACTTAAAGGAAGAATATTTTTACATTTAGGACAAGAAAAGAAACCTGGACTAGTGACCAAGAAGTTATACTACAATTTTTTAAATACAACGTGATCTACTCATTGCACCCTAACGATTGCTAAGCTATTCCTAAAGGTAAATATATCATGTTCATAAATGTTATACATCTAAATTCTTAATGTTTTCTAGAAATCATATTGAAAAGCTATAAAAGATAACAAATAAATCTAGCATTTATATAATGGATACATAAATATATGTGTAAAATTGTATCTTTAATATGTTATACAGGTAAATGTATAGTTTTATCTAGTTCTTACAAGATTATGGAAAAATTATTTTACAATTATGAAATCATATGGAAACTCAAAATTGCGTATGAGAATCTATAAAACACATTTTTACATACAATGCCATCTACTCATTGCATCCTAGTGATCACTAATATATTCTTAAAGGTAAATATATCATGTTCATAATGAAGTTGTTTTATAAATAGATAAATTGTTATTTTTGCGAATATAACAACCGATTTACGAACAAAAGTGATCGTTAGGACTAAAAAATGTTGTGTTATCTATATAAAAACAACTAATCCATAAGGGGGCAAGGAATACAATTTTTTTTTCTAAAATAGAATTATAGCCTAGTGGACACTAGGGTAGAAAATTTTTCCTATGGTAGAGTTTATTCATACAAAAAAATCATACTGAAAAGATACAAATGATAAAAAATAAATCTAGAATTTATATAATGTATATATAAATATACATGTAGAATCTTGTATGTAATTTGAAATAGAATAGGGGTTTCGTAAATAGGTTGTCGAAACAACCAATTATATCATGGAAGCCTCAAAGCTATGTTTATTTTTTTCATAGATTAGCGGGCTCAAAAGGAAGATTAAATTTATTATAAAATGCATATTGATTAAAATTATATTTAATAATATTATTGCATACATATAATATGTTTAACTTCCAATGTACATAGCATGAAAATGATGAAGACATTACATTTGGTTAATTCTACATGGAAACACATATATAATTGGAAATAATTATCATACAATTGAATTCTTAATATAATTTTATAGTTTTGAATTACCTTTTTAACCTCATATATTTTCCTAAAATATTTAAGAGGAAACCATGTAAAAAATATAATATGCATTAATTAGCGAGGTTTCTTTGCATCATCTTGATGAACAACATTAAACTATTTTTGGTTCTCCCAACCAAAAATAAATAAAAAATAAGGTGATTTTTCTAGAAGCTATCATTTGTTAGGAAATTAATAATAATGTTTACATTATATGTTTGGGTGGTTAGTCAATTAAGTAATATTGTTAAATATAATAACAATATTATGTACTTGGTTATTTGGTTATACCTGTATCACTATTTACGGGTTTATTATTTGTAATACATCCTATTTTATAGGATGTTTTGTTACCTACCTTTATGGCTATTTATTAGCCCAATGTAATGTATGATGTATCAAGTATATTGAAGAATTATTCCCTGTGTAAATCTGCTACTATTTCAATATTTGGTATTAGAGCGATTTGATCCAGCGTTGTGATGGAATAAGAAATGTGAAGGGGGCGGCCCTTTATTTTCAAGCCCCGATTAATGCATTCTACTGTCCCGATTAAATTCTCTCACAAGAACTGCTCACTTATGCTTCTGTCTACGATCTGCATATATGTCCTCCAGGGAGGAAGCATCCTTCTAGCTCCACAACGTACTCCTCCTGCACACTTTGCCAAACTGATTTGTTAATCAAGGTAAAGGCGTTCAGATTCGGGACCATCAGATGCATGCCATCTATTATTTTTTGTTGTGCATGTTCTGACATAAATACCGACGTACATCTCTATCCACATGACTTGCAAATCCATGTATATGCATATGCTTATCTTTTGAATTCATTCCTCCTTGCTGCGATCTTATTTTTGGAGTTGCATCCAACAATTAACGCAGCTAGTTTTAGAGAAAGAACAACGTTTGTTGTATATTTTCAATCATGGCCTATGCATCTTTAAACAACATCACATGGTCGATCTAGACATATCCTACAGTGTTCATACGGAGTACAAAGGTGTCTACTGAGTCCTCTTCGACTCACATGCAAGTATGTGCCCTTTGTCGGCTTGTGTGATTAAAATTTCTTTTGTTAACATACAAAAAAGTGAGTTTTCATGAAGAACAAGGTAGTTTGGCAGGAAGATCAAAAGAAACTGGAAAGTAAGTATTGACTATGGAGAATGATTCAATGGGACAAAACAAGGCTTGTGTGGATCATGATCGGACTACTTTGCAAAACATAGGAACCATTCGAATACAAAGCAACTAATAGATCCAGCAATAAGAAAAGGTACACCTTTACTATAAATATCTGGTTTAGTAATATCTAGGATTATTTCATGCTTTATGTTGTTTGTGAAAACTCCATCTACTATCTCATTCAAAAAATCATCGTGATTATTTTCAAAACCTTTGTTGATATCCTCCTTCATGTGCATCCTTTGCATGCATCCTTTCCATTCTTATTTTGTGTTCCTTTCTCTATGAACAATATTATAATCGCATGCAAAAAAATTGGGATTCAAACACTCAGCCCTACAATCTACGGTCCATGCATTTTTTTTTATTTTGAAGACATGCTTTTTTGATTGACTAAAAAAATCTAAAACCCTACTCAATATTTCTCTAAGGTATTTAATATTTTTTTAGCACATTCCATGAAATAAATTTCAAAAATAGAAAAAGAGTGGGATACGAAAATTTGAAATTTTCACTTTCCCCCTCTAAAAGCAAAAGGGCGGGCTATTGAAATTTCAAACTTACCCCCTCTAAAAGAAAAAGGGTGAGCTATTGAAATTTCAAATATCTGAAAAATTTCCCCCTCTAAAAAAAAGGGTGGGCTATTGAAATTTCAAATATCTGAAAACTTTCCCCCTCTAAAAGCAAAAGAGCGGGCTATTGAAATTTCAAATATCCAAAAATGCGGGGAATTCAAATTTCCCTATTTTTATTTTTCCATGGTTTAAAAATTAAAAACTAAACATTTTTCATTTTCTATAGCCTATAATAATATAAACATAATAAAAATATATTATACAACATATAATTGAACCAAGCATAGCAAAAAAATATATTAAAAAAATAGAAGAAATAAATCCTAAACATAGTTTTGAAGATTATTAGAATAATATACAGACATTTACGTTCCATTATTTATCAAAATTGATTTCTAAATTTTTAGATATAGTGTGCACTAATGTAAATTAATTATCCAATGAAAATGTGCCAGTGGCAAGTTTGAACAAGAAATTTCAGATACATAATAAGGCTAGCGATCCAAGACTTACAATTAGTGTTATTGTACAAATATTTTTAAAATAAGAAATGTTTGATCCTATGGTTTCATATGTCATTTCTATCAATAAGTAAAGGAGCTTAGTATGTGCTAAGAATTTTCTTTGTTAAGAAACAATGTGAAATATGTCTTGAAAACGATGTCTCTTATGACAACTACATAATAAGCTCCCACGATCCACAACTTTGACGATGGTGTTTAAAATGAGAAGAGGTAAAGATAGGAGCCTAGCGGCTACTAAGATAAACTGTGATTTATTATTTTATGTCTACTTTCAAAATAAGAAACTTTTGAGCCTAGGGTTTGATATGTCATTTCTTTCAATAAGTAAAGGAGCTTAGCGGGTGCTACACATTTTATTTGATAGGAAATGAAGTGAAGTATGAGTTGAAAACCATGTATCTCATTGGAACTACATACCAAGGCTAGGGATCCAAAATTGTAATGATAGTGTTTAAAATGAGAAGAGGTAAAGGTAGGAGCCTAGTGGCCACTAAGCTAAACCATGATTTATTATTTTATGTCTACTTTCAAAATAAGAAACTTTTGAGCCTAGGGTATGATATGTCATTTATTTCAATAAGTAAATGAGCTTAGTGGGTGCTAAGTATTTTTTATTGTAAATGAGATAAAATATGAGTTGAAAACTATGTATCTTATGGGAACTACATATTAAGGCTAGCGATCCAAAAATGTAAAGATAGTGTTTATATTGATAAGAGGTAAAGGTAGGATCCTAGCGACTGCTAAGCTATACCATTCAATTCAATAGGTTATGGCATTCCACTCAATATGTACAAAAGCTTAGCGGTCATTAAGCATTTTCTCTCATAAAAATAGATGTGAATTATATGTTACAAACAATAAGTCTTGTGAGTACTACATAATAGATGAAAACATAGTAGCGACCCAAAGCTATATACATATGGTATTTATAATGACTAGTAGTAATGGTGGGAGCCTAGTGACCACTAAACTAGAGCATGATCTTTTATTTTATTGTTGTTTTCATCTTATTAAACTAGTTGAACCTAGCGTCAACTATGCCCTTACTTTTGATAAGGAAAAAATTCTTAGAGTTCGTTTAGCATTTTCTCCCACAAGATCCGATATGAATTACATGTTTCAAAAATATACTTTATGGGAACTACGTAAGGCTTGATACCTCATGTACCTTAATCACTCTAAGAAATAAAAACATAGGAAAAAAATTACCTACCTTTAATAATGTAGGACCCAAAAAATAGGATTTTTTTACCTACCTTTAATATTGTACCTTAATCACTCTAAGAAATAACAACATATATTACTTAAAAAAAAAACAAAAGAGAACAACCCTAAGTCCAAGTACATATAAAGACGTAGGGTTTTTCCTAGTCTTCCCTTTTAGCAAGAGGCCACGAAGTTGTAGAGGATTTATGGAAGAGGCACGGTTTGAAGGGTTGAGGAAAAATGCTACCAAAGTTGGACCCATCTCAGGTTGTGGAGGTGTTCATCTATGTGACAAGAGGATAAGTTAGAGCGGCCTCTTCATTGGCCCCTAAAATTGGTCCTTTGGGTATTTCACCAAAGAAAATCAAAGAAGAAATTGTAAAGGATACTGTAAGAGATTGGAATGGTTTGAGGGTTACCGTGAAGCTCACTGTAAAAAATCATCAGACAAAGTTACAATTATTCCTAGCGCATCTGCCTTGGTGATTAAATCCTTGAAGGAACTTGAACATGATAGGAAAAAGATGAAAAACATTAAACATATTGGGAACGTCTCGTTGGATGATGTTATTGAAATTGTGAAGGTCATGAAGCCTCGATCCATGGCTAAACATCTTACGGGAACTATGAAGGATATTTTGGGTATGTGTGTTTCTATCAGGTGCACTATCGATGGCAAGGATCCCAAGGATTTACAATCAGAGATCGATGAAGGAGAGGTCAAGATTCCAGAGGATTGATCTGGAAGGAAGTAATTTTGTTTTGGGTATGTTTTATTGAGTTTTAGTGTATTGGGTATTTATTTGTTTTTAAGGTTTGATTAGGAAAAAATGGCTTAAAGATTTATGGGTCTTTCATTGAATAAAAAGGAGCACGCCAAATTTGGTTATAGTGGGTTTCATTGCTTATTTAATGTTTTTGTATTTTCTTGTTTAATGTACTTTGTATTTGTAGGCCTAATTTCCTAATAAAAACTGAGTTATTTTGGTAATGTTAGACTGTAAATATCAACTGGAAGTATTAAACCAAAATAAGAAGTAATGTCTAGTAAGATATTTACTTGGAAAAGGTTTGTAATAATTTATTTTCACTTTACAAGAAAAAGCTCGTTTCCTATGAATTTGGGGCATGAGGCTTAACTCATTGACAAAAATTCTCATAAGTGGTGGTGCAAAGGATACAACAAGGTTGGGGTTTGGCAAGTTAGAAAATGGCTCAAATCTGTGATGGCTATGTTGAGGGAAAGGGGTTCTACTAGAAGTTGATGCAGAGGAGTCAACTTGGATTACGTAGTTTTGAGGTTTAAGGTTGATGTAAGACCATCTAAAATTCCATTCCAGTGAGATTTCACTACAATAAGAACTATAAACACAATATTGATGACGGGTTTTCAGTACCAGAGAAATCATGATGAGATCCTAGTGACTTGCTAAACTAGAGCATGATCTTTTATTTTATCATTGTTTTCAAATTATTAAATTGTTGAACCTAGCATCCACTATGCCCTTACTTTTGATAAGGAAAAAATGCTTAGCATTCACTAAGCATTTTCATCCCACAAGATCTGAAGTGAATTATGTGTTTCAAACAATATACCTTATGGGAACTACATAAGGCTTGATCCCTCTATCTGGTATGTAGTGCAACTATTGTCTCTGCTAGGTACATTCCAACCAACATGATATAATTATAATCAATGAAAAAACACTAGCAATCCAAAGTTGTACAGATAGTGTTTATAATGACCGTAATGGTAGGAGCCTCGCGGTCACTCAACTAGGTTGTGATTTATTATTTTATTACAATTTTCAATAAAGAACAATTGAAAGTAGTGTCTGATGTGTCGTTACTTTTGATAAGTAATAAAACTAAGTGTTAGGTAAAATAAATTTCCGATATGAAACATTGTGAAGAGGGCCATACTTACATTTAGGAAAAGTGTAATCCTTCCCATTTTTTGATATCTTGTTGTGGAATTTCCCACCTAGCGCTATGCTTAAAATATCATACTTATAGTAGTTATAGACATTTAGACATAATGAATAAAGTATGTCTGATATACATATATTTCACATTGTCTTATATAACAAAAAATGATGAGCTATCACTAACTCTGTTAATGTGATTTTTTTCTCAAATACTCTCCTCAAAATACCAAACATTAGATCTTCTAACCACTATCCTTTAAACATGTTCATTAGTCTTGTTATATGCATCTAATCCTCACTACTACAATATGAATGATATACACATAAATCACATAGTCTTGTAAAACAAAAAATCCCAAGCTACCGCAAAATCTCTTTGAAATACCAAATATTACATCTTAATGTCCTCTATGATTTATCATTAAAAATGTGTAAATGACTTAAAAATTGTTTTAGGTTGTTCTTTTATATGTTGACTAGAAGTCTATCTGCCACTAAAGTGTGTATTTTTTAACATTCATATCATGTCATCTATATAATGTTATGGCTTGTTTGACTCATATGTAAAAATTTCAAAAGGTGTAAATGGTTTTGTATATTTCAATGCATCATAATTTGATTTAAGACTTTCGAGAAAAACTCTATTATTATTGATTTGATCCTCAAAATATGAATTACATCAACTAGTTGAATGATACGTAAGATGTCCTATCGAAGCGTAGAGGTTGCTATCCATTAAGTTAATTACTCTATTATGATACTTCAAGTTATCCAAAATTCACCCCTCAAGGTAATTTTGATAACATGCATCAAATTCTTTAGTCCCGAGCAAGTAGATTGATTCAAGGCCCGAAATCGTGTTTTTGGGCCCACCTCGGCTTCTCTGTAACTCTCCCATCTAAGAAGAAATCCCAACAAGTTGAGAAAATGGAAAAAATGCAAAAATAAGGTTTCAGGACTGTTTTGAAGCATTTCGGGTCTGAAGGGTGCGAGATCGTACCAATGCGGGTCATACCAAGGTTCGTCGTACCAAGCTTGGGGCCGAAATACAAAGAAAATTAGCTAAGTCAGACATTTTTGTCCTAGCAAATTGCGGGAAGAGTTGGGACATCGGGACGCGAGGGACACAAAAAGCTGAAATGGCCAAAAGTAAGAAAAATCATCTAAGTCTTTTGTTTCACATGGTTTGGGACAGAGACAAAAGTACGAGTGGGACGCGAATTGGCGA
This sequence comes from Taxus wallichiana var. yunnanensis, assembly GCA_018340775.1. Classification (NCBI taxonomy): domain Eukaryota; kingdom Viridiplantae; phylum Streptophyta; class Pinopsida; order Cupressales; family Taxaceae; genus Taxus; species Taxus wallichiana. Next base: position 180,863,228 of record CM031240.1, on the reverse strand, counting down.
TTTGCCGAAAGACAGTCCATTTCGGGCAGTTCGGAGATATTTGTCCGGACAGCCGGGACAAAAGTACGCGAGGGACGCGTGAGACGCGAAAAGGTGAAAAAGCCGCAAGCAGGGACAAGGAAGCCCAAATCAGCCGATGTAAGAGAAATTTGTCCCGGGCGGTCCGTGGGATAACCGGGACAAAAGTACGTGGGGGACGCAAAAAGCCGAAACGGCCGAAGGCAAAGAAGAAAAGTCAATGTTTGACCCGTGAAACTTCAAACGGCCATAACTTTTGACTCCGAGCTCCGATTTTCACAAAATTGGACTTTTAGAACGAGCACGACGTCCTCTACGCCAAAAAAACGAAAACACCTGCTAGACTCAAAATATCTACCCACACTCGAAGGCCATAACTTTTGCATTTCTCAATGAAATCACACAAAATTGGTACCGTTAGAATTGTGGCTCTAATCCCAATGCAAAAAAATCAAGAAATTCCAGATTTGATGAGATATTGGTGGGAATTTTTCACAAAACGTGGCCAGGTTCATAACAGTGTTTTATTTGGTGGTTGGGAGTGCAATTAAGAGGCATAGTCATCATTCTTTCTCTATTGCAGCACCTGGGACAGTATGGGGAGCCTTTTGAAAGTAATATATAATCATTTTACTCCATTTAATGCCTCTTACAAGTGGTTGAAGGATAGATTTTGGGATTTCCATTTTCCCTTCTCTTTCTCTTCTCATTTTTTCTATAAATTGGAGTGTTGGGCTCATTGTAAGAAGAGGTAGTTTTTGTAGCAAAGCTCTGCCAAAATTGCTTTGTGAAGATAATGTGTTACAGGCCCTTGTTGTGGACTCCTTGCATGGTGATCCAGGCCCTTATCTTGTAATAGATTGAACTATGCATATCATGAAGCAATAAAATATAAGTTTGTGGATATATCTTCCCCTGCTGTGTTTTCTTGCATTCTTCTTGCCCCTTCAACCTTGATTACAAGAATATTGTGTCTATTATTATGTTCATGCAGGGATCCATTATCATTGTGTATGTTTGAAATATTGTTGTGAATGCGTTTTGCTAGATTATGGAGAATTGTCATCACCTCTTCTAGTGTGCACTTTGCTTCTGTATTTCACGCATTTGAAGACTACTCTCACACCCTCCTTTTCTAGTGTATCACCACTTTAGTGTAGGCTTTCATTTCATGCATTCTCTCTCCCTGGTCTCTTGGAAATTTAGATTAGAATAGTTAGTTTCCCCTGCATTAGAGTAGATTGTGGCAGGTAGTTTAGGAGCAAGAACCAGCTTTCTCTGGAGGTCTATCTCAAGTAGCAAGTCCCACAACTTGGAGATAGTACCCATGTTATCCAATCACACCGTGAGTTCAAATATATGCGCTTGTATAAACCATAGAAGGGTGCTGTGATTTGGTGATAAAAGATACATAGCAAATAACTCTAGAATTTGGTTTTTGCTAGGGTACTATTTGCATTCCTTAACAGAGAATGTAGAAAAAACACTTTAATGTTTAGAAATGACCTAATTATTAATGTATTTTTATCTAAATATAGGTGAAATGTCTTCCATTGTTTGCACTCCATTCAAAACAATTCCATTCATCGCAGGAGGTATTTGTTGGAAGAAAAGAGACGAGGAATGGTTTGTGGAACTTAATTCCATTGAAAACTACCATGTTGGGACCTCTCGGTTTTTATTTTTATAGATGAAAATCATGAGGAAGTTGGTATTGTTCTATCATTAGAAGTTATTGATTTGGAGACACTTTGGGTGTCTAAGTGGAACTCTTTAACTTTGAAAATAATAAGTTTCTTATTCTAGATATGGAGTTGGATGTTTCTTTGTTCAGAAATGGGAAATGCATGCCTCCATAAACAACAGACCATATTCCTATTCAAAATATGGTTGGAATTTGGGGATTCTAACAGATTCTGACAAAACTAGCTGTTCAAATGCAAAAGTCATTCAAAATGGTATATTTACAGTATTTAGAAAATTGTATAGAAATGAGAAAACATCTTCTGTTTGTCATTTTTGCATAGAAAATGTTTTCTTTCACCTCCAAAACATGCCAAGTTGTTTACTATGTTGAGGTGAACATATTTGACTAAATTGGAGATAGACCCATCTAAATCAAAATTACATGGGTTGAAAAGGAATACTAAATCAACTGGGTCTTTTGAGGCTAGTGTAATAGTAGAGACATTTGATTCTTACTGCTAGAGAATAAAAGGAGACAACAAAATGAGAGCAAAAATTATACATTATTTGAGAAATAAGCATCCTGCAGTGAATCCAATGTAATCAAAAAATTTAAATTGCATGAATCATACTATTGTCATTTTTCTATACTATTGGGTGAAGAGAGCAATGGAAAAAGAAAATCTAATTCCCATATTGGGGAAAAAATGGAAAAATGGAAAAAATATCATGAGGTGGAAGAAGTTCTTCATGTCACATCTCGAATATATTAGACAACTATGTGATGTCACTAGAAGGAAATATACCAACAAGGGTGAAAGTCACAGACAAATTTTCTTATAAATGTGCATATCCATTCTAGCTTCCATCAACTTTATTAGCTATTCCTTTGACTAATCCTTTCAATGTTGAATGTGTGATCACTGATTTTTGCAATTTGGCTAGCGATATTTCTTTTAATGTAATAATCTAGCTTAAAATAGTTATCGTAACCAATGTGATGGATATTAAAAATGTTCTAATACCAACTGGTTATTAAAAATGTTAAGTGACACAATACAAAGATACATGGAAAAGGTTAAATACATTGGAGTATCAATTCTGGATGGATGCTACAGACTCTACGATAATAACAAGATATTCAAAAGTTTGTGTCTTATGTACACAATATCTTGTGTGAACAACCGCAACAATAATGATGATTATAGAGAAGAGGTCACTATGGATTGGATGGAGAAACTACCACAAAAATTAGTAACTGCAAGTGAAATTGTCCTACAAGGAAACATCCATCCTTTTCGTATGAGTTTTGGGCTAATATTTTCACTTGATGTTGTTCCGTAAATTCTCTAGTACTAGTGCTTTACGGTGGCAGTGTTGCACTCCGTGCATTGGTGGATTCCAAACTATCTATCATTTTTATTGTTGAGACACATAGTCAAGTGATGTTTCTGAAACATTACTATTCTCATATGAAGAAAGGTTTGTCTCTGAAAACAAATTCAACAAATTATTTTGTTTAATGGATTTTAACCTAAATATGTTACTTATACAATTATTGTTTATGCGAGATGACCAAAAGCTATAAAAGTTGATGTACAACCATTTCATCATGGTGATTTAATTTCAATCATTTTATAAATATTTTTAATGATCTCTATCTTCAATTGCCATGGTTTTCATTTTTTTGGTTTTTCATAGTTCAAATGACAGATGTGGAGGATGTAGAGACATTGGCCACGAATACGGCATCGAGATCCGGTATGTTAATCATGTGAATTTACAAACAAAACTACTAATAAGCCCCACAAATTTATAAGACAATAAATGATTATGCAGACAACTAATAAGGCCCACAAATTTATAGGAAACAATATGATATCCATGTGTATTTTACAAAAAAAAAATTATAAGGCCCACAAATTTATAGGAAACAATAACTAACAGACATTAGTTTATATGCTTGGCTTAGGGTTGAAGAAAATTTTAAGGAAATCCATTTGTAAGCTATGATAACAATTTAAAATGAACTATATAGAGCTTAGTAGACTCTATGCATCCACGTTCAATACATAAATGGTTTGACTAAAAACCTTACATTCATCAATATCTCACTGATTTACAACTGCATACTATCTATAATGTTTCACTAATTCACTATTGCATACTTGACTACTTACATTGAATTAACATTATTTTGGCTTTAACATCATCATAAACAAAACTACATATGGCTTGATCCATCTTGTTTGTATGTAAAGCAACACTTGGCTAGCCTCATTAAAGGTTTTCTAGCTAAGTGTAGTTTGATCAATGATGGTATAGCCTAGCGGTCGCAAATCCTCATCAATAGTTGAGGATTGTTATCTACCAAAGGGTGGTTTGATGAATATAAGTGTAGCTTAATAACTATTAAATTTGAATTATAATACAAAGAATAATTGATATTGTACTTACCATATCACCATAGAAACCACTATGTTTATCCATTTAAGTTTTCCACAGCATGAAATTGATTATGAATTGATTAATGTTTATTTCAAATAAATTATGCTCGCATTTTCAATAGGAAGAAATAGACTATGAATTGATGATTATTTATTTGAAATATCTCTTATACCAACAAATCTAGTAGTGTGTAAAGGCAGTGTAATCCAAGCTGCAATTTCAATCGGTAATTGTTAGCCATAAGCTAAAATGATGTTTATTTCAATTAGTTGTAATTAATATGCGTCGATGAAAATAAAATTTGTTTACTTCCTTACAAGTAGTGATAAGCATTATTTACTCATTTTGGATATGGAGGACCTGTTATATGGGATAAACAACACATACAATAGGAAGATGTCATTTAGGTTTGATATGAAAGTTGTTAACTTACGAGGTGAGTATCGAAATTATAGAATTACTATCACCATAATTTGTGAAATGGGATTCTGTCGACACTCTCATTTATGTTGATATTAAAAAGATATTAACGGGATTCAATAAAAAAATATCGAACGTATTGAATCCAAGACTCACTTGGGGAAAATAATATTGCAATATAGTTGAGGGAATAAAAATAAGAGACCTAGAAAAGGTTTGGAGTAGAAACGATTTTTCATATAGTTTGAAAAAAATGCTTTGTATTACATTAGGTGCAAAGGGAAACCCTCTTGAAAATTTTATGGTGGGTATGAAAAGCAGACATAAATATTGTACAAAAGATAAATGGTTGATGGCTGATTTGTACAAAAAAATATCACAAATAGTGTCTCAGGAATTGAATGTGGTAGAGGGCATCAAATACTTAGAGCAAGAAAAAGCTAAATAACTATTTATCTTTTCAGAATGTTGTTATGATTGTACTACTTAACATTTCCAATAATATATACATTCATATGTTATTATGAAATGTACTGCGTAACTCTATTCTATTATGTTGAGATTGTCGAAATATAAGTTGGGAGGATTTATATTTTCACTGATTATAAGATGATAGTATGATTGAATAAATTCTGTGGTGAATTATCGAAAAACTTGCCCTTAAAAATTTGTAAAATAGTATTTTTTTACACTTTGTTCATAAGATAAATATAAAGTTATATTATATAATTAATTTTTAATATATATATATAATCTATAAAAATTGGCGGTCATATCTAAAATATGCAAGTCATATGTGACAGTTATTTCAAAGATTTGCAACTATTTTACGGATAAAAAGGATTAAAAATGTCTAAACAAAGGCCAAATTTAACACCACGTTGTGGCCTTTGTTGCAACCATTGAAGGACAAGAGAAGATGTTTGGGATGATATTTGATCAAAAACCAAATTTGAGGGAACTTATTTTTTGGAGCTTCACTAAGACAAAGCATAAATAATGCTTAGCGGCCGCTAGCCTATTTAAAACATAACCATTTTTGTATATAACATAGCATAAATAATGGCTAGCGATCGCTAGCCCTTATAAACATAAACATGTTCTTTACATAACATAACATAAATAATGGCCAACGCCACTAGCCCTTATAAAATAGAAACATGTTTTGTACATAACATAACATAACATAAATAATGGCCAACGACTGCTAACTTGTATAATGGATTCCAATATATGGGACTTTGGAGTACATATAATTCCAATATAGCTGATTTTGGATTCTAATATATGTGATTTTGGATTCCAATATATGCGATATTGGAATCCAATATGTGCAATTTTGGAATCTGATATGTGCAATTTTGGAGTGCATATAATTCCAATATTTGACATTTTGGAAACCAAAAATAACAATATTGGATTCCGATATTGAGTATATTTTTAGTTGTTGGGACTGGAATAAGTCATAATTTAGTGAAATAAGTGTTTCAAAATATTGGAACAATATAGGTGGCATTTTGAAATACATAATATGCTAAATTTTTCAGTGCAATAGCAAAACCGCCACGATTTTACAAGTTGAACATTCCTACATAAAATTAAAAGTTTTCTATTACTGGAATAGCTGAAATAAATCAGTTAAAAGATTTATCAAAATAGTCGTAACTAATAATAGTATTATTTTTCTTGTCTTTAACACAATATAATCCATATAAAAAATATTGTTAAAAATTTAATACAAACATAGAAAAAATCATATTTTATAAAATTTAACTTACAAATCTAATTTTTATTGCAAATGGGGATAAAGAAAAGATTAAACTTTTTGACTAGAAAAAACAAAATAGTAAAAAATATATAAGGAGTGGATGGGATTTAATTTAGAAATGTTTATAATGTGATTTTTTAAATAAATTTTATTAATTTTTATGAATAGTGTACTATTTTGGATGTGCCACTTGTCCAAGCATGCAAATACATCTTCCTTTTTGGATAAACATTAAATGCAGTGAATATTCTAATAACATTTTTTTCTAAATCTCATATCTTATTTAAAGATTGGACAAATGTCATACTTAGAGTTTTGATTTTTATTAAATAGAATAAACCATTGTTGCAACAAGGAATCATATTTGTCAAATCAATACTAACTAGCAAATAATAAAAAAAAAAAGTTTTGTAGATTAAAAAAATATTTAAATAACATATAAACATTATAAAGTTGAAAATTTATAGAATTTATTTATTTTGATTGGTGGATTGAGGAGAAATTATTTATTTGAATGAAAGGTATAGAATTCCTGTAGGAGGTAGGAGCTAATAAAGTAAGATGTTTTGAGCTTAGCGCCCGCTAAGGTAACCTAATACTTCCATAATATAATATTTTGAGCTTATGGATCATTAGCATTTAATAAGTCAAAGAATATTAGTTTTAGCTTAGTATCCGCTAGCTTATGTGACACCATAGTAATTGGATATTATCGATTGATAGGATTTAACAAAATAAAGTAAGATATTGTCATCATAGAGTCTGCTAGGTTATGCCACAACAACATATTTCGATGTACAACTACTATGTCCATTTTTTTTGTAAAAGGGTAAATATGGGGTTTTTGAAAGGACCCACATTCTTTTACAATAAAGGCCCTTAAGGATAAATCCTGTAGGTAGCAAAAGATAAAAATCCATATAGACATGACCCAAACAAAGAAAATGTACATTTTGTATATAGTTTTGAGGATAATTGTTGCTTGAACAATAGTAGCAATAGTGATTTTTAAAAAGATAATAAGAAACATCTTAGATTTTCCTTGTTACTCGAATTCTCCTTTCACAAATCTATATTCGTTCTTTTGTTCTCTAAAATTTGTTTGGTTCTCCTAGTCTTTGCATTAACATATTTTTTTCACAAATAGGTCAAAGTAATCCAATACAAACACATTGAATGAAAAATCATTCTTAACATGAATATCTTCTAAAATATTGTCATTGAAAATGGCAATGACGTCGTAGCCATTGAATTTTGATGACTATGTGCGGCGGAGAGACTATTTGTGGACAGCTATAAGGCCAACAAAATAATATCAATTTTATTAACTTCATCTACTCATCGATTCCTGCACACCACCATGACCATAAATCAATTCTGATATTCAATTTTTTATTGCATAAATTTAGCCACCATCCATACCACCAGACTTATTTTTCAAAACACAATAGAACAAGTTCTTGGCAGGTGTTACAGGGTTTTTAAAAATTCTATGAATTTTCCTCTCATATTATTACAGATTAATCTACGTCGTTTATCTATCAAGATGTGCTCCATTTCATCCTCTTTTATTGCTCTAAATTTTTTTGACTATATTACAAAATTATTTATTTGATAAATAAAAATACCTTCTACAAAAATATTGAATAACAAACTTGCTTCCGTTTGATTATCTACAAAATCCCTACATGGATAAGCCCTAATTAGCTATGGAAAATTTTACATTAACAAAATTTCATAATTTTGGAGGAGATGAAGGTGAGAACGCATACCCATTTCTAGCATGGAGAGGAAATCAGAACGTTTCCAGAAATTGAGCACAAATTTTTTTACGCTTGCCTTAGTGAGATTTTTCTATTGATGAATAATATTACACATTGATGAAGAGAATTGAAAAGAAAATGTTAAAAATATAAAGTCAAAAACTGTTTATTTATAGTGATATGTAACTAAAAAATCCAACCGCCAATTTCATTGGCGCAAAAAATTTAAGAGGGCATGCCTATGGTTTTACTTTATTTTACATTAAATGGATAATTAATGGTTGAAAACATTTACATGCTCCAAAAGGAGGACATATTTCAAATGGCACATGTACTTTTAAGAGGAAAATTTCTACATGGCTCATTTTAATGTCTAGTTAATTTTGAGGAAACTGTAACATTGTTTAGAATTTTTCCTTAAAAATGGTTATCATTAATAGTGCATTTGGTATTGTAAATAATTAATGTAAAAATTTAATATTCTAATTTTTATACTGTAAATAAAATCCCTTATATAATTCAGGTGAAATAAAGCCCTTAATTCTTGTGCTTGCACTTCGACATGTGATTATTAACACTGTTTAGACGTTTTTGTTGATTGTAGCCATAAAATACGTAAATATTTGCAATAAACGTCACACCTAAATTACATATTTAATATTTAATCACAATTATTAATATATATTTATATATAAATTCTAAAAAATTTACACAATATATATTAAAAATAATGAAATTTATACAAAATAATTGGTATAAATAAACACCGCTTTGTTATTTTGAAGGGCGGTGTTGAAAAATTACAAGTACCCAATTTTTTTAACAAGTGAGTTATCACACTTAGTTTGTGTGAATCAATACTCGCACTTAGAAGTGTGAGTACTCACACTTAAAAGTGCGAGTCGAGAGAAGTGTGATTCGAGGCTTGCACTTGCAAGTGCAATCACTTGCACTTATACACTACTTACAACATTTATGATTGATAATTCTATATTTTTAAAACTATATATATGAATAATTTTTTTATATAAATGCATATAAAAATTGATTGTCACCTTTTAAACATGCGAGTCACACATGCTAGTTCTATAAAATATTTGAAAGTATGTAACACATAAAGTCACAAAAAGTGTTTAAACAACCATTAAATTTAACACCATTCAAGGATGTTCAGGGATAGGATTTTCAACGTCAACGTTTATTGATTTGAATAAGGTATGCATAAATAGTCATATATGTATGATGATATTAAGATTGATATGTGGCATAAATGACAATAATCACTTATGCACTATCTTGAAGTTAGTGGTCACTTGGATTATGTAAGTTGGCGGTCGGGAGGCTTATGTGGGGAAACCAAATAATAAAAAAATATTAATCCTAAAAGAACAAAACTAAAATCCAAAAACATGATTTAGAAATTGGATTCCATTAGTGGCGAAATTGGAATCCATTAATTTGCGTTATTGGAATCCAAGTAATAAATGCGAAATTTGAGTCCATTGGAATCCAATAATAGCGAAATTGGAATCCAATAATAGAAATTGGAACTTGAATAAGTCCAATAATGACAATATTGGAATCCAATATTGTTACTAATGGAATCCAATAATAGTAAGAATGGAATCCAATATAACAAAAAATGGAATCCAATATACATAAAAATGGAGATAGATTTATTCCAATACTTATAATACTGGAGTCCAGATTCACTGGAATATGTCTAGATTTAGTAAAATAAGCATTGTATACCTAACTCGGATAACGGGAAAATTTCAATTACGTTTCACCAAAAATCACACGAAGATCATAAACTAATCACGGTTGTGATTCCAGCATGTGTTGGAATTACACTAAAAACATTCTACAATAAGATGTATTGTTCTATTGTATTCTTCCTTTCCTTATTCAAGAGCTAAAAAACTAAGATATGTGATAAAGGGAGCAAGAAAACTCAATTATAGCCTTAGTTTATAAAGATTCATGGGTTGGAATGAGGGGGTGAGGGTACATTTATAGATTTGGAGTGCATAGGGGAGTGCAACACACATGGGTGTAAAGATCGGGTCCATAGTGCTTTGGGGATGCACATGGGTAGGTGGGATGGACATAATTAAATATAAGTGTGTGAGGGTTAGTAAATGAGTGGTGAGGTGTATTTTATCCCCATTTTGTGGGGTTTTATGATTTTTGGGTAGTTTATAATATTTTTTTGTTTTCCCCTTTGAGGTTGTGTGTTGCATTAGTCAAGATGTATCAAAAAAATGAAAACAAGATGGGGGTTGTCTAACCCTATGAGAGTGGTTGTCATAGTTGAGGGCTTAGATGGTTGATTTGGATATATAGGAACATGGAAATGTGATTAATGGATCACTTTATTTGTACTTTGTGAAGGGATCGATAGGTTGATTTCAAGAGGCAGAGACTATATAGTCATTGATTTGATTAATGTCTATTGGTTGTCATAAAATTAAATGAGGCACGATTCCCCCCTTAAGTGATAGTTTTGAGACCACACATTTCCCACAAATAATGCGGGGTAAAAGTGGTAGTTGAAGATAAAGAATAAATGATCCTAGGTAAAGGCATGCTGAGTGAGAACCATGAAAATGTTTCCCTAGTCACGTGCATGTGAAAATTTGATGATTTGTATGTACCAAAGTGCATAAAAGTATGGCAAATTATGGCATGAAGGGGTTGAGATTTGGTTAATTGATTGTAATTTGATGACAAATGAGCTAGGCCGGTGAGGTAATGAGCAATGTGGCACAGGGAAAAAAATGAGACACATGGTGAGTTGTGAGATTTGGTTGAGTTAGGGGTGATTTGGGTAAGCCAATAGTGAGCTAGGATTAATTAAGGTAAGGCGAGCTCAATGATCAAGGGACCAAGGTGAGTGAGCTAGCAAGCAATATGAGTGGTTGTTGAGCTAGGAGATTTGGGTGGTGGTGAGTCACTATTACAACTCAGTTGGGGGAGAGTCTCGCGATGAGATGGGTAGAGTTATTGTTATCACAAAATAAAAAACCCCTCGGATGGTTAGCTTGTGAAACTGGTGCATCCGGCGTGATTGTGTAACATAGAGGTATCCCAAAGTGTGGGACTTTGCAAACGAGACATCTCTTTGAAGAAGGCCGAATTCCTATTCCTAATCTAGTGCTAAAATCCTCCAAAATGTAGAGAATGACTAATCTAATCCTAACCTAATGATTTCCAAGGAGACAGGGGTAGAAGGCTTGCATGAAAATTATTTCTATTGTAAAGGAAGGTGATGCACCAAGAAGGAATGTTAAACAACCCGCACTACTTGAAAGTGATTGAAACCCGAATGAGAGGAGGGTGATCTAGAACAAAAACTCACATATACATTTATTAAATAATTTCCTTAAACACAAATCCTTTTGAAACCATGTAATGAAAGTATGATAATGCACAATAAAATTAAATGTAATAAAAGACCAATAAGTTCTAATAGAACACAAAAAAGGGTTGCAAACATCCATATATTTGATTTTATAGCTTGAGGAAATAGATACAATTCATTACACTTTGGGACCAAAGGGAAAAATTTTCATTACAATATTCTAAAAGGGAGGTTTGAAACTCCACAAATTTATTATAGACAAGAAATAAGGAAGGGGCATATGTAAATTTTCCAACCTTTAAAATTATGCCCTTACAATTTATAGGAAGAAAATTGAAGAGAGGAGAGAGAGAGAAGTCTGAAATTGTCTCAATCACCCACAAAAATCATTATTTTTCCTACAATGAGTATGGGAAGATTTGCAAATCCATGTTTGATTGTACCCTACCTTGTGTAAGAAGAAATGGACTCCATGATTGCACTTGCTCCATCTCTGCACCTGGGTATGGCCTCTAGCTCCTATAAATTCATCATGATTTTTCTCCCACCTACCCCCCAATCGTTGAAATTTAACCACTCCATTGGATCCCCCTCCAAATTTCCTTTCCAATAAGTATAATTTTTCTAAAAATGGCCGAGGGAGGAACAAAATATGCTAATTTTAGTCACGGGCCACCGTTTGGGCTCCTCACCCACCTACCGAGCTCCAAAATTGAATGTAGCTTTCCTTCTAAGACGCCACCAAATTGATGCATGGCTCGGCACCCCATGTCCTCACCTACCTACACACCTTTGAAATGGCTCAACGAGCAATGAAAATTGATAGGCTTATGTTTTTAGATTTTTGATGTTTATGTTTGGTGGACTTTGGGGTATAACTCGACTCATTCATCGCTTACACCGCCCACCTTTAAAATACTACTTCTTTAAAATTATTCCTATCTCACCACATGTCCACCTTACATTAGACATTCGAGAGGTTACATTTTTGGGTTTTACATCACCCAATCTCTGCAACATTTACACTGTCGACCTTGCCTTGGGCATTGACACCCGAAAACCCCGTATCGGACTTCGGGGTTTCGGGGTTTGGGGATTAGCTCACCCCAAACCATTTTTATTCCCACAAAGTCCAAAACATTACACCTCCTCGAAGTCCAAAATTTTAGACTTCGAATTCCCTCCAAACTCCTAGTGAGCTTGACTCTGAGCCGCCAACACAAGCTCGTCAACACCATAGGATCCATTTTGATCACCCGACCCTCTAGTTTCAACCGTTTGTGAACTCGCCAATTAACCCAAATGATTCCTTAGATATCTTGAAATAGTTCCTCTCACTCGGATTTCCCTAAGAGATGTTCAATTCGCTAATGCCTTTCCTTAACGACCCGACTCAAATTCCATGTTTGAGATTTCTCCCTGCGAAGTCTCCTGAAAAGTCTCCAGCCCTCGTTCATTGCTGATCTCTTCCACCTGCTAGCTCGCTGTATCTATGGCCTCTCTACCTATTCTTTCGGGCCCTTCCCACATGTCAAACACTCTTGAGATCAGTTGACCACGAGTTCCTCGGCTATGGAACAAAATCAAAGCTCCTTTGTGCATTGTTTCTAATGCCTTGAGCTCGTACCCAAACCACTTCCATGAGATTCACATGACCTTTGAGGCATAATCCCGACTCACTCAAAAATACCAACCTATGGTGCTACCTCACCAATCTCTTTGGCTCCATACACCGACTTGCTCCCTCACTCATCAAAGAACTCAACGAGCTTCCAAGTTCCTCCTTGTGGGTGTTTTGCACTTGGTTGACTCGCGGTGCCCATATGAGCTTACCCGAGATCCCTATGACTAGGTCCCCTCAATGAAATGCCCTGAGCTAGCGAGTAGCTTATTGAGCTACTCAACGAGCCATTTTTGTCTTGCTACCCTTCTAAAGCCCATTTTACAATGTTTTGCCTCTAGACTCTAGATTTTTATTTTTTTGAATTTTTTCGTGTTAAAGGCTCATGGAGACTGAGTGCAATTATTTTAGGGCTCATTGTGTATTTTTTCCATTTTTGTCGCTTCCAAGCCATAAGTTGGTCTCGCAAGGATCATTTTCTCCTTAAGACCAATATGAGTCTTTTTAAAACCCAAAAGAGGAAAAAAATCCCTCTAAATGATTTCTCACCTTCTCAAAACATTGCAAATGATCCTGAAACATAATTTTTCTTGTAATCCCTAGAATCACCTGTGAGGTTTCTTTCGACACGAAGGTCACGTCTACTTTTTTTTCTCTATTTTCACCGAGGGGAAAAAATGGATAACAATTTTAGCAACTCGTGGGAACATCTATCTTCTACATGTTCATAGACTAGTAGCCCAAGCCCCATTGTGTATGAAGTCACTATTAATGACATGAAATTGGCTAAACCTTTAAAGTTGATCCCCATAAACCACTTAGGCATTTTGAACTGAACTGACCCATCTGCTTGCACTACCAATATTTATAAGAAAATATTACGATATGTATGAGTGGAAAATTGTTTTGATTTGAACTTATTTCTTCTCTCTCGTATTATTGATCTACGGGACTGAAAATGGACCTCCAAACCTTTCCCAAACTTGATTTTTCCAAGTGTGAACCACACTAAAACCACCCATGATTTCTTGGCATGCATAGCTCAAATGTGCGAGAATTTTGAGTAAGACATTTTCTAGTTTTGGACATCATGGAACTCTATTAAAATATGATTTTCCTCTTCTTTTGAATATTCCACTTGTAACATGTTACTTGGGGAAGTTGCTAAAACTACACCTGCCCATAACTCATAAGATGTTTAACTAAACCGGATCCAAAGTATGATTAAGGAAACTTTGAGGTTGATATTTTGCTTAAGGCCTAAGAGGATCTTGAATGTTGGGTAAGGATGCTCCTTGAGACCGAATTTTTGGCATGGTGGAGGCACCATAAGTTCAAACCGTGATTGACCCTTAGATACTTGAAAAAATAACACTTATAGGTGTTTTTCCCTAATTTGATTTTAGTTGCTCTTCATTTGAAATTCCTTGAGGTCTACAATTGTTGTGTGTACAACATTGAGCTTTCTCTGTTACAACATTATTTCCTAAGAGACATGAATTTGTGCAATGATATAACCTAGGAGTAATGAAACATATGTTGAAGGAACTTAGGGAAACTGAAACCTAATCTACAATAAGTCAATGTCCATGAGCACTTAGAGGAATGAAAATCCTAAAATAATATGTACAAGGGCGATAATTTTCCGTTCAGTAGCAGTTCTTGAGATAGATTCCATTAACTCAAATTGGAAGTTCTTGTCCATCCAAAGTGGATAATTGAAAAGCATTTCTACTCTTACATCCTGTGACCATTTAAGGGCCACTCTATATGGAATCAAACTTAGAATGCTTTCCCAACTTAGATTGATCCACATCCCATTTCGAATCAAGTCTTCCTCCTGAAAGGTCCTTTCCTTAGCTTTATTTTCAAGTGACCTCTTTATTAAGGTCTGATCCTTTGCATTGCATGCTCTCTTATTTATTCCAATTCCACAAGTTTCACATACTTGGCTTCCATTGGCTCAAATTTAGACAACTCTAGGCTGCTTTACGAGATCCAATGTGGGAGACTTTAGTGATATGGGCAACACTGCTTCCTTCCCATAGACTAGCTTATAAGGAGAGATGCATGTTGACCTCTTAGGTGTAATCTTATCATTCAAAAAGGATGATTTGAGATTTGTATGCCACATCCTTTGTTTTTCATCCATATTCCTCGTGATGATCGTTAGCAAATTCTTATTAGTGGAATCTACTTTTTGGTTTCCATGTGGTTAATAGTTTGATTAGGTGCTTGAGGTATATCCCATTCATAACAGCCCACTCAATGATCTTGGTGTCAAGGTGCGCTACATAATTTTTGATATGATAGTGGTGGGTACATCAAATCAGTAACAATTCCCTCATAAAAGTCCAATATATTAGACTTGTTTTCCTTCTTGAGTGCTACTACCTCGGTCCACTTGGTGAAATAGTTTGTTTCCATTAGAATCCACTTATGGCCTAGGATCAAGTTTGGATTAATGAACCCGATGAAGTCTAATCCCCATTCCATTGCATAAATGAATGATCAATTGAAATTAGATGCAATGGATGTGCTGCTAGCCTCTCTTTTTCCTATAAAGAATGCACACTTTTTGCATTTCTTTATCCATGCATAACAATCATTGAATAATGTGGGCCAATAATACCTAGATTTTATAATCTTGAGAGATGTTACCCATGGAGCAAAATGACCTCCAACCTCTCCATCATGAAACTCATGTAGTACCTTTCAATTTGACTTGTTCCAATGTACCTCAATAGGACTCCATTCATGTCTTTCTTGAACAAGACACCGTCAATAAGCACATACAAAATGGCTTGGAGTCTAAAATATCTCCTCTTTTCTTTTCTCATCCCTAGAGGGCATAGACCTATTTGTAGGAAATGCATCATATCCTGAGTCTAATAAGGAGTAGGCATGTTATCATCTACTTGTTCCTAATTATCCCGTAACATCAAAACAAATTCTACTCCTTTTTTCCCTCAATATGTTGGCTGGAAGCTAACTTCTCACATAATCCCTTTCCATGGACCAATTTAGTGACCTTGATCTCTATTTCATACTCCATGACATGGGTGATCCAACCTACCATTTTCTCATTCAAGTATTTGTTTAAGAGGAAATCCTTGACCCCACATGAGACACTAGCAACTGAATTTTATTGTTTGAAACTAAGTTCCTGAAATTATTCAAACTTCTAATAATGACAAAGACATGTTTCTCAATAAAATAATACCTCACTTCATAGTCCTCCAAAATTTGAATGAATAAGGCAACGGGTTTTTTGATCCTTCCTTGTTTGGTTATACCAAAATGGCGCGAATTAGTGTTTGAAGCACAAAAATCATAGAGTATGAAATCCTTGGAAAATTTTGGATTAATGAGCATTAGTGCTTGAGATATGGCATGTTTGATGGCTTTGAAACTCTTATTTCCCTCTGCTATCCACTTAAATGCCAAGATCTTATTCAACAACATGGTCATAGTTTCACAGAGTGGAAAAATGAGGTAAAAATATTAAGACAAAGTTGATTCTCCCTAAGAAACTTTGGAGAGCCTTCTTATGGCTTGGGCAAAGTAGAAATTCTTGAATGGCTTCAACTCTTTACGGATCAATTATAAATCTCTCTTTAGACACAATGTGGCCTAATAGCTTACGTTCATGAGCCAAAATATACACTTCTTCATATTTAGAGACACTTTGAATCTCCTACATCTTTAGAACACATGCCCGAGGTGAAAGAGGTGACTTGCTTCATTCTTGGAGAATACAAGAATGTCATTTAAATACACAAGGACTATCTTCTTTATCGAACCCTTAAAAAACATGTCATTAGCCCTCTGGAATGTAGCTTTAACATTTGACAACAAGAATGGAATTTTCCTATATGCATAAGTGCCCTATTTAGTGGAGAAGGTTATTTTGAACCAATCCTCTTCTTTCACTATAATTTGATTGTAGCCAAAATATCCATGTCTAGGAGAGATAACCTTTTCGAACCAGCTACCACCTATAAAATTTTCTCCATACGAAGCGGATAATTGTCTTTGAGAGATGCCATTTTTAAGTCCTAAAGGTTAAGGCACAACCTAATTTCTCCATTTTGTTTCTGATTGAACCAAATTAGCAACCAACAAAGAGTGCTTGATTGGAAAAATAATGATTTCCTCTATGAGTTTGTTTAGTTCCTTTTTCTCGAGAGGCTTAATATGAGGGTTGTCTAATCTTTGTTTCTATCAAATAGGCTTAGCTTCTGGATCTAGTTCAATAGTATGTTATCTCAAATTTTGATCAAATCCCTTCAATTCTTTGTAGCCCCAAGCAAATACAATTGGTAACTCTTGGAAAAGTTGTATGAAATCAGATTTTTATTGTTATCACTTTGCTGATTTGGAGTACTTTGCCCTCTCCAACCAAAATATGCTATGAATCTTCCCCTTTGACCTAAATATTTTCCTTCTCCTCCCAGAATTGACCATTGGGATTGAAGATTAACTCCAATTTCACCAAGACTTTTAGAAGCTTGTTTGTCCTCAATTGAACCACTTGGTCCCCATATTTTTTTCTCTAACTTATCCTGGTTCTTAGAAGATAATTTAGCTTCCTCTTGTAGGAAATTTATGATCTGTTGATCATTCTCGAACACCTTCTAGCTTGTGTTGTTGTATAGAATTGATGCCCTAAAAATACCTTGATATGGGTCTGTGTTTTATCCCTTTTGATACTATCAAGCACATAAAAATTTTCCCCAATTCTTGTAAGCCTATCCACATCCTCATTATTGTTCCTCTGTATGGAACCCGATATTAAAGGCCTCGAAATCCTTCAATGAGGTCACATACCTAGTTCTTGTAGCTCTTTAGGAGATATTTTTAGCAACACTCTTCCCTTTGACTTGATTGAAAATTAACTCACTATCTTCAAATACTTGCAAGTTCTTGATACCTCTTTTCCTTGCCCAACGAATTCCATGGATTAAAGATTCATATTCATCTGTGTTGTTTGAAAAACTAAACTAAAAGTGGAAATATAGGTAGTACCTCATCTCTTGAAGTGACATAAGCATTACACATCCTCCAACACCTTTCCTTCTCCTTGAACCATAAAAAACTAGTTTCCATACTTCGTTGTCATCTTTAGTATCTAGCTTGGTGATGTTAGGGAGAGGTGTGATTTCTTCATGTAAGGAATATATGCCTAGTTCAGATTCTTCCATCTCTTTGTATGGATCAAAAGCATGCATTTTATTTTCCCATTCATATAACATCAAATTTGGAATGCCCTAAACTTTAGTACCCATTTTTGGATTGTTTGGGAAATCTTCTTGACTAAAAGTTGGGAAATCTTCCCGACTAAAAGTTTACAATTGGCTCTAACCTGATTAGAGTTTTGGATGCATATCTTGTTTTGAAGAGAATATGTGACTAGTTTTCCAATAGGTAGCTTCTGATCTTAGCAGTGAAGTCCCTTGATAAGCACAAGGAAAAAGGTGGTGGTGTCAATCATAGATACATATTGAAAAACTATGGGGAATGCATGAATGATAAGACTTAATCCTTTAATCACTCCAATTATTCCTATTGTTGTCCCATCTAGTTGCACTACTCCTTTAGAGACTGGCTCATATTTTAGGTTTAATTGATATGCTATTTTCTTTGATATTACAAAAATGGTTACCCGTGAATTGATCATGTAGTTGTGGACTAAGTTATTCTGACAATCAAGGACACATAGAGTGGTGGAGGCTTCAAGTTCTTACTCATTTGACCTCCTTATTACATTATATTGGTGAAAACCTTCTCTTGATTTTTGGATGACCCATTCGAGGCGGACCAATTGGCCATTGCTACTTGCAATAAATCTCATTTCCTTGGAATTTCTAGGGATTCCCACATGGAAATTCTTACATGTGTTTTTTTCATTTGATCAATAATATTGAAAGAGGATGGATTTTACTTTTGTTTCCCCTTACTCGACACAATATTTTCCTACACTTGAGATGGTACATAAGCTTTTAAAATTGGTGTCTTAGGATGATTTTGTGAATTTGGGGCTGAATTTGACTCTGCTAACTCCTCTGCAGGGGTGAGAGTGGGTTAAGGAACAACTTGATTTAGATGAATACCTTTCCTCTATATTACCATTTCTTTACCTTGTGTTTGTAGATACACACTTTGATAGGAGGTTGATTAAACCCAAAATAATTGTCTATGTACAAATTGACTAGTGTGGTTTCAGTTGGAGAAGCCTCTTGTGGACTTGCTTGTTGTTGATTTTCTTCCTCACTCGATCTTGGGACACATCGATGGTTTGAAAAAAGGCCTATTTTAAAGCACCATTGAAGCATGTTGCCTGATTATGAGGTTGATTACATGGGAAACACCATTCATACTCTTGTGCAAGGTTATTTTGAGTTAGAACCAAGGCCCTAGATGTTGAAATTGCATTTAGATCATATGATTGGAATGTCCTGATAGCTTGAGGTTGTCATTTGTTTGGATTTTGATATGTTTCTTGAGATAGAGGTTTGTTTGATTGATACAAGGCCTATTTTCTTTATTTTGAGAATATATGGTCTAAAGCTCTGAGCTTGTTGCCTCTTAATAGTCACTAGCTCATTTCCTAAGTTATGTAGTTGCTTCATAACCTCTTGAAGTTCCTTGGAAGTACTAGAAGAAGTGGAAGCCTCATTATTGCTTTGATTTGGAGAGGTTGGAATGGGATTCAACTCAGGTGTTTGACTAGTGTTAGGATTTCCCATTTTTGGATATAGAGGCATACATGGTCTTAGTGTGAGCTTACCAACCTAGATCAAACAATTGTTATAGGCCTCTGGTAGCATTGTTCCTCCCATTGATTGTATCATCATAGCTATGTTAGAATTTAGAGCCTTTAAGAAGTAGAGGAATGAAACTTGGTAACTATTCTTACAAGGATTAGAATCTTGTCCTATGTCCTTTGAAAATGGATAAAATATGCCATCTATTCATTTGGAGCCCACTTGATTATGGTCAATTGTTTTAATAAAGACAAATTATCCGCCCTTTTTTCAAACTGACCACGAGAGGGATGTACATAATTGATTCAAGTATTTAATCAACCCCATTGTTAAGCTCCTAAACCACTGTACATCATTTACCCTTGAATAAAGAATATAATAGTTTAACTACAACATCCATCTCATTGATCTCATGTATGGCACATACATTTGCGATGTCTTGAATATGATCAATGAGAATTGTATGGTTTTATCTAGTGAAGTAGGGGATTTTTTTAAATGCTCCAATCGGGATTAGATTTTTTTCATTGAGGGCAAGTGGAATACTACCCGTAAAATTGAAAAAGGATTTGGTGGCACTTGATGAGCCATTCTAATTGGTCTAAGGACCCTAGTTGATTGAAGGAAAGGTCTACCAGGTGGAGGTGTAGACAATTTTATGTTTGATATATGGAGACCTCTTTGGTATTCTTCCTCTCCTTCCTTTTCTTGGAGATATCTCTAAATAATCATAAACACCTTCTTCTCTTGTCACGAGATCCGGTTCTAACTCTTCTCATGAACTTGGGAAGTTTGGGCTAATACACCATTGAGTTCTACTTCTGGGAGTAACCAGATGTGTTGGGAATGAGTATCCAAAGGATAAAGTTTTCCAATTCACACATATAAACTCAAAACAAATTGAAAATGGAAACCTTGAAAGGCATGGATGCTGATTTTTAGAGGTTAGATCTTGTCTTGCAACTAGTAGTATCCAAAATTCTGAAATGTAGAGAGATCCCTGAAATGTCTAAAATGAGAAAACTTTGAAATTTGAAAATCCCGATTTCCAAAAATGGAAAGTTCCAAAAACCTAAAATATCCAAAGTTTGTAGTTTGAAATGTAGCACAAACTCGAAAACTGAAATATCCGAGAAGTTTAAATTCCAAAATCCTGAAATGACTAAAATCCCAAAATCCAAAATGTATAAAATTCAAAAATTCTGAAATGCAAAAGTCTGGTTTTTCAAGACTACCCTTTTGATTTTCAACCTCCAATCTATCTTTCTCGAAACTTAGGGCCTAAATTTCTCATGGAAAACCCCCAAAAATTGATTTCAAAACTTTGAACTTGCAATGCAAACTCTGTAATCTAAAATATGTAAACTCAAATCCAAATTCTATGCAAATGTCTCAAAATTTGTGAAGATGAATTCTTTTCCTACCATGTGTGCCAAAATTATTATCATGAAATCACGGTGCCCCTGGATTTTTAGCTTGTGAAACAGGGCATCGATGTGATTGTGTAACATGAAGCTATCCCAAAGTGTGGGAATTTGCAAACGGGATAGATCTCCGAAGAAGGATGGCTTCCTATTCCTAACCTAGTGCTAAACTCCTCCAAATTATAGAGAATGAATAATATAATCCAACCCTAATGCTTTCTAAGGAGACATGGGTAGAAATCTTGCATGAAAATTAAATCTACTATAAGGGAAGGTGATGCACCTAGAAGGAATGTTGAATAACTGCACTACTTGAAAGTGATTGAAAATTAATGAGAGGTGGGTGATCTAGCACCATAAATCATAGAGACATTTATTAAACAATTTTAGTAAACAAAGAACCACTTTAAACCCTACAATGAAAGTATGATATTTCACAATAACATTCAAATGTAATAAAAATACCATTAATTCGCAATAGAACACAAAAGAGGATTGCAAACATCCACATATTTAATTTTATTACTCGAGGATATAGATACAATTAATTACGCTTTGGGGAAAAAGGCACAATTTTTCATTACATTATTCCAATATTGAGGTTTGAAACTCCACGTATTTCTTATAAATAAGAAAGAAGGGAGGGGCATATGTAAAGTGTCCAACCTTTAAAATTATGCTCTTTCTTACAATTTATAGGAAGAAACTTGAAGAGAGGAGAGAGAGAAAGAGGATAAGTCTGAAATTGTATCAATCACCCACCAAAATCATTATTTTTCCCACAATGAGTATGTGAAGATCTGAAAATTTGTGCTTGATTGTACCCTACCTTGTGCAAGAAGGAATTGAATACATGATTGTACTTGCTCCATTTATGCACACAGGTATGGCCTTTAGCATCTAAAAATTCATCATGATGTTTCTCCCACCTACCCCCATGATATCTAAAATTTGACCTCTCCATTGGATCCTCCTTGGAATTTCCTTTCCAACAAGTATAATTTTGATAAAAATGGTGAGGAGGAAAAAGTTATGTTAATTTTAGTTCAAGCCACCATTTGGGCTCATCACTTACCTACCGAGCTCCAACATTTAATGTAGTTTTCCTTCTAACACACCACCAACTTGGTGCATGGATTAGCACATCATGTTCTCACATACCTACACACCTCTGAAATGGATTAGTGACCAATGTAATTAAGAAGGCTTATGTTTTCGGGTTTTAGAGTTTATATTTGGTAGACTTCAAGTTTTAACTCACCTCATTCATTGCTTACACTACCCCACCTTTGAAATACCACTTCTCTAAAATCCCACCTACTTTTCCACACATCCACCTTGCATTAGACATTTGTAGGTTTCCATTTTGATTTTTACATCACTCGATCTTTGAAAATTTTACACCGTTGACCTTGCCTTGGGTGTTGACCATTGAAAACCATATATTATACTTCGGGGTTTTGGGGGTTTATGGTTTAGCTCACCCCCAATCATTTTTACTCCTGCTAAGTCTAAAATGTCACACCTCTAAAGTACTAAAATTTTGGACTTTGTACATTCCTCCAAACTCCTAATGAGTTTGACTCTGAGAGCCAATCATATGAGCTTGTCAACACCTTGGGATCCATTTTAATCACTCACCCTCTGGTTTCAACTTTGAACTCACCACTTAATCTGGTTGATGTATTTGAATTATCTGAATCATTCCTCCCACTTAGCATACCCTTAGCAATGTTGGCATCACGATTTCCTTGTCTTGACGGTGACACTAATTACGTGCTCGAGCTTTCTCCCCATGAAGGATCCTAAAAAGTCCTTGTCCCTAGTTCATTCTGAGCTCTTCTTCCGCTAACTCGCCACATCTATAACCTCTTCACCTATTATTTTAGGCCCTTCCCACATGTTGACCACTCTTAAGATCGAGTTGACCGTGAGTTCCTCGGTTGTGGCTCAAAGCATCTTGAGATCCTCGATGTGTTGTGTTCAATGCCTCGAACTTATCCACTGAACCACTTCGTGAGTTTCCCAACCTTTGAGGCATAAACCTAACTTGCTTAAAAATTCCAACCTGTGGTGTGACCCCATTGAGCTCTTTGGCTCCATATACCAGCTTTCTCCCCACTCACTAATGAACTTGGTTGTTGATCGGAGAATACCTGTTAGAGATCACATAAGAGTCTGCATGAGAGAGAAAGCTAGGATCAAGGGCGCGAGAGACAGGAAGATCCCGCATGTGGAGGGTAAGTTCAGTATTAAGAACTTATCCAATTTTCAGCATGATGACCTATTTTGAGAAGATTGCATGTAGAACACATCAACGATGCAAAGACATGTGCACCACACATTATCTATCTTTAGAGGATTGGATCAAAGTGTTTTGCATGGAGACGAGCTAAGAATAGGATTGTCACTTCATTTAACTGTAAGAGGTCTATAGATAACACACTTACATGTGTGGCTATGTTTGTAAATGACATGTGGCTATTAATAACATGTGGCCTATTTATGGAATAGATAAGCGGTGAAGGGAAAGTCCCCACCCTATATATATGATATGAAGTACATAGTAAAATATATATACACACAGGGAGAGATGGATGTATGAAGGTATAGAGGTATGCGCATATGATTGGATTATTGTATCAGATCCATGTGTGCATTGGTATAAATTTACATTATTGTAAGGAGCTTTTGTGTTTATTAATAGATGGAAGATATTGGTGAATCTATGTGTCATTCTTGTGTGTAATTAAGTAGTGCATGTTATTGATTCAATCATGATTACTATTTAAGCTTTTTCTTTCATAGATCTGAATGTAGCATGCATGGTAGAATGGTGGATTAGTTATGGACATATATGTTTCTTCCTTCATCACGCTAACATCCTGCTACAGCAACCCTAAAGAGGGACCTAGTACCTTTACGTGCTTCGGGTGAAGCTTAAAGACATGGATCATGGTGTGTGTCATTTTGTAGTCGGGGATATGATCTAACTGGCACTCAGATTTGTGGAGAGATGGATAGCACTCAAATAGGACTTGATCTTGTCCTAACTGTTTTAGGTTGTGCCTTTCAACCAAGGTAAGAGAACCTATTTTGTAACCCTCAAATGGTGAAGGAGATGAAGATATCCCTTTGCAAATAGTATGAAAAGGGCCTTGGGAAAATATGATCAACACTCCAAATCTGACTTTCACAAGTTGTCACTTCCAGATTATGGAGATACTTTCAATGCAAGGCAAGGGTTACTGAAGACATTTTGAAATCCTGATCTGTTTTGCATACTTTAGCAAATGGATTTTGATCTTCTGTGGGTATACAAGTCAAAACAAGGGTAAAATAGGGTAGGATTAGTTGTTTTGAATGATTTTTGGGTGGGAGTTTAGATAAGACAAACCAAGGTCTACCAAACTCTTTGAGGATTTCAACAAAATATGGAGAAACTTAATAGAAAAAGTATCAAAATGGTTAATCATCCCTTCAACCAGGATATGTGCATCAAATGGAGGCCCAGATCTGCACTTTTCCACACAATCTTTGATCATCTATCACAAAATCTTGAGTTAGAATGAACCAATGAAGCATTTAGCAATCACTATTTAATCATGACCTAAGGTGCACCCAAAGGTTTACAAACAATCTCTAAATCAAGGAAGGTAAAGTGATTTTAAATTTGTTTATCTCTTTATCAGATGAAAGCTCTTCTGAATGTGAGATTGCAAATGCCACTAAACTATCACAAGAAATGAGACCATGTATGATCAAGAGATATTTTAAACACAAGACTATAACAGAAACAAGAAACACAAATTTGAAATGCATTCTAAATGTAAGCATTCACAGATTTTTCCCAAAGACAACACAAAATAACTCAAAAATGATCAGATTTATCAGTAGGGGAATGTTTTTAAAAATAATCTCAGAGCTTGTTAATGGCTATACATGTGCAACCAACTTAACATGATTTGAAATCTGATATAGAGAGAGTTACATGAGTTTCTCAAGTGGTCACTCAGAGAATGGGCTTCTTCCTAGATTTTCCCATGAAATTTTTAGTTTTCCAGGATTTTTAAACTCTTCCAACCCTTTGCATGACAAATTCATGCAATATATAGCTTTCAATCTCCTTCGAGCCTTCTTTCCCAAGAAAATAATATGCCAAAGGATCAAATTTGTTACAAAATTTCTCATGATTCGCAGATAGGACGTTTAATAGAACACGTCCAAAAAGTTTCCAGTTGTCTCAAAAAGAGATGAATCATTGCAAAATTCACATCATTATCCATTGTGGAGGCACATTTTTCATCTTCAAAGCATGCAGACCCCCTTCCTTTCATTATTTCATCCTTATCCCTCCAAAATTTGACTCTGCAACTTTTGGATCTTGATATTTCACATTTCTACATGAGTTAGGGAAAATTCATTTCAAAAACATCTCTGATCTTCAAATTGATCCTCAAAACCAATTGCATTGGTCCTTGTAGGAAAAACGACATGAATTTGTCCAAAAATTTGGTGAAAATTGATGCAAAAATCACATCTCCAAGCTTCCTGGAGCTCAAATGGCGGCCAAACTGAAAAAATGCACAGTTACCATTGATCTTCCTTTATCCTTTAATCTGAGCCCTCCACGTGTCACAATGTGATTGGAAATGGGCTTGGGATCACTTTTTGACATTTTAACACTTTTGGAAAAATGTAAAAATTTGACATTTTTCTCCCCCTTCGCCCTTTGAAAATGAGCTTGACACATGTCCCAAAGTGGGCCCCATTGGAATCATGGACTGATTCTACACATTTCCCTTTTTTTTTGGAAAAAGGAAAATTTTCCAAATTATCCCCATGGACCCACACCTCTGATTCTATCCCTGACACATGGCGATTGTTGATTCATTGCGGGCTTGCATTCCTCCTTTTAATTTTATGCCTTTATGCCAAAAAAGGAAAATCTCAATTTTTCCCCAGGCCCAAGTTCCGCCTCTAACCCTACCATGTGTCCACCTTCATGATTGATTGGCTTGGCACCTCTCATTTCATATTTTAACAACTTTTTTTTTTCCAAAAAAATTTTCAAAAAATCTCCATTTTTCTAAGTCTTCCACTAGCCTCCATTCATTCCCCCTTTGATGCAAACGTGACACATGTCCACCTCGTGATTCGATGTGAGTTTTCATTTTTTTTGACCTTAATATTTTAACCAAATAAAGTCAAAAAACTTCAAAAAAACCCGACCACCCGCAATTTTGTCCCTTTTTCTCAAGCTTCAAACATGTTCCATTCTTGATTTGTCCTCCATTCATTGTGGGCCCTAGGCATTTTCTTTTCACTTTAACTCTTTTTCCAAAATGCCTTAAGGCACAAAAAAGACCCACCCTTCCCATCCAATCAAAAGAGGACACATTAAGCAACATTAGAACCAATTAGAGTAAGCCATGGGCCATGGGACCAAATTCATTTTTTGCCAAAAAAAGCAAAAAGTGATAAGTTAAAAAATTTTCCATCATCCCTTGGCCAATTAGAAAAAGCCATGTTGCCGATGAATGCTGAAGAAGAAATTGATGGGAAAATGACGCCCGTCTGACCATCAAAACACATAAAAATGCCAGGGATGCCCTAGAATTCAATTTTTTTAAGGATGACAAATTTCTCAAATTGAACCAACTGAAACATGTTTTCAAAGAATTTTTTCATGGAATTGGATTTTCAATGGCATACAAGTGCAAATCAATCAATTTTAAACTTCCATGATCGGGCAAAAAGGAAAAATGGTAGAGCCCATAGATTTTGGAAAAATTAGGGCACAAAACAGGCACACATGCAGATTTCTTTCAAATTGGGGAAAAACAACAAGTTTGTGAGCATTTCAAGGCATTCAACTGGAGGGAAAAGTTGTAGACCACCAATTTGAGAGAAAAACATTTTAGAGCACGCAAAATGAAGGAAAAATTTAGGGCAAAATGGTGCAAGCTCAAAAATGGCACCAACATCTCCTTACTGGGGATGGGCACTCCCAAAAGTGCCACAAGAACAAAAAAAGAAGTAGACCAAGTGCCAAAAACAACCATTGGGAAATGGAGTCAAAAATGTAGGGTAGAAAAACTAGACCCAATCGAACAAAAAAATGGTCACAAGAACAGGGAAAACCACAAACCGACAAAAACAACAAAAACAGAGCCAAAAACAAAGACTATACACTATACAAGTGGTGCATACCTCAAATTTGGGGATTAATCCAAGAAATGCTTCAGATGCCTACCATTAATAGGTAGTTCAAGCAATTCCCCATCTAAGTCCTTGAGAAAAAGGTATTTTCACCAATTCTGATATCAATGGAGTAAGGGCCCATCCACAATGCATCAAATTTACCATGTTTTCCCTTATCTTCATGCCTACTATCCCACAAAAAACCAGATCTCCAACATTGAAATCCCTAGGAGTGACCTTCTTGTCAAACAACCTCTTCAACTTCTCTCTAAATCTGACATGCCTTTGGTGGGATGCTCTTCTTTCTTCATCCAGCTCAACAATCTGATTAATCCTTGCTTCATATGGACTGACCTCTTGATCTTCAAGTTGTTGAACAAACTAAAATGAAGATAATTGTAGATGTAAGGGTAAGAGCTTGAGTTCCATACACCAACTCAAATGGGCTCTTACCAGTAGCTCTTTTGGCAGTGATTCTATCAGCCCAAACTACAAATTTCAAGTTGTTCACCCCATTTTCTCTTGTTCAACTCCAAGGTTCTCCTAATGATCTTCAACAAGTTCTTATTGTTGGACTCAACTTGTCCATTCCTTGAGGGTTATAGTTTGAAGCATAAGTCAGATTGGTTCCATACTCCTTGCACATTTCCATCAAGGGCTTAGCTCTAAAACACATGGCATTATCAACAACAATCTTTACTTGGCACACCAAATCTGCATATGATATGATTCAACAAGAAGTCCATAACAACTTGGTGTGTTGCTTTCTTGGTGGGGATTGCTTCTACCCACTTGGTGAAGTAATATGTGGCTACAAGGATCCACTTATGTCCAACACTAGAAGGGTCTGAAATCTCACCAATGAAGTCTATTCCCCATTGTTTGAAAGGAGCTTCAATTGATACAGCTGCAAAGGAAGGGAGCCTAAAGCTTTCATTCTTCCAGAGAAATGCTGACAACTTTCACATTTTCTAACCAGCAGGGTTGCATCTTTGAAGAGAGTAGGCCACCAATAACCAGCTCTCAAAATTTTGTGTGTTGTAACCCTTCCAAAAAAGTGTCCTCCACAAACTCCCCCATGGAAATCAACAACTATTTTGGGAGCTTCATCTTCAGTTACACATTTCAAGAGGACACCTTCAGGGTTCTTCCAAGCCAGCCCAAAGTCAATGATGATGTATTTTTTAGAAGCCAACTTGAGGGCTCTTTTCTAATTTTTATTCAAATGATCAGGGAAAGCATAGGTGTCTGAGGTAAAATATTACATCCTTGTACCACTCAGAACTTACCAACTTCTCAAGAACATCTACCCTTTCTTCCTCTACTTCATTCACTTCCATAGTCTGCAAGTTGCTCTCAGCCATGAGCTTAGCAAGACCCAAACCTCTCACCAACTTTGTGGTTTGGATATCCATGTCATATTCCTATAGTTTGTTCACCCATCTACATATTTTTCTTGAGATCTCCATCTCTGATAAGATGTCTTTTACCATGGTGTGGGGAACATAAGCAAAAACTTTTGAACTTAAGATATAAGGCCTAAAAACCTTTGTTGCTTTCACCAAGGAAAATGCTTGTTTTTCCATGATTGTGTATTTTAACTCAAAGAACTTGTAAAGCCTTGCTAAAGAAGGCAATAGGCCTCTCAGCCCCATCTTCATCCTTCTAGCAAAATAGATGCAATGGTATTTTTAGAAGCAAAGGAGAAGATTTGGAAAGGCTTCTTGTAATTCGAGCTCAAGATAGGTGCATGTTTCAATGCTTCTTTGATTCCTTCAAAATCCTAAATAAGCAGCCTCCTCCCATTTGATAACTTGGTCTTTCTTTAACATGCATGTAATAGGAAGAGTCAATTCAAAAAAATTAGACACAAACCTTCTAATGAAATTGATCTTCCCAAAGAAGGATTGGATGCCCTTCTTTGTTCTTGGAATTGGAACCTTGCTGATTGCTTCTACCCTCTCAGGGTCAATCATGACACCAGCCTTTGAAACAATATGACCAAGAAACTTGGCCTTTTGCACTCCAAAATGACACTTCTTTGGATTGAGAGAAATGCCATATTCTCTACATCTGATCAACATTCTTTCCAAGTGCTTGCAAGTGATCTTTTCTACTCCTTGAAAACACAATCACATCATCCTAATAAACTACAATGAAGTCATTTATGTAACCAGAAAAAGCAACATCCATTTCTCTTTGGAAGGTAGCTCCAACATTCATGAGACCAAAAGGCATTCTTACATAGACATATGTTCCCCAAGGAGTGGTAAAGGTAGTTTTAAATCTTTCTGACTCCTTGACAACAACTTGATTGTAGCTAGAGAAACCATCCAAGGTGGACAACAATTCAGATCCAGTCACTAATTGCAACATGTTTTCCATGTTTGGAAAAGGATAATTGTCTTTCAATGAAGCTCTATTTAGATTTCTAAAGTCTACACAAAGTCTGATATCTCCATTTTTCTTTCTGACTGGCACAAGGTTTGCAACCCAAGATGAATACCTTGTGGGCTGAATGATCCCTCCCTCCTTTAGTTTCTTCAATTCATCTTGCATCTTCATGGAGAGGAGTGGATTAATTGGCCTCTACTTTTTCTGAAGGGCTTGGCATTTGTTTCAAGAGGAATCTCATGCTGAAACAAGTCCTCTCTGTATGCTTTCAGCTCTAAATAAGACCAAGCAAGATAGTCCTGATATTTCTTCAATAGTTGAACATAGGACTATTTTTCTTCTTTGTTTAGATTGCTTCCCAACCAAAATTTTCTTGGTTTATCATTAGTGCCCAAGTTATGCTCTTCCACATCCCTTGAGGTAGACATGTTTCTATTGATGATGCAATCAACATTGTCAAAATTTGACTCAAGTGCAACAAGACCTCTAGGAATGGTGTTAGTTTTCAATTGATAATATCCTTTCCAAACAAAGTCTCTCTTCCTTCAATCACACACACCATTGGTTCCCAATCAATATTCTGATCTACAAACTCACCTTGATTTTGTAAGAACCTTTGCACTTGAGCATCATCATTAAACACTTGCCAATGCTTGATGTTGTCAGGGACAACTGGCCTAGTTAACACTTCAATATTGTACTCACAATAAGGTGAAATGGTGCAATTTCCAAATCTTGACCCCAACACTGCCAACTTGTCAGCAGCAACATTGAAACTTCTATCATGATGCACAATGTTGAAGGAATCAAACATCTCAATTAGATCCCAAACTACATGTTTGTACTGTTTCATCCACTATTTTTTGTAGCATATAGTTTTCTTATTTGTTTGACAACTAGCTCTGAATATCCTTTTGCAATGATGTCCTTGACACCATACTTCCATGCAATTCTCAGACCCAACAACAAGGCTTCATACTCAACAATGTTGTTAGTACATTCAAAATTAAGCTTGAAGGAAAAAAACAAACTCTTCCAAGCTAGGAGAAATCAGAATTATACCAGCACCATTTCCAAATTTGGAGCAAGCTCCATCAAATAGAAAGGTCCAAGGAGAACCTACCTATTCAAGGCACTTTGACTGATCCATCTTGTGTTCTTTTCCATCAGCAAACCCAACAAAGTTATCAACATCTACATCAGCAAACAACACCTCATAGGAAGCATTGTTGGGATCTTCAATAAGGTGTAACATCTTCTTTTCTCCATAGAGCTTGACAAGGCTGCCTTCAATGGGAATAGTGGAAAAAGACATGTCCATTTGAATAGTCCCACCAACACTTGCAGCCCACTTTCTTGACAAAAATCATACCCCATTTGGCAGGGCAATCAACAATCACAACATCAAGTTTCAAATTCTTACCCGATAGGCTGCAAGTTGTACCACCAAACCCTTCACACAACCAACTACCGACACTTCTCTTGAGTCCATGGTAAGTACACTTTCCATAGGCTATTTTCACTTTGATATCCAACTCATTCATGACTTCTAGAGGCATGACATTGCATGATGCACCAAATCAAACATACAATTGTGAAGTAGTCTATCCTTTATGATCAAAGTTGTAAAGAATGGATCAACATTCAATTGGGAATCAACCAAGGATGTCCCCAAGTATACCTCAGGTGTTTCTCCAAGATCCTCTAATGCTGGTGGTGTTTCAAGGTCTGCAATGATTTGAGGAGGAGTTTCAACAATGTTTACATTTCTTCGCTTGGGGTACTCTTCTCCTCTTTCAATCCCAAGTACTCAAATGCTCTCTTCTTGTGCTCAGAATCCTAAGAACTCAATGATTGGAACACTCACTTTGATTTGGCTCAATACTTGGGCTATGTCATATGGAACACTTCTTTGGCAAGGCAACATTGGAATGGAGACAAGTAGATTCATTAGATGGCATGGGATTCTTGGCAGTTTGGGCATGAGGAGGACTGAATTTTTCTTGGGACAATAGAGCTTTTGGTAGGTGTTTCTCTTCTAGGAGCTTCTTTGGGAATACTTGTAAGCAAGGGTGTTTTAGGTTTGGCTTGAGGCCCAACTCCCTTAACAACCTTTCTCCTAGTGTTATACTCTTTCTCTTGAGCCACAACAACATTCATTAACAATTGTCTATCTTCCTCCAAGGGATACCACCATCATACTTCTTAATCATCAAAGCTCTTAAGTATTCAAAGTCATTGTTAGGAATCTCAAAATATTGCACTACATCTACCTCAAGAGTATGAGAGGGAAGAAGGACTTGTACCCATTTGATGCAATCCCAAAAGGTTGTAGCTATCCTTGCACTTATTACCTCAGTTGATGTTGCTCCTTCTTGTGAGCCTTGAAAGAACAACCCACCATGTAGATATCATCATCAATACCATCATCATTATTAGCTTCACCATCTTGCTGGTCCATTTCACATGGAGGATGGGGTAGAAAACACCTATCACACCAATCAATATCAACAACTTCCTCAACAACAACAACCCTAGCAGTTAGGGGATCAGGTAACACTCTTCCTTCACGTGCTTGAGGATGTCTATTTACAGACCCCATGGGTCCTTTCCCTCTATCATCAGATCTCTGATCACCCCTAGGATGATTGGAAAATCTATCATGGTTTTGTGCTTTTTGTTGACCTTGTGAAGTCTGCCCAATTCCCTTCTCTTCCCAGCTAACTTGTATGAGATTTCTTTGACAATCCCCTGCCAAAGTTTTCACAACCTCCTCCAAATCAGCACCCTTTCTAGCTTGAGGTTTTTCAGGGTTTATCAACTTTACACCATCTCTCTTGAGAGGTTTCCCAATGGCCTTAATGTTATTTTCAATCTGCAGTGCCATGGTAAAGGCCTACCTTAAATTAGTAGGGTTTTTGTCTCTTAAGTAGTAGGTTGCTTTCTTATCAAATGCATCTGCATATTTGATTAAACAAGACTCATCACAGGGCCTCAAATTAATAGGCAGCCTTCTCAAAGTTTTTGTTAAATCTTGTGTTAAAGTCATGAACATTTCATTGGGGTTCTTCTTGATATTTTCAAATTCAAACAAGAGAAATCTAGGATCAGTCTTGTCACCATATTGCAACCTAAATGCATTGTTCATTTCAGTCCAAGAATCAATAGAATTATCAGGCAGAGCCTTGTACCAATCCCTTGCATCCTCTTCTAGTGTATGAATGAACAATTTAACATACACATCTTCAAATCAATTTCAAAATCCTCCATCATGTTAACAAAAAATTTGAGATGTTGATCACCGCTATATGCATTATTACCTTGGAATTTGGCAATCTATTCTAACATCTTGAGGGACAACATTTGGATAACCATCCATTCCTCTAAAATTTATAGGACCAAAGGTGTTAAAACAAAAATGGAGGTCTAGGTGGAGGATGAGCCATATTATTTTTGAGGTGGTGATCTTGGAGGAGAAACAAATGATGAGGAGTGAGAGGTCTTTGGGGAATAGAAATGTAATCTTCAAAATGGATATCCCCTATAGGATCAGCTTCTTGATAAACTCTAGAATTTGGAAAAAATAGGGGCAAAATGAGGAGAAATATTTTCAAAGACAAATGAAGGTCCCTCTCTAGATGGAGAATGCAAATTTTCAAGAGGACTATCTGATTCAAATCTATCTAAAGAAGAACTACAGTCCTCAATGACAGCTGATTAATCTCAAGTTCAACCAAGGGAACCTCCTTCCTTGAGCTCTAGCTCTCCAACCACCTTCCAAACTCTTCTCCCTTCTAACTCTGAGTTCCTTGAATCTGAAAACAACTTCTTAGTAGAGTCTCTAATGAAGAGAGATCTTCTTCCTTCCAGTTTTGCAGAGATTAGAAACAACACCAAAAAAAAATGATAGAAAGCTAAGACACTAGTATTTATCAAGATCAAAACAACATGGAGTCGCCACTAAGGACTTTCACCCTAGTTGTGTAAATGCACTAAAATACTCTAAATACCTATCAACACTGAAAATCTTGCCAAAATTTATAGATCAGATCTTCCTTTTCTTGAATCTATCAACCACAAATGCAAATGAAGTGCAACTACTGCTAGAAACTGATAAAATTACAGACAGAGTTTGAAACCTTTGCATACACCTTGCAAATCTGAGTATAGAATGATGCTTTAACAATATATTTGTAGATAACTTTGCAAGAGACATTACTAGGGTTTGATATGCATTCAAATATTTCAAATATGTATGCACATGGATTAGATTGAACTAAGAATGTCCCTAAAATGGTGCCACTTTGTGTTGATGAATATATGAACTGGAAGTAGATTAACAAATTAGTCTGGATATTGAATTCTTCATCCACAAAAATGGTGCCACTAGTGTTGACGAGTTCAAAATAATATGAAATGGAAGTAGATTAACAAATTAGTCTAGATATTGCATTCTTCATCCCCAAAGTAATGGCGCCACTCTAGTGTTGGTACCCAAATTTGTTCTCCTTTTCAGTCTAGAAGCATCAAAGATATGGCATGAAGCTTGAAGATAGATAGATCATGGTGTGTGTCATTTTTGTAGCTGGGGATATGATCTAACTGGCACTCAGATTTGTGGAGAGATGGATAACACTCAAATAGGACTTGATCTTGTCCTAACTATTTTAGGTTGTGCCTTTCAACCAAGGTAAGAGAACCTATTTTGTAACCCTCAAATGGTGAAGGAGATGAAGATATCCCTCAATTTGTGCAAATAGTATGAAAAGGGCCTTGGGAAAATATGATCAACACTCCAAATCTGACTTTCACAAGTTGTCACTTCCAGATTATGGAGATACTTTCAATGCAAGGCAAGGGTTACTGAAGACATTTTGAAATCCTTGATCTGTTCTGCATACTTTAAAAATGGATTTTGATCTTCTGTGGGTATACAGGTCAAAATAGGGGTAAAACAGGTAGGATTAGTTGTTTTGAATGATTTTTTGGGTGGGAGTTTAGATAAGACAAACCAAGGTCCACTAGACTCTTTGAGGATTTCAAAAAATATGGAGAAACTTAACAACAAAAAGTATCAAAATGGTTAATCATCCCTTCAACCAGGATATGTGCATCAAATGGAGGCCCAGATCTACACTTTTCCACACAATATTTGATCATCTATCACAAAATCTTGAGTTAGAATGAACCAATGAAGCATTTAGCAATCACTATTTAATCATGACCTAAGGTGCACCCAAAGGTTTACAAACAATCTCTAAATCAAGGAAGGTAAAGTGATTTTAAATTTGTTTATCTCTTTATCAGATGAAAGCTCTTCTGAATGTGAGATTGCAAATGCCACTAAACTATCACAAGAAATGAGACCATGTATGATCAAGAGAGATTTTAAACACAAGACTACAACAGAAACAAGAAACACAAATTTGAAATGCATTCTGAAATGTAAGCATTCACAAATTTTTCCCAAAGACAACACAAAATAACTCAAAAATGATCAGATTTATCAGTAGGGGAATGTTTTGAAAAACAATCTCAGAGCTTGTTAATGGCTATACATGTGCAACCAACTTAACATGATTTGAAATCTGATACAGAGAGAGTTACATGAGTTTCTCAAGTGGTCACTCAGAGAATGGGCTTCTTCCCAGATTTTCCCATGAAATTTTTAGTTTTCCAGATTTTTAAACTCTTCCAACCCTTTGCATGACAAATTCATGCAATATATAGCTTTCAATCTCCTTCGAGCCTTCTTTCCCAAGAAAATAATATGCCAAAGGATCAAATTTGTTACAAAAATTCTCATGATTCGTAGATAGGGACGTTTAACAGAACACGTCCAAAAAGTTGCCAGTTGTCTCAAAAAGAGATGAATCATTGCAAAATTTGCATCATTATCCATTGTGGAGGCACATTTTTCATCTTCAAAGCATGCAGACCCCCTTCCTTTCATTATTTCATCCTTATCCCTCCAAAATTTGACTCTACAACTTTTGGATTTGATATTTCACGTTTTTACTCGAGCCCGAGGAAAAATTTCATTTCAAAAACATCTCGATCTTCAAATTGATCCTCAAAACCATTCCATTGATCCTCAAGGAAAAAATGACATGAATTTGTCAAAAATTTGGTGAAAATTGATGCAAAAATCACATCTCCAAGCTTCCTGAGCTCAAATGGCGGCCAAACTAAAAATGCACAGTTACCATTGATCTTCCTTTATCCTTTAATCTGAGCCCTCCACGTGTCACAATGTGATTGAAATGGGCTTGGGATCACTTTTGACATTTTAACACTTTTGGAAAAATGTAAATTTGACATTTTTCTCCGCCCCTCCGCCTTTTGAAAATGGGCTTGACACGTGTCCCAAAGTGGGCCCCATTGGAATCGCGGACCGATTCTACACATTTCCACCTTTTTTGGAAAAAGAAATTTTTCCAAATTATCCCCACACCCGATTCCCATCCCCAATGTGTCCCTATGACCGACACGTGTGGGCCATTGATAAACATTTTGCACTCTGGGCTTTTCCAAAATTCCTCCTTTTAATTTTATGCCTTTATGCCAAAAAATGGGAAAAATCTCAATTTTTTTAATCCCGAGGCCCAAAAAGTTTTGCCTCTCACCCTCCGCCATGTTTCTACTCCCGATGATGGCTTGGATTCACCCATGGCCCTCTTTTCACAACTTTTGTTCCCTTTCACCAAAAAGCAAAAATTTCTAAGTCTTCCACCAGCCTCCATTCCCACCTTTGATGCAAATGTGACACATGTCCACTTGTGATTCACTACAGAGTTCCAGATTGTTTTGTGACTTTAATATTTTAACCAAATAAAGTCAAAAAACTTCAAAAGAACCCGACCACCCACAATTTCATCCTTGGCTCTAAAGCCGCCACGTGTTCCATTTTGATTCATTATGGGCCCTAGCATTTTCTTTGCACTTTAACTCTTTTTCCAAAATGCCTTAAGGCACAAAAAGACCCACTACTTCCCATCCAATCAAAAGAGGACACGTCAACAACATTAGAACCAATCAGAGTAAAGCGAGCCATGGGACCAAATTCACCCTTTTTCCAAAAAAGCAAAAAGTGATAAGTTAAAACAATTTTTTGTCGTCCCTTGGCCAATTAGAACAAGCCACGTTGCTGATGAATGCTGAAGAAGAAATTGATGGGAAAATGACGCCTGTTTGACCATCAAAACACAGAAAATGCCAGGGATGCCCTAGAATTTGATTTTTTCACTAAGGATGACAAATTTCTCAAAATTGAACCAACTAAAACATGTTTTTAAAGCATTTTTATCATGGAATTGGATTTTCAATGGCATACAAGTGCAAATTGATCAATTTTAAACTTCCATGATTGGGTAAAAAGGAAAAACGATAGAGCCCATAGATTTTGGAAAAATTAGGGCACAAAATAGGGCACACATGTAGATTTCTTTCAAATTGGGAAAAACAACAAGTTTGTGAGCATTTCAAGGCATTCGAATGGAGGGAAAAGTTGTATAAACCAATTTGAGAGAAAAATTTCAGAGCACACGAGAATGAAGGAAAAATTTAGTTTCAAGAGAACTATACGAGTGGCTTA
The DNA here is from genome assembly GCA_018340775.1 of Taxus wallichiana var. yunnanensis. Lineage (NCBI taxonomy): Eukaryota > Viridiplantae > Streptophyta > Pinopsida > Cupressales > Taxaceae > Taxus > Taxus wallichiana. The sequence continues at coordinate 180,825,757 of CM031240.1, read as the reverse complement.
CTACTTATGCATCTCGGTGGAATTGGAGGTATCGCGCACTTTTCTAGACACATGAAGAATTTCAGGACCTTTATGATCCCGATTTAATCTAGACTTGCGTTGTGGATATGTGGTTTCATGGTGTTCTAAATAGTTATATTCTAGAATATTCAATTTCAACGTATTCTTTCCCCGAGGTAGATAAATTCAATTTTTTTATGGTATCAAAGAGGAGTATATTTGTAAGGTATTCCACTTTGGTGATCAAGATGTTGATGGTAACTTTGAATCGGAGAGTAAACCGATGGCTAACTAAACTTCACCACGTGTAAGGGTAAGAATAGGTTTGGTGAAAGATGGAAGACCTAGTGGTAGAGAGGGAGAGAGAAGAGGCGGCTTAAGTATAATGAGGAGTAAGAGGGAGATAGAGAAGCAATGTTTCGTTGTAAAAAGTATGGCATTAAGGAGAGAGATAGATCGTGAAAGATTTACAGCTCACGTAGAATATGTGAAACTAGAGCATCAGGAACTCCTCCATCTTGGAAAACATGATAGAGATCCCCCCTTGTTCTCACACAAAAGTGCACCAATAGAGACTACCTGGGCCACGGGCGCACATCTTAATCCACTTGGTGACCTAGCCCTTATGCTTGGTTTTCTAGTATCTAGTATGAAAAATAACCAACAAGCTAACTTGGGAAGTAGGAGAACAGGAGTAAGTCAGGGAGAAATTACATAAATAGTAGGATAGATGAATTCAATGTTATTCGGAGGTGTGTTTTCAGGAACCTCATCCACATAGAATGTGAGCATGCAGAATGTTGGGTTCACCTCTTAAAGTGGAACTACCTCATAAACTGTAGGGGTTTAGTATAGTACTACTATCGAAGCATAGGGGAGTACATCTACATGTCCTATTCTAGCTATAGGTGGAGGATTAGAAGGGATAGGTGGTTCTAGTTCTGATGGATCTGGTGGTTTTGGATGCAGCGGAAACACAATAGGTTTTGGATCAGGTGGTTAAGGTCCGCAACAACCACAAAACATTTATATGGAGATGTCTCTTTGTCTTCCAGAGTATAGATGCATAGAGAATTCTACTGAGCATGTGCACATGTGTGAAATCCTATGGCGCGTGAAAGGGATCATGACTGCTGAGTGTAAGGTAAGTGAATTTGCTACTACATTACAAGGATGTGCACACAGCTGGTACATGAAGTTTGACCCTGATCAAACTTGCATGGATTATGTAGCATTAAAGGATGATTTCTTGAAAGATTTCTATATCCTAGAATTTGAGAAGAAAAGTATCACCACGCTCAAAGATATCAAGAAGGGAACCACTAAGAGTGTATGTGAGTATGATGCCCACTTTAAGAAACTTATATCTAAGATTTCTTATGATATTCACACTAGCCAACATGCACAATGGTTTCCTAGAGGATTGATTACACCATTTAGAAGAACCTTTATGTGCACATAAGACATACACTACACTATCAAACTCCTCTCGATTTAGATCTATATTTGCACAACTACAGGTTCGTTCATCCTAATCCTACTCTAAATCGCAAGGAGACAGGATAGAAGTGCAAAAATTGAAACTAACTAAAGATGGTGATGCACCAAAAGGAGTGGTGAATATTTTTGTCAAGCAAATAGACACACACCAAAGATTGCAACATAAAACATACACAGGCTGATAAGATATAATTTAGGATCTGAAATGAAGCAAATAATACAAACAAAGGATCAAACCCATTCACAAAGCTTGCATTATCATTTCAATGTCAAAACCATGCATTACAACCTCAGAGAGGTAAAAACTGTTACAGTCTTTGAAGAGGTCTGATTCTTGCAACAATCACTTGCTGGAGGTGAAAGAAGAAGTTTATGCCAAAAAGTGTTCCACCTTTAGAAATGAGCCAAATCGCTTTTACATCAGCATGGGTCGAGCCTGTGAGAGAGAAAATGTACAAAACGTGGGAGCCCATTCCTCATTGACTCGCAAAATGCATTAAAACATGGCATGGGGACCTTACAAACCCATACCCTATCATTTTTGACCGAATTGGAGGAGAATGCGACCCATTCTACATTAAATTTGGTCGCTGAAATGTCACTTCTGGCCATGAACACGCGTCAGAGCCGTTTCTTAACTTTCTCTCTCCAGACTAACCAAAATTCAAGATTGACCCCAAATCATGTAGAGAATTTTATAAGCTTTCCAATGATATAAAGAACGTGCAAATCCGAGCTCTGGATCGAAAGATATGGCGATCTGAAGATTTAGGGCACAAAACAGGCAAAAATGGGTTTTGAAATTTTTTTCCCGCTCTCCGCCACCTGACGACACGTGTCGGGCGCTGATTGATGAGAAATTCTCTCTCTTTCCTTACCCATGGGGTTTTCCTTGAAAGTTTTGACTTTTTGTAATTTTGGAAAATTTCCCATTTTTTCCCCGCGCCCCCGCCACTGGGACACGTGGCATGATCTCGTCGAGGACAGGGGCGCGGGGTCATCCTTTACCTTTTAGTTTTTGGCAAAACTTTTGCAAATTCTCTAATTCCTCCCCGAGCTCCACACTCCCCTTCTCCTTAGACACGTGTCCTCTTTTTATTGGCTCGCCAACGCTTCAAACCTTGCCCTTTGAAATTTTGGACGTTTTCCTCGTGACACGTGGCATTTCCCGATTCGATCCGCCTCGCCGCTGCTTTCTGCCGCCGCCTTTTCGCGCCCTCACGTCCTTTGGCCCCCGATGTCCCAAACTGTCTGGGACAAATTCCTCCGATCCACCCGATTCAGGCTTCCCTTTCCCTCTTTGAGGTGAAGACACGTGGCATGATTTGATTGGCTCTCTCGCTTCTTCTTCCTCCCGCGTCCCACGTGTCCCTATGTCCCAACTGTCCCAAAGGTGCTTCCTTTCTCTTTTCGCCGATCCGGGCGGTTCACGCCCTTTCGCCCTCATCGCCCAGGCCCATGTCCTGCACTTTTCTCGCACAAAGCAGCTTAGTCAATTTTGTTTTTTACCTTCTTCTGGCCGGTTCGCCTTTTCACGTCCCCCGCGCCCCATGGCCCGAACTGTGTCCCAATCACTCTGCGGACCGCCCGAGGCTTTTCGCCGATTCATGCCCCGACGTCCCAACTGTCCCAAGGACCGCCTGGACTAGGACTTAGCCAATTTTCATGATTTTTTCTGCCCAAGCTTGTTTTTTTGCAACTTTTTCACCCTTTTTTAGAACTTGCTCTTTCTTCTCGACAGAGAGTTAGAAAAAATCCGAGGGGACCCTAAAACATGATTTTTTTCCTCAATCAATCTATTTGCCTGACTTGAAGATTTAATGCATGTTATCAAAATTTACCCTCGGGGTGAATTTTGATAACAATTTGGTGACTCAACAAGGGGTCATCGCCTCTAGGTAGAAGATACCAGCTTGCTCAAGCAAATCCATTGGGCATGGAGTCATCAAATATTCTGTTTAGAACCCCAACTGACTTAGAATGTGTAAGGAGGAAGATGGAATATCACCTGATGGGAGCAAGGACTGCAAAACATCTCCATGGATAGCAAGCTATGCCAAAGCACTTAGGGAAAACAAAACTAACCTACAAAGAAAACAATGTGCACAAGCACTGGAGGAATGAAAATCTAATCTAATATTTACAAGGTAGTGAATTTCCTCTAGAAGCAACGCTTGAGATAGATTCCATTTACTGAATCTGCAGCTTCTTCACCATCCAATGAGGCCAATTGAAAGCATTGTTGTTCTTGCACTTCGTGACCATGTATGGGCCACTCCAAATGGCATCAAATTTTGAATGCCTTCCCGGTTTTGCTCTATCCACATCCCATTTCAACACTAGATCTCCAACCTAAAAAGATCTATCCTTGGCCTTCCTATCAAAGGTCTTCTTTGATCAAAGCTTGATCCTTTTCCATTGCTTGGGATGCCCGATTTCTGATCTCTCAGCTCCATCAACTCGCATACCTCACCTCCATGGGCTCAAACTCTAGCAACTCCAAATGCTTCATGAGTTCCAATGTTGGCAACTCAAGTGACATGGGCAAGATTGCCTCTCTCTCCATAGACAAGTTTGAATGGAGAGTTACCTTCGTGGATCTTTTGGGAGTTATCCTATCAGCCCATAAGGCTGATTTCAGTTTGGTATGCCAAGACCTCTCGATTCTCGCCAAGAGTCCTCCTAATGATCCTCAACAAGTTCTTGCTTGTAGACTCGGCCCGCCATTACCTCGAGGGTAATAGTTTGATGAAGTGCTTAGGTAGATACCGCTCTTGACAGCCCACTCACCACCTTAGATCCAATGAATGCCAATGCATTATCGTAGATTATTGTAGCAGGTACACCAAATCTGTTGTTATCCCCTCATAAAAGTCTAAGATGCTAGACTCATTTGCCTCTTTGAGTGCTACGCTCTTCGTCCATTTGGTGAAGTAGTCCGTGGTCACAAAATCCATTTGTGCCCTTGGCTTGAATTGGGATTAATGACTCCAATGAAGTCCAAACCCCATTGCATGAATGGCTGGTCAACCGAGATTGATGTAATGGAAGGGCAGCAAGTCTCTCTTTTCCCGTGAAGAATGCACAATTCTTACACCTCTTGATCCATGCATAGCAATCACCAAGATTTTAGGCCAATAATAACCAGCCTTCATGATTTTTAGAGCTGTCACTCTTGGTGCAAAATGACCACCACTGGTCCACCATGAACTCTTCCAACACCCTTTGAATCTGATTTGTGCTAATGCATCTCAAAGAAGACTCCATTCACATCTTTCTTGAACAAAACTCCATCAACAATGGCATACGGGACAGCCTCGCAATCTGAAGTGTCTCCTTTGGGTCTTGTTCATCTCCTGAGGGCATAGGCCTCGTGCCTAGAAGTGTATAATGCCTTGGGTCCAGCAAGGAGTGGGGGCAGCATTGTCTTCTTCTTGATTGCCACTTGGCTCATGGCTGTCCCGACACAAAACAGCCTCTTCTTCATTGCATACTTCTTTTTGCTTCCCAAAACCAGCTGCTCACACAATCCTTTCCTCTTACCAGCTTGGTGATCTTGATCTCAATGTCATACTCCATGACACGGTGATCCAACCTGCCCTTTTCTCATTCAAATCCTTGTTGAGGAGGAAGTCCTTAACCCCAAAGATGTGAGACCAGCAACTCGACCTTGTTGTTTGAGACTAAATGCTTGAATTTCTTCAAGCTTCGATTACCGCAAGTACATGCTTCTCAATAAAAGAGTACCTCACCTCATAGTCATCTAGGCTCCGCCAAGAAGGCAATTGGCTGCTCATCATTATCCTTGTTCTCATTGTACCAAAATGGCAGTAAATAGTGTCATTACCTCCAAATGCATAGAGGATGAAATCCTTGAGAAGTCCGGGTCTGATGAGAGTTGGTGCTTGAGAGATGGCTTCTTTGATTGCTTCAAAACTCTCCTTGCCTTCTACTATCCACTTGAAAGCCATGCTCTTCTTTAACATTTTGGTGATGGGCTTGACAAGGGCTGCAAAATCTGGGACAAACCTCCGAACAAAGTTTATCCTTCCCAAGAAACTCTGAAGGGCTTTCTTGTGGCTTGGCAATGGTAGTGCTCTTATGGCTTCAACCCTCTCTGGATCAATTGCTAATCCTTCTTTGGAGACAATATGGCCAAGGAGCTTTCCTTCATGTGCAAGAAAGATGCACTTCTTAGGATTCAAAGACACTCCAAATCTCCTGCACCTCGTGAAGACTTGTCTCAAATGAGAGAGGTGGTCTCACTGCATTTTTGAAAAAAAAGATATCATCAAGGTAAATCAGCACCACATTGTTAATCAAACCTTTGAATGCCATGTCCATTGCCCTTTGAAGGTAAACTAGCAAGCGTTGACAGCCCAAATGGCATTTTCCCGTATGCAAAAGTTCCCATTTGGTCAGTGAAGGCTGTCTTGAATCGGTCCTCTTCCTTCACCATAATCTGATTGTAGCCCGAGTAGCCATCAAGTAGTGAAACCTCTCGAGCCAGCCACAACTTGCAAGATTTGCTCCATGGAAGGGAGTGGGTAATGGTCCTCGAGAGAGGCTCTATTCAAGTCTCTCAAGTCAACAACACACAATCTGATCTCTCCACTCTTCTTTCTCGATCGAACTAAGTTGGCAACCCAACTAGAATGCTTGATTGGGAATATGATCCTCGACTCAATCAGCTTGTCCAATTCTTTCCTCATGAGAGGCTCCATGTGTGGATTGACTGGTCTTTGTTTCTACCTCGACAGCTTAGTATTTGATCCAATTCATGGTATGCTGAGCTAAGTTGGGATCAAAACCTTTCAAGTCTTCATAGCTCCAAGAAAACACGTCAGTGGAACTCTTGACACAACTTGTATGAACTCATACCTTTCTTTGTTCAAATGTCATCCTTCCAATTTGCAATGGTTTGTTCTCTTCTACCAAGATGGATACTGAATCCTCTCTCTTGACCTGAATGTTTGCTTTCTCCTTTCTAAACTGATCATTAGGGTTAAAAATGGACTCCAAAGTGATAAGTCCTTTGGGCAGCTTGTTAGTTCTCAGCTGTACCACTTGGTCACCATACTGCTGTTCCAATTTTTCTTGATTCTTAGCTGAGAACTCAGCTTCTTCTTGCAAGAAATGGATGATTTGCTGGTCATTTTCAAACACTTGCCAACTAACATTGTTATCTGGCACTGAAGGCCTCACAATCACGTGGATGTTTGGCTGTACCTTGTCTTGTTGAATGCTTTCCACAATGTCAAAGGCTGCCCATACCGCTGCAAGCCTCGCAAAGCCAGCTTGATTCTCTTTCCTAGAATGGATTTGATGCCAAAACCTCAAAATCTTCCATGAGGTCCCACACCCTATTCTTGTAGAGCACTTGAGTAGATCATTCTTGGCAAAGCATGTTGTCCCTTGACCTGATTTACAATCAATTCACTGTCCCAAAGACTTGCAAGTTCTTTATTTTCTTCTTTATTGCCCAATGCATCCTCGCACCAAGGCTTCATATTCAAGCAGTGTTGTTATTGAGCATGCAAACTGAAATCTAAAAGCTGAATAGTACTTTACTCCTTGAGGTGAAACAAGCATAGCTCCACCGCACCTTGTCTACTCCTTGATCCATCAAAAAACAGCTGCCATACCTCATTGTCATCTTTGTGGTTTGGCTTGGTGATGCTAGGAATAGGCTGATTTTCTTCGTGTATGCAATAGACCCCTAGCTCAGATTCTTCCACTTCTTGATAAGGATCAAATGCATGTATCTTGTTTTCCCATTCATCAAGAGTTAGATCCGGATGCTTCCAACCTTAGTGTCAGCTTCATCAGTGCTTGGGTGATCTTCTTGATCAAATGCTGAGCAATTGGCATTAATCTGACTTGGAGTGTAAGGCTCAATGTGGAAGTTTGCAATAGGTTCTGACCTGATTGTAGCCTTAGTTCCATACCTCATTCTGAACAACATGTGTGACCAATCAGCAGACAAATATCCCCCAATCTTGGTCAGAAGTCCTCTTGACAAGCATAGGGCAAAGAGTGGTGGAAGGTCTATGACTGATACATCTTGTAAAACAACAACATTTGGACATGCATGCAAGGTAAGACTCAAGTTTCTAATCACTCCAACTATTGCTACTGCTGTCCCATCTAGCTGCACTACCCCTTTGGATGTTGTTTCATACTGGAGCCCTAGCTGATCAGCTATTTGTTTAGGCATTACCGAGCTACTTGCCCCGAGTCTATCATGCAATTGTGCACTAGCTGATTTCCAATGATCAATGAAACATAGAAAGGAGGGGGCTTCAACATTTTACCTTGCTGTCCTCCATGATTTCCTCAGCCGGGCAGCATTTGTAAGCACTTTGTCTCTGCATCCGAACTTGCTGATTCGAAGTTGGCCAGTCCTTCATGGCAGCTTGCAGCAGATCTCTTTGGCCTGGATAGATAGGGATTCCCACATTGATATATTGACGGTTTGTCTTCTTCATCTGATCAATGATACTGAATGGTGATGAAGGATCTCTTTGTTGTCCCTTGGTTTGCACATTCACTCCTTGCATGTGGGCAGCAACAACTGGTATTTGAGTTGGCCTAGGGGCTGTTCTTGGCTGCCCTTGTGCATTTGAAATTGGATTTTGCTTGCCAATCATTTGTGGAGCCATGGAAGGTCATGGATTGGTTGGGGCTAATGGCTGTTCTTCACCCAAATTCCTCCTTTTTGACCTTGTGTTGGCTGCAACACCTTGAGAAACTACCTGATTCATGCCACAAAAATCCTCTGCTTGCCAATTTACCAATGTGGTGTCATTTGGGGCTGATTGTTGTTGGAATGTTTCTTGTTGTTGGTTGTTTCCTTGACTGCTCTCACCCTCCACACCAGTAGTTGTCACCATTAATGCTTGATTCAAAGCACCATTGAAGCACATGGATTGGTTATGAGGCTCATTGCATGGAAAACACCAATCATACTCCTGAGCAATGTTGTTTTGTGTTGGCACCAATGCCTTAGAGGCAGATATGGCATTTGGATTATAGGGCTGAAATGGTCTATTGGCAGGAGGCCTTGTTTGATTCATATTTGCAACTGGATTAGGTGGCCTTTGTGGTTGGTATGGCTGCCTGTTAGGCTGAGCTTGGGGTTGATAAGAAGGTCTAAAACCTTGGGCTTGTTGCCTTTTGAGAGTAACCAGCTCATTGCCTAGGTTTTGCAATTGCTTCATGACTTCTTAAGCTCATTTGGGGCACTTGGAGATGAAGTGGAAGCTTCATTTGAACTCTGATTTCTAGGAGTGGGAGAAGGAGCCAAATTAGGTGCTTGATTGGTGTTTGGACTCTCTAAACTTGGAAACAATGGCATGGGAGGTCTAGGGGCAAGTTTGCACTTGATCAAACAATTTTCAGCCCTAATGGCAATGCTATAAGCCATAGGGATAGTTATGCCTCCCATGGACTGAATTAACATAGAAATATCAGAATTTAGAGCTTTGAGATAGTAGAGAAAAGCACCTTCTGCTGTTGGCCTGACTGCCACTGGAATTCTCTCCCAAGTCTTTTGAAATCTGAAGTTGAAATCGGTCACCGCTCATCGGGAGCTCTTGATGGTTGTCACTGCTCCAAAAGAGACAAGTTGTCTCCTTTCTCCAAATTGCTCATGAAGTGCTATACACAAATGATTCCAATTTGTGATAGAACCAGCTCCAAGGCTCCTAAACCATCGCAATGCTTTACCCTTGAATGAAGATGCCAAGAATTTGACAAACCACTTGCATCTCATTGATTTCATGATCGCACAAAGGTTAGCAATATCTTTAACATGATCACCTGGAGTAGTCTGATTTTCTCCAATGAAGTAGGGAATGTTCTTCAAGGCTGCAATAGGAATTGGATGTTGTGCATTGAGGGCAAGTGGGCTGCTGCCTGTGAAGTTGACATAGGGGTTGTTTTGTGCCATTCTAATTGGTCTTAAAACCCTTGTTGACTGAATGAAAGGCCTACTAGGTGGAGGAGTTGAGAGAGTTCTGTTTGGTGGAGATGGAGACCTTTGAATCCTTCTTCCTCTTTGCCTTCTTCTTGGAGATAATTGTAGGTATTCAAACAACACTTCTTCTTCTCCAACTCTTGACCTTGTGGTGATTCTTCTCATGAGTTTTCAGGCTTGCACTGCTGAAACCAGTTGATTCTTCCCCTTGGAGTCGCCAGATATGCAAATAATAGCTCTTTTCAAGCAAGAAAATTGCAGCAGATGCACATCAACTTTGCTGCAATAAAAATGAGACCTCTAGTGTCCCACCGGCATGCCAAAACTATTAGTGCAAAATCACAAAGACCCCCGATGCAATCAGATTTCTAGGTTGATCACTCTAGCATCCAAAGCAGATTGCACAACATGGAAACCTCTCTCCAAGTGTGGGACTTGTGAAACTGAGAGAGGAATCTCCAGATTAGAGGCTGGTTCCTCAAACTCCTCTGATTTAGATCTATATTTGCACAACTACAGAGGTTCGGATCCTAATCCTACTCTAAATTGCAAGGAGACAGGATAGAAATGCAAAAATTGAAACTAACTAAAGATGGTGATGCACCAAAAGGAGTGGTGAATAATATTTGTCATGCAAATAGACACAAACCAAAGATTGCAACATAAAACATACACAAAGCCGATAAGATATAATTTAGGATCTGAAATGAAGCAAATAATACAAACAAAGGACTGAAACCCATTCACAAAGCTTGCATTATCATTTCCAATGTCAAAACCACTGCATTACAACCTCAGAGAGGTAAAAACTTATTACAATCTTTGAAGAGGTCTGATTCTTGCAACAATCACTTGCTGGAGGTGAAAGAAGAAGTTTGCTATGCCAAAAAGTGTTCCACTTTTTAGAAATGAGCCAAATCTGGCTTTTACATTACATGGGTCGAGCCCAGGAGAGAGAAAACATACAAAACGTGGGAGCCCATTCCTCATTGACTAAAATGCATTAAATCAGCATGGGGGACCTTACAAACCCATACCCTATCATTTTTGACCGAATTGGAGGAGAATGCGACCCATTCTGCATTAAATTTGGTCGCTGAAATGTCATTTCTAGCCATGACACGCACACAGAGCCATTTCTTAACTTTCTCTCTCCAGACTAAACCAAAATTCAAGATTGACCCTGGAATCATGTAGAGAATTTTATAAGCTTTCCAATGATATAAAGAACGTGCAAATCCGAGCTCTGGATCGAAAGATATGGCGATCTGAAGATTTAGGGCACAAAACAGGCAAAAATGGGTTTTGAAATTTTTTTCCCGCTCGCCGCCACCTGGACGACACGTGTCGGGCACTGATTGATGAGAAATTCTCTCTCCTTCCCTTACCCATGGGTTTTCCTTGAAAGTTTTGACTTTTTGTAATTTTGGAAAATTTCCCATTTTTTCCCCGCCCCCCCACTGGGACACGTGGCATGATCTCGGTTGGAGGACAGGGCGCGGGGTCATCCTTTACCTTTTAGTTTTTGGCCAAAACTTTTTCCAAATTCTCTAATTCCTCCCCGAGCTCCACACTCCCCTTCTCCTTAGACACGTGTCCTCTTTTTATTGGCTCGGGCCAACGCTTCAAACCTTGCCCTTTGAAATTTTGGACGTTTTCCTTGTGACACGTGGCGTTTCCTGATTCATCCGCGGGCCTGCCAGCTTTTCACGTCCCTCGCGTCCCTTTGGCCCGATTGTCCCAACTATCTGGGACAAATTCCTCCGATCCACCCGATTCGGGCTTCCCTGTCCCTCTTTGAGGTGAAGACACGTGGCATGATTTGATTGGCTCTCGCTCCTTCTCGCTCTCCGTCCCACGCGTCCCTATGTCCCAACCGTCCTCTATTTCAGTGATCCGGGGTTCTCCTTCGTCCTTTTTCGAACCGCCGATCCGGGGTTCACGTCTCCACGCGCCCTCACGGCCCTCATGTCCTGTCCTTTCACCTGCTCTGTTCTAACGTCCCAACCTTATCCCAATGCAACTAGCTTAGTCAATTTTGATTTTTTCTGCCCCAAGCTTCGTTTTTGCAACTTTTTCACCTTTTTTAGCCCCGCGGATCCCCACGGCCCCTAGATGTCCCAATCTATCTTGCTGGGACCGCCCGGGGTGAGGCTTTTCGGCCGATCATGCCCCCGACGTCCCAACTGTCCCAAGGACCGCCTGAGGACTTAGCCCAATTTTCATGATTTTTCTCTGCCCCAAGCTTGTTTTTTGCAGGACTTAGCCATTTTTTCATCTCCAAGCTTTTTTTAGCCCAAGCTTTTTCACCCTTTTTTTTTGCTTCTTTCTCTTCACCACACGCGTTGATGTGGAGTTAGAAAGGCATCAGGGGACCTACGATCACATGATTTTTATGCAATCAGTTTATGGCAAATAAAACTAAGGAAACTCCCATAGAAGTTTTGAAGGATGCATCTATAACCATACAAGGGGCCAAGCTCACTGGGATTTTGAGGTATTAGCACTTGCAGAAGCAGATAGTTTTCCAGCCTTGCTTGGACACCCTTGGTGTTATGCGAATAATGCTAACTTGAGATTCAATAAGGGGTATATCAGATTTGAGAACAAGGAGGAAAGAGTTGTGATACCTCTAACAGATGGGAAGTCTACACCATATGTTGAGCCTCTAAGTGAGGAGGAATTAAACAAAATTTATGTACACGCTATTCAGGACCCAGAGGTCAATGAGCCATCAAAAGAAGGCATCCTACAGTGGGATGATTCTCATTCTATTAGTGATACTACGATTATTGCTTGTGACAATTGTGGTCATGGTACATATGAACTAGTAGGGTGTGAGGTGAAAAGAATGGTTACATGCAAGAATGGACTTCATTCATTTCGATGGATAGGTAACACAATACCTTGGTATATAGGGTCAAAAGATCTTCGTGTATTTTTGAAAGCTATGGAAACACAAAGTGGACGAGATCAAATTAAGATAAGAGATATGTTAGTATATATGTTACGAGGGATAGAAGTGCACCGGTGGGTAGTCCACAGAGATAATATTATAAAATGAGAAGAGATTGGGATCACCCTATCTATTAGATTTGTAAGGATCAATGCACCTACACAAATCTACACTTATCATGGTGATGAACCTATTCATCATCACATTCAGCAAAGATGTGAGATACTGACAATAGGACATGAAGCATTGCCACCTTCACTTTGGATGCATAGATTTTATTCTACGCTAAGAAGATACGCACATACCTAGTATGTATATGCATAACTACATAGAGAGACTGGGAATTGGAAAACTTTTATTGTAGGAATGATCCATACCTTTGACTACTTTTCTTCCCAACCTCCAATAGAAGAGGCATTAAACTTTTTCAAGCACTTAACTATGGGAGATAGTGCTAAAGTAGAAGAGCATACTCAGGAATTATTTGGTGAGACAGAGTTTGGAGTGCATTTTGAAAAGGAAAAGAAATGGAATCCATACTACTTGAGTACACTTGCCTTGAGAAAGAGAAAGGAAATATGGTTTACATTGTGGATGATGAGGAAGTTGAGAACCTGGATATTGAACATTCACAAGGGGTGTGCGAGGTCTTAGATAGTGCAGAAAAGGATATGCACACCTATCACGAACCCACAAAGAAAAATAAGGTGAATATAGGATTGGAGGATGAGCCTAAGGAGGTCATCATTGAAGACTACTGGTCAGACTTGGAGGTAGCAAAGATCATTGATTTACTCGGGGATTATCGGGACTTATTCCCTCAAGGGTATCACGAACTTAAAGGCATGCATAAATCAGTTTGGGAAGTGAAGATACAACTTAAGGATGGTGCACAAACAGTTAGGAAGGAACCTTCTAGAATGAACCCCAATTTGCGTGAAAATGTAAAAGAATAAATTCATAAAATGTTTAAATATGGAATTATCAAGCCCCTTGATGAGTTAGAATGGGTTAGTCCAATGGTAATCAGTATCAAGAAGGATGGATGAATTAGAATATGTGTGGACTATAGGGAGCTAAATGCTACATGTGTCACAGATCCATTCCCTACACCATTTACTGAGGAAATACTAGAAGGTGTTACAGGGCGTGAAATATACTCTTTCACATATGGGTTTTCTAGGTATCATCAGGTTAGGATTGCTCAGGAGGATCAAGAAAAGACAACTTTTAATACTAAATGGGGTAGTTTTTCTTGTACTATGATTCCTTTTGGACTAAAAATGTACATGTTGTATTCTCGTGCATAGTTGTTCAGGAATTCAAATATTTTATTAACAACTTTTTATAGGTTTATCTAGATGATTGGACAGTATATGGGCTTTTGAAAGATCATTGTGACAATTTGCGCTTAATGTTTGAACGATGTAGACAATTGAGTATCTCTTTGAACATCAAGAAGTGCATATTTTCTACACCATTTGGAATACTGTTAGGACATATAATTTACAAGGAAGGTTTGTTGGTTGATCCAACTAAGGTTGTAGTCATTCTAGGCCTAGAAGCACCTACCAGTCAAAGTGAGGTGCATGGATTTTTGGTCATACAAGTTACTATCGAAAATTCATTAAAGGGTATTCCAAAGTTGTTGCACCCTTGGAAGAGTTACTGAAGGGGAAAGGTACATTTTATTGGGGAGAACCATAGCATCGTGTGTTTGAGATATTAAAAGAGAAACTCACTACCGTGCCCATTTTGGGTTTTCCCTCATGGGATAAACCATTTCATGTACATGTGGATGCCTCTCGCATGGCACGACACTTTGTAAGCTCAACTTTGGAAAAGTTATTATAGACCATCTAATTTGTTTCCCTAGTAGGAGGTTGAATCTTGCTTAATATAATTATACAACTATAGAGCGCGAAGCTTTGTCAATGATCTATGCATTGCACAAGTTTCAATAGTACTTGTTAGCAACACCATTTGTGTTTTATACAGATCACATGGCATTGAAGTACTTGGTAAAAATCCTATTTTACAGGGGTGCATATGCAAATGGGTACTCCTATTTCAAGAGTTTGACTTCACAGTTGTGGTGAAGCTAAGGAAAAGCAATTTTGGACCAGACCATTTATCTAGAATCAACTCAGGAGAGGAAGCATAGAAAATTGAAGAAACCATGCCAGATGCATAGTTATATAGGTTATAATGCGTGCCCATGGAATTAGAAGACATTGTTGTCTTTCTACGAACTGGTATGGCACTAGAAGGAATGAAGGCATTAGAAAAGAAACAACTTGCTATATGTGTGGCATTGTTTATGTTAATCAGTGGTGACCTCTATAAGTTAGGTAGAGATGAAGTATTACGACATTGTGTATTAGAGCATGAGTGCAAGGATATTATGGAAGAGGCCCATGGTGGTATTGCAGGAGGCCATTATGTAGGTGATGTGACTACTCGAAGATCCTACTTGCTGGATTATGGTGGGAGACATTATATAAAGATTGTAAAGAATATTGTAAGGCGTGTGATCATTGTCAACACCTAGGTAAACCATGGCAAAGAGATGAGATGTGTTTGAGACAAATTACTAGTGCTGAACCATTTGAGAAATGGGCCATTGAATTTTAGTACCTATTTCTCCAACTACGCGTAGGAATGGGTCATGCTATATCATTACTTGCACAGATTATCTCACATGGTGGGCAGAAGCAACACCTACGAAGAACTGTACAATAGCTACATCAGCTATGTTTCTATGGGAGAATGTTCTTACAAGATATGGATGTCCTTTAAGCTTAAAAAGTGATAGGGGCACAAACTTTTTGAATGAGACAATAAGGATTCTATTAGATGAGTTTATGGTTTCACACCATAAAACCGCACCCTACCATCCTCGGGAAAATGGAACTATTGATGCTTTCAACAAGATTTTCAGCCGAATTTGACAAAAATTTGTAAATTCGAAAGAAATGATTGGGATGACAAAGTGTTAGCTATTCTTTGGGCATATATAACAAATTATAAGACATTGAACAAAGCCACACCATTTCGGTTGGTGTTTGGCATAGAAGCTATTATCCCTATAGAATTTATGCTACCTTCTTTGCACATTGCATACACAGGAGGTCTAGTTGATGAGTAGGATTTAGAAGAGGGTATTCGAAGATGATTCAACTATATGAGAAATGAGCAATAACACGATGGAGTCGAAGTAGGAAAAATCCGGAAGCGAGGCATGGTATTACGAAACATAAAGGATAAGAAGTTTGAGATTGGACAAAAGGTACTTGTTTATGACTCTAAGTTCTTGTGCCATCCAGAAATATAAAAGTACATTGGTTGGGGCCATATTTCATCACTTATAAACTTGAGGCGGAGTGCTTTCCATTTATAAGAACTTTATGGAACATGGATACCTAGTTACTTTAACGGGAGTAGGTTGAAGCCCTACTATAAATAAGTCTTCTTGGTGTTTGTAATAAGGTAGTATTTCCATTTAGAATAGGTTTCCATTATGTATTTCCTTCATTGTTGCTATGCTTTGTCAATTTAGTTGTTGTTTACATGTAATAAGCATGCTTACACGCATGAAGCTAATTACTATATGACGCATGTTTATGCGTAGAGGACTGCACATACTATTAGTGTGGGGTGGTTGTAGTTATCCAAGTAAAAGACTATGAGAATTGAAAGGTGAAAGGAATAAGCTGCTACGGGTGTGATTTAAGTCAAAAGAAGATTGCTTCTCAAAAGTGACCAAGGATGGAGATGAATGAAAGAAAGGACAGTATAACATGAGGTAAGTGGAGGCCATGATAACTACCAGGAGAAGGTACAGTGATGAGGTACTTAGGCATAAGGGCACACATGAAGAGAAGTCTGTGACTAGAGGGTAGGAAGGCATGATAGAAGGTTATAGCTAGGGTGTGAAGATGTACCACGTGGAATGAATGAATTTGGTCAATGAATGAGGGGATATTTAGTAGGTGAAGGAGAAATAAATGCATAAAAATTTGAAAAATTATATAAGGATGGGATACAGATTCATTTTTACTGTTGTGACTAAGAGAATTTGAGGAAAGAGCTAAGTGTGAAGAGCCAAGTGATCGTTAAGGTACGAAGGGTGTGAAACCAAGCGTGACAAACAAATCTGTGTGAAAAGAATCTTACATCCTCGGTGGTGAAGGGTTTGAGCGAAGCGGGAAGACAAAGAGGAGTTAGGGAACATATTTTCCATCTAGGGCATGATTGAATCAAGCTAGGGTTTGATTCAAAAGTTGTAGAGTTAAAGAGGAGATGTTTGCAAGGTAAAAATGGAATAAAGAGGAGTATCCATAGTTGCTCCTTCAAACCGATGTAGTGGGTGATTCCTCTTAAAACATTCTTTATTCATCTAAATTCTTTCTTATTCTTTCCATTAATATTCTTTACTGCCATTTTTGGAGATAACCATTATTGGGACGACAATGAGATTAGTGTGGTGTGATGTTGATCAGAGAATACTTGTTATAGATCACACAAGGAGTCTGTGTGGGACAGAAAGCCAGGATCAAGGGCACAAAGGGATAGGAAGATCCCACGTGTAGAGGGAAAGTTCAACATTCAGGACTTAGCTGATTTTGAGCATGACGACCTATTTTTAGAAGATGGCATGCGAAACACTCCAGTGATTCGAGAGATGTGTGCACCACACATTATCTATCTTTAGAGGATCAGATCAAATATTTTTCATGGAGACAAGCTAAGAATAGGATTGTCACTTCAGTTAACTATAAGAGGTCTATAGATAGCACACTTGCATGTGTGGCTATGCCTCTAAAAACATTTGTTGTTGCTATTAATAGCATGCAACCTATTTTTGGAATAGATAAGTAGTGAAGGGAAATTCCCCACCCTATATATATGATATGAAGTACATAGTAAAATATATACACACACAGGAGAGATGGATGTATGAAGGTATAGAGGTATGTGCATATGATTAGATTATTGTATCAGATCCATGTGTGCATTGGTATAAATTGACATTATTGTAAGGAGCTTATGTGTTTATTAATAGATGGAAGATATTGGCTGAATCTAAGTGTCATTCCTATGTGTAATTGAGTAGTGCATGTTATTGATTTAATCATGATTACTATTTAAGATTGTTCTTTCATAGATCTGAATATAG
Organism: Taxus wallichiana var. yunnanensis; assembly: GCA_018340775.1. Lineage (NCBI taxonomy): Eukaryota > Viridiplantae > Streptophyta > Pinopsida > Cupressales > Taxaceae > Taxus > Taxus wallichiana. The sequence continues at coordinate 180,808,144 of CM031240.1, read as the reverse complement.
CATGCATGGTAGAATGGTGGATTAGTTATGGACATTTATGTTTATTCCTTCATCATACTAACATCTTGCTACAACAACCCTAAAGAGGGACCTGGTACCTTTGTGTGCTTCGGGTGAGCACTCAGTCTAGGTTGAGTGATGTGTCAATGCGACTAGGGTGTTATCTGGTAAATTCTAGGTGCATCATTGGTGATCTTCCAAGTTCCCCCATGGGTGTTTTGTGTTAGCATGATTCATGTGCGCATATGAGCTTGTCTCGATCTCCCGAGACCTGGTCCCCTTAAAACAATGCTCCGATCACCAAGATACTCGGTGAGATGTTTTTCACTCGAGTTCCCTTCCATTGGCCATTTTACAATATTTTACCTTTAAACTTCAGATTTTGGAAATTTTTCAATTGTTTCATGTCGGAGGCCTCATGGAAACCGAGTGCAATGATTTTAGGGCTCTTTATGTTTTTTTTTTTCTCTTTCTCGCTTCCAAGATGGAAGTGGGCATGACGAGGCTCATTTTCTCCTTAAGACCAATCGACTCTTTTCAAACCTAGAAGAGGAAATATTTCATATGAATGATTTTTCACCTTCCCAAAACACTGCACCGATCCTGAAACATAATTTTTTCCTGTAAACCCCAAATTCACCTATGAGGGTCCTTTTTGATCCCATGGTACCATCTACCCCTATTGTCCATTTTCGTCTCGAGGAGTAAAAATGGATAACAATTATATTAGGGAAGAGAAGGGTCTCATGTAGGGAGCTCAATGAGGTTTTGAGTGAGAGAGGATATCAAGGTAGGTAGGTTAGGATGGGAAATATGAAATGGTATGAGCAAGAAAGTCACAAAAGTGACTTTTTGCATTGGGAGGTAATTGTAGGGGCTCAAATCAGTTTGAGGGATCCATACTTGATATGGTTAACGAGTGACCTTAGTCACTACAATGACTGAATTAAGAGTGTGAAATGATGTGAGGAGATCAATAATCTATTTGGGGAAGTGGTCATGACATTGGTTGAAGAGAAATAGTAGGGGTGATTGAGATTTTATATAATGGGTAGTGGAGTGTGGTGTAGTGGATAAGTCACAAGCGTGACTCTCGGTGAGGCAACAAATTGATTTAGACATGAATCATGCATAAAAGGAATTGCAGGTGAAACTAAGAGGTGAGGTGAGATAAGGGTGGGGTTGGGTGGGGCTTGAGAGAGGGGAGAGCTCATGGGTGAGATCTGTGAGTTGGTGTGGTGGGAGATGAGGTAATGGAGCACGGGATGGGGAGGGTTGAGAAATGTTAAAAAGGTGATTCAGAGGTGACATCGGGTCATGGTTAGGAAAGCACATGGGAATGAGTTTGAGATGGAGGTAGAAATGACGAAGGGGAGGGTAGGGTGATGGGGAGTGATGTGACAAGAAATTTGTGAGTGTGACTAGAGAGGTGAGAGGTGGTAAGTGGGAGGGAAGTGTGCTTGGTCACTATAGTGACCGAGATGGGGTTACATGGTCAATGGGCTCATCGAGTCGGGGATGAGTGTATCAAGGTAGGGGGAGTCATGAAAATGACTTGGGAAGAGAGGGGGAAACTTCAGAGTGAAATGTGTGGGGAGATGGGGAGAAATTTAAGTTTAGGGCTTGAATTGAATGGGTAGGTAGGGAAGGCAACGAGGTGCTCGAATGAGCTTAGGGTGTAACTCGGAAGGGAGAGAAAATCATGGTAGGGGGAGAGGGTGAATTGGGTAGATCGATGAGTTACATGTGTGACTCAGAAGGGAAGGGTGGGGTTGAATTAGCTAAGTTGAGAAGACAAAGGTATGGGGTTGTTGGGGAGAGTTATGTAAAGTGGTGTTATTAGTTTGAACATAGGGTGGTGATCGAGGATAGGGTGGGAGGGAGTTGGGGCCAAGTTGCATGTGTGACTTAGTGGTAGGTGAGGGGGTAAATGGATAATGAGATAAGGGTGTGGGGAATGCAGAGAGTTGGGTGGTGAGAGGTAGGGGTGTGGGTTGGGCTCTTGTTTTTATGATTTTTTTAATTTTTAAGTTTTGAATTTTTTGAATTTGTTTTTTATTTTTCTTTTTAATTTTGATGGTTAGAGTAAGGTATGAGGGTAGTAGAGAAGGTTTGGATCAGAGATGAGTTGAGTGGTGTAGATGGGTGATTTGAGGGAAAATATTAGATGGGGCCAAGTTGCGAGGGTGACACGGTTAAGGTGGTTGGGACAAGGAGGGGGTGAGAGATGATGAATGAAGATTTGGGACATACAAAATGAGTGCAATGCAAAGAATATGGAAAATGAAAATGAATAAATGGAAAAGACATGAAAATAAATGATGATGTAATGTAAATTATGAAAAATGTAATGATAAGGAAGAGGGTTTGCAAAAGGTAATAGATGCCCATAGATGCTCATTTAAATTGAGGTGAAATAAAAACACACACCGTGACACAATTATGGGGAAGAAGTACAAGTGTTATTTTTTTGGTGTATGAACATGACTGTGTGACAAGCATGATGGTGAACACATGATGAACTCAAAGACACGAAACATGAGACAACAAGTGAGCTAAAATAGAAGATTAAACAAGGTCTAAACCAAACAAGGTGACATACTAGCCATGTGACTCATGAAGATATTATGTGTGCATGTGAGAGTTAATTATTGCTTGAGGTGAAGACTCCTAAGACAAAAGTGAAAATGCAAGCCAATGTGTAGGTGTGATTAAAACATGTGACTGATGAGTAGTGAAATAGAAGGTAATTGTAATTTGTGCATGCTCCAATGTCATCCAGATGTCCATAAGCTCGACGAAGATACATTTGATTCTATTTGAAACATTTATCTACACCACTAGGCATCCATAGCCTTGGTAGAGATACTGGAAAGACCCTTGAGAGAGTATTTGATATTTCTCCTCTTCTACTTCTTTTTAATTTTAACTTTTGATTTTGATTTTTATTGTTTTGATTTATTTTTCACATGATATTTAACTCTCTCATTTTTCCAAGGGTTTTAGAACCACGAGTGGCTTGATGAAGGTAGTGGAAGTTATGATGTAGACGATAGTGGCAAGTGTCGACAAATAATGCCTCGGGGTATTCAAGACAAGGTTTTAAATGTGTAAGAATGCATGGATCTCAAAGAGGATAGTCATTCTTAATTCACCAAGTAAGGACATACAGAGTTCAAGAAACTATAGTAGAGACGATTGACTCACAAAATGTGAAAACAACATGATCAAAGTGTGCACCAAAAGTTGTGAAACAAACCAAGACATGGAATGTGAATGAATTGTAAATGAAATGTATAGTAATGAGAAAAGAATGTGGATGAAATATAAACAAATAAAATATGGAATACAATCCATGGACAAGTGTCATTTATTACAATTTTTTTGGATTATATAGTTTTTTTTTGTGATTTTGAAATATGTTTAGTTGTGTGAAATTATGTTTGTGTACTCGTGTCAATAATGATATAGTGAAATGTGTGGAGAATGAAATTTTTTTGAATCCAAGATGGATGAAGAGAAGACAAATGTAAGGAGCATGCAAAATGTTGTAGTGAAGAAAAAGATAGTCCCCTTAGTCCATATAGAGACTAGGTGGGTGAGAGACATGATGTATAGAAGTAACTGATAGATGAGATAAATGATGGGAGTGGGGGAGATGATGTTGATGATAAGTGAAATAAAAATTCCAAATAGAAGCCATAGAATGGTGGTAGGTGAAGAATGTGATCATAGGGATGGATCATGTGGGAAAGATGTTGATTATGTTGGATGTGCAAGAATGTTCATGGACAAGGACATGAAAATGGATCAATGGGAAAAAGTAAAGTGTTATGAAGCATGGTACTAGTGATGACATCGAGGGCCAATGTGTGGAGAAGACAATTATGGAAAAAGGAAGTGTGAGAGACAATGGTGTTAACTGATGAGGAATATGTATGATGGAAGAAAAATGGTATGGAATAGGAAGAGGTATGTAAGAAGGAATTTCCACAAATGAGAATGTGGGAGAAAATTGAAAGGATTTTTTTGTAATTGAATGTGGAGCATGCTTGTGAGGTAGATGCATAAAAAAATGGTTGTGTGATTGTGATAGATGATGGGTATGAAGGAAGAGGAGCTGGTAATAAAAATGGTTCTTGAATGAGTGGTGATAGTGGAAAGAAGGTGGATGTAGTAGAATTCTTTAAAATAGGTGATGTAGTGCGAGTAAATGTGAATTACTTGTGAGGAAGAGATGGAAGATCATGTGAATATAAAAAAATTGGGTAATATATGCAAGAGGAGTATGAATGTATGCAATAGATTGTATAGGATGTGGTGGAAGTGTCGGAAGACAAACTAGTGCTTGAACGAGTGGGGATGAAGAAATTAAGATTCATGAGGAGAAGTCTAAGATAGATGAATCAATGAATGATGAAGAACTCAACGTAGGTGCAATAGTGGGTTGTGTAATAAGTGGAGTGGATATGATAGAACCAAGTGATGAATTAGAGTGGGTTATAGGAAGGATAGAATCACGAGTGATATAAATAATGACAAGTTAGATGAACACAATAATGATGTAAAAGACTCTAGAGAGTATAAAAACGAGACCACGTCCATGTGTAAGTACATGATAATGAAGATTGATAAGGGTTTGATGTAGATAATGAGTGACTAAGAGATCACAATTGTGTTGAGTTGAAGTTGGAAGCATGTGATGATGCAGGTTATGAAGTTGATGAAGAGACATAAGGTGCACACAATATTTTGGAGGTAGTGAGAAATGAGGATTTAGATGAGGAAAGAAAGACACATGCGAAGAAATGGGAATAGTCTTGAGTGAAGTTATTCGATGGGTGTTAGTAGATGAAGGCGGGTGAGATGGATGTTCAATCAGTAATGTCCCCCTTCTCAAGAAGGCCCTGAATGATATTATGGAGTTGAGGACATGAGTAAATGGAATTAACATCAAGATACGATGGAAAGAAAACATGTAATGGGAGGAACAACATATGGCAATGTTGGTTCGGGAGTGAGAGTGATGAGATTGATGTTAAGTAACTTTTAGATAATAGAGGAAAACTACTCATCCAATGGGGTAAATTTTCAAGGGGTTTTTATAAAGCTATAAACTATAGGAGAACTAAATGAAGGGGAAAATGTGGGTGTAGGATGTGATGAAGTGCGAAGAGGATCCAAGTGGATGACATTATGAACATGGGAGTGTGAAGGTTTAACATGTAGAGGAGGAACCAAAATGTGTGGTAAGGAAGGAGGATGACCAAGATGAACATACTCAAGGAGATGTACCATGTGCATGGCCTCATAAAATTTGTGTAATAGATAAATTTGTAAGATGTGTGAGATGTGATGGATGTAACTTGTGGAAAAGAGGTCAATGGTCTTGGATTATGGGAGGAGAAATGAAAGGTAGTGAATAAGCGCATGCCAACTTGAAATGAAGTCAATAATGGACTCACTATAGGATTGGCTAAGCATGTGAAGCTCATCGAGTGTTTCTTTGGGATTGAGAAGTGAGATTAAAAAAGGTGTTTGAAAGTTATGTGAAAGTGTAAAGACTATGTTGTGGGAGGCAAGAGTACCAATCAAGTGCATAACCAGCGAGTGAAATTAGGAAAGTGATTGAAGGAGAGCATCATCATGTTGAATGAGGTGGAATATGTATGTGAAAAGATGAAAGTGATGTTGGGGATCTTTGGTGTCATCAAATTTGTCAAAAATGGGAAATTTGAAATTCAAAGTGGATAGGGATGACATGATACCATGGGGTGAATATGTTTTTACAAATGGAATCAATTTTGGTGCGGGTGGAAGTCTCCCAAGTGTTGAAATTCAAGCTTAACAATATAGTGAAGAAGGTGATGATGAAGTAAATTAGGATGTGAATGAGCATGAAAATGACTAGAAGCCATGGGGAATGACAATGAATAGGACTTGGAAACATGAGTGGAAGAAGTCTGCAAGATGGTACATGAAATTTTTCTTAGGTCAGTTGTAGTAGCAAATAAGTCTAGGTTAAATCAAGAATCAACACATAATGCGGAATGAACGATTTCAAGGATACAAGTCTATCGTAGTTGTAATTGAATCTAGGAAAAATGTGGGTTGGAAAATTTTCAGCATAGTCATAGTTGCAAGTAAGATTGGAAAAATAAGAACTCATAATGGATGATAAAAATATTTATGATAGTGTGAGAAGGTTCTATGAATAACATAAACAATCACATGGGTGACTCATAAATAGTATGGTGATGTTTTTTTATCTCAAGATGGAGTAAAGGGGGTCGGTTGATTGTATTCCTATAAAAGGATCTCTCTCTCAATACCAAGAACTATCTGAATGAGTGTGGTACACTAGAAAATTTCTATTTGTCGGCTTGACTTTACCCCATTGATTAATCAAGTTGAATGGTACTCAACTCATTCAAACAAACCGAGGTTGTTATTAAGGATAAACTTGGTGCTAACCTCACGGTGTACTATTCGGGTAGGTGGGAGTACCCATTTCATTGTCCATTTCCCTCAAGGTGCCAACTAATTTGGGGTTCTTGTGGTACTCATCAAAATGTATTTTTGGGCTTATATCCATGCACTTCCCATAGTTATACAAATGGGTATTTACCCTTTTCCGTACCTATAGTAGAATGTGTAGTTCATTCCCAATTCGTTTCCTTAAGAAAAATAAATGTGTTTTTTAATTTTTGTAGAAAAAAAGATACAACACAGTCATAATTGTGACTGCCCGCAACTATATTTTATGATTTTTTTGTGTGTCAAACATTACGCAACCCAGCCTCAATTGTGACCACTGCTGCAACCTGATTTTTTTAGTAGATATATAAGAACTAGATGTTATATCTACAACATATTTTATAAAAATGGTATGAACAAACCTAAAATAAACCCAATTTTTTTGTTAGATTCATAAAATATAAGAGTTACCCACAGATAAAATGGTCCCATCGTGGTCGCCAAAATGTATGACTATAATTGGATCACTTGTAAGATGAATTAGTTGATATGAAACCTTAAAATAAATTCTACTTAAAACAAAATGGGCCTATGTTGCCACTTGTGAAGAGAAGGACAATTGTAGTTTCTTTCATTGAATAAAGTTGGTAAAACTCTTTTAGATCTAAATCTAAACCCGCACACAAGCAAAATTAACAAATGTTATTTATTTTTGTGGTTAGGGACCTTCCTCGTCATATCCCTAACCATTTTAAGGAGATGAAATACATTTTATTGATTAAATTAACAAAACAATAAATAAAAATGACAAGTATACTTGACTCATATAGTAGGACAATCGCAATTACATTTCACCAAAAATCACGAGATCACAAGCTAATTATAGTTACAATTTTTGCATGTGTTGGAATTATTATAAAATAGTGATGCAAAAATATGTATTATTCATTTTTGCTTAAACTTTCCTTCTTCAAGAGATACAAAACCTAGATATGTGAGCAAGGGAGAAAGAAAACTCAACTATATCCTTAGTGTATAAAGAGTCGAGGTTGGAATGAGGGGGTGAAGGTGATTTTATATATTTGGAGTGCATAGGGGAGTGAGAAACACATGGGTGCAATTATAGGGTCCATAGTGCATTGGGCATGCACATGGGTAGGTGGGATGGAAAAAATTAAATGTGAGTGGGTGAGGGTTAGTAAATGAGTGGTGAGGTGTCTTTTATCCCCATTTTGTGGGGTTTTAAGGTTTTTTTGTCTATTTGTGTTTTATAATGTTTTCATGTTATCGAATTAAGAACCTTATGTGCAAGGTTCATTTTTTGGTGTCTAAACTTCCTTAACATGATAAGGTCATCTTCCAATTCAATGTCAAGTCCTTGAGCATTATCCAAATTTTTGGTGGATCTCTCCACAATATGAAACAAACTTCGTGTAATCGAACATTTATAAATGTTGGAAAAATAATTTGTCATGTTGTAAATTATTGATTTTATTCCAATGGTCTTAGGGCTAAGCCCCTAATTATTTTATATGGGGAGGCTCTCATTATTGAATTTAAAATTACCTAAATTAGCTAAAATATGTGGGGTGGAAAATAGGTTGAGGATCAAACAGAAAAAGCCACCGAAATTATGGAAAAGTGCTTATATGAAGTACAAGGAGGAATTTGTAGTGAAGGGAGGTAGAGAGGAGTTGGAAAAATAAGGAGAGAGGGTTAATGTTGTGGGTAGACACTACCATATTCTCACCAATAGTAATTAGAGTAGGTCCATATACAACTAGAAGAACACAACAATTTAAGAAATGATAAGACATAAAAAATCATTTACACATTATTCCATCAATTCATTTACTAAAGGAACATATACCTTTTTTTTTTTTACAAGATTATCATGTATGAAAAGTATGAAAGAGAGAGAAGAGGAACAAAAGACAAGAAATAGATGAATTGCAACATTTGTTGCTTGATGTAGAAGTGGTAATCTCAACAATATATATTTAATAAAAAAATTCGACTCTTTGGAATGGAGAATCCATTACAATTTATAGAATTATAAACATGTCTCTTCATCTACACCACATGAACTTTCACCTATTCCCATCACTTGTGACCTTTCATATTACTAGGAAGTGAGTATTTTTCTTATTATTGGAAAAATGAATCTTATAATGTTTAATTGATCACTTAAGTGAATAGGAAAAAATAGGAGAAAGTACATTCTTAATGATAAATTAGAACATGGAGAGAGAAGAAGGAAGAAAGAGAGAGGCAAGGGTTGACTATGTTGGTCCTCAAATTTGCACCCTGGTGGTCGAAAATAATTTTCTTTATGGAAATAAAGTGGGGAATTGGCTCGGAATGGTGGTAGACCAGGTAGTATATTGTTTTGGATCCAGGGGGGGTATATAAATTTCCTTAGGGATGAATCTTTAAGATGATTGAGGGGCACGTATAGAGGAGATGAAATTTTCCTATTACTTTTGGTCCTACCTTGAACCGGTGTGAGAGGACCAGAGGTGTAACCTAAATGAGAGATGGGATCTTTGTTCCCTCAAGTTCTTCCTGAAAATGGTAGGTCAATTTGGGTTAAACATGGCTAATGGAAAAAAAATCGCTCTCATGAGTTGTCATAAAATATGTTATGTATGTTTACTTTTCCAGACATAGGTTACTAAAGATAGTGGGATTTGATTTCTCTTGCATTATCTAGATGGTATAATTTTCAGCTAAAGGGAAGTCTTAATGATATTTAAATACATATAAGCAAAAACTACGAATGGTAGATAAATGGGGTAGGATTACTTATGTAATTATTGAATGATGGGGATTATAGGCAGAAAAATTCCTTACACTCAAGCATTAAAACTTAGAGCAACCTCGAAAATCGGAAAAACATAGATAATCGAATGAACCAACCATAGTTTCTACAAAGGAATATTTACATTCATTGATCCTCAACAGATGCAAAATTTGACACAATATTTAAAATACTTGACACAAGAACTCATGCAATAATTCTAACAAAGTATTTATTGCTCATACTCTCGCATGCCTAAGATACACTCAAAGGATAACAAAAATCTATCAACATAAAATGGTTACAGTAAGGATCTTACAATTAAATCCAATATTGTAGAGTAAATACTTACAACACAATATCAAACTAATGACCAAAGCACAACCATTAAGGACAGATCTATTGTCCAAAAAGATAAGAAAAAAGACAAGATCAAGCAAAAATATAACTCATTAATGGATAATTTTAAAAAAGAACCTAGAAGACATAATTTAAACTCAAAAGCGAACATATTTCATTTAGATCTTATAATTTCTTAGCAAGGGAACATCAATTGAATTCTCTCAAAGCTTTTCAATGGTTGTACATTGCAACCACCTTGACACAGAAGTTTGGGAAACTAAGATCAATATGCATTTCACAAAGGAAACATGCAATATTTACAATTGAATCTCTCTACCTTCTTTCAAAAATAGAAAAAACTAACCCCCTTTGAATATGAAGACAAGTCCTCATATTTATACAATTTTGATGTGTTCTTATAATTTTATCCCCCAAAATAGTAACAAAATTTCCCCCTTGTTTGTAAAGAAAATATTTTGATCAAAGCAGGAATGTTCTAACTAAAAATATCTGATTTAGTATTTTGGGATCTTCCATATGTTAGTCTATGGTTGGATGTCAGGGTCAAGCTAATGTGTCAGTGTGTTTATGCTCCTTTCAGGTTTGTTAACAAACTTAGACAAGCTTCCCGAACTTTTTTCTTTTTCTTATACAAAATTTCATCAATTTCTTAATTAGATGATGCCAAATTGAAGTGATCGAGAGACCCTTCCAATGAGATATATTTTTTTAATTTGGAGGTCCGGATCACAATTTATGACCATTTTATGTTTTTACGTGTTGGGATGCATAGGAAAGTGACATGTCGTAACCTTTGATTGGATTGGGACTCGCCTCTTTCTACATGTACATTACTCTTCCTTTTCCATACGTATTAGCCTTCTCATACTTTTATTATACTTGACTACTCTTCATAAAACATGAGCCAAATAAAAATATTCACATTTTTTCACAGCTTTCAGCTTCTCTTTTATTTTTACTAATGACCTTGAAACATAAGCTAATAAAAATATCCATGTTTGCTTCGCAATTCGGACTATCCTTTTACTCAAATGCCTTCTATGAAACGTGAGCCAATGAAAAATCTCCATGTATCTCACAATTTATCCTTTTCCTTAGCCCCAGATCGACCACCGCAAAGTGTGAGCCAATGATAAATCTCTATTCCCCTCACAAAGTGTTAGTCATTTGATAATATATTACGAAGCAACAACCAATAAGAAATATATATGTTACTTCACAATTCATTCCTTTGATAGCCCTTTTGAAAAAGTGCAAAGTTCTAGCTAATAAAGATCATTCCACACCCCCACACCTTGTGTTAGACATTTTGATAGTATCAAATGAAAATTGTGAAACGTGAGCCAATAGAAAATCTCCATGCTTATATCATTGTCAGTTATTTCATTAACTTATTCTTCCCGCAGTAAAGCATCAACTAATGAGGAAGCCCCATGCTTACTTTGCGATTCATATTTGATAACCTCTTGACAAAAAAATGAAACATGAACCAAGAAAAACTCCATGATTTTTCATAATGTTAGACTATTTGAAAACTCTAAATGAAAATTGTGAAAATATTAACTATTATCCCAAATTCATCCACCAGGTTAATTTGGATAACTCATTATAAATGGACTTAGTGATTTAAATTCTAGGATGTGTAGGAGGCCATCAAATTCAGCATCGGGTTGAAGAGAAAGACATCTTGAGATGGCTTATAAGTCAAAATTGAGAATATATGAGCTATCCGGCAAGACATGCTAGCTCACCACGATAAATGTTTGGATCCATCTTGTGTTGCATGTCAACCATGTTTCAAAACCCTTTTTTTTCACATGTTAGTCATACCTCCCCATCCCGCATCAATTCCCTTTGCTATCGTGCACTAATCATCACCTCTGTGTTCGACATCAACGCCCTTTGTTGTCGCGCGTCGAAATTCCCTCCATCACACGCCAAAGATTCCTTTATCGTACATTAATGTTCCTTTCCTTTTTGGTGGTGAATCTTTCCATCCCTATCGTGTGTCGATGTAAGAATTTCAGGTATGGCCAAGCATTAATGGCATCGTACAAGGTATCTCAAAATCGGTTTAATGAAGCATAGCACCTATGTCTTTTTTGTGAAAAAATTACCCTTGGAAAGTGGACCTGGTATGGCTTCCCAAACCTCTAAAAATGCAATTAATTAGGGCTATCAGTAGGCGAGAAATTTTTTCTATATAATTTATTCGACCCCATCATTTTTAAGGAGAGACATTCTTGGATCTAAGGAAACTCTTACAAAATTTTCCCTTAACTCCATTTGAGTTGCGAGCCTTCTCTTGGGCCTAACAATGTAATTATGCCTTTGTGCATCAAATGTAATGGTTTGTGCATACTTTGAAGCAATAAAAATATGTTTTGTGGTGTTTCTTCAACCCTAGCTCATTTTTATTGTATTTTCTTTCCTCTCCATTATTATTGTTGTATTTTTTGCATGTTCTTTCACTTGCAGGTTTATGATGTTGTGTTCTATGGAGTTTTGATGGTGGATTAGGATCTGGTCTTATGTCACATTTTTCTGACCTCCCTCAGCCCCTTTTTTCCTGTTTCATCCTCCCTCAACAAAGTATCTCACCCCTTTTCTTGGTGTTATCTTCCCCCTAGTTTAGGAATTTCATTTTATGCATCTCTTTCTTCCCTAGTCCCTTGGAAAATCTAGGTTAGTGTTAGGATAGTTGCATTTCCCTTTCTAGGAGTAGTTTAGCATTAGGATTAGGTAGAGGAATTTGACCTTCTCTAGAGGTCCATCTTAGGTTTGTAAGTCCCACAACTTGAGAGATGGACCTATGTTAGAAAAATTACACCGATCGCCCCACAAAAATAGAGATAAAATTGGGGGTGTTGTAATTTTGACATAATAGTTTTGGCACACCCAGTGAGAGAAGAAAGTGAAAGATTTAAATTTCAAAAGTTTTCCATTGTAGATATTTTTCAGAATATATTTTGTAGGTGTGCAGTTCAACATCTGGAGAAGACTTCGTTTAGGCAAGTTGGTGTGTTGTTGAAATTTCAGCCTTTGGAGGCACATGCTTAAACACATCTGGCCACTCCATCTGGTCAACAACCCCTTCTCCAAGTTATAAACCTTCCTCCATTCCATCCATTTCCATTTTCTTCCATCCCTCTCATTTGTGCAATCATGACTTCATTTCCTGCATGCAATTCACACTTGCAGCAGTAATAGTGTAGTCCACCTCTAATGTATTTCTTAGATCCTCCATATTAGCATTATGAGAAAATCATTAATCATTATACCTACCCATATGAGCAAGTACAAGATTAGTTTGACTATGGAACCCATTGAGAGAAGTGATATGCATGTAGTGACATCAATTACATGGAGAATGCCAATTTGCAGGAGAGGATTCAAAAAATGAAGGCAGGCATGGTGTAGTCAAGGGCCATAACTCATATGAAAGCATTAAAAATTGGATATAGGAAACCTTTTCCATGGATTGGCCCTATGCCAATACATTTCATCCCACAACGAAGCTTGATTTCGAGGTTGAGATACCACCCCAGCTTTCATAGTGGACCAAGGAGATAGAGGCCTACGAACTTGGTGTCGAAACCCCATTAATGGGTAAGTCCTACACCATCATCTACTAATTTTCTCTCCATTCCCCAAGAAAAACCATCTCAACCCGAGATTCAATTTCCAAGCATCGCATCTACCGCTTCATTGTGGAATCCTTTTCTCCATCTTCTAGTCTCCCATCACATTATAATTTATTTTCCCTTCTTCATTCCAAACCAAATTCCACTCCACAAGACAAGAATGAAATACCTTCCTTCCCACCACCTCAAGAATTGCAAGCACCAGTTGTGATCCAAACCACCCCTCCTCATGCATCCCTAAGCCCATGTTGGGAAGTGGCCCAAAATACCAAAGTGTGAAGAACAATAAAAAATAAAAGAGGAACCCAACAGAGAAGAAATAACAAAAAATATGAAGAGTTGGCCTACCAGTTTTGGAATAAAGAAGATACCCTTGATGGTCAACCCTTCGGAGGAGGTTGGGGTTGAAGTACCAGCGATGGAAGCTAATGCTACAACAGAAAAAAAGAGAAACATGAAGAAGATGATCAACGATCCATGTCCTCGAATTTAATCTCCATGAGGGCATCCTATTTTTGGAAGTTGTTTACTCATCACCAATTGTAGTACCAATGAGGGAAGAAGAAGTTGCTCCAAATCAAAAATAAGAGGAAAAATTCCAGCTGTAGAGGAGAACTCGTATAGTTTTAGAGGCTTCAAGTACAAAACAAGCTATAGAAGAACCTTCAATTTTTCCTCCCACTTCATCCCCTTTGAAATCTAATGTTGAAGAAGAGTTTGAGATTTCAAACTCCATTTTCGAGGATGAGGTTAACCATGGTCAACGAATTATAGATCCAAAGGACACCATGGAGAAGGATGAGTCAATGTAGCGGAAAATGAGGAGGTAGGATATTTATCTGATTTGGAGGACTGCTTTGATGGATAGGGGATTTCGAGAGATTACCACCTTCACTACCTCATCATTTATTCTCCAACATCAATAACCTGCTGCCATGGGGAGGGACATTCAAGGACATCAACTTGCATCCTATGGTATCCATCTGGAGCCAAGATTGGAAGATTTTTATCTTCCAAGTGTAACACTAGAAAAAGGATGAGGAAGTAAACAATGATGATGACATTTCCACACCAATCATCAACGTAGAGGATAATTTTCTTGCAAAATTAATGAAAAAATATATCAACATGTAGGTAGCCTCTTCTTTCAGGAAGGTCAACAAGAAGACTCCATTTTTGGAGTTGAATTTCAGAGCAATGGGCACATCCATTAGATTAGACCATGCCCAATTAGGTACTTGGCTTCATTAGAGCTAAGGGAGAAGCCAAAACTAGTCATGTCCATTTCAGGGCATGAGGATGATATACAAATCACCAAGGGTCACCATCAACACCTCCAGGAGTCCAATGTCAATCAGCTTGAGGAGGTATTTTCAATTGATGTTGATACTTTGGTTATTTGGGTGGAATATTGGTCTTCATTCAATTTTTCACTCTCATACATGACCATGCCCATTTCCAAACCAATCACATAGTCCAGATGTGAGAAAGGGAAGCTACTTCTCCCTTCTAGTTTAGGATTTATTTGAGTTCCTCGCTTCCTTGCAGGTTAGCATAGAGTAAGTAGGTTTTTTTCAATAGAAGAAGTACTTGTGGAAAATCTACACACTCCACTTGGGGTATGTATTATTTTTAGTTTTGTACATAATTTAATCATGGTGATTTCTCTTGCAAAATTCATCATGTTGCGAGAGAGGAAATGTTGTAATAAGGGGTTCAATGTTGCAAGACACAATTGCTATCTCCAATCAAATCCAAATGCAGAGAAACTAAATTAGATTGGGGGGCAATTTTCAATGTTTTCATCTCTTATGTCTCCATAGATCAGTCACAGTTGAGCTCCTATGTCTCTTCTTGCATCATAAAATTAGTTGCGGGGGAATTTCTATCTTCAACATTTCAGCCAATGACAATATTCATGAGGAGAATCAATTTTTTGGGGTAGTTTCACAGTACATACATTCAACCCCAACAGATCAGTTGCAAGCTTAGAGTTCTTCATGCATTTTCCTTGATCATATTTTTAGTTTTGGGGACAATTTACAAGTTTTATCCAAAATCCCAAAATCAGCTTTAAGAGTAGGCCAAGGAGGTTTCAGCCTAGATGCTAAGTTCATACAAGCCTAGGGGACAAGTTTTCAAATGGAAAGATTAGTTTCTTTAAGGTTAGGCTTGACTCCATGCCCAATGGATGCTTCAAGGCAATTGGTCACACATCTAGCAGGCATATGTCCCCGAGAGGTTGCCAATTGTTATCCTAACTTAATCCCCCAAGTTATTTTGGATAACTCATTATAAATGGACTTAGTCATTTAGAATTTGGGACGTACAGAAGGCCATCAAATGTAGTGTCAGGTCAAAGAGAAAGATAACTCAGGATGGCTTATAAGTTAGAATTAAGTATATATGAGTTGTCTGAAAAGACAGTTTTGCATTGATTTGGTGATCTATGGAAAAGGTTTGGAGCCATCTCATGTCATACATCAACCATGGGTTAACACCTGTTGCTTTCGCACATCGCCTTGTCCCTCCCTATCATGTGTCAACCACCACCTTCTTGTCTTGCGTTAATTCCATTTTCTCGTCACGTGTTAGCATTCCCTTCATCACGTGTCAACATTCCTTCCATCGCGTGTCAACGCGTTCCTTCTATTCTACATCAGCATTCCTTCCTGTCATGTGTCAACATTCCTTTCCTTGTCAGTGGTGACTCTTTCCATCCCTTTCAAACATCAACAAGAAATTTCAGGTATGATGAAGCATTAATGGCATTGTACAAGGTAGCTCAAAAACTAGTTTAATGAAGCATGGTACCCATGTCTTTTATGACAGAAAAAGTACCATTGGAAATTAGACCGGTATGGCTACCCATACCTCCATATAGGAAATTAATGAGGGCTATCGGTAGGTGAGACAAATTTTCTATATAATGTATTCAACCCCATCATTTTGAAGGAGAGACATTTTGGGAGCTGAGAAACTCTTACAAAATTTTCCCTCAACTCCATTTGAGTGCGAGCCTTCTCTTGGGCCTAGCAATGTAATTATGCCTTTTTGCATCAAATGTAATGGTTTGTGCATACTTTGAAGCAATAAAAATGTTTGTGTGGTGTTTCTTCAACCCTAGCTAATTTTTATTGTATTTTCTTTCCTCTCCATTATTATTGTTGTATTTTTTTCATGTTATTTCACTTGCAAGTTTATGATGTTGTGTTCCATGGAGTTTTGATGGCGGATTAGGATTTGGGTATGTGTCACATTTGTCTCACATCCCCAGAGCCCCTTTTTTCCTATTTCACCCTCTTTCAACAGAGTATCTCACCCCTTTTCTTGGTGTTATCACCCCCTTTAGTTTAGGAATTTCATTTTATGCATCTCTTTCTTCCCTATTCCCTTGGAAAATCTAGGTTAGTGTTAGGATAGTTCTTTGTAATGCCTCTAGCATGACAAGTACCTAAGATGGCTTCTACTTAAAAAGATGCAAAATTTGATAGGTGATTTGGTCTTAAGACGGTGTACTCTTGTGGCTTTAGAAATCATGTTACAGTAGAAAATAATTCATCCTTTGAGTAGGTACATTTTGTCATGTTTTATTGTATTTAATAAGAACAACCCACCTCCTTATGTAGAATTAGTTCGTTGCTTGAATGAGAAATCCAAGTTTAGTTTTTATAAACTCTTCCTATTTCAGAACAAAATTACCTTGGATCAATTCTATTGATCTAAGGTATGCTTTTAATTCATAATTATTGTGGTCAAAACAACCAAGTTTGTTAGATCAGTTGATCATTGGATTCGACTGTGCTAGAGAATTGATGAGGTCTTCAGACCTTGTTGTATATTATATGCATTTGTCATGGTAGGTTCTTCTTTTGTAAGCATGTAATATTTCTTCAAATGGGAACCTATTGTAACTACGACTAAAATTTAGTAACTTAAGCCTAGAGCTAAGTCTAACCTATGTCTCTTTGGTCTCTTGAAATTAAAATGTTAGTACCTTAACTAAAGACCTACCTATGGACCTATGTTGATTTCCTAAACTAATGTTAATCTAACTTAAAAGGTGGCTAACCTAGAAGGGGCCTATGGAACACATGGATGTTGGGTGGTCAGTGGCATCAGTTTCAAGGTAATTAAATGAGGTTTAATGCATCCTTATCTTTTCTACCGCCAACTTTGGCAAGAGCATTGGAAGAGTTGGGGAAAGATGAGTTGGCATCTCCATCGAAATTGGTTGCATGCAAAAATTGAAGTTAGTCTTCGCCAAAATGGAGATTGCGGTGACGAGGAAAGTGGAGGGAACTATCTATACTTTGCATTTAATGATTTTGAAATTGGCAAAAAACTAGCTTAGGAAAGTGCATGAGGAGTTTTAGTTTTTTTGATCTTTTGTTGTTTTAAGCTTGGACTCTGCATGGTGTTGTTTCTATCCTTCAAACCTCTAGTTCGATACTTGCATAGTCTGTAACTCTTGCATGACTGTAATTTTTGCATGGATTTGAACTTTTAATGGGCACTTTGGAAACTATAAAAGGAATGGG
Organism: Taxus wallichiana var. yunnanensis; assembly: GCA_018340775.1. Classification (NCBI taxonomy): domain Eukaryota; kingdom Viridiplantae; phylum Streptophyta; class Pinopsida; order Cupressales; family Taxaceae; genus Taxus; species Taxus wallichiana. Next base: position 180,790,319 of record CM031240.1, on the reverse strand, counting down.
AAAGAGTTGAAGGTTCTGCGACATTCATGGCAAAGAAGAAGGTATTGAAGTTTTTCTTAGAGATCTTCTACGAAATGGTGAAGGAGAAGTGCTATCAGGCATGATAGGCTCTACCCATTAAGTTGTTTTGCTTTTACTTAAGTGTCTTCATTAAAAGAACTCTGCTCTTGGAAACAATCTGGATTTTCTTTGTTGATATGATCTCTCTACTTGTGATTTTGTGAATGTTTTTGCGTATACTTTTAGACCCTGTTGAAATAATGATCTGGGTCTCATTTTTCTTGGTTTGGATTGTTGGATTATGCTTTAAATATTTCAACACAAGCTTGAGTTGAAGTTGAAAATGTAATAGAACTTGTTTGAAATGTAAGCAACCTTGTTTGGTCTACTTGAGTTAAGTAGGAAGCTGGGGTTGCATTAAAAATGTGGAGCTTGCCTTAACTTGACTTGTTTTCCTATATGATAGAAAAACTGCAGGTAATAAACTATTTTATTATACCTTGGCTTTGATTAAACCTTTCTGGATTCTTCAGAGAAAGGATTTCTTCAATAATTTTCAAATCTGGGTATTATTGTGTTGCTTCTAGTTGCAGACCTCTGACTTGGGGATTTAAGGGAATAACTATTTGGAGTTTCTTGGTAAATAGTTATCACTCCACGGGCTTGTTAAGTCATTTGGTTGTGTGTTTAATCCTATGATGTATACTTCTTTTGATTTGTTGGAATTTTTCATTCGTTTTCAATACCTATTTTCTTTTGGAAGCTCGTAGGGAGTAAGTATTACTTTGTTTAGTCCTATTTATGTGGGCCCTAGTATAACCTCTGAATGTAGGCATTTGATGATAAGAATAGAAACCTCTCTAGGGTATTAATGATCTATGTAATGAGTGGGTTGTCATCTTTAACTTCATGAAATCCCCTTGTCTTCAGAATGATATTTTAGTGTTAACCTACTTCGGTCTATGAACTATCAAACCCGGTTTCAACTCTATCTTAGACTAAGGCAATTGTATCATCGTTGAAAGGAAATGATTGTTCCTGGCTTAGTGGTATTTTTTTCATTCTTAACTTCTTACAAGCATATGAATTTTTGGGAAGTCTATTGTAGAATTATCCTCCTGGTAATATCCTTCTTTTATTTCTGAACTGGGAGAAGAGGAATTACTTACTGGCTTCGATATTGAATCTACCAACATATCCTTATTGTGTTGGGTAAAATGTGAACATTGTTCATATTTATTAATTCTTTGGGAATGTTTCATTTAATTTAAGACCGGTTCCATCCTCTGTTGTGAATTTTGGTTAAGCACGGTCAAGATTAGACTTTTCTGTTATGTTCTTGTTTTGATCTTGTTCTCTTTCTAAACATGCTTAAATCTTTGAGTGAATAATCTCTCCTTCCTTTGATTTTCTTTTTGTTGTAATCTTGGTAAGGGAGCTGTCCAGTTTGGTTTGTTTCTTATTTCCTTCACTGGGTTTTTCTTGAATAATTAAGTCCAGTTGTGATAGGACAGTTAAGCTAAAACAGAGGTAACTTAGATGGATTGTTGTGTTTGGATGGAAACTATTATGAGTAAGTCTTTTGTTTGGAGAAAATATTGGAGTGGTTGAAGGAGCTGAAGCGGATTGTTAAATCTCATTATTCTACTCTTTTGACTTAAACATTGGTAATGATGTATCTCTTTGGGGATTGTGTGCTTAGTTCCAATTGCATGCCAAATTGATCTCTCCTTTGTTGAAATTTGTTTAGTGTTGAACTTGAACTTAAATTAGTTTCTAATTTTGAATTTGAATTATAGGATTCTTACATCGAAACTCTTTCCAAGATAAAATGTTGGGACTATCCTAAACTTAATCCTATGTTTTGAGTTGATCTTGGCATCCCAGATTTAAGATGAATCTAGGTGGATAAATATGTTGGAATGGAAATACTATTGTTCAATATAATGTTGAACTATGCCTAAGAAATTGTAGGGATAGTTATCTTCTCAGGTTAAATAGGAATGATTGAGAAGTGAATCATGTAAAACAATATATGAAAGGAAAATTGTGTTTTTGATGAAATAGTACTTATCTGGAATACTATTTTAATTATTTTATGAAATTTGAAGTTGTTTATATCATGAATTATTCTTAATTATGATATAGTTTACCATATGTTTTCTCTCTCTCATTTGTGAATGGTGATTTCTTTTGTTATGTCTTTCTGTATTGCTTTGTACTATTTCATAACAACAGAGTTCTCTTTATGAAACAGTTAGCTAAATGCACATCATTTTAATGTTTAGTGCTTATCATGCTCAATTCAATGAACTGACCCATGCTAGCAATTTTGTAGATGGACCTCGTAAGTGATGAAAGGAGAAAAGATATTTAGGATGTTACATTTTTTACCAAAGAGATTGGATCTTTTATGATGAAATATGTATCATTATTGAGATGTATTTGTTGGAAAAGAAAGTTGTACTTGTAATGGATCTTGTTGTTGCTGTTTGATTTTAGAAATGTCTGAAGTGCTTGGACTTATAATGTATGAATTCCCTTTTGATGAATGAAAGAGTTGTGGATTTGTTTGAACTTGATGAGTAATATTTTTGGGTATTTTGTGAAGGAAATGATAAGATTATCTATACTTTCTTTATATATATAAGTAATATACCCTCTTGGGTTGGTTTAAAATGAATAAAGGTTAAAGGTACTAAATGTAATACCCTCTTAATTAAATGCAACTTATTAAAGTTGACATACATGATTGGACATTCAACTAGATCACTATGGATATGCTAAAATAAATATTAGTGGGTAAATAAAAACCATGATGATAACTTGTAAAATACTATGGGGTTTTAAATGAACATTAATCCTTTATAAGAAAAGGGGAGGCAACTTCCCTGCAATGATTATTAGATTGTTTTTAAGACCTCTTGGAAATAAATCTGAAAGTTATCTTTGATAGTGGAAGGTGTGCTTCCTCTTGATGAGTTCCTTAACTAGAATAGGAATGTAGAAAAAGGAACTTAAAAGGGATTAGACTTCATTCCATTGAAGTCTAATATAAAAAGAACTTGACTGAACTTATGTAAGCTAAGGCTTGGGTTGGTGAGTAAATAACAACATTTTTATGTATGTTGAATCTGTTATTTGAAACATAAATTAAAATGTTAATGGATTAAAAATCAAAACCTATGAAATAATTAGGAGGTAGATGTATCTACATACCAACTCTAATTATAGTTTTTACTTGTAACCCTAATGGTTAACGAACCTAATTGTTCAGTAGGGCTACTTGCACTTAACCCTTAATAAGGAAAATTTAATAAGTAATCAACTTCTTCTTTGGTATGTTCACCTAGATGAGGAGAACTTGGTCGGATGTTGGCACATGCCAACTACAGAACAGTACCTTCATGAAGACTTGGGTCTTCATGAGGATACTATGTTGCAATTGACATGTTGCAACACCCTTCAGAGTTTAATCATCTAGATCTACATAAATATGACTTGGTCACAATTCTACCCTAGGTAGAGTTAGGGGTATGATCTAGTGTTAGGGTCAACTCATGATGAATTAGGGTAACTAGACACACACAATTGACTTAGGTCGATTGGGTATGTATATGTACCCTTAGTCACCATGAGCAATCCTCCACACTAGACTATGTTTCTAACCTTGGCTAGGGTTAAACCTTGAACAAGTGGACTGACAGGAGTCAGTGAAGACCATTCTAGATAATAGATGAAGTGGGGTGAAGGACATATTCCATTTGATGAGTATGTCATCTAGGAATATAAACATGAATAGTATGTTTAAAAATCTTTGGCCAAAGTATCGCAAGTTATTGGTTACATTGTCCTATGTCACCTAGTTTAAGAAGTGGGATTTCAGATGAATATTGGTAATAGATATTCATATATGTATCTTAAACAAAACACTTAATACCCCAAAAATGGTAAGGGAACCAGGTATACATAGTACACAAATAATTAAGTTAACATGAGAGATCGGTATGATATCGAGTCATGGAATGAGAGATAGGTGTTCCACTAAGTCATTCGCAATTGCATATGGTTTTCTGTTATGAGATCGGATTAGAATGTGTGTTCTAAATTATGATAATTTAGAACAGTGATCATTATTCAAAAAAATTAAAAATTCCCTTATTTCTTAAGTCTTAAAATGGGAATGTTACAGTTGCATTTCCCTTTCTAGGAGTAGTTTAGCATTAGGATTAGGTAGAGGAAGCCACCTTCTTCAGAGGTCCATCTTAGGTTTGCAAGTCCCACAACTTGAGAGATGGACCCATGTTAGCAAAATTACACCAATTTCCCCACATAAATAGAGATAAAATTGGGGGGTTTTGTAATTTGTACATAACATTAACCAATAAGAGATCTCCTTATACCTCAGGTCTGTCAGTCTTTCTTTCCTTCATGCTTTATTTTCATTAGTTTGGGGTTTATCTTTCGCATCACAACTTCAAAACATTCTCAAGAAAACATAGAAACATTTATATTCATAAATAATGTTGCCACATATTCACCTTGACTTGTTAAACTACCCGGATCAAGCTTTATGAAACTTGGTTCATTCCATGCACTTGAAGTCTGTGGAACCCAAATGTCTTGAAGAGTTCCATAATTTCAACACATGTCTATTTGATGCCTTTGATTTGTGTCGCTTGTCCCATCTATCTTTTTTCCACATGTACCATCAAACTTTCAACTCTTTCTCATACCTGACACCTTTATAAAAATCGATGTATTCTATAGACTTGAAGTCCACAAAATGATTTTACTATGGAGGACATTAGAATGCTTCCATGTGTCCTTTGGGCACTTATGATTTTATCGGTGGTGTAGATATTTGACAACCAAATGAATGTCTACCAACCTTTTGAAAATAACCCACCAATAATTTTAAACATAATATCCCATGGGTTTTCAAATGCCAATGGCTAGTGCTTTTGGAAGGAGGAAATTGACGGTCATTTTAAATGTCCCAAGATTTGTAAAAATGGATGATTCCATTTTAAATGAATTTTTAAACTAGTCTTACAACTTTATTACTTTGTTATTGGGTTTCATTCTTTTTTCTCTTTGTGGCTTCAACTTCTTAGAGCATTTTGGATCATTTTGGTGTTGATTTACAGGTTCATCATGAAATATGTAGACATAGTCCCGATCACCCGTCTATTTGAAGATTATAATTTAATCAACTGCACCATTAAACTAGTTCTCTAACATTTCTATTGAATCCTTTATTTTATTTCAACAAGGCACAAAATTTATTACAAATTGACACTTCTCCCTTACTTAGAATGAATTTTGAAGCATGGGGAGAAATATAAAGCACACAAAATAGTTAGATTAACTGAAAGTTTATGAAAAATGAAAATTTAATTCGGGGTCTTAAAATGGGCACCAATAGACCGATCTAATGAAGATGAAGTTTTGTTTGATGGAAAACTTGCTGATTTGGAGCATGATGATCATAGTATCATTCCCCGTAAGATACATGAACATTCTAGATTATTGAATGAGTGTTTAGAAACACTTCTTCGGTATGCATTGCTTGAAGCGGCCTCCATCTTCACTCACTATGAGCTTCTCACATTATCCTCATGATCATAATACTATTGGTGAATTGAACTTGAATGAAGCTCTTGATTTCTTTTTGTAGTCATTTTTATACCCTTAGAGCAACAGTCTAATCCCATGCACATCGACCTATCACCCAATGGGCATTAGGTGCTCACCTAAGGCACATGCAAGCACCAAGCCCTCCTTTATATGAGTCTTGTGATAATAAATCCTCAATGATAGATTTAGATGCAGGAAAGAAAAGATCTATGCATTCATTCTAAGAGCTTAGGATGAGTTATCATATTAATGCATCCATTCAGATAACAAAAGAGAAGTATCATGTAGAAAACAGAACTAATTCATAACACAAAGGAAATGCACTAGAATTTATGCTCATGTACAACATATATTATTTAGAATATAACCTTATATTCATGTTAACAATTTTAATAACCATATTACATTCATTAAGGCCATAAAAATGAATATAGCAATGTAGATCGAGTTATGCATCAGGACCCTAAGTTATGCTTTCCACATTACAAAACTGGTTACATACCCATCCCTCTAAATATGCCATCACTCCTATAATTCTCCTAATCCCAACCCAAAGGATCATTCATTATTCTGTAAAAATTTGTCTATCGAGTGTTATATGAGGCTTCTCTTAGTGTTCCTCTCTCCTCTTATTCATTTTCTTCTACTTGAGCATCTCTATATATAGATTTAGTCTCCACCACCATGCCTTCCTAAGATAACAGATTGGTTGCCAAGTGTCCATGTGGTCCTCCAATGGATCATGCTTCCTTTGATCTGAGCTCTCCACTCTTTATAATGATGTATTTTTGGATCCTTCCATCACATGCATGGAATATTCCATTCTTATCCATATAGTTGCATAATCGGCACCTTATCCACTCCACATGTTAGATGCATCACACTTATCTCATGTGCTACATGGAATGCCAAATATGGCTAAGTCTTAAAACTCGTGTTGTCTTATGCATGCACGTTGTGTGTTCTACTAAACCCTACTAGAACCCTACCCTATGCACCTTCACCTTGCACTCCCTTCTTGATATAGGCCCCGTGCCCACATGCCTTCTTGCACTTAGCCAATATTTTGAGGCCCAACATCACCCCACACTACATCTATTCTCCATCCTTCATAAACACTTCTCTTTAATGAATAAAGAATGGTGGGATCTGAATAGTGGAAAAAGAATGAAGGAATGAAGATTTGGGAGAAATAATGAAAGAATAGGGAAAATGAAAGAGAACAATTCTTATTTTTTGAGGAGAGGGAAATCCTTTCCTATTTCTACCTCTATCTTTTCCTAGGTGTCACCCTCACCCCGCACTTGCGACAGAGGTCTCCAACTAGGGCACTCACCTCCTCAAAACTTAAGTCCCCCTTTGGAACTCATTGTCTCACAATACTTACCAATTATTTTCCCAATTCATCAAGTGCATCCATCCTGCGGGTGATCCGAGGGTATAGTTCCTTTAGCCAACTTTTGATTGAGCTTGTAAGGTCTCGATAGCTTCTAACTTATTTTCTACCTCTGCCAGGATTTTATCCCTTTCGCCTGTTTCCCCTTATTCTTCAATTGAAACTCCTTGAGTTAAATTTCATGTGTAATGACCAGGATGCTTGCCACTTTATCTCTATCAAAGACAATTTTCATATGCAGCTTCAATAAATTACGCGAAGGCCTTTACCTATGTAAAGAGTTTGGTATATCGAGCAACGATCTTGAAAAAATTCATCTTCTCTTCTCTATCTTGGTGCACCAATGCTTCTTCTTCGTAGTCTCTAAGAAAATTTCTCATCTTTCCATCATGAGGATGTGAGTAAAATCCTCAAGACACTTCAAGGTTGATTCATATTTTTCTTGGGAGGTGCTAGGTCGGGATGCTTCAATACAATGGTATCTGTAATCATCTCCACCTTCTTAGAGACTTTGTGTACCTTTGACTTCTCTTCCTTTAGTCTGTGCCTTAACTGCGCATTTATAATATCTTCTTACTTTAAGTATTTGTTCTTTTAACGAGCTCCTCCTTTTCCTCTCGATTCCTCCTCCACAAATCTCACTCTATCATTCCTTTTGAACAGTCTAGCCTCAATCTCAACTAAAAATTTTTTTAGTGCATTGCAGACTTGCTCATTTGACAATTGTTGAGAATTTACTAAGGGATTTACTCCTTTTGTCTTTGACACCTTCATCAGTGCTCCCTAACTTACTTCAAACTCAGGTTCATCCACATGGGACTCGAACACCCAAGATAGCATATTTCTAGTTTGTGGATATCGTCTTCTTCATCAAACAAAGTCATAGCCAGAGTTGTGTTGGTATGGTGCTATGGAAGTGGGCACGTAGCACCTTCATTTTATCATCAATATAGCTCATCCCTTGCCATTGTTCTACTATTACGCCCTTCCCACCTATTCGTACAACCTTTTGGAAGCTTACCGCCAAATTTAGATTCCCACCCATATTGCCATATTCCTTCCCAACAATTTCTTCTTCCATCTCCTTCAAAATTTCATCTGAGCTCCACTCCAAATCTTGCTCCACCAAATCCTCAATGATTCCTACTAATTATCTTTCCGTGGATTTTTCCACTTGTTTCTTGGTGAGGCTTGGGGTTCCCTAGTTTTTGGTGCTTACCTCTTCACTCACCCCCTTGCCTTGATCTTCTACTTCCTCCTTGTCATTATTCTCTTCTTCTTCTTCCTTTGATTCATGTATATCATATAATAGATGGTATTGATCTCCCTTGGGCTCATCATTATCCACTGTCACTAATGTAGGCCTCTAGGCTCTCTATTTCCTTCAAGTTTGCCCTTTCTACCAATTTTTGCTTCTTCCTAATCGGTGATTCCAGATAGGAAATTCTTTCTTCTCTTTGTCCTTGATAGGATAAATATTCCTTTGTGATTCTTTATGTGTGAGGGTCCTTCATACTCTGGCACCTCTTCTTCTGGGGTCTTTTCCTTGACTGGGACTTCTTTGTGTGCGAGTAAGTGTTAGGCTTAGTGATTGCTTCGCAAGCCCACCGATTGTGTGGTTCGCACACTTGGTGCATTCTTCTCTTGTACCTCTTATCTTTCCCTTTTGTTTGGCATGACATTTTTCCTCCTTGTGGGGTATTTTGGAATGGAGTCATCACTCTCCAAATAGGTGCCTTTCTCAAACTTAGGCATTATGCATAGATATACCCTTACTGCAGCCCTTTCGGTGATTGGAAACGTTATCGGCTTCATCATCTGTAATTCTTGGGAGACATACTTCTCCATGTATGTGTGCTTCTTAGGGTATATGATATTTTGTTGCAGCTCGCGGTGTTCTTAGTATACCTCACTAAGGTTGAACCTTAGCCTTTTGGCCTCCTTGAACTAGTTGACCCTTGCTTGGAAGTATTGCGTGGTGAAGGAGAAGGGTAGCTTGCACCATGGGATCTTAGTCCCATTTTTCAATATAAACCTGCCAATGCATAAATGTTGATAAACTACAAACTCTACCTCTCCATCCATGAGCATGGGAAACTACTCAGGGATCCTCCATTCTACCCCGAATGTGTCGCACATTCGCTTGTACCACTTTTCTAGACAACCGTCATGGTTTCAAAAGTATATTTCTCAAACCTTTTTCACAAGCAAGGGACTTTCTTTTGGGTACTCTCAAATGAACTTCTCTGGCCCATTGGGCACTCCAATTTTTAAGAAGATGATGGTGAGGAGAATGTTTTCGAATAGTATCTTTTCTCCTTCTTTTGTGTTGCTTATGATCTCATTCAAATAAAGGAGGAAAAGTTATAGATGGTCCCTTCTGAGATCTTTCGGCATACGTTTAACCATGCCTTGTTTACTTGCATCCATCTTTCTTAATCATTAAGATTGGTGACCAAGTGCACAACCATCCTCATAATAGGGTCTAGAATTTTTGTGATGTCAAAATACCATGATCCCTTTTTATAGTCATAAGCCTCTAAAGTTTCCTTAATGGCCTTTGTATCATCCAATTTGTCATCTATGGATTCTCCTTCACATTTCAGGCTTGTGAAATTGGATATCAACTAGGGTATTATGCACATCATGTGGCCTACAAAGTAGAAATGGTCTTCATGTATGCATGACATCAACCAATAATATAATAGCTTGGGATTTCCAAAATAAGGAAACTTATACAGTTGTAATAGCCCCACCTTCTCCAAATTTACTTTCACCTCGTCTCTATATATATTAAAATTCCATCTTGTGTCCTCTTGTTAGTTGGACAAACCAGCTCCAATGACATTTCTTTCTCTGTAGTGCTTATGTGATGGTTGTAATCACTCATGGACATTTGTCTCAAATGTGACACCCACTCTTTCCCTAATAATACTTCGTCTGGGTATTGCATTTCTACATACCATTCTTCATTGGAGTTAGTGACAAGAGTAGTTTTTTTCCATTACCCTTTCCCTTCTATTTATTTGGTGAAATGGTCTCCTTCTTTAGTGCCATTTTTCTTTTCGGGTTAAAATTTTAAAATCCTTTCTCTACTCTACTAATCTGATCAATTCTAAGGCTTAACTCTACAAAGAAATCCTTAACTCTTCATGCCCTAACTACCAACCCTAACTAGGAAAACCATTCCACAAGACGACGTGTACTTCAAACAAAATCTTCCTACACCTATGTACTCCTTCCACTCTGGTTTTTAGATCCACCCTAGTCACACAATTAGATCTCTATGATTCTTCTTCCTTCACACAAATCTCTCTAGATACCCTAGTTCACAAGAGTGCCTCAACTTCGTAATAGCAAGTTAAAATAATGACTTGCCCGACCTCATATTTATAGTTTTTTCTCCTCTCTAGCAATAAATGTTATGCCACCTACCAACATACTTAGCATTAAATGTGACTTTTTGTACTAGGCTGACCTTAAGCACCCTTATTCATGTGCCCAATTCTATGTGAAAAACCTTCTCCAAACTTCTCACGCAAAAATCCAATCTGACCAAAGAATCTTACGCACATGTCTCTGACATATGAAACGCACTTCTTCTATCGTTTACCTAATTTTTCCCTCACCTAACTCATGTTGTTCTTGTGCTCTTCATTCCTTGTACGTGGTCTTTGTTACAACCTTCTTGACACCACAATTAATTATCCACTATTTCCCCACACACTTTCTCGATCTTACGTGCTTCCTTCTACTGGGACACTCAAATTTTACTACTTGGCTTATACTTTACTTTACAATACTCCACCCCACACTAAAATAGATGTGCGTTCCTCTGCGCATACATAACTTTATAAAAATAATGTGGTTACCGGAACACAAGGCACAAAATGGAACAAAAAGAAAGGAGAAAGAAACGAGAAAGGGAAACACAAAGAAATAAAAAAACATAAAGGGAAATCCTAAGCTAACTCATCAATAGTGCCTTATTTAAAAACACTAAGAAGACTTATTTATAATAGGTCTTCAACCTAATCCCATTGAAATGACTAGGTAATCTCATCCCATCTAGCACTTGTAGAATCGGAAGCACCTTTGAATCAAGGATGTACGAGATGATGTAAGGTCCTAGCCAATGGACTTTTAACTTTCCCAAATGGCACAAAAACTTGGAATCATATAACAACACCATCTTACCAATCTCAAACTACTTGTTTTTGATATACCGATCATGCCATGCTTTTTGTCTTGCTTTTTATTTCTTGACTCCATCCGACAAGTGATCACCTTTCGTCTAACTGCATCAATTTATCAGTCCTTTCTTCCAATGCTTGATCATTATCTAACCCTCGTGTGTATGCTATACGTAGTGATGGTAACATGAATTCAACTGGTAAAATATCCTCTATGCAAAACATCAATTGAAATGGTGTTGTCTTGTTCAAACTCTTGTAGGTTGTCTTGTATGCCTATAGAATGGTTGATACTTTGTTATCCAAATCCTATCTTCTAACATCACAAATCTTAGTTAATGTATGACTTAGTATTTTGTTAAATGCCTCATGTTCCATCCACTTGAGGGTGATAAGGGGTCTTGTGATGGGCCACCATAAATTATGCTAATTGGATCTAGACCACTTCATTCAGGAAATGTGTACCTCTATCACTTGTTAAGCTTAAAGGACAACCATACCAGTGATTATGTTCTCCTATAAAAATATAGCAGTTTTGGTACAATGCATTCCTTTGTAGGCATTGCCTCTACCCATCTTGTCAAGTAATCGGTCTGAAGTAATGATATACCGTGAACACGCGGCTGGATAAATTGGCCTTACAAAGTTGATTTCCCTTTTTCAAATGGTTCAATGTGAGCTATTGTTGAAATTATCCACACAATGGACTATTGATGGTCACAAGGGCATTTCATCCCTCTTTCTATGTTTTCCAAGGCAGCAATCGCAATGGTCACGCCTTGAAAAACTCAATACAATCCCGGGTAGATGGTTTCCCACCAAATCCCCGCCATGTAGAATCTTTTGTGCCATAGTATTTCCTATATAGTGTTCTCCTACAATCCCACCATGTGCTTCCTCCATAATTTTCACACGTTCTTGTTTTAATATGCATCAACACGAGAACCTCATCACATCCTAACTTATACAGGATGTCCACTAATCAACATGTAGGGCACGATGTGTATCTGCTAATGCTTTCTCTCAAGAGCCTTCATCCCATCCGGTTGCCACACCAATTTTTATTAATATAGAAATATCTTCCAATTGTGAGGGTGCATCTGCAACCTAAACATTACATGTCCGACATGGTAGCCTCAATGCTTTGCACGTCCTCCCTAAGTCAATTCTTTATAAGTGGCTAGGTCCCTGAATTGCTTTTTCCCGGTTTTACATGTTAGGAAATATATCTTAGTGCTCCATTTTGTAGACATGTACGGGTGAATAATAATTACATGTGTAATTATTATTATGGTAAATTAGTGAAAGTAAATTTACTATGTAAATGTAAATAGTAAATGTAAAATGTGGTTAGTATGTGGTAAGTTAGTAAGTTAGAATAATAAAACAATTAGTATTGTTTTATTATTATATTGGTGAGATGTTAAAACCATATGGGTGTATGGTTGTACATGAAGACAAATGTTGTTGTAAGGATTGTTATTTTACATCTCCTATATAATGGAGTGTAATGGAATAATAAAATATAATATAGAGTTGTTGATTTCAATTATTGTCTATAGCTATTTCATGGATTCTTTGTATTAGATCAGATTAATTTCTACATTTGGTACCAGAGCAGGTTAAATCCGTCTCGAAGATGATCTTGTAACTTTTGTTTCACAATCTGGGTTTCTCCAAAATTTTGTACGTGGAATGATCTATTATACGGAAAGCTACAGGAGAAATTTCAGAATAACCCAGTTCGTAGTTTGAGAGAAACATGCAATTTACTATACAGCACATTGATCACTGCTATTTTTTTGAAGAAATCAGAGAATCAAAGGTAATTCAAATCTACATTCAATTTTTTTTGGATATTTAGATTCAATAAAATGGATATACCATTAGATGGGCTGAACTTCCATACATGGAGAGTAAAAATCCAGATGCAGTTAATGAATAAAAATCTATGGAGGATAGTAGATGGAAAAGAAAAAAACCTACAGATGTAAGCAAAATTGTAGAATGGGAAACTAGAGATGAAAAAATAACAGATAAAATTGACTATAACTATGAAGAATTTCTATACTAAGTGAAGTTCTTGGAGGAAGGAGGCACAGGAGGTTGGAGGTCATTCAACGACCTCTCGTCAGTCACCAACGACGGGGCCGTATCAGCTATGGTGATTATTTTTTTATACAGTGCGTTCTTGTTGTTTTTTTGTATTTCTGGCAGAGTGTTTGGTTGCAGTGTTCCTATTGTGGTTTTCAGAATAAATGAAATTTCACATTGAGGGGGGAACATGATCTCAATGTTCCATTTCTAGTTTTCTACATTTCTGGTATTTTCTATATATGCAGCAGATTTCAGCAGAATTTCCTATGTTATTCCCTGCAGTGAGATGTGATGAGGGCTAAGAATAATACTTGGCATATCATGATGTGGTTGTAGGTAAACCACTTGAAAACCTTCATTTTGGTTTGTGGTACACCACTTGTAAAACCACCATTTTCGGTTGTTGGTAAACCCTTTGCAAAACCATCACTTTGTGGTTTGTGGTAAACCAATTGCAAAACCACCATTCTCGGTTTTTGGTCAACCATTTGCAAAACCATCCTTGAGGTTTGTGATCATCCTGTGAAAATCACCAGATCATGAGCAGGTGCAAGTACAAAGGCAGGTTTTCTCCATGTTCGCACTAAGGGGGGGAATGTTAGGAAATATATCTTAGTGCTCCATTTGTATGGGTGAATAATAATTACATGTGTAATTATTATTATGGTAAATTAGTGAAAGTACATTTACTATGTAAATGTAAATAGTAAATGTAAAATGTGGTTAGTATGTGGTAAGTTAGTAAGTTAGAATAATAAAACAATTAGTATTGTTTTATTATTATATTGGTGAGATGTTGAAACCATATGGGTGTATGGTTGTACATGAAGACAAATGTTGTTGTAAGGATTGTTATTTTACATCTCCTATATAATGGAGTGTAATGGAATAATAAAATATAATATAGAGTTGTTGATTTCAATTATTGTCTATAGCTATTTCATGGATTCTTTGTATTAGATCAGATTAATTTCTACATTACAACCACCAAGAACTCAAACTCTTGGAATAATAGGACCCAATGGGATATGCACCCTTGAAAAATGGGTTTTTCACTAAATATTTTAACACCATGTGGTCTATATAGAATATAAATGGTGTTTCCAATAGGTACTATCTGAACTTATGCACCCCATAGATCATTGACGATAAAGTGCCTCACGCTTAGTAGTTGTGTAATTTTGTTCTACTGGTGTCAACTTCCTACTTGCAAAACACAAGGGGTGATCAACAATCCCCTCACCAGGTATATGCTAGTACTACTCCCATGGTTGTTCTGAGGCATCAACATGTACATGGAAAGGATTATCCCAAGAAGGAAAATGTAGTATGGGTGTAGTGACAAGTCTATCCTTCAAAGTGTCAAACGTCTTCTGCTTTACCTCTCCCTAATGAAAGGAACTATTGTGTTTTAGTAATTCCTCCAAGGGCATGGTGATCTTGACATACCCTTTGATGAATTTCCTATAGTAACCCATATGCCCAAGGAATCCATGCACTACACTTTGACTAGTAGGCTCTCCCAATCCCACAATAACTGTAACTTTGGTGGGATCTACTATTCAACATTCCTTACATATAATATGTCCTAACAAGGTTCCAAATGGAGTAACAAATACACATTTATTAATGTTGAGGGATATCCTAAATTTCCAACATCTCACAAACATCAACCTCAAATTTTCACAATGGTCTTTTACCATCCCATACACAGTCCAGTCATCTAGGTAAACTTGAAGAAATTTATGGATGAAGTCCTGAAGTGCTTGTACCACGATGTGCGAGAACACAACATGTTCATTCTTCAATCCAAAAATGCATAATTGTGTAGGAAAAACTTCCCCATTCACTGGTGAAAGTTTTTTTCTCTAGTCTTCCTTTGTGATCCTGACTTGGTGATACCTTTAGAACCCATCCTTGAAAGAGTAGACCTTGCTCCCAGCTACTTCCTCCATAATTTATTCAATAAAGGGGGTTGGGAAAGGGTCGATGACACATATTGCATTCAGGTCCCTATAGTCCACACAGATCCTTATTCTTCCATCCTTCTTGATACTTATGACCATTGTGTTTATCCATTCCGATTCCTCCATAGCCTTATTGATACAAGATACTATCATCTTTTCTATTTCTTCCTTGACCCATACACGTAAATTTAGATTCATTTGATAAAGCCTCTTCTAAATCAGGCACACACCTTCCTTTAACTTGATCCTCATCTCCCCGAAGGAATGGTGGACACCTTTGAGCTCATGGTACACATGAGGGAAAAATCCTAGAAGTACGCAATAGATCAATGAATTTTAAAAATTATTTTTCTAACCAATAGTCCCTAATGATAGATTCCTTAGGTTATGTCTCTATCCCAATGTAAACGTTTTTTTTCAAGGGCTCATTGTAGGCACGTGCTCACTCATCGATGTTATCTATGACTTCACGCATACCTTAAGAATGGTTAGCACCAAAATTTTCATCTCTTCACCATCTACTACAAAGACCATTTTTCATTTTTCCTTTTCAATGCACACATGCTCAAGGTGTATCTCTCTTGATTATTCTTCATTGAGGCACGTCTCCAAAAAGGCTTACCCAAAAACTACATTATCTTATCTTCTACCATAACACTATCTCCCATTGTAAGGTGCTTGATAACTAGCAACACCTTATCCATTGATGGCTTGGTACTCCGATACATAAAATTTTGAATGAGATCAATCATTAACTCCTATCAATTCCCCTTCCGATGGTGTGTCTCTAAGTGGATATACCATGCATGTGCACAACCCTATAATGTGGAATATAACTTATACAACCATAACAAAGGTGTAAGGATTATGTTCCCTTCATCTAGGGCTTCTCACAAGCTTGGATATGGAACAAGGTAGGCTCTTTTCCATGGTAGTCTTAGATAACAAGTGGGAACATTGCTTCTGGAGAAGCTTATAGAAAATGTGACTCTTACCTCATGCCATTCTACAAGGCTCTCCCGATGTGTAGCCTACCACCAAGCTACATTTTTAAGTACGTTATAACTGGGAATACTTCTCCTTTCAACCTCATTTTTCCACTGAGCCTCCATTTCTAGTAATAAGTCATCATAGCTTGCTCCTCTAAAGTAACTTGGTAGCTTCTTTCTTCCTGTGTGCTTGACTGAGCATGCCATTTTCATGCTTGTTGCATATCCTCTCAACTATTTCCCAATCAACTCATAAGTCCCATGCACCCAATTGTCACATGCCATGCTAGTGGTATCACTCAAGGACTGAGCATCTTCAAACTGGATAACTCCCTCTATGGGATGAATTATCTCTAGATCTCTGATGGAGTGCACATAGATTCTGTCAAGGAATTCCTCTCCTAAGGGCTCAATATAGGGTGCTGATTTCCCACCTATTATAGGGATAATCACCCTTTCTTCCTTGTTCTTGAAATCGATATATCCCTTGTTAAACCATAGGTTGGAATTGTTCTTGTAACACCAAGGGTACCTAAGTAATGCTAGGAAATTATCCGCCTCGGCGAGTGCCAAGACTTCAAAGTCCCCAGTGAACTTGGCCCCTTGAATAGTGATAACCGCATCTTTCAAGACTCCAATGGGCATTTCCTTTTTCTTGTTTTCTATATACAACATGTTCAAAGATGGCTATAATGTAGGATTTCCCATTTTATGCCATACATCTAAGGTGAGAACATTGACCTCCACTCCTGTGTTGATGAGGATATTACTTAGAATCCACCCATCAACAATTGCATTTAATGTAATCTCTTTATCATAGTCAAGGCTATGAGGAGGAAGGTTTCCATGAAATACCTACCTTTCGTGCTCTTCTCCAATGCATGGTACCTTCTCCCATAGCCATTATCCTAGCAAGGGAATAATATTATCTTTCCTTAACATCCTACATACTTCCTTGATTTCATACAGTCCTCCTTCAATTAGCCTCGAATTCTTCCTTTGCTCCAATTGCTTTGACTTCTCCTTTAGACATTAGATTTCCCCTTGTAAACTCTGAATCACATCCATAGTGTCTTGATATAATTCCTTCTAATGATAAGGTCTGATACTTCCCATGTACCACTTATTCCATAACAACTAGTTTATGTCTTGGAATCTCCCTTACACATGTAGCCTCTACTCACATTGTTACTAGTATAGGTTCTAATCCTAACTCACGTGCCACTCTTGGCATCCATTGAGGGTTGACCTTATTTATACTCGCCATCTCAACATCTTTGTCTTTCCAGTGTTGTTGGATCATGTGTTCAAACAACTCAGGAGCTCCTTGTACATATTTTTTTCAAACCATGAGCACTGCAATAGGTCAAGACACTCGCACTTATAATGCCCTATAGACCCACAGTTATAATAGGTTCCTCATGGGAACTCACTTCTTCCTCTACCTTGGTTACTGCAACCATGAAATCCTACATGAAAACCTCTTCCATGCACTCCTCCATCTCTGCGCCCCTAATAGCGATAGTCATAATCCATAGAACTACTTGCAAGACTAGTCTAGCACACACCAAGATCAATAAATCATGAATCTGGTCAATCAATTTGTAATCCTTGTTATCATGGGTCAGAGAGGTACAGAATCTTGTAAATAGTAAGAAAAATTCTTACGGATTATGTAATATAGTAGAGGAAACATATTTGCATCGTGATCCCCATGGAAAATCTCACATTCTACCATCATTGTCAATTCTGAATTTTCAAGGGAAACTATCCTTTCCATGCCCTTCTAGTTCACAATCTATACACCAAATCCCACTAAGAACCTCATGCATTGATTTTATAGAAATCTTCTCTAATTTCTCAGCCATTACAACAATTTGAGCCTCTAAAAAGGGCTAACACTAGTATCAATGCTCCTAATAGCCTCAACGCACATAGCAGCTTCCAAGGCCTCACGCAGGTCTATGAAAGTATTATGTGACAGTTCCCTTCTAAATGGTGTTATCAATCCTCCAAAAAACCATTGAGCATGTTGAGAAGGGTGAATGTCATAGGATAGTTTTGACAAGAGAGTTTTGAACATACGTTGTACTCCCTCGCAGACTCTCTATCATTCCTTTCTTGATCTCCTTTAGAGCATTGATGCTCTTCTAGCTCAAATTCAAGGATATGGACCTCTACTAGGAAGGTGTTATTTAATGCAGTTGTCTACCACCATTTGATGGGGTTCATACTTCTTATACCAACTATGTGCTCACCCTAGCAATGTCGTTACAAAATGACTTGCTTTACTCTCCCAGGGTAGTGATCCTTTCACACACCATAGAAACTCACATTTGTGTATGTGTTATGCAAAGATCCTCAATACCCCTATAGTCTAGTAAGTGTAAATACATCTCAAAGAATACTTGTGGAGGTCGTTATGGCCATTTTCCTCCTAATCCGAACCTTGGTTCCCACTAGTGTTTCCTCCCGTACTAGATCCACTTTGGATCCACCAGGTCTTGTTCCTTTTGACCCACCAGATCCTCTAGATCTACTAGGTCCACTAGGTTCTCCAGCTCCTATACCACCATATCTACCTCCTGTAGCTAGAAAATGACCTGAAGTGGTTGTGCCTAGTGTTCCCAATGTCCCACTGAACTATATAACAATGGTTTGTGATATTGTCCCACTGCTAGTTATGTGTCTCGTGCCACTTCCAAATGTGATACCCAAACCTTGTGTATTTACACCTTGTCCAAAAATCTTCCAAATATTGGAATGGTTTGTGAAGCCATGGATGTTCTCGAATCAAGAAATTATATCTCTTGGGCATATATTGGTTACTCCCATCAATACCAAATGGGTTAAATATACTTCTCCCTTGATCTAGAAAACCAAGTGCCAAGGGTTGGTTACTAGATGGGTTCAGATGCACACTGAAAAATATCCTTTCTCCATGTGAAAAATCTCATTAGAAGGTGAAGGGGATTCTCTCCTACTCTTTCCAAGATGGGGTAGCATAGACTTCTTAGGTTTCATGTCCTCTACATGAACCTCAACTCCTTCCCGCAACATCTACCTCCATAGATCCATCACACTTGCAACCTCAAGTTGTCTAGCAATATCCTTTTCATGGGCTTCACTATATTTGAGTCTTCTCTATTCTCTTTCCCTTTCATTCACAATTTCTTCCATCTTCCTCCACCCTAGCTTCCTCACCTAGCACTCAGAAAAGCTTAGCCGCCAAGGAAATGCCTCTAAACTTAGGGTAATGATCAAGATCTTCATAGCCAAGGGGATAACACATAGAAATGATCTTATGGGATCCCTCAGAAACTTGAACTCAACAAATTTTGTGTAAGAGTGCGTAGAAATGGCGTATTCCAAAGTATAACCAATCAGACTCCTTTCCACCAAAGTGATCAACAACATGCGTCCAAGTCAGATCTATATCTTGCAACCTCTGGTAATCATATTGGGTCCATACTTGCGATCTATAGTACCAACTTGATCTGGATGCATATGCTAAAATCTGTTCATATAGTTCTACTAGAAAACAAAAAAATAAGGTCTCATACAACTCATGATATAGATGCTCTTCTACCCATCTACGTGCACCAAACTCAGGTCGGGTACTAAACCTTTGAGAAAACTCATCTTCCATGATTTTTAACCATGATTCGACACTTTCCAAGGTCAAGCATTTGGTCATCATGAATCATAAGGACCAATATGTATTCCATTTCTTACAAGAACTTCAAAAAGAGGTCCCAGTAATAGGAACAAGATGTAGTCATTTTTATACCCCTAGAGCAATAGTTTAATCCCATGCACATTGGCCTATCACCCCAAAGAAGTGTTAGGCGCTCACTCGAGGCACACGCGTAATTGAGCCCCTCATTTATATGATTTTTTAAGAATACATCCTTAATGACATATTTATATGCAGGGAAGAAAAGAACCATGTGTTCATTCTAAGAGCTTAGGATGAGTTATCATATCAATGCATCCATTCAAATAACAAAATAGAAGTACTAAGTGGAAAATAGAATTGATTCATAACAAAAATGAAATGAACTAGGATTTATGCTCATGAAAAACATATATTCTTTATAAAAAACTACTTTATATTCATGTTAACAAGTTTAATAACCAGATTACATTCATTAAGGCCATAATAGTATAATATAGTAATACATATCAAATTCATGCATTGGGACCTTAAGCTATGCTTTCCACATTACAAAGCTAGTTATATAGACATCCCTTTAAATATGCCATCCCTCCTATAGTTCTCTTAATCCCAACCCAAAGGATCCTTCATTATTATTGTAGAGCTTCACCTATCCAACTATATGAGGCTGCTCTTGGCATGTCTCTCCTCTCTCTTCTTTTCTTCTACCCGAGAATCTCTATATATAGCTTTATTCTCCACCGCCATGCCTTCTTGAGATAACAGATCGGTTGCCAAGTGTCCATGTGGTCCTCCAATGGAGCATGCTTCCTTTGATCCAAGATCTCCACTCTTTGCAATGATGTCTTTTTGGATCCTTCCATCACATGCATGGAATATTCCATTCTTGACCATACAGCTGCCAAGTTGGCACCTTATCCACTCTACATGCTAGACAGGTCACACTTTTCTCATGTGCTTCTGGAACGCCGAATATGGCTAATTCCCAAAACATGTCTTGTCTTACATGCACACGCCATGTGTTATGCTAAACCTTGCTAGAACCCTACCCCGTGCACCTTCGCCTTGCACACCCTTCTTTATGTATTCCCGTGCACCCATGCACCTTCTTTCACTTATCCAATATTATGAGGCCTAACACTTCTAAAAATATTTTTTATCCTCATAATGTTCCTAGTTTCACCAACTGTTATGCCTTGATGTGCTCTGATATGTTTCTTGGCATAAATGTGACCAAAATGATTCTTTACGATCCTTTGAAAGTTTTTGGAGGGAAATTTTATATTTTGATCCATAGAATATATTATTAACCTTATTGTGATGGCATAAGTAAATAGTATAAGAACAACTGGAGACACAACAACTTTTTGAGATGAAATTAGAAACTTTCTTTTTTTGCATGTCCTAGCACAGTCCTGCTATTTTTAGAAATTTTGCACTGTTGCCACTTCTGATGTTTCTTTCCTTTTTGGGGACAATATATGTTAATAATTTACCTCATTTGACAATTTTCTATTCTTATACATGCTCTGCCATGAACACGTGCTATTTTTCATAAGTACACTTTGAGGTGTCGTATCACAATGAAAACAATCTTGAAATTATGGGTTTTTTTCCAAGACTCCCTTCTCCAAGTTTCAGATGATTCCTTCATCTCGGATGAGTAAGAAAATGATTTTTTATCAGATGGGTAATAATATTGATAAAAACGCATTCCACCATATATTGAAAAATTAGCAACTCCATTGAGAAATAAATGGATCCAATAAAACTAGATTTATTTAGGATCCTTCATCGAGGTTCGAGATGATTTTGCTAGCCAAATATTTAGGAAAGTGAAAAATAATTTGAGGAGGGAATAATGTTGAGAGGAAACTCAGTATTCAATATCCCTAAAAATTAGCTACTTCATGGTACAAAAATGTGTTTGTCTGAAAGTAGAATTTCTTAGGATCGTTTGCTTCAATTTTCAAGTGATTTCTCCCGCTGGATCCTCAATAAATGAAAAGGGGTATTGTTTTCCTTTCTATGCTATGGAATGAAAACCATTAATGGACACTAGAAGGTGGGAAAAAAATCACCAAAATGGCTAACTTGTGTGGAAGAAATGAGTAAAAATGGTGTTATATTGTGTTTTATCTCACTTTTATGATGTCATGTTGACCAAAGATCAAACATGAGTTAAACATGATCTTGAGTGAGGTTAATATATTGTTTTCATGGTAAAATGGGGACATAAGATACATAAGGGGATCCCAAGTGCACCTTGAAGCAAGATGATGCCAAGGGTCATCCTGCGTGAGGAAGTGTGAGCAAGATGAAAAGTTGAGCAAGCACTTGCAGAGCATGAGAGAGATCACATGGGGATAAGAGGAAGATATTGCACACGAGAACTCATTCCCCCACCCTATATTATCTTAGGACAAAGGGACATAAAATAACAACATGGAAAAAGGTGTTGACATGTGGCTATAAAAAAATTGGCCCGCACATTCTTCACTAATAATAACTTGAGAAATTCACTCCTTGAGCTCAATATGGCCCTTTGAGATGAAATTGTATAATAATATGACTTAGAACACCATTATAATACTAATGGAATAGGTTTTTGTACTTTATACTGTCTATAACTCCAAAAAAATCCCTTTTAAGAAGAGAGAGGTACACTTGCAAAGATTAAACTACCTTGAGAAATAATTAGGTCTTGGAACAAATTTGATTATTCCACCATGTTGAGAATTCCTTAATATTTCCATTAAATATTTTTTTAATTCTATCTTCTTATGAAACTCTTGGCATCATCCTAACAATTTTAGGTTCATAATTTGACTCTTCATTCCTTACACCTAAAAACCCGCTTTTACACAAATTGCTCTTGAATGATATTTTAGTTCCTAAAATTTCCTAAATTCATTCAAACCTATTCAATAATCTATGATACAATCCTCACATGCTTTATAATTTCCCTTAATTTTCTTGGATGGTGTTTACCAATTGTAAAATGACATAAAATGGCCATTTTAGGCCTCTAGGAAGACTCAAGTCTTTCATAAAACTTCACCGAATTCAATAATAAACTTGTGTAATCATACCCGTACAATGAAAATAAATAAATAATATTTTTAACAATTTACAATGATCCTGTATGAGGGTATAAATGATGATAGGATTTCTAGAGGAAGGATGCCTTTGTGATTGGGAATCCTAATGAACAATTAGGGGCTTTAGTTGTCATGATTCAAAATTTTCAATTTTCATGCTAGTTATTTTGCATGACAATAGTTTTCTCTAGCTTGGGGACATTGGATTGTAAGGGGATAACCTCAAGCATCTTATGGGATAATAGACTAGTGCTTTTTCATTGGGTTATAAAGTTACCACATTTAGAAAATCTACTAACACAACCAAGAAATGAGCATGAGCAATACATGACAGGGAAAGGAAACACATGATAAAAATGGAAAAATGAGGAAATAAGGAAAAGAAATCCTAAATAACCTATGTTACGTATGGGGAAACTCACTTTTATTGAAGCACCAACTCTTATCAATGCTTACCCATACATGGGTATCATCAAATTCCTTTCTTCCGCAAATCCCATTGACAAGATCATTGAAATATGAACCCTTTCTCAATTTCTTGAGAAATATCACATGATTGTTATTACAATTGATAACCCACTTAGTCGATAATTGTTTTTTTTTTTCTTTGGAACCTTCTTTCCATGTTTTCATTGATTCCCAAGTTCTTTCCAATTATTGATTTTCCTTCACTGTTGCATATATGAATCTTGATCATACTTGGTTGGTTGTTTTCAAACTGAGGCTGTGATATTTTATAGGAAATTTTCTTCATCTTTCATCTTCTTTATGACCAAATTTTTCATGATTTTATCCCCAGAGAAGTTCCAGGAACCTCAACACTATCAAACACTTCTTAATGTTCCATGTTTACTAGTTGTTTTGAACTGTCTTCTTTAACACACTCCAACCGAATCTTGACCTACTACTTACTACGATGTGATGTGCATAGTGTTTCATCATATTGAAAATAAAATGAGAAAAATTTTGGCTATAAAGAAATAAAACCATAATCTTTTCCAACTTGTCCATTTTGAACCTCAAAACCCACCTTCATGATGAGAGTATATTTTCCTTGAGTGGAGTTGACCTTGAAAGATGCAAGCATGTTATTATCCATACATTCCTTGTTGAGAATATTTTCATTTAAAAAAATATCCTTGGGATCAAGCACTATTCCATCTATCCATTTTTCATTGAGAATGTCTCCATCCTCATGAAAGGGGAATGAGCACAAAATTGGGGCTGAAATATTTATATTGTCATTTTCCCAATCTTGACCACCAAGAACTAGGGAGTCCATTTATGTGATGAATTCATCATCTTCTTGAGTATATTCATAATCAAGAGGTATAAGAACCTTGTCATACATGCATTCATTCTTTGAAGAGTCACCCAATCCTAATGGGAAAGAGAAAACTTTGTATTCACCATTATATTCATTGAACATATTTTCATGATGGACTTTGAGAACATGATTGAAAATTTTTAAATACATTTGTGACCCACATTTCTCATACCCTTGAAATTTATTTGTTGTAAGGCAAGAAATTTGTTAGCGTAGCGATTAACACGATGAGATCCTCTCCACCATCGAGTTCGAGATTTTGGTGTGATGGAAAATCGTTTGATACCAAAAAAATTTGCCATCACACCAAAAGTTTGAACTGATGGTGGAGAGGGATCTCATCATGTTAATCAGCTACTATGCCAACACCCTCCCACATGATGGAGCCGGGTATACACCCAATCGGCCCAACAACATTAGGAGGCAGTGACACCGGGAATTTCTCGGAGGTCACCCATCACCACACTACTCTGGGGCTGGCGCACTTAACTGCCTGGCTCTGATACCAAACAATTTTCCGTCACACCAAAAGCTCAACCGATGGTGGAGAGGGATCTCATCATGTTAATCAGTTGCTATGCCAATACCCTCCCGCATGATGGAGCTGGGTATACACCCAATCAGGCCCAACAACATTAGGAGGAAGTGACACCGGAATTTCCCAGGAGGTCACCCATCCCAGAACTACTTTGGGGATGGCGCATTTAACTGCTTGGTATCAGAGCTGCACAACTTGCCATCACACCAAAATCTCAAACTGATGGTGGAGAGGGATCTCATCGTGTTAATCAGCTGCTATGTCAACACCCTCCCGCATGATGGAGCCGGGTATACACCCAATCGGCCCAACAGCATTAGGAGGCAGTGATACCAGGAATTTCCTGGGAGGTCACCATCACCACACTACTCTGGGGCTGGTGCACTTAACTTCCTGGCTTTGATACCAAATGATTTTCCATCGCACCACAAGCTTGAACTGATGGTGGAGAGGGATCTCATCGTGTTAATCAGTTGCTACACCAATAACATTCATGACCATCATCACCACTCAGTAGAGAAATTACATTCATGCTCACATCCAGTGATAAGTACATTCTTTCATATTTTGATTCCATCAATTCACCATGATGTTCTTCGACTCGATTTGTGCTACTTGGATACTCATCCATCAACACAAGAAACTTAGAATCTTCTTTTGAAGCTATGAAAAAAATGTAAGACCTTGAATCTTAGAAAAAGATATCTTCCTTTAGCTCATCAGTCCTTTAAATGGTGTATTTAATTTTCCTAATGGGAAGTAGCTTATTCATTTTACCTTGATTGAGATGGTGACATGTGACCAATCCATCTATATATCTCCACCACCATCTCCATAGAAGCTTAGACTAAACAATATACCATATGAGGCTGACATGTCTACGATACAATAATTCTCATTGTGATCTTCTTGTCTGGAAAATATAAAAATGCTACTTGAGCATCCCTAAATTAGGAAACCAGAGGCACTTATTTAATTTCCATGGAGTAACAATGGCTAGTGGTAGGAGAAAGAGAGATATTGAGAGCTTTATAAACATTTGTAGGCATAACGTTGTTAGAGGAACCAGAGTCAATGATGCAATTATTCAGTTTGTACCCATTGAGAAAGGCTAAATAGGAAGGTTCTATCTTCCCAAAGGTGGAGGGTGTGGAAGAAAGACAATTTTGAGGAGTGGTATGAGGAGAGGGAAGTAGTTTCTTGAAATTAGCATTTTGGAACATGAAACTTAACTACTTCCTTTAATAAATTGGACTTTCCTATCAAATTGCTTGGGATGGTTTTTTAAGTACTCATACTTAGAAATTTGAATTTTTGATTTCTTACAATGGACAATGATGTAAAAAGGTCGAGAAGTTGTAAACACATTAGGGACTATGGAAGCCTTGACAAGTGTAGGATTTTATTTTTTAGGATCGACAAAAATAAACATTGATTTGTTAAGAGAGGTTAAATGAGAAATAACCGCAGAGGAATAAGAGTTATTAACTAAGATGGTCTCAAGATTCCTCTTGGATAATCTTGTGGAAGTGAACATTGATGATCCTCCTTTCATTATTTTTTTGTAGAGTTACAACTTCATGATCTAAATTATTATCTTGGGAAGTAGAATAAGAGCCCTATTTCTCCATTTGTGATTGATTGAACACTTTACATGAGTAGCTTTCTGTGGATTATTCAAAATATTCATCAGGTGAGAATTCAAAATACCTAATCCTAGAACATTCTTCTTCTTCTTCCTCTTTAATTTATGATTCAATAATTTCTTCTCCTTCATCTTCATTAGTCCCACATATTGTATTTATTGGTGGATTTTGCAAGGCAATCCTTTAGGGTGCTCCTGTAATTTGATTTCTGTTTTGGTTATTGTATGATGCATGCTAGAAAAATTCTTCAAGATTATCAAATCATTGGCCAACTTCTGCAATAATGGATCAAATCTTTCATCTTTGGAACTTTGGGATTTATCCTTCATTAAAGGATTCTTGATCTTACCTGACATGATTGAGTCATCTTCCACTCCATTGGAAATTTCTTGAGAGTTGTCCAAATTGTTTGGTTGAACTCTCCTCGATGATGAAACCAACTTTGGGTAGTGGGAATTCACAAAGAATATTTTCTAGTTATCCATAGTAGTACGAGCATCATCGGTAATATTGTTGACCAACTTATTGAATTTAGCCTCAAAATATCTCATGGACTCTTGCGGTTCTTTCTTTATTTGAGTTAGTTAAACAAGTAGTACATGTGTACCTTCTGCAATATTGAATATTTCTTCAAACTTGATTTTCATACCATGCTAATTACTAATTGAGCATGATGGAAAGTAGTAAAACTAGTCCGCTGCGAGAATCTTGTAATGTTTCCATGAATAACCGTACTACAAAATATTCATGTTGCACTCAAAGAATGGCACAAAATATGATGAAATATGTAATATGGTCATGAAGTTTCTATTTTCCATCTCTCTATAAAATTTTAAAAATTTCTTTCTTTATCCTTTTGGAAGACCATGGAGTGGTAGAGATAAGGAAAACAGACCAATATTATGTCCCCATAACACAAGTGTATTCATTTCTTCCTCTTCCTCTTCTTCAGGTGGAATGAGAATTAATGGTTGTACAATTGATTATTTGGTATGTTCTTGAAGAATATTTTTGGGAACTTGTCTTCTTACGTATACAATGGGAAGTCTGAAATCATCTCTTTGTTTCTCCTCAAATGCGGGTCAATAATGCCACATTCATGATCATGTCGGTGTACCTTATTTTTGTTACTTTTTCTCGAGCATTTGAATGGGATGAAACTGGAAAAGTGTATATTTTTCAATACGATTGCAACAATGATTCTTAAATTATTTCACCTGATTCTTAGACATTTCTTTGAAAATGACAAAATAGATAGGGTAACGGGCGTAGGAGGAATACCTGTTGAAATGTTGGTTGATAGGTTGTTGCATGCGTATGACTTCTGAATCCATAGCTGATCATGAGAGCTTCCTTTTGGCTAGGAGGAACTACCTAAAATGGAACACAAGACCACTAGAAAGAGTTAAACAATATATGCAGTGAACTACCTAGCGTGTGCTAGATCTGGGAAGTGTGATACTTCCTAGATGGTTGTCAATCCATTGTTTAAAACAATTTAATGCTGGTAATAAAGTAAATCCTATTGTAGTTAAAATGATTTAGGTATCTCATTTAAAACACAATAAGAAAGATCTAATCTAACATGCTAGGTTAAAATAAGATCCAAAGGTCAAGTAACTGGTTCTAGGTCTCTATAAGTCTGACAGAGGTCTTAGGCAGGTCATAGGTGATTAAGGGTGATGCGGGAATAGGTGGGTAGGTTACTGTTATGGGTTATATTGGTAAATATAGAGACCAATTCCGGTTAAGGGTGACTCGACGCCATTTGGGAGAACTAGCATCGATTCTTCGTGGGATCTTTGGGAATGTCATAGAACAAGCTTTAGATCTCCCTTATGATTGCACCAAGGACTAGGCTGGTCGAAATGAGGTATTAAGTTGTTTGGATGGGATTTGGCAAGGTTTTAATAGGGATATGGAGGGGTGAGTATTAATGGAGGTCAACGGGTGGTCAGGGAGAACAAGATTCAAGAAGGCTTGGGCTATCTCGATTAAATTAAAATATAGAGTGTCCGGGTATCCCACTATACCAATCTAATGTAGGTCCAGTCAGAGACATGGGAAAGGTCTTCAAGAGCAAAGCATCATCGTGGGAAATTAGGTAACACTCGTGTTAGAATGACTGCAAATTCTATTGTGTGTCTTCCTTGCTATTGAAACTCAATCTAGGCATTTCCCAATACATGGGGTATGGACGGATAGGAATGGATGGGTGGATAGGCTCGTTACAAGTCTA
The DNA here is from genome assembly GCA_018340775.1 of Taxus wallichiana var. yunnanensis. Lineage (NCBI taxonomy): Eukaryota > Viridiplantae > Streptophyta > Pinopsida > Cupressales > Taxaceae > Taxus > Taxus wallichiana. Next base: position 180,761,507 of record CM031240.1, on the reverse strand, counting down.
AGAATCAGGTGAAACATGGATAGGCTCGACACCAATACCCCCTTAAAATGTCCCTATATGACCTCATCCAAACCTCGTAATCCCATCGTCAAGCTCTCATAGAAGTCCTGTAATCTATTGAGGTTTTACCCAATGACCCTACACCTATAGCCTCCATTATTACACCCCATCATGTAGCCTCTCTCACCAAATTGCCACCTTTATCCACACCGCACCCTACTCACTAAGTAGCCTCCTTAGATTCTCGGAGAAATAGATCGCTAATGGAGGTGCAGAGCTCACCAATTGTCTAAGAATTATGAGATTTAAATAATAAATATGGTATGGACATTGGTGGAATGGATGTTGCAAAGGCTCACCAAACATTGGGGAGCTCTTGTATGGGCTGCATGTGCTCTCCTTCTTACCTGATTAGATCAAATCTGTGCTAGGGTGAGTGCTGGATGGTTGTTGGGTGAATGTCGGTTGTCTGCGCAAGAGAAAATATGTGATATCCTTCTTTACATGCGTATTCTCCTTGAAAATTACTCTCAAAAGATGTGATATCTCTCAGGAATCTTCCAACCTCAAAAATAAGGTTGTTTTGGGGGTTAAAAGGTGATTGATAGTGGTTCCGCTTAACCAGTGGTGGTTAAGGGTAACCGGCATCGGTTATGGTGGGATTTCCTAGGTTTACTAAACTGGGTAGATCCCCTTGATTTTCTAGGATCTCGTGTGTTGGCCCCATGCGGATTAGGATGGAAGCTTCTTTTAAGCATGTAGGAATGTGGTTAGAGGGAATGTAGGCATTGATTTTTAGGGTTTGGGTAAGTCTTAGTTAGTTATGGCAACTTACTAAGAATAGGTCTTAGGGTGAGGTGGATATGTGGGCATTATCCCAATTAGGAGATTTAAATAATAAATATGGTGAGGATAATGAATTAATTTAATTTAATTAATTAAATTAATATTATAGTGGGGTGAAGGGGGCCATGGCTAGGTGAATGTGATGAAAGTGTTTATTTGTTGAGGGACCAAAGGGGAGTGTGACCTAATTTTGGTGTCTACATAAAAATTTAAACAATTATTTTGGTATTTTTCAAAAAATTATGGGTTTTTTGGAATATGCATTTTTATTTTTAATTTTTGGAGATCTTTTACGGGTGCACAAAGGGAATATCTTCCCCAACATAGCCACCATAAATCTGTTAGCAAAATAATTTGTTGTGTTGCAAATTATTGAGTTTCCACCAACATCACGAGGATAAGCCCCTCCTTATTGTGTATGGGAAGGCTCTCATTATTGAATGTAAATTACCTAAATTACTTAAAAGCTATGGGGTTTCCAATAGGTTAGGAATCACATAGGAAAAATCCACCGAATTTGTGTCAAAGTGTTCATATGAAATACAAGGAGAGGAATTACAATGAATGGATGTAAAGGGGAGTTGGAGAAACAATGAGAGAGGGTTAATGTTGTGAGTAGGCACAATAAGATTCTCACTAAAAATGACTAGAGTAGGTCCACATTCAATCAGAAGAACACAACAATGAAAAAATGATAAGACATAACATATCATAGACACAAAATTCCATTGATTCATTTATCAAAGGTGCAGACACATTTCTTGGTTTTACAAGATTATCATGTATGAAAAGTTGGAAAGAGAGAGTAGAGGAACATAAGACAAGAAATAGAAGAATTGCAACTTTTATTACTTCATGTAGAAGTGGTAATCTCAACAACATACATTCAATCAAGAATTTTCAACCCTTTGGAATGGATAATCCATTCCAATTTATATCATTACAAGTATGTATCTTCATCTACCCCCCACATGACCTTTCATATTCCTAAGAAGTTATTTTTTTATTATTAGTAGAAAAAGGACTCTTACAATGTTAAATTTAGGGTCACATAAGTGAATAGGGAAAATATCAAAAGTACATTCTTAATGAGAAATTAGAACATGTAGAGAGAAGAAGGAAGAGAAAGAGGGAGGGAAGGGTTGACTGATATGATTAAGATGAAGATTTTTGTGATGGATAATGTGCTGATTTACATCACAATGATCACATTTTCCTTCCTCTGTAAGATGCATGGATATTCTAGACTTTTGAATGAGTGTTTAGAAACACTTCTTGAGGTATGTATTGTTTGAGGAGACCTTCATGTTCACTCATAGTGATATTTTCACATTATCCTCATGATGATCATAATTTTGGTGAATTGAACTTGAATGAAGTTGTTGATGTATTTTAAAACTCTTTTCCAACCTCATAATGTTCTTAGTTTCACCTGTTATGACTCGATCTACTCTAATATGTTTCTTGACACAAATGTGACCAAAATGATGCTTTAGGATCCTTTGAAATTTTGCGTTGGGTAATTTTATTATTTGAGACATGGAAAATCTTCTTGACCCCATAATGAAGGAAAAAAATATAAGAATAACAGGAGACACCACAACTTTCTGAGCCAAAATTGGAAACTTTCTATTTTTAGCATGTCCTAGCTAGGACTACTATTCTTAGAAATTTTGCATTGTTTTCACTTCCTAATGTTTCGAGCATGTTCATGGGACCACATATGCAAATAAATCACCTCATTTTACCACTTTATATTCTTATACATTTCCCTCTATCATCACATGCTATTTTTAGTAAGTGCATTGTAGGTGTCGGATTGTAACAAAAATAATCTTGAAATTATGGGTTTTATTCCAAGACTCCTTGCTCTAAGTTTAAAATTATTCCTTTGTATGGATTAGTGAGAAAATCATTTTTCTACTAGAGGGGGAAGAATACTAAGAAAAATTTAGTCCACCATATATTGAAAAATCATCAACTCCATCAAGAAATAAATTGCTCCAATAAAACTAGATTTTTTAGGATCCGTCGCTCTGAGTTTTAGATGATTTCACCCGTCGGATATTTTGGAAAGTGAAAAATTATTTGAGTAGGGAAGAATGATGAGAATTAAATTATTCTTCAATATCCCTAAAACTTAGATACTTCATGGTGTAAAATTTGGCTTGCGTGAAACTAGAATTTGTGAGGATCGTTTGCTCTAATTTTCAAGTGATTTCACCCGCTGGATCCTTGGGAAATGAAGAGGTGTCTCACTACCCTTTCACTATTATGGCATGAAATCCATTCATTAATCTCATGAAATTAAAGTTCTAAGTTCAAGCACTCTAGTATGTGCACAAGCTCCAAAGTCAATTACCTATCCTCCTCCACCTACAATGCCATGTGTTGGTGAAATAATTTTTCATAAGGGAAAATTAGTGGTTTTCACTAATGATCAAGAGACTAGGCCCCCTCTTAGAAATGAGGAGTTTCCCATTTATTAAATGTGGGGAGTAATAAAATATGTGGCTGACGACCGGGTTGGGAATCACACAGAGTACTCAACTAAACTTGTGGCAAATTACTTGTATGGAATATAAGGGAGGAATTTAATTGAGGAGAGGTAGATGGGTAGATAGGAAAAAGGGAGATGGTTAATGTTTTGGGTAGGTACTTGCAAATTTCAAAAAAATTAACTAGAGTAGGTCTACATTTAATAGGAAGAGAAATAATTGTGTAAGATACCAAATATTAACAAATCAAAGACACAAATTTCTATTGATTTATTCATCAAAGATACAAAGTTCTTTCTTGGTTATACAAGATTGAAAATCCTAAATAGTTGAAGAGTAGGAAGTATTAGAACATAGAAAAGGAAATATAAGAAAGTAGCTTCTTGTTTGTACTAGTAGGATAAAAGAGTATGAATTATAAAAACATAGACATGGAAATAGAATAAAGTTTCATCTTTCTTGTAGTAGTAGGAGAAAAAAGCTACAAACTATGCAATATTTTTAATATTTTACAACAAAGAAAGAACTTTGTATCTTTGAAAAATAAATCAATAGAACTTTGTGTCCTTAATTTGTTAATCTTGTTGTAGCATACATATTTGTTTCTATTCCTATTGAATGTAGACCTACTCTAGTTAAATTTTGTGAAATTTTCAAGTGTTTACTCATAACCTTAACCCTATCTATTTTTCCTATCTACCCTCTACCTCTCCTCAAGAAAATTACTCCCTATATTCCATACTGAAAATTTGCCACATGTTTAGTGGAGTACTACCATGTGATCCCCGACCTAAAAGACACCCAAAAATTTAATGATTCCATACATTCAATAAATGAGACCCTCCCCATTCCCAAGAGGAGGGATCTATTCCCATTACCATTGGTGAAAACCACTAATTTAACCTTGCGACATAATATTTTTCCAATAGTTTTGGAATCCACCATGGGGCTGACGGGAGGTTCTCGCATGTGACCGAGGTTAGTTGGAGATATATACACATTTTTGTGTCCATGTGTCCCCTTTTCTATTGGGATAATAGGACAAGTAATAACAAACCTTAAAAAGTGTTCCATAGGTATGCTTGTCATGAGGACAGTATATGTGAGTGAGAAGATGAGTTTGAAACCTTCCTAACAAGAAGGTTAAGTTTTCTTACATGAAGAAACTCAATCCACCATAATAGGGGTGAAATTTTTGGTCCCCATTGTCCCCTTACACCAAGGGAAAAGATAAAAGGGACAACAAGAGTTAAAAAGTGTGTCAAGGGATCAATAGGTCATGATTTGGAGTTATGAAAAAATCCTAGGAGAAAAGTTGCAACGTTTTAAGTGACACAAACTAACATATCAATAGGGGGAAATTTTGTGTCCCTATTGTACCTATAATCCCAAATTTACCCCTGAGGTAATTTGGAATAAACTATTAAAAATGAACTTAGCCATTTTCATAGGTCTGGGATGTTTAAATGGCCATTAAACTCCATTTCCCAAATTATTTTGCTGATGAAATTCAAAAACATTTGGGAGACTAAGTATTAGATTATTAGAGGATTCCTATTAAAAATTCGTAGTAAAACAAAATTGGAAACCAACAAAACAAAGGAGCACTTCATAGTTTTGTGTGGAAAAGTTCAAATTTGTGTTACAAAGGAAGGCAAGGGGATAGCTGGAAACAACTTCAGGGAATAAAAATTTCTAATTCCCTCAAGGTAATAAGTTATGACACAAAATCCAAAAACTCAAAACCGATATAGTCCGAAGCCATGTAGATCCATTTCATTAGCTCCCTTTTCGAGTCTTCCAACTCTAACAAAGACAACAATAGAGATACGTGGAGCCATTTTATTGGTTCACTTCAAGGGAGCTATTAGTCGAGCCAAAGGAAGTATGATACTACAAAGTTATTGAAGCCTTCTCATTGGATCATACTTCACAAATTTCAGATAAGACCATTAAAATTATGTCAATGCATAAAGGTGTGGAGCTTCCTCATTGGTTGAGGCTTTGCAAATGTCAAAGGAAGAAATCAAAAGGATTAAAAATGTATGAAATGTGGAGAAGAGTGGGACTCTCTCATTGGTCCAAGTTTTACATTGATAGTCGTGGGCTAAAGAATAGTCGACAAAGGAAGTAATGTGGCAAGCTCGATTGGCCCGTATTTTCATTAAGTAAAGGCTAGGGGAAAGAAAAGAAGAAGAGCTTGATACTATGAATCAATGCGAGGTAGACACTTCAAAAAAGGAGGAAAAAGGGCATGTTGGCAAAAGCGTATCCCTAAACCAATCAAAAGCTGCCACATTTCAAATTATTGTGCCTCACGATAGAAAATATTCAAACAGACCATATCTTTTGATCTAGAGCTCCAAATTAGACAAAATTAAAAATTTGGAAATCTCGATGGAGCCCTTCAATTTGAGATCATAAAATTTTTAAATTAAAGGGATTTGTAATAAAATTTGGTTTTTATGATGTCAAATTAAAGGGTTTGAGGAGAGATTTCCAACAATATAAATCTTGTCTCGATTTGGATCTCGAATCAAAAGATATGTCCATTTGAATATTTTCTGTCAAGAGGCACAAGAGTTTGACATGTGGTAGCCTATGACTAGTAGAGGAACCAGCCTTTCTCAGGAGGTCTATCTCAAGAAGCAAGGTCCCACAACTTAGAGATAGTCCCATGTTTCCTCAAAATACCTGAGTTGTCTATGAATAGGGAAGGGTGCAATTTTGAGCTCCAATGATCCCCTTGCACCAAATGAAAATGGAAAAGGTATAGAAGAGGTGAAAATTTGTGCTCAAGCTTATAAAATATGATGATGTCACTTTTTCAATGTGAGAATAGAACATAGAAGTTTCTTTTTCACACCAAGAGAAAATCTTGGAGTTTGGAGCCTAAACCTTATATGATTTTGACTCAAAAAAACATTATATATTAATTCCAACCATTTTAAAGAGCTTATTCTAATTTAAATTTTATTTCTAGGCCTAGTTAGTCTTTTAGTAGAATAGGGAAACAATAGTAACCTAGACTATCACGGAAATTTATGAGGCCAAGGATCAAAATTTGTATATGCACTAGGTAGTGGACTCCAATATCTTTCTATTTACTATTTTTTAGCTTACATCTCCTCTTAGAAATCCCATAATATTCAAGACAAAGTCACTTTCTCCGTTAAAGCTTTCATTCCCCATACTTGAAATGACCCAATTTTTCTTGGATGGATCCTGACACCACATGAATTCATGGTATTACTTAAAAGTGTCATGTGATGAGACCAAATTAAGTCTCATCCATTGCACCAAATAACATTATTCCTTCTCTTATAAAGTGGATTTAGATGTAGTCTTAAGAACTAGATAGATTATTTAAGATTAAATGTAGAATATATTTGATCTATATTTGAAAATTCCATTGCAATCTAAATTTTTCATTTCCTAATATTTCTTGTAAGTTGGAATGCAATATTGTGTATGAGCAGGTCATTTGATCTCTTGAATGTATTACAACAAGTGTAATACTCACATAGCTAAGAGCAAGTGACTCATAAAGATTGCAAAACTCATAAAGCTAGGAACATATGACTCAAAATACAAAGAGCATAGGACTCAAGTGTAGGAATTGGGTGCATGACTCGTAAAACTAGCACAAGACTCATAGAACTAGTGCAAAAATCATAGAAATATTGCATGACTCAAAGAACTTGCACATAACTCGTAGAATTAGTGCAAAACTTTCTCTAGATAAAATCAAATAATTTAAAATGAGAATATGAGAGAGGTTTTTTTCCTCTTATTGTTAGGAGGAAAATCCTCTCTCTTTTTACAAAAAAATAGTTTTGAAGATATCAACATTTGAAGAAGAAGGTTTTCAAGTGCAGTACTAGTAGAACCAACAAAAGAATCCCTCTAGCTAAAAATTAAAAGCTCTAAATAAGATTCTGAGAGATTTTTTTATTCTTCTTATTGTTATGAGAAAAAGCCTCTCTCGATTCTTACACAAAAATAATGGTTTGAAATATATCATCATTTGAAGAAGAAGGTTTTCAAGTGCAAGACTTGCACAGAAACATCATATTCACTCTAACCAAAGTTGAAGATTTCCAAATGATAATATGAGAGATGTTTTTGTTCTTCTTATTGTTAGAAAAAAATCTCTTTGTTTTTACACAAAATTAATAATTGAGGAAATATATTCATTTGAAGTTTCAACATAATAAGGTTGAAGGAAAATAAATAAGATAAAAAAATAGTTTTATTAAAACTGTGATATATCCCTCATTTCTCAATGAAAATAAGAATTTAAAGATGTTTTGGAAATATTACAACAAGGAGAATAAAACTCAAAAATATTTTGGAAATATTCTTCAAATTGAATTCACAGTAATGATCAAAAAATCAAGGATGGGAATATGGCAGGACAACTGTCATATTGAAAGATTCAATCATGCAAGAGTAGACTTGGCAAATGGAAAGAAATATTTAAGTGCATGTGGAAGAGATAGTTCAATATAGATTTGTAATATTTGATTAATTATCTTCCACATTTTTCTCCTTTTCAAGTGGAAGAAGTAGTAATTCAATCTAGAGTTGTAGTGTTTGATTAACTCTCTTCCATAGTTATCTCCTAGTCAAGTGGAAGAAGTATTAGTTCAATATAGAGTTGTAGTGTTTGATTAAATCTCTTCCATAGTTATCTCCTAGTCAAGTGGAAGAAGTAGTTGAATGCAAGTAGTTAAACTTGGAGTTGTAGTGTTTGAATAAATTCCTTCCACATTTATCTCATTGTAAAGTGGAAGATGTAGTCAAGTCTTTCCCAAGATTATAGGTAAGTAGTTCTATAATCTTGGAGTAGGGATGAGTTATAAATATCTCTCTAAAGCACTCAATGTAGCAGTGGTAGGAGATGGATGATTTTTGTAACATCATTTCTGATTAATAAAATCCACAGTTCAAGTATCTTGGCAACAGTTTATTTTTATTTTTTTAACCCAAATCTGAGGGAAGAGCAAGGGCCCACTCTTACCCAAGGAGGAGGATGGTTTTTTTTTGTTGTTTTAGAATAAAATCATTGTTGTTTTCTTTATATTGTTCAAATCAACATTATGTGTTTTTCTTTTTTGTTTGTGAAGCTTCAATTTTATTTATTTATTTTCTGTTAACTATTTCGGTTGTTACATTACATTTAATTTCAGTAATTGAATTTCCTTTCAAGAATTTTCAATTCTAGAGCAAAGAACTATAAGATAATTATTTCCTTTAGCCTCTTTTACATATAGCCTTGGACACTATCTGGTTTTGACATTATTTTTGATTAAATGGTGAGGATTACGATGACCCTCATCATCATGGATATATTCATTTATGATTTTCACAGCCTCTAGATAGGTTGATCCCTACAAACATCTTTCAAAGGGAATTCTTTTCTATAAAATGACTAAAAATATCCCTTTTAATGCCTCTGAGGAACATTGCTCCACCTTAGATCTTATTAGATTTAAGAATCCACTTATATATACTTCCCTATATATAAAAAATAATTTAAAACCATGTTATCATGTTTCTCTCAACTAGAATAAGGATGACATAGTTTATAGGCTTCTAGAAGAAGGGTTCATAATGACTGGCGAGGAGGTTTCAAGTGGGGGTTTTGTTTTCATGGAAAAAAATTAAATTTTACATGCTAGAAATTTAACATGAAAACAATTGGATCTAACTCAAGGACATAGACCATAAGGGATAATGAAAGACTTTAGATATCTCATGGAGGAGCAAATCAGTTCCTTATCCTTTGGGTGATAGAATCATTACTTCAACAACTAGTAAAATAAACCAACATAACCAAGGAAAAATAAAACAAACACATGGTAAAAAGGAAAAAAACCAAACAAAAAGGGGAAACACATAACTAAAAGGGAAACTATAATAGATGGTTAGGGATAACCAACCTCATTTCTTATAGAGCTTCAAATGTTTACCACTACAAGGAAACTCCAACAAGGTTCCATCAAGATATGCAAGGTAGTATGTGTTTTATCCACATAAATGCCTAATATTGAAAGGAAAAAGCCAAAGAGAGGCAAAATTCCCATGGCTTCCTTTAGGTTCTCGTCTCTTGTCCTAAAGTAGGACAAGATATCCAATTTTAAAGTTTTTGTTTCATGAATTTTGATCATACTTATTTACTTTCAATTGGCATCTTTTGAGAACATCCATTACTACTTATCTATCTTTATTCAAATTTTCTAAGTAGCATATACTTTTTCAAGAGCATAAATGTATTCTCCATTCTCTACTACTTTTACAAGTTGTTAGGCAATTAATTCCAATGAAATGGGGATCTAAGATTCAATTCCATGCAAAATATGGAAAGAGGTATTATCTAATCAACCCACAGAGCATCGTATAAAATTTTATGCCAATCTCTTTGATTAACATCTACCAATTTCTGAACAATAGTAACAATGTTCTTATTACTAGATTCTACCAAACCATTTCTTGACATGTAGTAATAAAAATGTGACAATTAAATACCATGATTGTAACAAAAATCAATTAGCTCAATAGAAGAGAAACAAGTAACATTGTTATATACTATATTATTTGTAACTTCAAACCGAACAATGATATTCTCTTTTAGGAAGTTGCACATCATATTTGAATTGACATGCTTGGTCAGAATGTCTTCCACCCACTTTGTAAAATAGTCTATGATAGTGAGGACTGCATGTGACCCACACTAGAATGCATATTCAACATACCTACAAATTCCAAACCTCGATGTTGGAAATGTTCTTCAACGAGCGTGGGCAGTGGAAAAGTAGCTAGCCTTTTCTTTACTATAACTTATTGACATGGATCACATTTCTCTACCAATTTGTAGGAATCCTAGAAGAGAGTAGGACAATAATAACCACATATCAAGATCTTATGTGTAGTAACCAATGCTTATAAATTCCCTGTGCATGCCTGATCATGATATGCTTTAAAAATATGCTTTTGTTTTTCCTCTTCAATGCACCTTAAGAAAGTACCATCTATAATCCTTTCTTGTATAACAAATTATCCTAAATACCATACTTTTATACCTTAAGGAAAAAAATTACTTCTCTTCTTGTAATCCGGACCCATGGGACAATCAACATAAGTCACGAAGTATGCAATATATGAATACCATGGATTGGTAGTACTCATGAAAAGGAAAAGAGGGAGGTCTTTAGTCAAACATTCATAACACTTAGAACAATATTATCACTCTTCTTTAGCAAGGATATCACACAAACCATTACCCCATACCAATTTAGAAGGCCTAATACTACGATACAACTCTTGAATCTTTGATACTCAATTCCTTCTTGTTGTACCAGGAACATGTTGCATCAAAATGGACTTGACACATGGGCTAGGAACCATAACAATGGTATGTGAGTTTAAGAGATAAAACCTGAAAATTTTTCAAATCCTTGACTACTGCATATGCATTCTTATCATGTTGTGAATATTTGAGTTCATATTATTTCAATGGTTCATTCATTAATGCAATATATGATTTTAATTTTTCATCAATATCTTGAACAATGATAGTTGAGATGGTGTATTTGGAAGCATAGCAATACACAAAAACTCCTTGTTAAAGTCCGGAAGGAGCAAGGCTAGTACCTTTGTGATATTACCTTTTATTGATTCATAATATTCCTTACCTTATTTTCTCCATTTTAAAGATTCCTTGGGCCTTATCATGTTGAAAATCTCCTTAGTGAGTTCAATAAAGCTAGGAATGAACCTTCTTAAGAATTTTACCTTGCCAAAGAATGAGTACACACTTGGTTTTCTCGTGGGAAGAGATGATTTTGAATGAATTCAACTCTCTTGATATTTTTTTTACCCTCTTTTCTTATAATGTGTCCAAGGATATTTCCTTATGTTGCACCAAAAAATTACTTCTTTGAATTAAGATAGATATAGTGTTTTCTGCAGTGGATCAATACATGCTCTAGCAGATAAAAATTCTCTTCTCTCTTATTTGAATATATGGTGAGGTAATCCAAGTATACAATTATACAATTTCCTCTCAGGTCCTTGAAAGTTAAATCCATTTCTCTCTAGAAAGTGGCACCTGCATTAATTAATCCAAAAGGCATATGATGGTATGTAAAATTACCCTAAGGGGTGGTTAAAGTATTTTTGAATTAGTATTATTTAGACACATAAATTCGGTTATACCTTGAGAATCCATCGAGTATGGACATAATTTTTGAATCATTAACTGCTTGCAAAATATTGTCCATAACTAGAAAGGGGTAGTTATGTTGCAATGAATCTTAATTCAAATTATGAAAATCCACACAACTATGGATTTCACCACTCTTTTATCTTACTAACACAATGTGTTCTATCCATGTTAAGAGATATATAATGAATTTGATGAGAGAATTGGTAATATCTCTAGACATGAATTGTAGATTCCATAATTCCTCTAAAATAAATTTACTCACATGTTCCAATGCAAAACGAGAGAAAACACAACTTCTTCATAAAATTACAGATATTAGTGGGGTCCACAAACAATCAAGACACTTAAATAAAATATGAAGAAAGATAAATGAGTCCTCTATAACCTATAATCATAAAACTTGATTAAACAATCCATTATGGGCCATTAGGAACAAGATCTTCTCCATCGCTTCATAACTAGGGTTTAGAATTTGTTTAAATTCTTTAAACAAATTCATAAATTTATACCCATTAAAACTCAAAAATAATTCTTGGAATGAAATTTAAATTCCATTTCCCAACTACCAAAAAGATATTGGACCACCATGTACAGTTTACATGTGCCAAAGAGCACAAGAAAGTCCAATTCGAGCTCAAATTCTCACTTCCAAAAACTCGGTAAGCACAAAAATCACATATCTTGCTTAATGTTACAAAATATGACCTAAAAATTGGTTCAAACCTCAAAAATACCTTCCTTACTATATTTGATGCTCACATTTGCATCACTATGATGAAATATAACTGTCCGCCTCATTAGGTCACCTAGGTCTTTAAAATTTGTCTTGTGCAAACTTAGAAACAATGTCCAAATCTTGAAACAACATTATAAGACATTAATGAGTGTCCTAACACTTCATCCTCATGCTTCCCATGCTCTCACCAAGCTCAAACAACTCATACATACCTATACTCCATCATGACACACCTCATCCTATAGATTAGGCCTCCAAACCAAGCATCTTAACCATGTTTCCATCATCATCTCATGACTTATCCACTCTTGGAAACCTCATGACACCTCAACAACATCCATTTAGGCTCATTGATCACTAAAATACCTCTGCAATCCACTATAGCATCTCAATACACCTTAAGACATCATGCCACCTCATGAAGCAACTCAACTAGACTAAGAAATCTCAACAAGAAACTACAAAAACAACCTTTATATTTTTCCCTGATGATGGGTCCATATTTGTAACCCGAAATGTTGGAATTTTCTAAATTCTTACAAAATGTTTCTAGATAAAATGAGAACTATGTCAAACCATGGAAATATCATAAAGTTACCCTTCATGTTTCTTACTCCTTTTTACATCAACGACACTTTAGACATTGATGACAACATCACACGTTGACATCAATGATAACACATTGCCAAAAATCTCCTTTTTGTCATTGATGGCAAAACCCATTGAAGGAATATAAATATATCTCATTATACCCCTATGGTACTTCACATGCCATCAAATCATTCTCCCCCTTTTAACATTATTGAAAATGAACCCGTAATATGAGAAACAAGGGTAGAAGCCTAATGAATTTTATTAATATTCAATCAACTTATATTACAATGGAGTGTTGTAATTCTTATAGGAATTAAATAGCTATGTGTAGACAAATACAAGGTTGCACAAGTATAACCAAAATTATAACATCTTCCAAAATACATCCAGAAGAAATAACCAACTAAGTACAAAAAATATAGTTGCAACAATAATGAAACAAATAAACAATACAAAATGATATAAATAATTATAACCAAATAATAATAATTAAATAATATAACTATGCAATGCATAATTAATAATCATATATTTATCCTAACATTCCCCCTTAATTTTGCATTGTCTCAAGAGATGAGGAGAGGAACTCTCTAAACAACTCAAAATTTTCATGTGCAAGTGAATTTGTGAAGATATCTACTCATTGTTCAAATATTAGACAAAACTAAAGCTATATATTATGCTTCAACACATGCTCACATATGAAATGAACCTGCACCTCAATGTGTTTTGTTCTTTCATGAAAAACTAGATTACAAAAAAGTTTGATAGCACCTTCATTGTCAACATACACGGTGGTCAGTTTATCATGTGGTATTCCAAGTCCTTCGAGTATGCACTATAGCCAAATTGCTTCATAGAAAGCTTCTCCTATAGAATGATTCTTGACTTCTATGGAAGAACGAGAAACAAGTGTTGTTTCTTACTTCCCCATGATATTGGTCTAGATCCCATAAAGAACACAAACCATGAAGTGGATTTTCTATCATCAATATTTCCTACATGATCTAAATCCTAATATCCTAACAAGAATAAGTTGTCATTATTCTTATATTCTAGACCAAGATCCATTGATCCTTTGAGATATCTCAAGATTCACCTTACTGATTTCAAATGACAAACTTTGGGTTCCTGCATGAACCTAGATAGATAGCTCACTAAAAAGTTGTTATCTGGTCTAGTGTAGGTCGTCGTAAATGACACTCCCAATAAATTTCGATAGAGAGTGGCATTTATCTTAGGAGATGGATCTGAATGAGATAACTATAATTTGTTCTCCATAGGTGTAGCAATCGGTGTGCAATCCATCATCCTAAATTTCTTGAGTGTTGTCTTGGTATATTTCATCTGAGAAACAAATATGTGATTCTCTTTCTGCCATACTTCTAATCCAATACAATAGTGCATTAGCCCGAGATCTGTCATGTCAAACAATTGATTAAGATCTTTCTTCGTTGCATCAATCATCCTCACTGAATTTCCAGTGATGACTAGATCATCAACATAGACAACAACAATCACAATCTCCCCCTTATTTTTGAGGTAAAGATTGGGATCATATGGATTTCTAACAAATCCATGTTGTATGAGATGCTCATCAATTTTTATGTACCATGCTCGAGGTGCCTGTTTAAGGCCATACAGATATTTCCTGAGTCTACATACCTTTTCTTCTTGACCAGGTACTACATATCCCTTAGGTTGAGTCATATAGACTTCTTCTTGTAAATCTCCATTTAGGAAGGAACTTTTTATGTCCATCTGATGGACTTTCCAACCAAACTGTGTAGCTAGAGAAAAGATCATCCTGATCGTTTTGATCTTAGTTGTGGGAGAAAATGTCTCCTCATAGTCAATGCCTTATTTTTGTGTATACCCCTTTGCTACTAATCTCGCTTTGTACTTGTCCATTGTCCCATCCTCTTTGTAATTTATTTTGAATATCCATCCGTATTTTCCCTAGTGTAAGATCAAAAATTTTCCAAGTGTTGTTTTTCATTACTGATTGATATTCAAAGTCTATGGCATCTTTCCAAGATTTTGACTGTAGGGATTCCTAGACTTTAGAGGGATCATTAGACTCAATAACTCTCCTCATAAAAGAAAAGTTAAATTCTTCTCTTGCTTTACTACAATTCGGTGGTCCAGGGGTGGATGTATCCGGTGGAGCATCCATTCTTTCATCTCGTAACATACTAGTACACTACTTGGGCATACACTTAATTGTTACCATAGGTCGCGGTTCTATCAAATCATCACCATCATCCCCATTATCACTTTCATTATTTTTGGGAAAATCAGCTTCAGTTTTTACAACTGGTGAAGAATCTACATTGGGTGAGTCTAAAGGAGGAGACTTTGCTTCCTTCTTCTCAAATACATGAACATCTCTACTGGTGTAGACTCTCCTAGTCTTCAGATCCATCAATCTATACCCAAGAGTCTCTTCATTGTACCCAAGGAAGATGAGTTTCCATGACTTCATGTCTAATTTATTTCTTCTCTGCTTGGGTATGTGCATAGTTTCTTTGCACCCAAATACTCTAAGGTGTGCAATAGATGGTTTCCACTTTGACCATGCTTCATGTGGTGTTACTCCATGAAGAGAAACTGTGGGTACTTTGTTAAAAAATACACCGCTATCTTTGTTGCTTCTTCCTAGAATTTCTTTTCAAGTCCAAAATCATCAATCATGCATCACACAATTTCCATGATAGTACGCTTTCTTCTCTCAACAACAACATTTTGATGTGGTGTGTGTGGAGGAGGCATTTGTTGATGAGTCCCATGAGCTTTTAGGTAGTATTTGAACTCATCACTGGTGAATTTCCCCTCTCGATCTGAGTGAAAAGTTCTAATGTGATGACCAGTTTTGTTCTCAAAAGCTACTTTGAACTATTTGAAGGTTTTAAAATCTTTAGTTTTCTTGCGAAGGAAAAAAATCCACATTTTTCTCGAATAGTCATCAAAACAAAGCATGAAGTAATGAAATCCAGAATGACTTGGTTGCATCGAACCACAAAGATCGGTATGAACCAGATCAAGCTTACCATGAGCTCGATATGTACTCTTCTAGAATGAAGCTCTATGTTGTTTTCCTACTAGGCAATGAGGAAACTTGTCTGTATCCTTACTGAAGAGATGGTAACCCATGTACCATATTACACCAATGAAGTGTCTTGAGATACTTGAAACTAACATGACCAAGTCTCCAATGACATAATCTGTGCTAAGGTAGATTTATTAGCCACAAGTGCATGATCATCTCTATGGAAAAAATCAAGCTGGAACATGCATCCCACATTAGAGGATTTTGTAACTATTTTTGAGCCTCATGATTTGTCTCAAATTAAACATGTTTTCTTGCTGGAATGACTATCAAAGTCAATTTTTAATTTGTGATCAAGGAGTTGGTATGCTGAAAGTAGATTTTTAGTCAACCCAGGGGACATATAAGACATTTGATAGTCTAGAGTTGTGTGAACTAATGGGTAGAAAAATTCCCAATCCCCCAACGATATATGAAGAATCATCACCCAAAGAAACATGGTTTTTCAAAGGTGTGTCCCTCATTGAAGTAAACTAGTCTCTGTGGCTAGTCATGTGTCGAGTGGCTCCCAAATCAGCATCTTGGACATCACTAGATTACGTGGAATGTTCACTTGATCAACCGATGTACGAGTAGTCTTCTTTATCTGATTTGTTTTTATTACTCAACAATATTTCCTTGGTGATGGGGTATTCTTTTCCAGCTCCCCTTTTTCTTCCATTGATTGTAGTTACAATGTCCCTTATGATATTGTTGTTGTGGAGGTTCAAATTTACTTGATGAACCTTTCTTGTATGTACTATACCAAAAATATTTCAACTCATGTCGTCTTTTATAGATTGGACATTGTTTCTTCTATTATTTGTCCCCTTGATGTTGATACTGATTATGATGTTGGGAATTTTGAAAGGAATTAGGTTTTCCTTTACCTTTTCCTATCCATTTTTGATGTGAAGAAAGTGTCTGCTCCTCTTCATCATCCTTGTTATGCATGGCTTCCTCTTTCTGCAGAGGGTTTACTAGTTTTTGAAAACTAACTCTCATATCTCGACAAGTTTATTGTTGTTAGAAAAATGTGATAGGAATAAGGGAGAGATATTATAAAAATAGGAACAAGAGCTTCATATGTGACTGCTTCTCCCAGGGCTAGAAGTGAAGCCCTCAACTTTGTAACTCTTCTTAAGAAAATTTCAATTTTTTCATTCTTCTTGAACTTCAGTGTGTGTACCGACTCTACAAATTTAGTATGACATTCTTATTTTTGGCCTCATGTATCGTGCTCACTTATCTCATGCTTCTTTGGTTGTTTTGGCATCTCGAATGTCGGGTTGTACATCGTCGGACATTCCAAACAAGATGACGATTTTGGCTTTATGATTTGCTTTATCAAATTATCTATGTTGTGTTGTATCGGTAGTTGTTCTAGTCGAGTACCATTCACAATAGTCCGGATTTATTCAAACTCAAGATGTGTCTTGATTTTAGTCTTTCATGTAGTATAGTTGTTTCCTCTTAGTAGTTGTGAATCGGAAGAAAACATTTGGGGGAATTGGTGCCTATTTTATAGAAATCACTAATAGGGTTAGGCTCTTATCACTCCGGGTATAAGGTCTCCTAATCTATATACTATCGATCCCGATATCTTGAACCTTTCATAAACACACCCTTCTAATATACCCGACGATATGTGGAAGAAGATCTCCCTTTCTATATACCTAACAGCACGTGAAAGAGGCATTAACATATGTGAAAGAATTTGATAAGTGGTATCAAGCCGATTTGAAAGTGGTCTGTGTGATTATTGACACCATATCAAAGAAATATCCTCATACGCACATGTAAATTTTCTATATACCCAGATAATTTTTCATTCTAGATTTATGTCATGCAATCATTCATAGATAGATGGGATAGCTCATAGTGTGTATTGTGACCTTATTATTCCACGTCAATTTAAAGGTTTGATGCCTAGTCGGCGTTGTTGCAACTATATTAGGCATTAAGTGCAGTAGTAGTTGTAATTAATTTTCTCGTAAGTGCTTCCTAGAGGCACTTTATATACCGAACACTACGAATGAGATATAGGATCTCGTGAGTGTTTTTTGAACCAAATTTTATTGTTTTTGAGTACAATATTCTGCCAGTTTTTGAGTAGTTACATACTTAGTGGTTGACGATGGAAACCTACAAATTAGTACAATATATTGAAGTATACAAATTTCATTCAAAAATTTGGAAAAATTGAATGATAGGCAATTGTTTTTATTTAGCAGGCCATGGTGGCCTCTAGAGCCTAGAATAACCCTCTATGCCGAAAGTTGCAAAAATAGCTCAAAATAAAAAAAATTGGTGTACCCCCTTTAGAAAATGTTGCTCGAGAATGAAAAAATAGGTCTAATAGGAGAAAAAAATTGGCCCTAAAGTAGGGTTTTTCTCACTAAAAATTTAGAGGCCTATTTAGTTATGACTAAGTTGTTTAGTCACCTCTAAGTTTTGTAGTTTCACCAAATTCTCCGCTAAAGTCAAATTGTTTTAAAAATTTGTATTAGGGGTGGGGGTCGAACCCCAAACCTCATCCACCTAAGGCATTCCACCTATCCGACTAGGGCCCTTTTGGGGCTTGGGATATGAAAAGAAGATATTTGTATATAAAATAAACAAAAAGGAACTAACCTTTTTTAAATTCGTCATGGAAAAGGTCCCACGTGGCTGCATCTTTGGGAGAACTCATATTAGGGTTTTCCTCTTAAAACGGATATGAAGCATTTGTTTACCTTTCAATGAATTTGTATTAATCTCTTTTTGTATTTATTTTTTTTTTGTTTTGCAATCGCTTTTTATTTGTTTGATCTGCATTTTTTTGTTTGCTTGTGTGTAGGTCTCACGTGGAGATTTACACGCCTTGCCACTACTACTAATGCTCATGTATTTGTTTATAGGGTTCTTTTGAAGGATACACTATCTCGTGTGAAGGGCTTGGCTCACGGTCGTGTAGATCATTGTAGAGGTAGGGGGCTTGGCCCTTTTAGGGATCAACACACCAAAACACAAACGAACTTGTCCAGAGCAATACACAATTCACCAATGCCAAAAATACATGGATATCGAACAAATGCAATTAAATGTTTCATAAAGATTGAATCCTTGCAACTTGTCGATAAGGGTCAACATAGGGAGTCAACCAATGTATATCTCGGTCTAGACCGATTTTTACGGCTCGTTGGATATCAATGAAACTTAGCTAGAATGCATAGAGTAACCTGGTGCAACTTTACTATGGCTTGCCTAAGGGCTCGATCCAATGCTAGGATCAACTCGTTCCTCAACCCACTAGATAACATGGTCAAGAGCTATGTGGATAACTTGATGAGGGAGCTCAATGCTCCAAACTTAGACACAGTCCTCTAATCTTGTAGAAACCCGCCAGATGCTACAGGAAATTATAGATGTATGTGACTAAACAACCAGCTAATTTTAGCTGTAAAACCCCTATTAGAGGATAATTTTTTGTTTTGAATCATATTTTCTCCAGCAAGTAAAATTTTTCCTAGTGCAAAAATAATTTTCATTCCAAACACCGGAATGAACAGGAGGTTATGGGGATATAGGGATGGGGGTGGAAAGTTGCAGGAGGTCATCATGGAATCTCAATTACTAAAAATGCTTCTCCAATCTCCTTTATCTCTTCTACTCTCTCTTTCCACACCTTCTCTACTTCACAGGTCCATATTCTCACTTTGGTACCAAATGTAATCTCAGAAACAGGGGCGGAAGCCTGATGAATTTTATTAATATTCAATCAACTTACATTACAATGGAGTGCTACAATTCTTATAGGAATTGAACAACCATGTGCAGACAAATACAAGGTTGCACAGGTACAACCAAAATCATAACAACTTCCAAAATACATCTAGGAAGCAATAACCAACTAAGTACAAACAAATATAGTTGCAGCAATAATGCAACAAATAAACAATACAAAAGGTTATAAATAAATATAACCAAATAAAAATAATTAAATAATCTAACTATGTAATTCATAATTAATAATAATATATTTATCCTAACAAAACCATACCTATAAATTCTTCTTTTGACATCTCATTATGCTCATTTTTTTGTTGGAAACATCAACCAAATAAAACAAGGTCCACTTGACCTATTCAACACTAAGTTGGCTCATTCAAGCAACATAACTCCCCTTAACCGATGCAATCCTTTCAAAATATGACTCATACCTTTATCATGCACTATAAATGATACCAATAGGTCAATGAAAGACTACCAATAGCTTAGAAAGAATGAAAAATGCTCTTACCTTTCAATGCTTCTTGATACTAAAAATCCTACTTATGAAGCTCAAAAACATTTGCTCACCTCCCTACTTCTTGATACCTCATACTATCATAAAGCCCTAATCAGATCCCCTTGACTCATAAACATCTTAAAACCTTTGATCCAAGTATAATAAAACATCAAACTTCTCTTCATGCTAATGAACCACTGCACTTTGTATATCTGCATACCTAGATTTGAGCAACATCTTGCATACCCAGATTCTTTGTCCTCATGCTAGATTTCTTAGCAAATATATTGATCATACCACTTAGAGTACACACACATATATTTATATTTATATATTTATAATACTCATAGGATTTTATAGCTTGATACCCTATTGGTATTAATAGAAAAATTCATTCAAAATCCAAATCACTCCTCGCTTAAGCACATACCATGCTTCCAAGATTTCAAACAATATTAAGATGTTCTTATATGCTCAAATAAACATATTAACATGTCTACTCACCTTCAAAACCTTTACCAACATTTTTAATTCAAACACAATACTTATCATAGCTTTTACAATTTTAACATGACTTTTTACAACTACTTCTACAAACATCATAAGCCCCCCGAGTCAATCACTTCCTCATGATTGCAAATGATAAAATACACAAAAATGCCTTAAAAATAGACCCTTGTCTTGATCATGACCTCAAAAATAAAATCAATTCATTATTCTGATCTTGACGAAAAAAATCATTAGGGCGTCTAAAATGTGATGTCTCAATAATATTCTTCATGATTTCATATTGCATATACCCGCATTTTGTCCCTCGGACTCAAAATTCACTATCATCAGATTATCTTGTATTTCATGCTTGATAATGACCTCAAAAAAACCAATTAACTTCTTGAAATGAATATAGAACTCTTGATGATAATGTTGAACAAACAAACTTAAACTAGTCCTCCAAACAAAAACCCCTTACATAGTTGTATACTTTGAACACTCCTTAAATTCTAAGGCCTATACAATCTTTTGATGCTCATTAACTACTAGGAATCCATGATTGATGAGAAATTTTAAGAAATTACAAAAATTCGTGATTGTTTCAAGACCGACATAACCTCATGAATGATACGAGATCGGATCAAGATGAGCATACCTTCTTGAAGCACTTTAACATAATTCACACTTGCAAACCTTATTAGAAAACATCTTTTGCATCTCATAGGAATTATAGACATGTGTTAGGTCTCAAACCACAACCTTATGCCTAAAATATGTATACCAAAACCTTTTCATAGTAGTCTTGAGTCTTCATAGCTTCATGGAATGTAACCGATCATTATACAATAGTACAAATTTTAGACCTTCAAGGTTCTAACCGGCCTTAGAGAACTCTACCTTCGATATCACTATGACACCCAAATTTGACCATTATCCTGCCTTTGTGGACACCCAATCATAACGTTTGACCTCCCAACTTGACTTCAAACTCGAGTTCCCACTTATTTGATCTTTAAATAGAAAACATGTAATTTTTATCCATGAAATCCCCTATGATGCATGACTCAACACTCTTCCAAGATGTCTAACAATCTATCAAGTCTTCAAGCATTCTTAAAACATAACAAAATATGGAATAAACTAAATTAGTTGACTAATCATACCTCAATCACCTTAATGGTCCATAATTCACACCTATCATAAGACTTATGATGATTCCAACATAAAAACAAAGAAAAACACCTACCTTGTAACATATCTCAGTCCTCCATACCTACAATATCCTTAGCAGAGCACACCCATGCTTCTATTGACTGATGAATGTATTAAATAATCTTAGATAAGACATCTCATATCACTTAGGGAACTAAACCACCATGAACTCAAGATATTCCCAAATCTGCATTTTCTTCTCATCCAACTTATAGTTAGTCTTTAAGATCCTCTTTCTCTTCTTTGGCATATTAGGCTTGGTGACCATCTTATCCTTATTTCCATCCTCTGATTGTATATATTTGAAACACAAATATCTCTCTTGCAACACTTCAGCCTTTGGATCATGCTCAAACATGGAAAACACACTTTCATTACTTATAAACGTATTAGACTTCTTGACTGTACTTGATACCTCTTTGACTAACTTTTTAGGATTAGAATTCATGCTATGATCCACTCCCTTTAACTCATCCTTTTTATCCTCTTTTTCATGATTAGAATATTTGACTATCTTATACTTCCACACCTTATTTACTTTGGGAGCTTCAAACTTCATGATCTTCCTTGATGACTCATGAAGAAAAAAATTTCAATATGACCCTTTTGGTGAAAAATATAGCAAACAACATTATGCATACCTCTTGACTGATGATGACTATGATTTCTTCCATTTCTCCAAGGATATTCACTCTTGAAGAACCTTCTTCCACATTCCCTTTCCCTATGACCAAATTCATTGCAAGCATAACAATAACCATGAAATAAACTTGCATACCTCATAACATTTGGCTTCCTGATGGGATTAGACATTTCATTTCTTTTGGGATAGAATTTCTTGGTATATGCACTTTCATTTTGATCTTCTTTGGAGCTAGGTCCTGCTTCTTGACTTGGAATTTCATACTTATTATCATATCCATTGAAACTAAGACATGTTTTTTCATTTGCAACCCTATAACTTCTCAAAATATCATATAGAGCCACAATGCTCTTCTCAAACCTCTCAAAGGTATTCAACCTACTAGATACCTACTCTAACTCTACCTTCAAGGACCTTATTTTTAATTCATACTTGATACATTAATATTATTTGGTATTTAGAGACTCTATCTCTTTCTTAATATTTATGCATTCATCTTCTTTACGTTCTAGAGAAGTTGTCACTAACTCAACTTGATTTTCGTACTCTTTGATGATTTATTCACGCTCTTCATTCATGCAAATAATTTTTCTTAATATGCCTTGACCAATGATTCTAGATTTAATTTGTTCCTTCTTTGAAACAAAAATTCTACTTATAATACTACCTCGGATGAATTCTCATGATATTTGTTCAATTTTCCCATTTTGTGCTTCAAGGATCACCTCAAGCTTATTAGGATTGCTTCAAAGGCCCTTCTCTAATACCAATTATTAGAAGCATAACCACTAAGAGGGGGTGAATTAGTGAGTAATAAAACTTTCATTCACTTAAACATTCATATCCATCAACCATTCAATTCAACTTAACCATTAAGCATGCATTCTTAAGAAACATAACCATTAGATGAGAAAATGAGAACACAAGAACACATAAACACCATATATAAGTGGGAAAACCTCATGGGGAAGAAAACCCACTAAAACAAAGATTTATTATATCAATGATTCAAATTTATTTTAGCACCAACTCAATAAAGAGCACTAAACCCTAGGTTAAGTGAAGCACCAACCCCATAAGAACACCAACCCCTAGATTTAGTAGAGAAATAACCCTACAAGGAGGAACCAACCCCCTAAATGACTCAAAACCAACTAAATCCACTTGATTTATTTGTCACCTCCCAAATTTTACACCAAAAACTGATGATGATACTAATTTATCTCACCTTCTCTTTATTTTCCTCAAAACTTCCTTCTATCCTTCCTTTCTCAAGAAATTCTTCCTTTAAGCCAATTAGGTTCAACCATCATAGGAAAATTTCAATTAAGGATACATAATAAAATTAAGAACGCATCATAAAAATTATCACATATGTCGAAATAGCATCTAGAACCATCATTTCTCCATTAGGACTCAAGAAGCCCTAAAGCACTAAAATTGCCAACTCGCTAAAGATGAAAGTTCTTGAGAAACCATTATTGGCATGTAGGCATGATAGGTGTTTTCATTTAAATTAAACCACATTAATGAAAAAGTGGATGTTTTAGGATTATGTTATGATGTTATTCATGGTCCTAACATATTGGTTCGATGTGTTTGATATGCTAAAGTTAGATTCAATGATGCATGCTTCCTCTAGAAAGCCCATACAGTGCTTAGGAGGTGTAGCTTGATTGTGTGAGATTATTGGATTCTTGGGAAGAATGATGAAATATTTGATAATAGGTTTTAAGGGTGCTTGAGCACTCACAATAGTGGTATAGTGCAGGTACATGTGGTTCACTATGTTATAGTTACTCATTGGGATAAGGTAGAGCATTTTGAAGGTGTGACTGAGTGTTTTGGAGATATATAATCTGATCTAAGCATGAAAAAAGTATATAATGGCTTATGAGGTATGTGTGGGCCACTTTTAGAGGTTATATGTTAAGTTTTTGCATTGTTTCACTTGGTACTAGTTATTCTTATGAGAATCTAACATGCAAGTATAGGAAGTCCTAGTGACTAGAGATATTTTCCCATGGTATTAATGTTATGATAATTTTATAAGTTAGATACATGTGTCATAGTTCTCTAAAAAAATCAGGTTCCCATGATGTGAATTTTGCAAGTTATGATAGTTTATGTGAGACAAGGTCAAGAACAAGTGAAAATCAAGCTTGAAGTTCAACTTCAGATGCTCGTTGTGAATGATGTTCATTACATGGTACCTTATAGATTTTAGGGATGTTACTAAAGTAATTCTATAATATTCTAGAAGAATAATGAGGTTTTCTCATACTCATGTTTTTATGAACTAATGCTAAGAAGGCCAAAACCCTAGGTAAACCCTAGCTAGGAGAAGTTATCAGAAGAAGGTGAATTGTGACCATATTTATATTGATTAATTAAATGAGATGATTAGATTTTGTATATGAATATTAAATATTTCTATAAATGTAATTTTGAGGTCATGGTGATGAGTGGGCCCCACCTGAAAACAATAGTTTCTGAAGAGTTCCAGTTTGAGGAGAAAGTTGCCAAATGAGGTATGGAATAAATTGCCATTATGTGATTTATGTGATTTTTTTATAGATGTACATGGATGTTTCAGATCAATTTCATGTAGTTTCATGAGGTTTTGAGGTCCAAACAGGTTGACTGGTCAAAGGGTAGTTTTGGGATCTCAAATAACATGGTTCAGTGTTTTGGCCATATCTTGAGCTACAGAGTTGAATTTTGAGATGATTAAAGTTGTGTTGGAAATTATATTCAGATATATTTCCATTTATATATTTATTGTCTCTTGATTATTAAATTTGATAGGGTTTCTAGGGAAATATTTCAGTAAGAAGGTTTTTGGCAGTTCAGGAAAACATCTGTTTTGATGCAAGTTTGAGGTTGTTTAAAGAATGAAATGGATTGGGTGATGCTTCATATCAACTAGAAAGTGAAGAGAGAATAATTTTGAATCTAATGATTCCACTTGGAGGTATTTAATTCATGTATATTTTATTTTATGAGCTAACCTTTGGAAACAAAGTTTTTGGCAAGTTGATTTGGTGAAGGAAAATCTTGTTGTGGTTTGAAGAGAAAGATGTTTTATGACTTATAAAATGATTATAAGTGTTATAAAGGTTATTAAATTTATTTTTAGTGGTTGCATGGCATTATTTGGTTCATTTGAATTCATTTGGTGGCATTATGAAGTTTCCAAGGTGCTAAAGGGTGAAGGAAACAACTGTTTTGAGAATTGTAAAGGAAACTGGGCCCAGTAAATGAAATAATTTGATTGGTTGATATTAATTACAACCATGTATGAATGTTTTATGATATTTTAATCATGTATAAGGGTTCATGGGTCATGAAAAATTATGGTACTCATGTTAGGGAAATTTTAAGATTGTGCCCATGGGGTTTTGAGCCATTTTTGGCACATGTAATGAGGTTTTTGGCTAGGCTGACCTAATTGGGTCATATGTAGCTGTTATATTTAAAATTTGAAATTTTTCCTTGATTTATTGGTTGAACCAAATGGAGGGAAAATTTTGGGCCTAAGTTTGAAAGGTGTAAATCATATAAAAAACATGTTTTTGGTGCTTTTATGAACTAGTGGAGTGTGTGTAAGGTGGAGCGACCTAGGTGGAAGTTGTTTTTCAGGTATTGGATCATGAATTGGAGATTAAAAAAGTTTGTTTTAGGTGAATAAAAATCATAGAACATGAGAGAAATGGTTTGATTATTTCTAGAGTGATTGAAGATCCTATTTTGTGAAGATTGATCACCTAGGGTTTGTGTGATGAAGTGTGAGCTGGAAATTTGATCTCCATCAGTTGTGGCAGAAAAAATAGATATATAAACATAATAAGGTGGTTGGTGGGTTTTTTATCATCTTGGAGGGTTGTAGCCTCTATTTGGAGTTGGTTCTTAACAAAACTAGGGGTTGTTTCTCCTTATAGGGTTGGTGCTCCTTGTAGGGTTGGTGCCTCACTAAATTCTAAAATATATCAATACAAGATTTTGTTTATGTGGGTTTTCTTCCCCTTGAGGTTTTCCCACTTATATATTGTGTCTTGTGTTGATGATCTTGCTTATGGTTCTTGCACATATGATTATTTGATGTATGCACACATTAATGGATGATTGAATGTTTATGAGTATTTGTATATGAAATTTTGAAATCTGAATTTAAATTTTTATAAGGACTGATTCACCCCACCCCCTCTCAATTCATTGCACTTCGAACAATTGGTATTAAAGGAGGCTCTTCTATAGAATCTTGATAACTTGTGGAGATCTTGTAAAATACACAATGGGAAGTAAGAAGAAGTATTCACAGACAGGAAAGAAATCCAAAGATGACTATTATTATACTTTAAGTGAAGGTAAGAATTGTTTAGAAAGTATTCCTAACATTTACTCTCCCCTAAGAGTGGTAACTTATAACATCTTTGACAAACTATTAACTTTTCCTCTTTGCATTGCAAACTTTGACATGTGATTTTTCCGAAGAAGGTGGGATTCATTTTGCTGAAATGTTGTTGCTTGTAAGGAATCCATTTTTCTTGAGATAGGTAAGGTTGTAAACTGGTAATGTTGTTTATAAATTTATCTCTCTATAATAGCAAAACCCTGGATCAATTCCATTGATCCAAGGTATGCTTTAATTCTTCTTATCTGATCTATATGACAAACCGACATTCAAAAATTAAAGGAAGTAAGGGACTGAGTCCTTAAATGTACACAATTTTATTGATCTTTCTTGGAGGTCCTTGCTCTACATTCTACTTGTAAATAGTGTGCTCGGATCTTCTTGTTAATCTCTTAGGATGCTTAATGGCGTAAGAAGGATAGAGGTCTACTTCAAGACTATAAAAGATAAAACCTAAGTCCTAGATCTTTAAGATCTACCTTAACTAAATTCTAATCTAAGTTAAGCTAGACCTACCTTAGATCTATTCCTAACTATGCATGTTGCACCCTAATCTAAGTTGTATACTCTACAGGCATGGGGTGTGAAGATCATCTAAGGTAAAGAGAGGTCTATCTCTAACCTATTACCTAATATTGAACTATTATGGGATATGGTTTAATCTATGATGGCTTGTTACCTATGGCAATATTAAAATGACCTAAGGTGAATACTTTCTATCTAACCTAAGGTCGGATCCTAAACTAATGTTTATTTAACCTAAACTAATATAAGGATGGAAGGGGACCTAAGGGGTCACATGGCAAAGTGTAAGGTGGTGGTGATGGTTTCTAAGTCATTTATGTGATTTGATTTTGAATTTAAAAATTGTGGTACTATTAGTTTTGGCAGAGGCATGGAAAGTAGAGGGAATCCTAGTTGGCATCATCACTAGAGTTAAGTGATGCATGTTATCTTTGAAATTGGACTCACCAAATTTAGATGGTGGTGGCATGGAGATATAGGTGGGAAAGTAGAGTTTAATGGCATTAATGGTCATCGGTTCTGGAGAAAACTACCTTGGAAACCATGCGAGTGGATTTCTTGGGGTTGTTTGGTTTTTCATGCATTTTGATTTTTTCTCTACATGGAGATATCTAGTTCTTTGAACCAACAGTTCTATTTTCAATTTGTTTCTATTTTTAGCTCCTTTGGACTATTTTCAATCCAATGGAGGTATAAGAGGCATATGAGAAAGAATTTTTTGGTTGTTGACTTTGTTTGGAGAAGAGGAATTGTGGAGGCTCGGCTGAAATCTTCTTCAATCGACATAAGCACTATCAGGCATGATAGGCTCTATCCATTAAGTTGTTCTTCTTTTCTCTAAGTGTCTTCATTAAAAAAATCTACTCTCGTGAAATAAATGAGTTTTTATTTTTTTATGGTTACCATACAATCTTGCTTGAAAAGTCTTTGTATTTATTTTGAAGAATATCTGCTTGATAAAGTAGGAAATGGGTTGTTTTCCTATTCATTTAATGTTGAATCGCATCTTAAATCTAGTTATGATTTGAGTAATGTTGAACATGTGTGAACTCTACTTGTCTGTTCAAAAGGGGGTTTATGGAAATGTAATGTTGCTTCAAATTTTGAATTGGGTTTGTTGTTTTGGTTGTTAGAAGGTAAAAGAATATCCTTCTCTCGCACATCTTTTTTTTTGAAGTTTTGTTACTCCTCTGTTGGAACTGTATTATGGATACTTTGATTCAAAGTTGTGTGAACTCAAATTTGTATAGAGAATAGTAAATGAGTGACTTCTTCTTGAACTTACTATATAAACTCTCATTTCTTCAAATCTGTATTCGATGGAAGCTGGGTTGATAATGGGTGTTTGGAATTTCTATTTTTTGTGGATTCATCTTGTATGGAAACAAGAATGAATGTTTTATTAATCCTCTTATCTTTTCAGTTAAAAACTGAGTTTCTCGAATTAAGTTCTTTTATGGAAACTATGTGATAATTGTTTCTTGGACACTTAGATTTTGAAGTTATCTTGTTGAGAATATTATGTGTGAAGTCTTCTCTTCTGATCTTATATATATGTGTCTTTCTTTAAGTTTTTGGAGGACTGAACTAAAGGTTACTAGATGAAGTCTTGTTTGGTTGAGGACATTTTGAGAGTTGGCTTTGTCTGAGTTGATATTTGGGTTATTCATGTAGCTCTAATTGAACTTGCTTGAGGATGATCTTGTTGTCTACTCCACTTTTGAGTTAGATGTTGTTGATTAAGCATACCTGTTCCTGATCTGGGTTAACCTCTTAAGTAACTTGCTAGAGTAAACTTGTTAAATCCTTCCTGTTGTGGTATCGTGAAGCTTTAAGGAATGTTTATTCAGACTTTTGGTTGATGTTTCGTGATCTGGAACTAACCAAATTGGTTCTGAATAAGGGGTTTTCTAGACTCTTCAATTTCTTTGTTCTCTGAGTAAGATTGGAAGGAATAATATACCTTGTCATCTTAGTAGAGGTGTGCAAGTTGAACCTATCCATAGAAATGTAATGAAAAGTATTTTATCATCTCTGTTGATAGCTTGTGCACCTATAGCTAAGCCATGTCGATCTTGTGTTACACCTTCTTTGAAATCAATCACGATGGATCTTTCTCTATCCATTCATAAGATGTATTTCCCTCACCTCTAGTGAGGATTCGAATGTGAGTCTTTCTCACCATTTTTGAACTATCGTCTTGAAGGAATGGAAAGACTATGGTTCCTTTGATTGAACTTTGATGATTTTGAATGATTGTTGAAGGTTGTTAATTCCTTGTAAGTTGATTAGCAATTCTTGTTATTACATATCTTTCTTGATGAGGATAGTAATATTGTTACTACTTTCACTTCTTGTTTGGGTGAACCTTATTTTGAACCCGACTTGCATTTTGTGGTCACATGATTCAATCTAATAGTTTTTGGTGCTTGATTTCTACATTTAAAAGAGTTTAAGGATGTTATGATTGGGTCTATACCAATCCTTTTATGACCATCTTTTCTTGTGAAGGAATGTTGGAATCCTCCTCTAACCATGTCGATTGACTCCTTTCTCTTTTATTCTCTAAGGTAAAGAGTCATCTCTGCCTCCTTTGGAAACTATAAGAGATTTGTGTTGTATTCTCTTTTCTGAGTTGTGAAATGATACTCGATTAACCAAATTAGAAGGTAAGTTCTTATTTGTTATCTCAGTTCATCCTTCCCTCTTTTATGTAATCTAGTATATATAATTGGATCGGTCTATTGCATTACTCTTTAGAATGCATCAAGTAGTTGTTGATACTTCTCTTTTATTCACTTGATTTGTATTGAAGGGATTAACGTTGTTTTGGATCATTAATGTTATATGCCTTTTATTGAGTGAATATTTTCCTAATTCTAAGGTATGACCTAACTTGAGAGCTTAGGTTATATCATGGACTATGAATTTGGGTATAGCATCTAAAATGAGAATCTCTTATTTTTATGTTATAGATGACTCACCCTAAAACCTTTCAAGAAGCTGAAATTTACTTGGCTGTAGATGTCTTTTTATGGAATTTTGTATTGTTGAGTTTTTTATTCCTACTTCTTAAAGTAACTCTATGTTTGGAAAATAGTTGAGTTAGTTTTGTATTACTAATTCAGATTGAATTATGTAAGAAATAGGTAGTAAGTACTTTTATTTGATGTAGATAAGTAAATTGGTTGAAATATTACTTATCTAATATAATGTTGTAAAGTGTTGATTATATCATGATCTTTTCTTAATGTTATTTTAGGTTGATCAACTTTCTTCTTTTTTATGGTTGTTATTACTTATGATTTATTTGTTTTCTTGGCTTTACTATTTCATAAAAGTAGAGTTGGTTTTATGAAATAGTTAGTTGAAAGCACATCATTTTAATGCTTAGTGCTTATCATGCTTAGTTCAATGAACTGACCCATGCTAGAAATTTTTGTAGATGGAATTTGTAAGTGATAAAGGAAGGCAATAACTTATATGATGTATTGGTTGCTTAAAGTTTGGATCTTTTATAGAGAAATCTGATTCATTATTGAAATGTACTGAAGGAAGAAAAGTTGTATTCTTTAATGATCTTGATGTTGGTTGACATGAAATATGTCTGAAATTCTTGGTCTTGTAAAATATGTATTTTACCATGATGAATTGAAAAAGATTTGGAGTTACTTAAACTTATTATGTCATTTTCTTGTGCATTATATGAAGGAAATTTGTAATCTTATTTTCGAGGTTTCCATTCTTACCTGATTGATCCTTATTTCCGGTTGACATTAAATGAGTTGGAGGGATGGGATTTAATTACAATATCCCTTAAATTGAATGCAACTTGTTAAGTTAGCATGCATGGAAGTTCTTTTATCTAATCTGTATGGTTCACTATATGATGTTAATGAAAGTATAACTTAACTATCATGTAGTGTGAAATGAAAAAAAAGGTATAATAAACCCCCAACACTTAAACAAGAAAGAGGAATGTTCATCACCTCTTGAGTAATTCCTCCATTAGTTTAAAACAAATGTATGGTACTTAAGATCATTAATAAATATGACTTCATCTCTATGAAGTCTACTATAATGGAACCTATTTTGGATCTTAAATACACCATGAATGGTTGGGTTGTACTAAGTAAATCTTATGATGGATGATGTTTTTATTTTTGATTAACTAAACGTTAAGAAAAAATTTAATGAACATAAAAGTAATCCTAAGTTTATGAAGTTACATATTAACTTAACAACTCAATTAGGGATGACAAACTTAAGGGTTGTTAGAATTAGGGTTAAGCATGGTTTAGAATCTTAATTATGATATAAATGGGTGAAAAGGACCTCTTCTCGAGGTGTGTACATCATGATGGGTAATTTTTTGGATGTTGGCACACGCCAAATTGTAGGACTGTACCTTCGTGAAGGCTAGGGTCTTCACGAGGATACAATGTTGCAATTGACATGTTGCAACACCCCTCAACATTAGTTCATCTAGATCTACTCAAATTTAGACTTGATCTTATTTTCTCTCTAGGTCAGATTAGGAATGTGATTTAGTATAAAAAGTGATTCATGATGACTTAGGATAACTAGACACACCCAATTGACTTAGGTCGAATGAGTATGTCTATATACCCTTAGTCATCACGAATGAGTTCCTATACTAAATCATGTCGCTAACTAGATCTAGGGTCAAACCTTAAACAAGTGAACTGATAGAAGTCAGTAAAGACCATTCTAGATAACAGATGAGTGGGGTGAAGGATGTATTCCATTAGATGAGTATGTCATCTAGGAATAGTAACATGAATAATATGTTGGAAATCTTTGGCCAAAGTATCGCAAGCTATTGGTTGCGTTGTCCTATGTCACCTAGTTTAAGAAATGAGATTTCATAGATGAATATTGGTAACAAACATTTAGATAGGTTTCTTAAATAGAACACTCAATACCTAGAATAGGGTAAGAGAACCAGTATACTTAGTATACACATTGTATTCAATACTTTAAGTTAACATGAGAGATCGGTTGAAAAACTGAGTCATGAAATGAGAGATCGGTAGTTCACCGAGTCATTTACAATGTATATGGTTATCTGTTATGAGATTGATTGACATGGAATGTGTGTTCTAAATTATGATTATTTAGAATAGAGAACATTATGTATAAAAAAATTTTCCCTTGTTTCTAAAGTCTTAAAATGGGAATGTTACATCTTGGTATCAGAGTTGAAGGTTGTAGCTCTTGGACCTATTGTGTCCATAATCTGATAAAACTTAAATTTTCTTGTTAACAAAAAATGGTTAGAATAAGAGGAAATGTTGCAAACAACCCACCACCTAGTGGAGAAGCAGCAATTGCCCAAAAATCTTGATGAGATCCTTGCTTTGCTATTGGACACAAGAGATCATTTGGTTGTACTTGAACAACAAGTAATGGGAAATGAGGAGGAAGAAGATGTTGGTAATAAAAATCAGCCACCTCCTATGGACAATGCCAATTTGGGGAATTTAGGTGTTGATAACAATAATGTAAACATACCTAATCAACCAAAAATAAAAAGGCAAGGTTGGCAGTTGAACTCACTAATGATATCAAAAGGATAAGTCCACCTAAGTTTGATGGCACCACATTAGGAGATGGAGCTAAAAATTGGCTCAGTGAAATGGAGAAGTACTTTGTGATAAGGAATTTCTCAGAGGAAACAAAGGCAATATGGGGAGCATATCAAGATTTCCCATGAAGCATCTTCATGGTGGGATAAGCCATAAGGTGAGTTGAACATTGATGAAACAAATATTACTTGGGATCAATTTAAAAGTTATTTTAGGCAACATTGGCTTGCCAAAACTTTACTATGATTAGAAAATGACTGAATTTCATAACTTAGCCCAAGGAAAATTAACTATAATAGAGTACTGGGAATGTTTACCAAACTCCTTAAGTATGTACCTCAGTATCAAACTGATGAGAAGTTTAGGATATGAAAATTTATCATGGGACTGAATCCCATTATAGGGGGAGAGGTGGATGTTCACAGCCCAACCACTATGGAAGGGGTTGTTGAAAAATCCATAAGGCAGAACAAAATTAAAGGCAATTTCTGCTCATAAGGAGGAATTTAGAAAGAAAGTTCCAAACTCCTCTTCATCATCTCTTGCACCTAAGAAAGGACCATGGAAGAATTTTGGTATGAAAAATAAGTTTACAAAATAATAATAAGAAAAAAACAAAAAGCCTATTGCTAATGTACGAAATAACTTTTCCAAGAACAATAATAATGGACAAAAGTCCTATGGAGGTCAGAATGATAAATTTAAGGTTGGAAATAAATTTGAGCCTAAAAAGGGACCTGTAGGAGGCTGTTACAATTGTGGCAAGGATCATTATGCAAATCAATTTCCTTTGAAAAAGGATGACCGTAATCAACAACACAAGATACACACTACAGTGGCTAAAAAGATGAAAAACAAGTCACACCCATAGAGGTTTCGGGTAAGTTATTTGGCATACCTGTAACTATTATTTTTGATACTGGAGCTACTTGAATGTTTTATTTCTAGTAAATTAGCATCAAAATTAACAAGAAAAAGCTAGAAAATGGATAAAACATGGGTTGTACATTATGGAAATAATGTTGTTCATATAGTTAGTATGTGTCTTTTTGGGGAAGTCCTTGATTTACCTAGTTTTTCCATGGAAGTTGATCTTTATGTTGCTCCTTTGGGGTCTTATGATGTAATCATAGGTGTTAATTGGTTAGTTGAGCATAAAGCAAAAGTTGACTATTTTGAAAAACATATTAGTTGTTTAGATGACTTGTAGAAAACAATAGACATTTAGGGGTAAAACATGAAATTTCTGTTAGGAAGTTGTCAGCTATGTAACTTAAAAAGGCCAAAAATAAGGGTTATACCTTTATATAGTAAAAATTTCTGAATCTACTAAGGAAAATAGTGATTTCTTAGAACATTATCCACTATTACAAAAATTCAAGTGATGTGTTTCGGAAGAACTACCAGGTCTCCCACCCAAATGGGAATTTGACTTCACAATTGAAATCAAACCTGGAACCGAGCCTATTTCTAAGGCACCTTATAGAATGACTACTATTGAATTAGTAGAGCTTAAGGCTTAGTTACATGAAATTTTGTCAAAGGGTTTGATTAGACCAAGTGTCTCACCTTGGGGAGCACTGGTAATTTTTGTGAAAAAGAAAGATGGTACACTTAGATTATGTATTGATTATAGAATGTTAAACAAGGAAATGATTAAGAACAGATATCCACTTCCTAGAATTGATGATCTGTTTGATCAAATGCATGGTGCATCGGTATATTCTAAGATAGATATTTGATCTAGATATCATCAATTGTGAATTAAGGATGAGGACATTCATAAAACAACTTTTAGAATGAGGTATGGACATTATGAATTCACAGTTTTACCATTTGGATTAACAAATGCACCTACAACTTTTATGAATTTAATGAATAATATTTTTCAAGAATACTTGGACAAATTTGTGCTTGTATTCTTGGATGATATTCTCATATACTCTAAAATATTGAAGAACATCATGAGCATTTGAAGATAGTCTTGGAAATCTTGAGGAAGAGACGATTGTTTGGTAAGTTGTCTAAATGTTCTTTCTATGACACGGAAGTGCACTATTTGGGTCATGTTATAAGAAAAGATGGAATAGCTGTAGATCCCTCTAAAATTGTAGCTATAACTGAGTGGCCTACACCAAAGAATGTACATGAAGTTAGAAGCTTCATGGGTCTTGTTGGTTACTATAGGAAATTTGTTAAAGATTTCTCCAAAGTTGTTGCACCAATAACTTCATTATAGAAAAGGATAAGAAATTTGTGTGGAATGAGAAATGTGAATCTACATTTAAAACTTTGAAGGATCAATTAACATCAACACCTATTTTGGTTGTACCTGACCCTAATGGAGACTTTACTATTGTAATGGATGCATCTGGGGAAGGTCTTGGAGGTATTTTGTTACAAAATGATCATGTCATAGCTTACAAAGTAGAAAACTCAAGTTACATGAGCTGAATTATGCTCCACATGATCTAGAGCTTGTTGCCATTGTTCATGCACTTCAAGTTTGGAGGCATTATCTACTTGGTAAACCTTTTGAACTAAAAATTGATCATCTTGGGCTGAAGTATATTTTTACTCAACCAAATCTAAATGCAAGACAACGAAGATGGTTAGAGTTTCTATCTCAATATGATTTTGACATAAGTTACATTAAAGGCAAGGAAAATAGGGTAGTTGATGCTCTAAGTCATAGGAAGCACATTTATGCTCTTATAACATTGAGAAATTAGTTTAAGGATGAAGTAAAAAGTGTTATGGAATCTTGATTCTTATTTTCAACAAGTAAAAACAACACTTGTTGTAGATCCAAATGATGTGAGATATAAGGGTTTTCACTTTGATAATGAAGGAATCTTACGATTTGAAAACAGGGTATACATACCTTTGCTAAATGATTTAAGAAAGAAATTATTAGTTGAATTTCACAATTCACCTTTTTCTAGACACCCTGGTATTACAAAGATGCTTGCTGATATAAAACAACAATATTTCTAGAAAGGGATGAAAAAGGACGTGATTGAGTTTGTGACACACTTTTAGAATGTCAATGAGTTAAAGCTGAGCATATGCATCCAACTGGTTTATTGTATCCTCACAGCATACCACAATACAAATGGCAAGTGATAAGCATGGATTTTGTACAAGGGTTACCTATGTCAAGAAATAAACATGATGTTATTTTAGTTGTTGTTGATAAACTAACAAAGGTAGCACATTTTATTGTTGGTAATCTTAAGGATGATTCACTTGTTTTAGTAAAAAGGTTTGTACATGAAATTTTTAGATTACATGGAGTACCTAAATTAATCATATTTGATAGAGATCCAAGAATGACTTCAAGATTTTGGCAAATGACTTAACGTAACTCTAGGAACTAAGTTGAATTTCAGTTCTATGTATCATCGGAAATGGATGGACAGACTGAAAGAGTTAACCAAGTTTTAGAGGATATGTTACAAATGTATTACATGGATCAATAGTATAAATGGGAAGAGTACCTTCCATTAGTTGAGTTTGCATACAATAACACATATCATGCCTCTCTGAAGATGGCACCTTTCAAAGCATTATACGGAAGGAAATGCAAAACCCCTATTAGTTGGGACAACATTGAAGATAGAGAGGTGGTTGGACCTTGAAATCCTTACGAAAATGGAACAAAAAGTTAAAATGATTTGTGAACATTTGAAAGAAGCATAACGGATAGGAAGAAGAGTTATGCTTGACTTGAAGTGGGTTGATAGGAAATTTGAACTTGGTGAGAAGGTCTTTCTTCGAGTTAAACCAAAAAAGAGTTCTATAACTTTTGGCAAGGCTACCAAGTTATCACCTCATTATGTGGGACCCTTTGAAATAGTTGAAGTAATCAACCCTATAGCTTATTGTTTAGCATTACCTCCTGCTTTGTCATGAATGCATGATGTTTTCCATATTTCTTTTCTTAAGAAATACGTTTTAGATTTATCACATGTTAAATTGGAATTCCTTGCAGGTCCAAGACCCATGAATAATCATGGTTAAACCTATATGAGTGCTGGAAACTTGCCAGTTGCACTTAATAAATCATGAAATAAGACAATGTAAGGTCCAGTGGGATCAATTTTAACAAAGAAAGTGCAACCTGGGAAAATATGGAAGATATGAAAATTGCTTTCCCATATTTTTTGAACAATATTGATTCTATTGACTGATAAGTTTAAGTTTTTATTCTTTTTATGTCAATAAATCTACCAGTTTTGGGTAGACATTTCATATTTAAAATAAATAGCTACGTAAATGCTGATTTTGGAATTTTAAAATCTAGTTTTGTTTGGAACATATGAAAGGTAATATAATAATTTGATTTGTCCTTGATGTAAATTGTGTAACTAAGTAAATCATCGGGATGATGATTCTTTTAGGAGGGAAGTATGTAACATCTTTGACAAACTATTAACTTTTCCTCTTTGCATTACAAATGTTGACATGTGATTTTCCTAAGAAGGTGTATTCTTTTGACTATTGGAAATCATGCTTGTAATGGATAAATTATTCTATTCTTGGATTCATTTTTCTGAAATGTTGTTGCTTGCAAGGAATCCATTTTTCTTGAGATAGGTAAGGTTGTAAACTAGTAATGTTGTTTGCAAATTTATCTCTCTATAATAGAAAAACCTTGGATCAATTCCATTGATCCAAGGTATGCTTTAATTCTTCTTATCTAATCTATGAAAAACGACATTCATAAATTAAAGGAAGTAAAGGACTGAGTCCTTAAACATACAAATTTTATTGATCTTTCTTGGAGGCCCTTTCTCTGCATTCTTTTGTAAATAGTGTGCTTGGATCTTCTTGTTAATTTCTTAAAGACGCTTAATGGTGTAAGAAGGATAGAGGTCTACTTTAGGACTATAAAATATAAAACCTAAGTCCTATATCTTTAAGATCTACCTTAACTAAAATTCTAATCTAAGTTAAGCTAGACCTACCTTAGATCTATTCCTAACTATGCATGTTGCACCCTAATCTAAGTTGTATACTCTACGGGCGTGGGGTGTGAAGATCGTCTAAGGTAAAGAGAGGTCTATCTCTAACCTATTACCTAATATTGAACTATTATGGGATATGGTTTAATCTATGATGGCTTGTAACCTATGGAAATATTAAAATGACCTAAGGTGAATACTTTCTATCTAACCTAAGGTCAGATCCTAAACTAATGTTTATTTAACCTAAACTAATATAAGGATGGAAGGGGACCTAAGGGGTCACATGGAAAGTGTAAGGTGGTGGTGACAGTTTCTAAGTCATTTATGTGATTTGATTTTGAATTTAAAATTTTTGGTAGTATTGTCAGTTTTGGTAGAGGCATGGAAATTAGAGGGAATCCTAGTTGGCATCATCACTAGAGTTAAGTGATGCATGCTATCGTTGAAATTGGACTCACCAACTTTAGATGGTGGTGGCATGGAGATATAGGTGGGAAAGTAGAGTTTAATGGCATTTAATGGTCATCGGTTCTATGAGAAAACCACCTTGGAAACCATGCAGTGGATTTCTTGGGGGTTGTTTAAGTTTTCATGCATTTTGATTTTTACTCTGCATGGAGATATCTATTTCTTCAACCAATAGTTATGTTTTTCAATTTGTTTCTATTTTTAGCTCCTTTGGACTATTTTTGATCTAATGGAGGTATAAGAGGCATATGAGAAAGAATTTTTGGTTGTTGACTTCATTTGGAGAAGAAGGAATTGTGGAGGCTCAGGCTAGAAATCTTCTTCGAATCAACAAAAGCACTATCAGGCATGATAGGCTCTATCCATTAAGTTGTTCTACTTTTCTCTAAGCATCTTCATTAAAACAACTCTGCTCTCATGAAATAAATGAGTTTTTATTTTTTTATGGTTACCATACAATCTTGCTTGAAAATTCTCTATATTTCTTTTGAAGAATCTCTACTTGATAAAGTAGGAAATGGGTTGTTTTCCTATTCATTTAATGTTGAATCACATCTTAAATCTAGTTGTGATTTGAGTAATGTTGAACATGTGTGAACTTTGCTTGTCTGTTTGAAAGGGGTTTATGGAAATGTAATGTTGCTTCAAATTTTGAATTGGGTTTGTTATTTTGGTTGTTAGAAGGTAAAAGAATATCCTTCTGTGTCACATCTTTGTTTTGTTGAAGTTTTTTACTCTCTATTGAACTGTATATATACTTTGATTCATTTGTGTGAACTCAAATTTGTATAGAAACAGTAAATGAGTGGCTTTTCTTGAACTTACTATATATAACTCTCATTTCTTCAAATCTGGTATTCGATGGAAGATGGGTTGATAATGGGTGTTTGGAATTTCTATTTTTGTGGATTCATCTTGTATGGAAACAAGAATGAATTTTTTATTAATCCTCTTATCTTTTCAATTAAAAAATGAGTTGCTCAAATTAAGTTCTTTTATGGAAACTATGTGATAATTGTTTCTTGGACACTTAGATTTTGAAGTTATCTTGTTGAGAATATCTATGTGTGAAGTCTTCTCTTTCTGATCTTATATGTATTGTGTCTTTCTTTAAGTTTTTGGAAGACTGAACTAAAGGTTAATAGATGAAGTCCTGTTTGGTTGAGGACATTTTGAGAGTTGGCTTTGTCTAAGTCGATATTTGGGTTATTCACGTAGCTCTGATTGAACTTTCTTGAGGATGATCTTGT
The DNA here is from genome assembly GCA_018340775.1 of Taxus wallichiana var. yunnanensis. NCBI lineage: Eukaryota > Viridiplantae > Streptophyta > Pinopsida > Cupressales > Taxaceae > Taxus > Taxus wallichiana. Next base: position 180,721,662 of record CM031240.1, on the reverse strand, counting down.
TGTCTACTCCACTTTTGAGTTAGATGTTGTTGATTAAGCATACCTATTTCTGATCTGGGTTAACCTCTTAAGTAACTTTCTAGAGTAAACTTGTTAAATCCTTCCTGTTGTGGTATCATGAAGCTTTAAGGAATGTTTATTCAGAATTTTGGTTGACATTTTCGTGATCTGGAACTAACCAAATTGGTTATGAATAAGGGGTTTTCTAGACTCTCAATTTCTTTGATCTCTAAGTAAGATTGGAAGGAATAATATACCTTGTCAACTTAGTAGAGGTGTGTAGTTGAACCTATCCATATAAATGTAATGAAAAGTATTTTATCATCTCTTGTTGATAGCTTGTGCACTGTAGCTAAGCCATGTCGATCTTGTGTTGCACCTTCTTTGAAATCAAATCACGATGGATCTTTCTTTGTCCATTCATAAGATGTATTTCCCTCACCTCTGTGAGGATTCAAATGTGAGTCTTTCTCACCAATTTATAACTATCATCTTGAAGGAATGGAAAGACTATGGTTCCTTTGACTAAAATTTGATGATTTTGAATGACTGTTGAAGGTTGTTAATTCCCTGTAAGTTGTTTAGCAATTCTTGTTATTACATCTCTTTCTTGATGAGGATAGTAATATTATTACTACTTTCACTTCTTGTTTGGGTGAACCTTATTTTGAACCCGACTTGCATTTTACGGTTACATGATTCAGTCTAATAGTTTTTGGTGCTTGATTTCTATGTTTAAAAGAGTTTAAGGATGTTATGATTAGGTCTATACCAATCCTTTACGACCATCTTTTATTTTGAAGGAATGTTGGAATCCTCCTCTAACCATGTCGATTGACTCCTTTCTCTTTTATTCTCTAAGAGGTAAAAGTCATCTCCTCCTCCTTTGGAAACTGTAAGAGATTTGTGTTGTATTCTCTTTTCTAAGTTGTGAAATGATACTCAGATTAACTTAATTAGAAGGAAGTTCTTATTTTTTATCTCATTTCATCCTTCCCTCTTTTTTGTAAGCTAGTATATATAATTGGATCATTCTATTGGATTACTCTTTAGAATGCATTGAGTAGTTATTGATACTTCTCTATTATTCACTTGCTTTGTATTGAAGGGATTAACGTTGTTTTGGATCATTAATATTGTATGCCTTTTATTGAGTGAATATTTTCCTAATTCTAAGGTATGACCTAATTTGGGAGCTTAGGTTATATCATGGACTATGAATTTGGGTATAGCATATGAAATGAGAATCTCTTATTTTTATGTTATAGATGACTCACCCTAAAACCTTTCTAAAAGCTGAAATTTACTTGGTTGTAGATGTCCTTTTTATGGAATTTTTATTGCTTTGAGTTTTTATTACAACTTCTTAAAGTAACTCTATGTTTGGAAAATAGTTGAGTTAGTTTTACGTTTACTAATTCATATGGAATTATGTAAAAATAGGTAGTAAGTACTTTTATTTGATGTAGATAAGTAAATTGGTTGAAATATTACTTATCTAATATAATGTTGTAAAGTGTTGATTATATCATGATCTTTTCTTAATGTTATTTTAGGTTGATCAATTGTTCTTCTTTATGGTTGTTATTACTTATGATTTTTTGTTTTCTTAGCTTTACTGTTTCATAAAAGTAGAGTTGGTTTTATGAAATAGTTAGTTGAAAGCACGTCATTTTAATGTTTAGCGCTTATCATGCTTAGTTCAATGAATTGACCCATGCTAGAAATTTTTGCAGATGGACTTCGTAAGTGATAAAGGAAGGAAATAACTTATATGATGTATTGGTTTCTTAAAGTCTGGATCTTTTATAGAGAAATATGATTCATTATTGAAATGTACTTTGAAGGAAGAAAAGTTGTATTCTTTAATGATCTTGATGCTGGTGGACATGAAATATGTTTTAAATTCTTGGTCTTGCAAAATATGTATTTTAACATGATGAATTGAAAAATATTTAGAGTTACTTAAACTTATTATGTCATTTTTCTTGTGCATTATATGAAGGAAATTTGTAATCTTATTTTCATGGTTTCCATTCTTACTTGATTGGATCCTTATTACCAGGTTGAAATTAAATGAGTTTGGAGGGATGGGATTTGATTACAATATCCTTAAATTGAATGTAACTTGTTAAGTTAGCATGCATGGAAGTTCTTTTATCTAATCTATATGGTTCACTATATGATGTTAATGAAAGTATAACTTAACTATAATGTAGTGTGAAATGAAAAAAAAAAAAGGTATAATAAACCCCCAACACTTAAAAAGAAAGAGGAATGTTCATCACCTCTTGAGTAATTCCTCCATTAGTTTAAAAAAACATATGGTACTTAAGATCGTTAATAAATATGACTTCATCTCTATGAAGTCTACTATAATGGAACCTATTTTGGATCTTAAATACACCATGAATGGTTGAGTTGTACTAAGTAAATCTTATGATGGATGTTGTTTATGTTTTGATTAACTAAACGTTAAGAAAAAATTTAATGAACATAAAAGTAATCCTAAGTTTATGAAGTTACGTATTAACTTAACAACTCAATTAGGGATGAAAAACTTAAGGGTTGTTGGAATTAGGGTTAAGAAGGGTTGATGTAATTTGAATCTTAATTATGATATAAATGGGTGAAAAGGACCTCTTCTTGAGGTGTGTACATCATGATGGGTAGTTTTGTCAGATGTTGGCACATGCCAACTACAGATTGTACCTTCATGAAGGCTAGGGTCTCTACGAGGATACAATGTTGTAATTGACATGTTACAACACCTCTCAACATTGGTTCATCTAGATCTACTCAAATTTAGACTTGATCTTAGTTTCTCCTAGGTCAGATTAGGAATGTGATTTAGTACAGAAAGTGATTCATGATGACTTAGGATAACTAGACACACCCAATTGACTTAGGTCGAATGAGTATGTCTATATACCCTTAGTCATCACGAATGAGTTCCTATACTAAATCATGTCACTAACTAGATCTAGGGTCAAACCTTAAAAAGTGAACTTTCGTAGAAGTCAAAAGACCATTCTAGATAACAGATGAGTGGGGTGAAGGACGTATTCCATTGGATGAGTATGTCATCTAGGAATAGTAACATGAACAATATGTTGGAAATCTTTGGCTAAAGTATCACAAGATACTGGTTGTGTTGTCTATGTCACCTAGTTTAAGAAATGAGATTTCAGATGAATATTGGTAACAAACATTCAGATAGGTTTCTTAAACAAAACACTCAATACCTAGAATAGGGTAAGAGAACCAAGTATACTTAGTATACACGTTGTATTCAATACTTTAAGTTAACATGAGAGATCGGTTGAAAAACTGAGTCATGAAATGAGAGATCGGTAGTTCACTGAGTCATTTACAGCTGCATATGGTTATCTATTATGAGATTGATTAGCATGGAATGTGTGTTCTAAATTATGATTATTTAGAACAAAGAACATTATGAAAAAAAAATCCCTTGTTTCTAAAGTCTTAAAATGGAAATGTTACATAACTACCGAGTTTAGAGAAGGGTTTAGTGGTTCGAAATTAGATTGTGAAAAGTCAACATGGACAATATTGAAAAGGTAACTTAATCTTGCAAGATATGAGAATGGAAATCTCACATAATAGATTGTTGAAATGAAAAGGAATCATGAAGATCAAATTAATATCCTTGAAGCAAAATGGAAGAATGAGAGTAAAGAACATGATGAGATCACTAGACATCCTAAGTAACAATTAGAAATGGTTTCAACCAATCTTCAATCCATAGAATATGCTCATGAACATAGTCATATCATTCAGATTTTTGAGTCACAAATGGAGGTGTTGTCAGAAACCCTAAAGGTCGAAGATGAAGAGTGTATGCACTGAAAGAACAAGTTTATTTTCTCAATGATAAACTCAATTCAAAGTATGAGGAGTGCATCAAGTATGAAGATGGTATGAAATATCTACATTCAATAAAACTAAAGATGTTTGAGAAAAGTACTAGTGACCTAGATAATCTTCTTAGCCAACAAAGATCAGCTAGTGATAGGGATGGTTTTGGATTCAATGAGGATCTCAAGGACAAGGAATTAAAGTAAGAATACAAGGTTCCAAGCAAGGAATATGGTGAACCAAGTACCAAGGAAGAAATTAAGGTAACACACTCCAAGGACAATGAGAAGACCAAGCCTATTAGAAAACCTAATGCATCAAGGTATGAAAGATCATTAAATGGTTATTGTTTCTTATGTTATGTGTTTTTCATATAGCTAAAGAGTGCAAGACAAAGTCTTCTAGGAATGGTGTATAATTTTCGAATGGTGAATGTAATTCATGTTGTGAATTTGGTCACAAATCCAAGGATTTTGGATGGAATCTAGGAATGTTTGAGCCTAGAAAAAGTAAGAAGGTATTTGTAAAAGATATGATTCTAGATATGCTCAGCTATGGAAAATAAATAGAAATGACTTGTCCAAGAAGATAATATGTTACAAATGCAATAAGGAAGGCCATGTAGCTAGTGTTTGTTTGAATGGAAGATCTAATCATGTTGGTGATCTCAAAAGGAGAAGGGAAATAGTATTCTACAACCGTAAAATGATTGGTCATGTTTCAAGAAACTATTATTAAGAATTTTTCAGGTCATGACAAGAGTTCTCAAGGTCCTAAAAAGAAAATAATTTGTTTTCAATGGCCTAGAGTGCAAGGTAATGGTCATAGAAGGACTTGGGGACCTAGGAGAGACCTTGGTGTCTCATCAAGAGCTAGAAATGTTGGAATAAGGAGTGAATATTAGTGTTCATAGTAGAATAGATAAGATGATGGTGTATTATAGGTGCCTGTTATCCCAAATGTGCCCCCCGCTCATTTTGTGGCTAACTCCTTTACATCTTTCCTTCTCTTGTGCCTCGAGTCGAATATTATGTTTTCCAGGCACTCAAAACCTTATGCAAATGACACCATTGGATAGAACTCTTTCTTAGCTTTCCAGAAAGGTAAATTTTTCCTCCTAACTCCACATATTTTTCAAGTTATGGCTTAGCAGAGTTTTAGTGGGAAATTTTTGCCTAGAAGGCCCGCAGCTAATCAGGAGCTGCCACGTGTCCAAGGGCGAAAAAACACCAAGCGACCTGAAGGAAAAAATGGTCAGGAAGGGCCCGCACCCAATAAAAATGTGCCATGTGGCACCTGGAGTGGCGGAGTGTGGGAAAATTTGAAAAATGTTCCAAAGACCAAAGAGGTAAAATTCGAAATTTTTTCCCGCCGATCCGTTTTGGGCCTGTTTTTGCCCTAAATCTTCAAATGGCCATAACTTTCAATCCAGAGCTCGATTTTCACGTTCTTTATATCAATGGAAATCTGGTAAAATTATCTACATGATTCCATAGGGTCAATTTTACATTTTGGTTAATTTTGGAGGGAGAAAATCAAAAAACGCTTCTGGTACGTGCCCATGGACAGAACTGACGTTTCAACAACCAATTTTAATGCAAAATGGGTCGCATTCTTCTCCAGCATGGTCAAAAATGTCAGGGCATGGGTTTGTAAGGACCTCCATGCTATTTTTAATGCATTTTGGTCAATGGGGAATGGCTCCCACATTTTTTCACGTTTTCTCTCTCCTGGGCTCGACCCATGCACTGTAAAAGCCAGATTTGGCTCATTTTTCAAAGGTTGAACACCTTTTTGCACAGCAAGCTTCTGTTTTCACCTTCAACAAGTGATTTTGGAAGTATCAGACCTTCCAGGGATTGTAACAGGTTTTTTTGCCTCTTTGGTGTTGGAATACAAGGATTTTGATGTTGAAAATCACAATGCAGGCTCTGTGAATGCTTTCAGTCCTTTGTATGTGTTGTTTGCTTCATTTCAAACCCTTGATTACAGCTTATCAACCTGTGCATGATGTTTTATGTTGCAATTTCTGATTTGTGTCAATTTGCATGAACAAGAAGTGCTCACCACTCCTTTGGTGTATCACCCTTATCAGTTTAGTTTCAATTTTTGCATTTCTTATCCCTGTCTCCTTGCAAATTAGGATAAAATTAGGATCTGAACCTCTGCAGTTGTGCAAATATAGATCTAATCAGAGGAGTTTGAGGAACCAGCCTCTAATATGGAGATTCCTCTCTCATCTTGCAAGTCCCACACTTGGAGAGAGGTTTCAATGTTGTGCAATCACACTGGATGCCCTGAACATCAACTTAGAACCTTGATTTGCATCCAGGGGTGCTGCTGATTTGCAACAACAGTTTTGCACACCTGGTGGGACCTTAGAGGTCTCATTTTCATTGCAGAAAAGTTGATGTGCATTTGTTGCAATTTTCTTGCTTAAAAGAGCTATAAGTTACACATCTGGCGACTCCAAGGAAGAAGAATCAACTGGTTTTAGCAGTGCAGACCTGAAAACTCATGAGAAGAATCACTACAAGGTCAAGAGCTAGAGAAGAAGAGGTGTTGTTTGAATATCTGTAGTTATCTCCAAGAGTAAGGAAAAGTGGGAGGAGAATCCAAAGGTCTCCATCTCCACCAAACAGAACTCTCTCAACTCCTCCACCTGGTAGGCCTTTCATTCAATCAACAAGGGTTCTAAGGCCAATTAGAATGGCACAAAACAACCCCTATGTCAATTTCACTGGCAAAGAACCCACTTGCTCTCAATGCACAAAATCCAATTCCAATTGCAGCCTTGAAGAACATTCCATACTTCACTGGAGAGAATCAGACTACTCCTGGTGATCATGTTAAAGACATTGCCAACCTTTGTGCAATTCATGAAATCAATGAGATGCAAGTTGCTGTCAAATTGCTGGCATCTTCATTCAAGGGGAAGGCTTTGCAATGGTTTAGAAGCCTTGCCTCAGGTTCTATTCAAAATTGGAACCAGCTATGTGTAGCACTTCATGAGCAATTTGGAGAGAAGGGAGACAACTTGTCTCTTTTGGAGCAGCTGACAACCATCAAGAGAGCTCCCAATGAGCAGCTGACTGATTTCAACTTCAGATTTCAAAGGACTTGGGAGAGAATTCCAGTGGCAGTCAGGCCAACAGCAGAAGGTGCTTTTCTTTACTATCTCAAAGCTCTAAATTCTGATATTTCTATGTTAATTCAGTCCATGGGAGGCACAACTATCCCCATTGCTTATAGCATTGCCATTAGAGCTGAAAATTGTTTGATCCAAGCTGGCAAACTAGCCCCTAGACCTCCCATGCCATTGTTTCCAAGTTTAGAGAGCCCAAACACTAATCAAGCACCTAATTTGGCTCCTTCTCCCACTCCTAGAAATCAGAATTCAAGTGAAGCTTCCACTTCATCTTCTAGTGCCTCAAATGAACTTCAAGAAGTCATGAAGCAATTGCAAAATTTAGGTAATGAGCTGGTTACTCTCAAGAGGAAACAAGCCCAAAGTTTTAGACCTTCTTATCAGCCCCAAGCTCAGCCTAACAGGCAGCCATACCAACCACAAAGACCACATAATCTAGCTGCAAATATAAATCAAACAAGGCCTCCTGCCAATAGACCATTTCAGCCCTATAATCCTAATGCCATATCTGCCTCTAAGACATTGGTGCCAACACAAAACAACGTTGCTCAGGAGTATGATTGGTGTTTTCCATGTAATGAACCTCACAACCAATCCATGTGCTTCAATGGTGCTTTAAATCAAGCATTAATGGTGACAACTACTGGTGTGGAGGGTGAGGGCGGTCAAGGAAACAACCAACAACAAGAAACATTCCAATAACAATCAGCCCCAAATGACACCACACTTGTGAACTGACAGGCAGAGGATTTTTGTGGCATGAATTAGACAGTCTCTCAAGGTGTTGCAGCCAACACAAGGTCAAAAAGAAGGAATTTGGGTGAAGAGCAGCCATTAGCTCCAACCAATATCCAACATTCTATGGCTCCATAAATGGTTGGCAAACAAAATCTAATTTCAAATGCACAAGGGCAGCCAAGAACAACTCCTAGACCAACTCAAATACCAGTTGTTGTTGCCCACATGCAAGGAGTGAATGTGCCAACTAAGGGATAGCAAAGAAATCCTTCATCACCATTCAGTATTATTGATCGATGAAGAAGACAAATGTAAATATATCAATGTGGGAATCCCTATCTATCCCAGGCCAAAGAGATTTGCTACAAGCTGCCATGAAGGACTGGCCAACTTCGAATCAACAAGTTCAGATGCAAGAGAAAGTGCTCACAAATGCTGCCCAGCCTGAGGGGAATCATGGAGGATAGCAAGGTAAAATGTTGAAGCCCCCTCCTTTCTATGTTTCATTAATCATTGGAAATCAGTTAGTGCACAATTGCATGATAGATTCTGGGGCAAGTAGCTCAGTGATGCCTAAACAAATAGCTGATCAGCTAGGGCTCTAGTATGAAACCATATCCAAAGGGGTAGTGCAGTTGGATGGGACAGCAGTAACAATAGTTGGAGTGATTAGAAACTTGAGTCTTACCTTGCATGCATGTCCAAATGTTGTTGTTTTACAAGATGTATCAGTTATAGACCTTCCACCACTCTTTGCCCTATGCTTGTCAAGGGACTTCACAGCCAAGATTGGAGGATATTTGTCTGCTGATTGGTCACACATGCTATTCAGAATGAGGTATGGAACCAAAGCTACAATCAGGTCTGAACCTATTGCAAACTTCCACATTGAGCCCTACACTCCAAGTCAGATCAATGCCAACTGTTCGGCATTTGATCAAGAAGATCACCCAAGCACTGATGAAGCTGACACCAAGGTTGGAAGCATCCCGGATCTAACTCTTGATGAATGGGAAAACAAGGTGCATGCTTTTGATCCTTATCAAGAAGTAGAAGAATCTGAGCTAGGGGTCTATTGCATACATGAAGAAGATCAGCCCATTCCTAGCATCACCAAGCCAAACCATAAGGATGACAATGAGGTATGGCAGCTGTTTTTTGATGGATCAAGGAGTAGACAAGGTGCAAGAGGTGGAGCCATGCTTGTTTCACCTCAAGGAGTAAAGTACTATTCAGCTTTTAGATTTCAGTTTACATGCTCCAATAACACTATTGAATATGAAGCCTTGGTGCAAGGGATGCATTGGGCAATAAAGAGAGGAATAAAGAACTTGCAAGTCTTTGGTGACAGTGAATTGATTGTAAATCAGGTCAAGGGACAGCATGCTACCAAGAATGATCTACTCAAGTGCTACAAGAACAGGGTATGGGACCTCATGGAAGATTTTGAGGGTTTTGGCATCAAATCCATTCCTAGGAAAGAAAACCAAGCTGCTGACAGGCTTGCAGCAGTTGGGGCAGCCTTTGATATTGTGGAAAGCATTCAACAGGACAAGGTACAGCCAAACATCCATGTGATTGTGAGGCCTTCAGTGCCGGATAACAATGTCAGTTGGCAAGTGTTTGAGAATGACCAGCAAATCATCCATTTCTTGCAAGAAGAAGCTAAGTTCTCAGCTAAGAATCAAGAAAAATTGGAACAACAGTATGGTGACCAAGTGGTATAGCTGAGAACTAACAAGCTGCCCAAGGGACTTATCACTTTGGAGTCCATTTTTAATCCCAATGATCAGTTAAGGAAGGAGAAAGAAAACATTCAGGTCAAGAGAGAGGATTCAATATCCATCTTGGTGGAAGAGAACAAACCATTGCAAATTGGAAAGATGACAACTGAACAAGAAAGGTATGAGTTCATGTAGCTGTGTCAAGAGTTCCCTGATGTGTTTGCTTGGAGCTATAAAGAATTGAAAGGTTTTAATCCCAACTTAGCTCAGCATACCATTGAATTGGATCTAAATACTAAGCCTCTCAGGTAGAAACAAAGACCATTCAATCCACACATGGAGCCTCTCATGAGGAAAGAATCGAACAAGCTGATTAAGTCAAGGATCGTATTCCCAATCAAGCATTCTAGTTGGGTTGCCAACTTGGTTCCAGTCAGAAAGAAGAATGGAGAGATCAAATTGTGTGTTGACTTCGAGACTTGAATAGAGCATCTCTCAAGGACCATTACCCACTCCCTTCCATGGAGAAAATCTTGAAAGTTGTGGCTGGCTCCGAGAGGTTTTCACTACTTGATGGCTACTCGAGCTACAATCGATTATGGTGAAGGAAGAAGACCAGTTCAAGATAGTCTTCACAACCAAATGGGGAACTTACGCATACAGGAAAATGCCATTTGGGATGTCCAATGCTGGTGCTACCTTCCAAAGAGCAATGGACATGGAATTCAAAGGTTTGATTAACAACATGGTGCTGATATACCTTGATGATATCACTATTTTTTCCAAAAATGTAGCAGACCACCTCTCTCATTTGAGACAAGTCTTCACAAGGTGCAGGATATTTGGAGTGTCTTTGAATCCTAAGAAGTGTATCTTTCTTACACATGAAGGAAAGCTCCTTGGCCATATTGTCTCCAAAGAAGGATTAGCAATTGATCCAGAGAGGGTTGAAGCCATAAGAGCACTACCATTGCCAAGCCACAAGAAAGCCCTTCAGAGTTTCTTGGGGAGGATAAACTTTGTTCGGAGGTTTGTCCCAGATTTTACTGCCCTTGTCAAACCTATCACAAAAATGTTAAAGAAAATCATGGCTTTCAAGTGGACAACAGAAGGCAAGGAGAGTTTTGAAGCAATCAAAGAAGCCATCTCTCAAGCACCAACTCTCATCAACCCGGACTTCTCCAAGGATTTCATCCTCTATGCATTTGGAGGTAATGATACTATTTCTACCATTTTGGTACAGTAGAACAAGGACAACGATGAGCAGCCAATTACTTTCTTCAGCCAGAGCCTAGATGACTATGAGGTGAGGTATTCTTTTATTGAGAAGCATGTACTTGCAGTAATCAGAAGCTTGAAGAAATTCAAGCATTTAGTCTCAAACAACAAGGTCCAGTTGCTGGTCTCTCATGTTGGGGTTAAAGACTTCCTCCTCAACAAGGATTTGAATGAGAAAAGGGCAGGTTGGATCACTCGTGTCATGGAGTATGACATTGAGATCAAGGTCACCAAGCTGGTAAGAGGAAAAGGATTGGTTGAGCAGCTAATTCTGGGCAAGCAAAAGGAGTATGCAATAAAGAAGAGGTTGTTTTGATAGTTCAAGACAGCCATGTGCAAGGTAGCACTCAAGAAGAGGATAATGTTGTCCCCACTCCTTGCTGGACCCAAGGTATAATGCATTTCCTAAGCACAGGCCTATGCCCTCCAGAGATGAACAAAACCCAAAGAAGACACTTCAGATTGTAGGCTGTCCCATATGCCATAGTGGACGGTGTTTTGTTCAAGAAAGATGTGAATGGAGTGCTGCTGAGATGCATTAGCACAAATCAGATTCATAGGGTGTTGGAAGAGTTCCATGGTGGACCAGCTGGTGGTCATTTTGCACCAAGAGTGATAGCTCTAAAAATTATGAAGGCTGGTTATTATTGGCCCAAGATTTTCAGTGATTGCTTTGCATGGATCAAGAGGTGTAAGAATTGTGCATTCTTCACAGGAAAAGAGAGACTTGCTGCCCTTCCATTGCATCCAATCTCAGTTGACCAGCCATTCATGCAATGGGGTTTGGACTTCATTGGAGTCATTAATCCCAATTCAAGTCAAGGGCACAAATGGATTTTGATAGCCACAAACTACTTCACCAAATGGACTGAAGTAGTAGCACTCAAAGAAGCAAATGAGTCTAGCATCTTAGACTTCTATGAGGGCATAGTAACCAGATTTGGCATACCTGCTACAATAATGTCAGATAATGCATTGGCATTCATTGGATCCAAGGTGACTGAGTGGGCTGTCAAGAACGAGATCTACCTAAGTACTTCATCAAACTACTACCCTCAAGGTAATGGCCAGGCTGAGTCTACAAACAAGAACTTGTTGAGGATCATTAGGAGGACTCTTGATGAGAATCAAAGGTCTTGGCATACCAAACTGAAATCAGCCTTATGGGCTGATAGGATAACTCCCAAGAGATCCACAGGTAACTCTCCATTCAGGCTTGTTTATGGAAGAGAGGCAATCTTGCCCATGTCACTTGAGTTGCCAACATTGGAACTCATGAAGCAATTAGAGTTGCTAGAGTTTGGGCCCATGGAGGTGAGATATGCAGAGTTTATGGAGCTTCAAGAGATCATAGATCAGGCATCCCAAGCAATGGAGAAGGATCAAGCTTTGATCAAGAAGACCTTTGATAGGAAGGCCAAGAGTAGATCTTTCCAAGTTGGAGATCTAGTGTTAAAATGGGATGCAGATAGAGAAAACCAGAAGGCATTCAAAATTTGATGCCATTTGGAGTGGCCCATACATGGTCACAAAGTGTAAGGACAACAATGCCTTCCAATTGTCTTCATTGGATGGTGAAGAACTGCAGATTCCAGTCAATGGAATCTATCTAAAGCATTGCTACTAGAGGGAAATTCTCCACCTTGTAAATATTAGCTTAGGTTTTCATTCCTCCAAGTGCTTGTGCACATTGTTTTGCTGTAGGTTGTTTTTCTTTCCCTAAGTGCTTTGGCACAGCTTGCTATTCCTGGGAATGTGTTTGCAGGCCTTGCTCCATCAGGTGATTTTCCATGTTCCTCTTTGCAACGTTCTAGTCAGTTGGGGTATTAAACAGAGAATCAAGTGACTCCATGCCCAATGGATTGCTTCAGGCAACTGGTAACTTCATCCAGCAGGTAGATGACCCCTCTGAGTCGCCAAAATTGTTATCCCAAATGTGCCCCCTACTCATTTTGTGGCTAACTCCTTTACATCTTTCCTTCTCTTGTGCCTTAGTCAGAATATTTTGTTTTCCAGGCACTCAAAACCTTCTAGAAATGGCACCATTGGATAGAGCTCTTTCTCATATTTCTAGAAAGGTAAATTTTTCCTCCTAACTCCATGTATTTTTCAAGTTATGGCTCAGCGGAGTTTTGGTGGGAAATTTTTCCCTAGAAGGCCCGCAGCCAATCAGGAGCTGCCACGTGTCCAAGGGCGAAAAACACCGAGAAAACCAAAGGAAAAATGGTCGGAAGGGCCCGCACCCAATAAAAATGTGCCATGTGGCACTGGAGTGGCGAGTGTGGGGAAAATTTGAAAAATGTTCCAAAGACCAAAGAGGTAAAATTCAAATTTTTCCCGCCGATCCGTTTTGGGCCTGTTTTTGCCCTAAATCTTCAAACGGCCATAACTTTTGATCCAGAGCTCGGATTTTCACGTTCTTTATATCAATGGAAATATGGTAAAATTATCTACATGATTCTAGGGTCAACTTTACATTTTGGTTAAGTTTGAGGAGAAAATCAAAAATTCTTCAGTACGCGCCCATGGACAAAATCGACGTTTCAACAACCAATTTTAATGTAAAATGGGTCGCATTCTTCTCCAAAGCATGGTCAAAAATGTCGGGCATGGGTTTGTAAGGACCTCCATGCCATTTTTAATGCATTTTGGTTAATGGGGAATGGCTCCCACATTTTTTCACGTTTTCTCTCTCTGGGCTCGACCCATGCCTTTGTAAAAGCCGATTTGGCTCATTTTTCAAAGGTTGAACACATTTTTGCACAAAGCAAGCTTCGTTTTCACCTTCAACAAATGATTTTGGAAGTATCAGACCTTCCAGGGATTGAACAAGTTTTTTTGCCTCTTTGGTGTTGGAATACAAGGATTTTGATGTTGAAAATCACAATGCGCTCTCGTGAATGCTTTCACCCTTTGTATGTGTTGTTTGCTTCATTTCAAACCCTTGATTACATCTTATCAACTTTGTGCATGATTTTTATGTTGCAATTTCTAATTTGTGTCAATTTTCATGAACAAGAAGTGCTCACCACTCCTTTGGTGTATCACCCTTATCAGTTTAGTTTCAATTTTTACATTTCTTATCCCTATCTCCTTGCAAATTAGGATAAAATTAGGATCTAAACCTTTGCAGTTGTGCAAATATAGATCTAATCAGAGGAGTTTGAGGAACCAACCTCTAATATGGAGATTCCTCTCTCATCTTGCAAGTCCCACACTTGGAGAGAGGTTTCAATGTTGTGCAATCACACTGGATGCCCTGAACATCAACTTAGAACCTTGATTTGCATCCAGGGGTGCTGCTGATTTGCAACAACAGTGCCCAAGAAGGATTTGGACCTCTTCAAGACCTTCTTATAGGTCTTTATGGATCATGTATAATATATATTGTCACTATGATTATTAAAGGTATACCAATGCAAACAAAGCATCTAGGTGAGAGGGAGCAGCGGTTTGTGTCATTGTATGTCATCTCTTCAAGGTCAAGGTATGTTAATGTTTTTCCACCTAGTCTTGATGTGGTTCATGATGATATATTTTGTGGGTGTATCTTGCCAAATTGTCTTGCATATCTGAGTTTTACTTGTAAGTAGCTTAAAGTGGGTTGTGCATGAGTTATCAAGGCATGAAATCCATATACAAAGTGAATACAATATGGTCTTAAGTCATATTTTCATGTCCTTATGTGAGTCTAGAAGGTTTCATTTGTCTTAAATTTACATACTCATGTAAGTTGAGTGAAATTATGGTCAGTATTGTATCATTGAGTCTATGATGATATGCATTGTTTTCTCTTAGGTATTAGGAAGTTAAATGGAGTTTTCAATAATTATGAGTGACCATGACATATATTTCATGTGTATGGAGTCATAAGTTTTTGTCATAACATTTAAAAATATTATTCTTGCATTCATATCAGACATGGTGTTAGTCCTTAGGTGCTGTGCTTGGTTCTAGGTTTGGTAAGGTATCTTGAGATTCTATATTGGAGATCCTCATACATCTAAAATAGGTTGTTATTATCCTAATATGATTATAAAGTTTCAAATTGATCAATGATTATGAAGAAAAGGTTCATTATGACTCAACATTGCTCAAAATCAGGGTTCTATAAGCAAAAATGAAGAGCTACAAGTATGTGATATGGTTGTTTATGGTCAATGCTCATTTGAAGAGGTGATCTACATGGTTGAAGATGTTTTTCCAAGGTGCTAATAATAGTTTTAATATATTATGAAATAAAAACAAGAAAAAATGCTAGTTCACTGCCTTAATTTGATTTGCATAGTCTATCATGTGCGGTTTGCACTGAAAACTCACTTTTGGAGGCCAAATTGAAAGAATTAGATCATGATATTTTATACTAATCATGTAGACTCATGGGGATAAAGGATGAATGTGGTTATAAGTCTCAAGTAAGTATTAAATTTCAGTTTTTCTTGACATTTTTGGGTAATATCTCTTGTTGCATAGTTAAAAGTGTTTGCTTCTCAAAACCCTAACTACAAATATCTTCAAGACTTTGCAAGAGAGATCTTTCACTGTTAATGAGTCTTCAGATGTATTCAAAAGAATATTAAATTTTCTTATCATAATTAGGATGGTTGAATAATTTTGGCTGTGATCCTCTATGTTTTCATGCAAGATGGCATTCTCTATAGTACAATAGCAGAGTTGAATGAGTTAAGGTATGATTGATGGCTTCACTCACTATGGATGTGTTTCTTGAAGCATCAAATTTTGTGACATGCTTTAGAGATTCTTGGAACTCCCTCGATTGATTATCTTAGTCGGTGTATGCCTTTATAAGGCCTAATGTTGTTTGAATTTGAATGATGAACTACAAGTGTGGAAGGAAAAATTGAACTATGAAAAGGTATGACATACTTGTTTCAAAGCTAAATTCTTGCTTGAAAAAAGTTTCAATTAATTTTTTAGAATAGTATTATAAGGGTGCATGGATATGGTCTTAGGAGTCTAGAAGTCATGAAAACTATGATGGTGCTCCCAAATGTCACTCTATATGCCTAAAGAGGATTAATTTTGCATGGTGTTAGTGGAAATAAGGTCAAATGATGCTTTCTCAGCACTTAGCTTAAGTTCATCATGATAGATATGTGAGATCTCATGAATAATGGTTGTTATGAACTAGTGTTTGGCCTATTTGAGTATTCTTCCAACTCAAGAGTAGACTAGAGACCGGCTACAATACTTTAGAAATAGTGCATTGACTGATAAAAATTTGTATTATTACTTATAATGTCAAGGGGAGCTTAGTTTAGCTCTCAATGTTACTTAGTGGAAGAGTTTAGGTGCTTCTGAGACATCGTTTCCTCTTCTCAAGGGGTTATTGTCCTAAAATGTTATGGTTAACCTCTAAATGTGTTCAAGTGTTGTTGAAAATGAGAATTTGTTGATCAAGGTGTAATTAGGCTCTATAAGATAGGGGGAGCACTTGGTTATCTCTTCATGGAAGTGAAAAGGGGTTCTCTAGACCATTCAAGGTGAGTAGTTGATGTATACTCCTTGCTCATGGCTATAAGGTATCTAATGACTCATCATAGCTAGAAATGACTGTTAAAGACTGAAAATATTGCAAGATTGATCTCAAGGTATGTGAGAAAGTCTAATAGCTCATTTTTAGCTTGTGGGATAGAAACGGAAGTCTCAAAGCTAGGGGAGCTTGCAATTTTTTTGATGAGCTTTTATGTGATGTTGTAGCTTGTCAAAGTTGGCCTAATTTGCACTACAAGGTCTGTTTTGGTCTTACTCCATTGACATGATATGAAGAAGAATGTATATGCCTTGATTTGTATGTCTTAGGCCTAGAAATGATAGTTCATGGTCAAGAATGATGGATAAATGTTGAGGTAAGGTCTTTTACTAGCATTGTTGGCATGATGGAGATGAGAATGAATTAGTTTTAGACTACTAGAATTATCTCAAAGATCTCAAAATAAGGTATAAGGTGAAAATTTCTTGGTTTACATGCCTAGATGATGGAAATTAATTCTCTTGCTTCAAACAAGGTAAGAATATATTGTTTTTCCATGCTTGAATAATGATGTTCATAAGTTAGTGATGCTCTTTCCAGGGGGAGATTTGTGATTGGATTCTTAATTAAGGGAAAAAAATTCAAATTTTGAATAAAATCAAGAAGAAGAGGCTTGATTGAGACCTTTGGTTGATGTTTCTAACCAAAGCATGAAGGTATAAAAAGGGGGAGAAGTTCAGGGTGTTTTCCATAAATGACAAAGGGGGATATTTTTAGCATGTAGGCCTAATAGGTTTTTTCATTGATGTAAAACCACATTAATGACAATATCAATGTTGTAGGAAGATGTTATGTTGTTTTTCATGGTGCTAACGTACTGGTTCAAATGTGTTTGAGTTGTTATTGTGAGATTCAGTGATGCATACTTACTCTAGTAAGCCCATACAGGGGCTTAGGAGGTGTAGCTTGATACTGTGAGCTTCTTGGATGCTTGTAAAACATGATGACATGTTGGATATCAAGTTTTGAGTGTTCTTGAGCAATCATACTACTTTGGGATAATATAGGTACAAATGGTTCACTATGTTACAAGTGATCATTGGAAGAAGGAAGAGCAACTTAGAGGTGTGACAAAGTGATTTGGAGACATATGAGCTCATGGAATAATGAAAACATGTATATCATGGCTTATGAGGTATTTTTGGGCAATTTTCAGAGGTTATATGTTTAGTTTGTGTAATATTTTAGTTGGTACTAGTTGTACTATGAGAGTCTAAAGCACGTAAACATATGTAATTCTTAGTTATCTGAAGATATTGGGCCATGTTATTGATTGTAAGATTATTTGAGATGTTAGAGACATGTGTCATAGTGGCCTAAAAATAAATTAAGTTTCCCATGATGTGAAGTTTGAAAGTTATGGCGAGTTTATGTGAGACAGGGTCAAGAACGAGTGTGAAAATCAAGCTCAAGTTCAACTTCGGATGCTCGTTGTGAATGATTTTCGTTGCATGGGAAATTTTGGATTATAGTTATGTTCCTAAATTTAGTCTATAATATTTTAGAATAATAATTAGGTTATTTCATTTTTCAGGTTTTTATGAACGAATCTTAAGAAGGTAAGAAGGTCAAAAACCCTATTTAAACCCTAGTTAGGAGCAATTGTCAGAAGAAGGTAATTTTTGACCATGTTTTTATTTCTTCATAAAATGTGATGATTGGATGATGTATACTAATATTTTATATTTATATAAATTTAAGTTTTAGGTCATGGTGATGAGTGGGCCCCACCACGAAACTAATAGTTTACGAAGAGTTCCAGATTTGAGGAGAAAGTTTCCAAATGAGGTATGGACCCAATAGCCATTATGTGATGTATTTTATTTGTTTTATATTTCAATAGAGGTTTAAGATAAATTTTATGTGGTTTCATTAGGTTTTGAGGTCTAAATAGGTTGACTGGTCAAAGGGCAGTTTTGGGATCTCAAATAGCAAGGTTCAATGTTTTGGCCATATCTTGAGTTGCAGGTTGAATTTTGAGATGATTCAAGTTGTGTTGGAAATGATATTTAGATTGAGTTACATTGATATACTTATTTTATCTTGATGAGGTTAATTTATATTATTTCCACGTAAATCGTTCAAAGTAAGAAGGTTTTTGACGATTGAAGACATCATCTATTTTTATGAAAGTTTGAGGTTTTTTGAAGCATGAAATGGATTGGGTGATGCTTAATATCACCTATAAAGTTAAGAGGATTAATTTGGAATCTAATGAATCCAATTTGAGTTCTTTAATGAATGTATATTTTATTTTATGAGCTAACCTTTGGAAACAATGCTTTTGGTATGTTGATCCGGTGACATGGCAAATCTTGTTGTGGTTTGAAGAGAAAGATGTTTCATGACTTATAACATGATTATAAGTGTTATAAAGGTTATTAAATTTATTTTGAGTGGTCGCATGGCATGATTTTTTTCATTTTAAGTAATTTGGTGGCATTATGAAGTTTCTAGGGTGTTGAAGGGTGAAGGAAACAATTGTTTTGATAATTATAAAGGTAATTGGGCTTAGTAAATGAAATAATTTGATTGGTTAGTATTAATTGTGACCATGTATGATTTTTTAATGATATTTTAATCATGTATAATGGTTCATGGGTCATGAAAAATTATTATTCTCATGTAAGGGTAATTTTAAGATTATTCCCATGGGGTTTTAGCCATTTTTGGCACATGTAATGATATTTTTTTCTAGGATGACCTAATTGGGTCATATGTAGCTGTTATATTTAAAATTTTAAATGTTTCCTTGATGTATTGGTAAAACCAAATGGAGGTAAAAGTTTGGGCCTAAGTTTGAAAGGTGTAAAGCATATAAAAAGCATGTTTTGGGTGCTTTTATGAACTAGTGGAGTGTGTGCAAGGTGGAGCGACCTAGGTGGAATTTGTTTGTAGGTATTGAAGCATGAATTTGAGATGAATTTTTGTAGGTGAATTAAAATTATAGAACATGAGAGAAAGTGTTTGATGATTGTTAGAGTGATTGAAGATATTTTTTTGTGAAGATTGATCACCTAGGGTTTGTGTGGAGATAGAAATATGATCTCCATGAGTTTTGACAAAAATAAAATAGAGATATAAACATAATAAGGTGTTTGAGTGGGTTTTTGATCATCTTGGGGGGGTTTATCCTCCTTGTGGAGTTGGTGCTTCAAAAAATTAGGAGTTGGTGCTCCTTATAGGGTTTGCACTCTACTAAACTAGGGGTTGGTGCTCCTTTTGGGGTTTGTGCCTCAATAAATTCTTAAACATATCAATATAAGATTGTGTTTCAGTGGGTTTTCTTCCCCTTGAGGGTTTCCCACTTATATCTTGTGTCTTGTGTTGATTATCTTGCTTATGGTTCTTGCACATATGATTATTTGATGTATGCACACATTAATGGATGATTGAATGTTTATGAGTATTTGTATATGAAAGTTTGAAATCTAAATTTAAAGTTTTATAAGGAATGATTCACCCTCCTCTCATTCCATTATGATTCTAACAACCATGACCTTCACCAAACATTTGAAACCAATTACAAATTTTTTATAAGTCAATTAGAAACCTTCTACACATATGCACCATCATCTCATCCAATGACACCACCTTTAGGAGTAACAACCTTACTAGGTCTATGACCTACAAAACTTGTTTTTAAAAATGAAACTCAAACCCTCATCAAATTACCTCAACCATGAAAATGTGATATATAATTACAAATATCATGAAATTAGGATCATCATTAACTTCATTACACATCATCACTTGGACTATAGGATCCCAAGAACACCTTTGCACTTTGGGTCACCCGAACCTACCCAAAATTGCCCCAAAACTAATCTTGCAAAATGGAATTACAAAAACATCCTAAGGGATGAAAATTTATTTGAAACCTCTTCAAACATGAATTATAGCTTTAATAATTCCTCTAAAATCAATTTATTCATCTGGTCCAATGCAAATACGAGAACAAACACAATTTCTTTAGAAAATTACAAATTTAAATGGGGTCCACATACATTCAAGACACCTTAATTCCACTTGGAGAAATATGGAGGTTTCCTCTACAACACATAATCATCAAAATTGATAAAAAAATCCATTCTCGGGCCACTAGGAACAAGTTCTCCAATCACTCAGAACTAGGGTTTAAGGAGGGTTTAGAAGTTGTTTACCTTCTTAACGATTGTTCATAAAGTTTTGCCCTTTAAACCAAAAAATAATGCTTGGAATGAAATATAAATACCATTCTCAAAATACCATGAATATCTTGGATCATCATGCATAATTTACATGTGCCAACAAGCACAAGAAATTTTTAATTCGAGTTCAAATTCTCACTTCCAAAAACTCATTAATGGAAAAAATCACATATCTTGCTTAATATTACAAACTAAGAATTGTAACTTGGTAAAAACCTAAATTACCATATCTAATGATTAAATTTACATCACTGTCTAGAAATCAGACTTGTCCACCTCATTAGGTCATCTAAGGCTTGAGAATAGGTCTAGTGTAGACCTAGAAACCATGTCCAAACCTTAAACCAACACTCTAAGACACTTGTGAGTGTCCCAAAACTTCATCCACATGCTTCCCATTCTCTCACCAAGCTCAACCAGCTCATACATACCTATAATCCATAACTAAGCACCCCATCCTATAGATTAGGCTTCCAAACCAAGCATCTTAACCATGCTTACATCATTACCTCATGACCTTTTCACTCTTTCACACTTAATGGCACCTAAACATCCACTTAGGATCCTTGATCATTTAAATACCTCTATAATACACTATACCATATAAAGACACCTTAAGATAACATGCCACCTCATCAAGCAACTCAACTAGACCAAATAATCTCAACAAGTCACTACCAAACAACCTTTAAATTTCGTACTCCTTTTGATATCAATGAAACTTCAAACATAAATTAAAACATCACACTTTGAAATCAATGACAACATTACCAATTATATGATAAAGTAAATAAATCTCCTCATGGAGAAGACAAAAAAATTACGGCACCTGACCAAGTTGACAAACAACTTCCATCAAACTACATAGTCCAAATTTTATCATCAAGTTTAGTTTATATTTATTCAAGAATGGTAAACACTTCACCTCACTCAAAACTCATTAAATAATTCTCTTTTCCTCTATCTTTTAAAATAACCTTTCCCCTTTCCCTACTTTGGAATAGTAAATATGCTCTATGATCATCATATTTTTGAACCGTATATTTCATTTTTGGTTCAAGGAGAATCTTTTTCGTTTCATTTTTGACTGGTATTGAAGCAAAAAACAAGTCCATTTGTATTTCTCCTCCAAAATTCTGAAAGAAACTTCTACTAAGAAGCATACCATAGGTAGTTGGCATGTCTGACACCAAAATATTCATCTTTACTCACTTTTCCATAAAATCTACAAAAACAAATTTTGGATCTTTAATCCTACCAACAAGAGGGACTTTATTTGTTTCCACTAAGTAGTAATGATCAAATCCTCAGGAGAGACCCAAGCCAAGAGCTTGGGAAATTTTAGTAGGCATGATATTTTTGGATGCAATAGTGTCAATAATGCAATTATTTGATTGGTATCCATTGATCAATAAGGAAACAAAACAAAGGCTCAATATTTCTAGTGGATGAAGGGGTAGAATATAAGAGATTATAGTTTCAAATTTGCATGGGAGTGGGAGGAAACCCTTAGAAGTGGGTGAAATTTTTTATTTCTAGTTGCCACTTTGATAAATTTAACCAACTTATCAAATTGTTTAGGATGAATTTACAAATATTACGACCCAGAAATCTGAACCTTAGCTTTGTTTACACGATTAATAATATTAAAGGTGGAAGAAAAACTTTTGGGAGCTTTGGAAACACTAGAAGTAGGTTTAATTACTTTAGGGGTAGTAGAGGCATATTTTTGTTACTATTTTGAAATACTAGAGTATAAGAACTATTTTTAGAAGAGTGGAAGTACTTAATTACCAAGACTAGAAGATGTCTTGAAAGAGGATGCAGATTCGGGATTCTTCTTAGTTGACTCTATGGATGTTGGAAGTGGATAACCTCTTTTAGTTGTTATTTTCTAGTTGTAGATTCATCTTTGGTAGGTCCTCTTTCTTTTTCTTTACATTCCAAAATGATTTCTATTTTTCAAGAGTTTTGGAATGTGTGAAAACAACACAATAATGGTTATTCATGTCATCTACGGTATCTTCATATTCATCCTTGGAAGAAGATACATATTCAAAGAAAGTAACTTTTGTAGAGCCTATATCTTCAATGAACAATTCAACTTATTCCTCTTCTTCTACAAAAGTAGCCTCTTCCTCATTTTCCTTAGAATATCCCTATATGGGGTACTCTGAGAAAGTTGTTTCTTGAGAGAAAGTAAGCCATTATAAATTTTTACACTCGAGGATTTGTAGCTCTAGAAATTAAACTCGGCCTTTATCCTTGTTTGACCATTTCTTGATTTTTCCAAGCATTACAAGGTCTTCTATGTCCACTATAATTTCTTGGGCCTCATCTAGGGTAGTGGGTTAAGATATTCTCAAGATGAATCCCTACTTTGGAATTTGAGTGTTCATGAGTAACCTCACTTGGTTTTCTGTAGTAGGCCTTATAGCTTCAGGAATCTTATAGATAAACTTATTGAATTTGGAAACATCATATCCTCATTTGGTTCCTTCTTTAACTAAGACCATTGTGCAAGGAAAGCATGGGAATATTTATTTGGTTTGAATCTAGCCTCAAATTTGGTCTTCATCTACGTCAAATTTTTTATGGATCTCCTTGGAAGGCGATATGACCAATATGTAGTAGTTTTTAATGACTTAATGAGCAAGTGGACTAAGACATCTTCATATTCCACTCCCAACACACCACATGATATAATAAATATAGAAATGTGCTCATCCAGGTGTTGTTTTAAATCCCCTCTAAATTTCGAGAAGTTCTTCCTTGATCCTTTGGGAAATTGATGAAGTGGAGGAGGTAGAGTAGATGAGCATGAGTTTTATCCCTATAGTGCATGTACACCCATTTATTTTTCTTCTTCTTCCTCTGGAGGAATAAGATCTAATATTAGGTGCAACTGGAACTTCAAGAGGATCTAAAAGAGGAAAGTAAGGGTTAAATTTAGGGAATAATTCTTTCCCAAATTGTCTCATTGTCTGAACAATATGGAGTTTGAAATCAACTTGTTGTTGTTCTTTGAATTTAGGGTCAATTAGGCCACTTGTTTGATTAGCTCTTATATACCTTCTTTCCATCAGCTTGTATAATATTTTTCAAAGAGGAATATGGAATTTTCATCTTGGAAAATGAAAGGTTTCTTATAGAAATAAGCAATGGATTTTTAAGTAATGATTTCCACTACCTCATGGTGGGAACCAAAAATATTGACCAAATAATTTTTGCAGCAGAAAATTTGTGATTGGACTAGGTCCCTCTTGGTAATAATGAGGCTCCCATTGATTGAATTCTAGGAATAATAAAATTTATAGGTGGTTGCTAGGTTAGGGATCACAAAACAATACTCTACTAAACCTATGGAAATTTTCTTGTATACAAGATAAGGGAGGAATTTTCTTAAGGAGAATTAGATGGGAGATATAAAAAAGGAGATGGTTAATGTTAAGAGTAAACACTTGTAAATTTCACAAACTTTAACTAGAGTAGGTCCACATTCAATAACTAGAGAAATAATTGTGTAAGATACAACAAGATTAACAAATCAAAGAAACAAATTTATATTGATTTATTCCTGAAAGATACAAATTTATTTCTTGGCTGTACAATATTACAAATCGTGCATAGTTATCTTTTATTCTCATACTATTACAAGTAAGAAGACGCGTTCTTTGATTTCCTTATCTATGTTCTTCTACTTTCTACTCTTCAATTATATAGGATTTGTAATCTTATACAACCAGAAATAACTTTGTATCTTTGAGGAATAAATCAATATAGCTTTGTTTCTTTGATTTTTTAATCTTGTTATAAATTACTGAAATTATTTATATTCCTATTGAATGTGGAACTACTATGGTTAAAGTGTTTGAAATTTTCAAGTTCCTACTCACAACCTTAACCCTATCCCTTTTTCCTATCTCCCCTTTACCTCTCCTCAAGTAAATAAATCCATTGTATTCCATAAAATAAATTTTCCACATGTTTAGTGGATTACTCATGTGTGATCCCCAACATAGAGGCAACCCAATAAATTTATTATTCCCTACATTCAATAAATGAGAGCCTCACCATTCCCTAGATCAGGGACCGATTCTCATGGCCATTGGTGGAAACCACTAATTTTCCTTGTGATATTTTATTTCACCAATATCTTTTGCTATCCGTCATGGGGCTAATGAGAGGTTATGTACGGGACCAAATCTTAGTAGGAGATTTTGGGTGCATTTTTATGTCCTTTATGATCCCTTGGATGTTGGGAAAATGTAACAAGGGATAACAAACCTTGAAATGTTGACATTGTCTTCTTATCATGAGGAGGGGATAAGTGAGTGAGAAGATGTGTTTGTAACATACCTAGCAACCAATTTTATTTGTCATAAGTGAAGAAACTGAATCCACCTCAAGGGGCATAATTTTTTGTCTGTACTATCCCCTTGCACCAAGAGACAAGCGACAACAAGAGTTAAAAAAGTGCACTAAGGGGTGAAGGGGTCATGATTTGGAGTTGTGAAACAAGCATATGAGACAAGCTGCAAGGTTTTAAGTGATGTAAAATAACTCATCAATAA
Organism: Taxus wallichiana var. yunnanensis; assembly: GCA_018340775.1. Lineage (NCBI taxonomy): Eukaryota > Viridiplantae > Streptophyta > Pinopsida > Cupressales > Taxaceae > Taxus > Taxus wallichiana. The sequence continues at coordinate 180,696,577 of CM031240.1, read as the reverse complement.
CGCATGAAATTGTGTGTCCTTATGGTCCCCTTGCACTAAAGGACAAGGGAAAAGGGACAAAAGAGGTAAAAAGTGCACTCAAGATTACAAAACATGTTGATGTCACCCTGCCAATGTTTGAATATACTAATGAAGTTACTTTTCTACCTAGAAGTAAATATTGAAGTTTGGAGGCCAAAAATCATATGATTTTCAATCCTACAAACCTATTGAGTTGATTTCAATAATTTTCAATAGTGAAGTCTACTTGCAATTTTTTTTTCAGTCCTAATCACTCTTTTAGCACAAAGGGACAACAACAAAGTGACCTAGAATATCAAATAAAGTTATGGGGCCAAGGATTAAAATAGGTGTATATACCATGTATTGGACTCAAATATATTTCTATTGACTATTTTTTGGCTTTGAACTCTTTGCTAAACTCCCGAATCTTTAAGACAAGGTCACTTTTTCATTGAAGTTTGCATTCCTTGTATCTGAAATGACCTATTTTTTCTTAGATGGATCCCAAAAGCACATGCATCCATAGTATTACTTGAAAATATCATGGATATCTCCATTTATCTTATTAAAAAACCTAAAAATTGGTTGATCCATTGAATTCATCTTCTAGAGGTATTCTTTTATTGTAAAATGATTGAAAATAACCCTTTAAATGTCTCTCGAGGATCATTGTTCTACCTTAGAACTTAGTAGATTTATGAATATGTTTAGATATAATTCCATGTATATGAAACACACTTGAAAACCATGTTAACATGTTCCTCTCAGCTATAATGTGGATGAAACAATTGATAATTTGGATGGAAGAAGATTTCACAATGACCAGGAGAGGAGTTTTCTAGTGGGGGTTTGGATGTCATGGCATAAATTTTAAATTTTGCATGATAGAAATTTATGACGACAACACCATGAAATATAACACATGAGAATGATCCTATTTATATCTCCTTAATATTGATATATGAAAAATATCATGGATATAAGACAAATTAGGTGGCAAGTTTAGACATTAAGCTACTAATATGATCATTCTAGGATGTCAAAAAGGTACCACAAACCAAAATGCAAGATTAAAACCCTTCATGTAAAAAATTAATCTATTGTGTAGTTTCAATCTCTATAAAACCCTTATTCCCACCTCAAAACTATGATCAATCATGTGAGCATAAACATACGTCTTCAATTTATGTGCCTATTAAAGGTATCATATAATAAGAATCACTTCTCTCTCCATGTCCTACATCATAACATGCCTCACTCAAAACCATTTCCTTAATCTAATCCTAGCACAAATGTCTATCATGACATTGATTCTAATCCTTCACCCTCGACACTCTAAACAACATGTGAAAAAACCTATAATGTATCTTTATTAGTTTTATTAATTATATAAATTTTGTAACTTTGTGTGCATCTTCTTCATCCCTAAATGGGTTGAATATGGTGCATGATGGGCCTATAAAACTATAAAATGATTAATATTACCCTATTTATGCACATAAATACTCTCCCTATGTCTCAATACCCCATATGGACTAATGTATACCCCATTTTTTTTTCCTTTAGGGATCATTGTGCTGAATCTCCCTCCTAACATCCAAATAAAAAAACTATATCTAGGGAGATATTATAAGATATAACTCCTCAAATTTTCTATAGATTCAAATCCATCATTTTGCATCACATGTGACTCGAGGAGTTTTCTACAATTTTCTCCTTTCCTTTCACATTATCTATATCCATATCATAAGAAATTAGTTCCATTAAATACGTATGATGGGAATTTTGATTAGGCTACTAAAAAATATGACGAGAGACTCAAGTGATCATTCCTTAAAGAAAAATTTCATCCTAGGGGGAAATGATGCCAATGAACCAAAACATGAACCACTGCAAAAATATCAAGGTTTTGAGTGGGGTGGTTCATCTCATAATCCTTGACCTTCTAAGACTCAAATTATATCTCACAACCCTCCTACATAAGTACACCCCCAATATAGCTAATGAAGCATTCGTGTAAGAAGTGAAGTCCTGGTTTAGATTAGGAATTATTATTATTGGCATGGTGGAGAGACATTCCTTGAAAATTTTTATATCCTACTCATGCTTCTATGTTCACTCAAACTTCATCTCTTTTATCTAAAGGGAAGTGATGAACTGAATTTTTATATAAGTCCTACATAAATCCATATTATTATCCTTCCAAACCCATGAAATTGTGTACCTCTATAAAACTAATAGGTATAGGCCTATTAAACAATTATCTAATCTTCAAGGTTTTAATGGTAATTCCCTCACCTTAAATGATATGCCTAAAATATGGAATCTATGTATGAAATAAGGAACACTTAGTCAAATTACCATAAAGTTGATGCTCCCTCAAACACTGTAAATCTTATCAAATGTAGTCCTCATGTTCCTCCACTATGTGTCAAAAATTAATATACCATCTAGTAACATAAAGATAGAATAGTCTATAAAGTCCTTGAAAATTCTATTCATAAAACTCATGAATAAGGCAAGGGAGTTTTCTAGCCGAAAGTGTACCACTATGAACTCAAAATGGCCATATCAAATCTAAAAAGTTAATTTTGTACATCTACCTCTATGATCCCTAATTGGTGATAGTTGAACTTCATATTAATCTATAAAAATATGGTGTAACCATACATCTAATTGAATAAGTCATCAATCTAAGAAAGATGACAATGGTTCTTAACTTTCACCTTGTTCAATTATTTGTAGTAAATACATCATCTAAGTGATTCATCCTTCTTCTTGATCAATATGATTAGTATGCTCTAGGGGACACAATAGGATGAATCAAACCTATCTGAGAGACCCTCTAGCTATATATTGAGCTCACAAATATATAATATGGTCATCCTTTGAGGTTATCACGAGATAGAATCTGCTCTGGTACTAAGTCTATATGGAAATCAATCTCATTTTGTGGAGGTATACCTAGTAACTCAGTAGGAAAAACATTTATGAACTCTTGAAGGATGGGGTGGTCATCTAATGAGGGTAATTATGACTCATGCTATGACCTATCATTGATGGAAATATAAAACATCTAACATCCCTTTTGCATACTAGACTTGAGTGTATGGCGAAGATAGTGTAAAGGAAAATAGGTATTTGAATACATATCAAAATAATCTTTATTCCTAAGTTATATTGGCACTCAATGACTTTATGGTTATAGTCTACTATATCTTTGTGGGATGTGATCCAGTATATCCCTAAAATAATATCATATTAACTTAGGATAAGGACACATAAATCTATCATGGTGTTCAAAACTCCTAATTTCAAAAGAATTCACTAATCATCATGCTCATTGAAAACTTGGACCCCGAGGCCAACTCGACCTCCCATATCTAGATCTACCTAGTAGCCACTATTTGACATCAATGCAATAATATATAGCATATAAAAGAGTTTTATGAACTAGAATCAAACAAAATATAAACAAGGACACCCTCAATATTACCTAATGTCTCAATCACTATGTCTTGATGCTCTACCTAGTGGTTATATATTGTTGTGTATATCATGTGAGATCTACCAATGTCACTAAATATGGTATTAGATTTGGGGACTTCCACCTATTATAAGATTCAATGTTCTATGGGAATTTCTTCTTGTAATGTGAGGGATATCCATAATTAAAGCATCCTCAAGATTTTCTCGAGTCATTGATACTCCACATGTCCCTTAAGAACTTTATGAACTAGACCATGTGAGTCTTACTTATAGGTTTTTCAAGAATGGATTATTCAAAACTATTATTCTTGTTGTCTCTAAAGTATAGGTGCACCTTTAACTATGAACTACTACTTCTATCCCTTTGTTCCCATTATGAGGCTGAAATTTTTATTTCGTATTTATATGGGGTGGGTCGAGGTCATGTACGTAAGGTCTGAATCCACCCCTAGGAGTAGGTTGTGCTCCCTTCAACCAACTATCCTACATGGTCTATACATGGATTTTATCATTTTCTAGGTAATTTCAAGGGTTTTAACCCTATTATCCTTTATAATATATTCCTTCTCCACAATCTTAGATAGGCTCTATGGAAAATTCATATAAATGTATCCTCTAATATCCAAATTCATACCCCAAATAAAATGGTGAAGCAAAACCATCTCATCTTATATATAATCTAGATACTACAGAATATCTAGTAATTTACCCTCATACTCACAAAATATGCTCATCCCCTATCTAATATCATAGAACTCAACAATATGTTATTATACAAATCATCTTGAGACATACCAGTCTAAACTAATCCTTGAGAAAATACATGGTAACTAATAGGATATTTTTATCCTTTTTCCTCCACCAAACTCTTGTCCCATTTCTAAGTATATGAATGACCACATAACCCTTGGTGTTTCTCAAATAGGGATGGATTTTTAAGCACATGTTCAAACTAACCAATCATGCCTCTACATGAAACCTAGTAGTGTCTCTAGAATAAGTAGGAAGGTGGAGTCATAAATATGTCTTATATTATCAGTTGAATATAATTCTATAGGCATATACCTCTCCTCGCATTGTTGGTCTAGAGGACCCTTAGTCCTCTATTTGTGATATGATGTAGCATCATTATTTTTATTAGGTATGAGATACCAACATATCTAGTATGAAGGGTTTATTTAATTCTTCCTATTATCTAATGATCTCTTTGGAATCCTTTCTCTAAGAACTATTATAACATTCTAAAGGAGTTGAAGAATCTAAGTTCCCAGCATTTCTTGATTCTACTCGGATGGGGTCAATGGTCCACTCCATATGAAAACTAGCAAGGTCATCCTATGACAGACTTGCACATGCCCACAAGTAGAGTTTATTATATTATACAAATGGGAGAAATAAAATTATATTAAATTAAATTTTATCCTAGAGCTCCCAATGTTGAAACCAAAGATCTAATACCAATTTTAATGCCCTAAAATTAACACACTTGATTAACCATGAAAACAAAAAAATTACAAAATAATATTGTTTTGAAAGAATTAATGAGAAATTAGTTTGAATTTATGATATTAAAGTAGTGATTGTGACCATTTTTGCATAAATATGCTATAATGCATTACAATTCAACATTCCCAATAGTGCATAGCCTAACTTGAGATTGTATACAATGGTTTAATTTGGTGTTTTCGTAAAGAGGGTTTGCATGTAGAATGGCTTCATCAATAACCCTAGTTAACATTAAAATGAAATGGCTAAGTATTTTTAGGTTGTGTTTAAGTTACACATTTAATATTTCATTGCGGCCAAAAAGGGCTCATAAAGAAGGTAAGTTGTTGTATCAGTAGTAATTCCCTATGGAAAATATAGGCCCCATTTAATTAAATTATAGTACCCCGATTAATTTTATTTCCTACATATCTCTTAAAATTTAAAATGGGACTTATATTATATAGGTTTAATTAATAATTCAAATCTTTATTAGGAAAATTAAACATTCCAAGTATAATTATAGGAATAATTTAAATCCCTTTGATTAAAATATCCTCCACTATTAATTTTCTAGGCCATCCCCAAACCCTAATTTTCTCTATAGTTTGTTTTGTTTGTTTGTTCCTCATGTTTCCATTTGTTTTTTGCAGGTTTTAGAGAGAATCACTCATGGATCCATCCTCAAATATTTACTTTATCTTCTTACTCCCATTCTATTTCAATGGTTTAGTCATATATTTTTATGTATATATGTATGTGTATATATTTCCAAATAGGGAAACATACCCTATACACACGCACACACATAAGGTTTATTATGCAATATATAGATATGGGTAATGTAAAATAAACATTTTATATATAACCCTCAATACATATGTTAACATATGTGTAAAAAGGAATGTTTTTGTTTGAAGTTGGGGTCATAGCATATGTAATGGTGATACGGGGTTTGGTATGGGGTCACATCCTCCATCATGGTTATGGGCCTTCATTTTTCCATATACATTAATACAAGTGGTGGGGAAGGGCCAAACCCTCTACTACCCTAACTATACTTTAATATTTATATAAAATATTCATACATCTCTCTTTATCTCTTTATGTCTCTTTACGTGTGTGTGTATATATAAATGTGTATATATATGTATGTATTTATTTATTTGTGTAAATATATGTATATGTATATATATATATATGTATACATATATGTATAGTTATATGTATGTATGAGTGTGTGTATATATATAATTCTAATCTATTCTTCTTCTTCTTTTGATTCGTAAATAAGGGTTGAAGTATCCATTTCCCTATGTTTCAATTTTTAATCACCGAGTGAAAACTAGTTTGGGACACAACTAGGGCCCCGATCCCAAAGACCGACAACCTTGATGAAACATTATAGCCCACAATTTGCAAGTCATGCCAACCTTCAAACAATACCTATAATGGAAATTTTCTCCTCCATCACATGACTCACCTACATATTCCATAAAATCCATCATTAAATACTCATGACCATAACTAGCCTCAAATGCCTCGGTGAGAATTGAACTTTAGTGGAATTGGAAATATCCAAATGACCCAACAACATCAGCCCAACCTCATTAGCACCGATATCTTCTTATTATGGATTACTAAAAATATATATTACTTGTGTGTGTGTCTGTGTGTGTGTGTGTGTGTGTGTGTGTGTGTGTGTGTGTGTGTGTGTGTGTGTGTGTGTGTGTGTGTGTAGTTAATAATATTCAAATAAATATTATTCATTTTATTATATATTGCATATTACATATATATATTTATAATAAACTCCCATGTATAACTATAAATATTTATGTATTTATATTTATATTATTTATAAAGTTATAACTACAAGTATTTAAATTTATCAAGTGTGTATTCACATACCTATTATTAATCTTAATGTTATTTTTGTTCTTACCCAACTATAAATGTCGGAATGACAATATGGATAAGTAAAATTAATGCAAAAATATTGAATACCGCATGTAGAAGGGTGCGCATGGACCATCAACAAGCGACTAAAGGTAAAAAATGACATGTAGAAGCACACACAAGTAAAGAGAATAATTACGAGATAATTCAAAAGGAGCAAAGTGTATGTACACAAGGGGTAGAGAGATCGGTGCACAGGGTTTGCGCATTGATTAACTAAAATATGACTAACTACATAGTAAGGGATAGTTAATCTAATCTAGGATGAAATATAAATGAATAAACTAAATGCACTAATAAAGTATGTAAATGAGATAAATAATAAAACTAACAAAAATAGAAACCCTAATGTGCAAGAGGAAGAGGAAAGAAGCTGAGATGATTTGATGAAGTGGTGGCACATTGTGTCACGAGAGAGAAGGCTGGAAAAATTGGGTGTAGAAATGTCTATGCGGGGGTGACAAAAAGGATGGAGCTGGAGGATCTAGGCTGGACTTGAGCACTGGAGGAGGATTAGGTTGCATGCGAGTGCTTGTAGTCTACAATATGGGCACCACAGTGCATGTAAAATCTCTAAATTTGATCTTTACGGGCCAAATGGTGATCTAAATCTCTTGTTTCTGTCATATCAACTTCATTGTCCTATGTTGGATGCCGCTGAATAAATCAAAATGTAGGAAAGACCTACAAGACCCAAAACCAACATCAAAGCCTAAAAAATAAAAATGCGTATGAATGGGTTAGAATGCCCTCGGTTACCACAATGGTGGACTTACTAATTGAGTGATGCACTACATCTCAGATCTGATGTAGTTTTATGTGTAAGTGTGTGTGAACATGCCCTAGTTTTCTCTTGTGCCAGTCATACTTTGTGAAGTAGCGAGAAATAACTATGTGTATAAAATGTAATAAAATGTGTGCATGGAATAGAATAGAATCCCTCCCCCTATGAAGTGTGATGCAGATGTCCTAGCCTTGTGCCTTGATGATGGAGCTATGTGGATGCAAGTGATCTCTAATGCAATAGATGGATGTAAATCTAGATGGATTGATAGTAGTAAGTGATGCTAGGTACTTCATTATGGTCTCATAACTTTATATTTATAGGGTTATCTTGATCTAATTTCATAATTAACCCCGAAAATGCCAATCACAAGAAAGATAAAGATGCCAAATGGCTAGAAAGAGCCAAAAAGAGGTGGGAAAATGTAAAAAGGACCAAGGTGCCCACAGGTGCCCCAGGACAAGTCCGAGCACCCCGATTGAGGCTAAAATGATGGGAAATGATTGAAATAGACTGGGCATGTGGATGAAAAGGGTTGGTAATGATGAAATACAATAAAACAAGATTTCCAAAAGATGGGGGTTAGTTACTACTTTCCTCACTCAAGAACCTTCTAAATAGTAGTATGAGATTGAGATAAATAATGTATAAAGTGCATGATTTTATGAATACATTTTCCCCCACTTTATGTTGGTGAGTGGAAATATCGAATAACATAAAGTATGCAAAGATGCATACTTGATTTCTATGAAGAGTGTAGTAGAAGCGCGCTAAAGGAATCGACAAAAGCGTGGAATGACAAAAAGATGGAGGAGCATGGAAACTAAAGATGAAAAATATAAAAATAAAAAGGTGATGAGAGTGAAACTAGGGAGGAACACGTGTGTAGATCTTTCAGTGTGTAGTGTACCTATATGGTTAGTAAAGCATGTGATGTCGTGAAGTGTTGTTAACGTTGTTGTTGTTTTGCCCCAATTTGACTTCTTTTTTCTCATACAACCGGACCTACAAGGAAAAAATGATCAAGTAGTCAAATATGTATGTATGTACATGTAAAAACACAATGTAAAAGACTCTTGTATATAAAAGCATGTATGTGTAAAATACATAAATGTAAATGGAACATCTGAACCTGATCCATGTTGAGAGAAAGGGTGTAGAAGGATATCTTGTACTACAACTTTTTGGGTGATCTCACGTCACCCTGGCCAAAGAAGTGTAGGGAGAAAATGCTCTGTGTCCTCTAAGATCTAACCACTTTTCTGAATGTGTGTGAAGATATCCTAGTTTCTTGGGTGATCTAATGGCACTGACCAAAGTAGTGTAAAGAGGAACACCCATTGTAACCTCTGAGCTTGTAACTACTTCCCAGAATGCTAAGGACACCATGTCCTATAAAATCCATTATGTATGGGTTCATAGACTAGTCTAAACCCACTCGATCAATATAAATAAACTTAATCGAGTGTAGAATATCTATGTTAGTATGTATAAAACCCCAAATGATGCCCCCCTCTTTAGGGGTGAATGTGATATCACTGATAGAAGAATGTGGCCCCAAACGAGGACCAACAACATGTACTCTATAAATTTTCTCTAAAGGGGAAGGGAATGTGCTTGGTAGAAACCAAGGCACACACAAACAAATATGGCTAGCCAATACAAGTGTTAGTACGAAAGCACATGCATGTAAGAAGACAATGTGTAATATATGTAGAAAATGTAAAAAACTACCAAGCACAGTAGTGTAAACACACAAGAATAAAAGTAAGTTGAATAAAGCGAGTCACAAACATGGGACATCACTCACAATGTAAAAATATATACAAGGCCATCATGGCCACAAAAAAAAACAAGTGTGTACACCAAACATAGGGAAAAACCCGCATACAAGAAGCAAACAATGACATAAAAGTACAAACAAGAAAAAGAAGTAGTCATGGAAACATGTAATCCTATAAAACAAGTGTTGCACATGAAACACCCATTAGCATGTTAGAGAAATAACCAATATGTAAAAGTGTGAATAGCCATGTAATGTGAAGTGTTAAGTACAAAATGAAACAATAACATATGTGGGAGATGAATGTGGATGCTACCAATGACCAATGTAGGAAGGGTAGAAGGTGAGCATCCATGTTATGTGTAAGAGACCTGTATCTGTGATCACAACTAGAAAAATACATGAATGCACATGTGTGGATGATATAGATAAATGGCATACAAGTAATATAACTATCATGTGTAATAAAACAACCATGAACAAGAAAAAGTAATCAAGAGTAAAAGCAACTATAATATGCAGTATGTTGTGGATGGATGGAATGGAATGTAAGATGGGTGATAGGTGCCATGTGGCCCCAGTGAATGGAGATATATGGAATGACATTCAATTTTTTTTTTTCCCCAGTGAGTCAAGAATGAATTGTAAATGAAAGTGCGTCATCAAGAAATGGTTGAGTAAGATGTGTAGATTGAGAAACGAGGGTGGAAGACTGATAATATTTATTAAACTCAATCAACCAATTTACAATAGCAGGACTACAATACTTATAGGTATTATACGGTCATGTGTAGAAAAAGAGACGTTATGCAGTACAACCAAAAATACAACTTCCATAATACATCTAGGAAGCAACAATTAAATTAATACAAATAAATGATTAAGTTGCAACTATGCAACAAATAATCTTATAACTATGGAATAAGACAAATATGGTTTAAAAACCATATAACAACATTATTTAATTAATATAATTAATATATACTATGCATAATTAATTAACCTAACATTCCCCCCCTTAATTGTGCATTGTCTCAAGAGATGAGGAGAGGAACTCTCTGAACAACTCGAACTTGTCACATGCAAGTGACTTTGTGAAGATATTTGCTCGTTGTTCAACTGTTGGACAAAATTGAAGCTGGATGTTGTGCTTCAACACATGTTTGCATATGAAATGTACATGTACCTCAATGTTTTTTTCTTTCATGAAAAAATGGATTGTGAACAAGTTTGAGAACACCTTCATTGTCAACATACATGGTGGTCAGTTTGTCATGTGGTATTCCAAGTCCTTCTAGTATGCGACATAGCCAAATCACTTCACAGACAGATTCTCCTGTAGAATGATACTCGGCTTCTGTGGAAGAGTGAGAAACAAAGTGTTGTTTCTTACTTCCCCATGATATTGGTCAAGATCCCATAAAGAATACAAATCCAAAAGTGGATTTTCTATCATCAATTTTACCTGCATGATCTGAATATGAATGTCCAGTCAAGAAAAAGTTTTCATTCTTCTTGTATTCTAGACCAAGATCCACTGATCCTTTGAGATATCTCAAAATGTTCCTTGCTACTTTCCAATGACAAAATTTGGGTTCCTGCATGAACCTGGATAGATAGCTCACTACAAAGCTAATATCTGGTCTAGTGTAGGTCAAGTAAATGAGACTCCTGATCAGTTGTAGATAGAGAGTGGCATTTACCTCAGGAGATGGATCTGAATGAGATAATTGTAATATGTTCTCCATAGGTGTAGCAATTGGTGTGCAATCCGTCATCCTAAATTTCTCAAGCGTTGTCTTGGTATATTTCATCTGAGAAACAAAAATATGATTATATTTCTGCCATACTTCCCATCCAAGACAATAATGCATCAGCCCAAGATCAGTCATGTCGAAAAATTGATTCGATCTTTCTTCAGTACATCGATCATCCTCACTGAACTACTAGTGATGACTAGATCGTCAACATAGACAACAAAACTCACCATCTCCCCTTTCTTTTTGAGGTAGAGATTGGGATCGTATGGATTTCTAACAAGTCCATGTTGTACGATATGCTCATCAATTTTGATGTACCATGCCCGAGGTGTCTGTTTGAGGCCATACAGATTTCCAGTCTCAGTATATCTTTGGTTCTTGACCGAATACTACATATCCCTCGGGTTGAGTCATGTAGACTTCTTCTTGTAAATATCAGTTTAGGAAGGAAATTTTTATGTTCATTTGGTGGACTTTCCATCCAAATTGAGAAGCTAGAGAAAAGATCATCCTGATTGTTTTGATCTTAGCTATGGGAGCAAATGTCTCCTCATAGTCAATGCCTTCTTTTTATGCATGCCCCTTTGCTACAAGTCTTGCTTTATACTTGTCCACTTGTCCCATATGCTTTGTAATTTGTTTTAAATATCCATCTGCATCCAATGGGTTTATTCCACAGTGGAAGATCAACAAGCCCAAGTGTTATTTTCATCACCGATTGATATTCGAATCCATGGCATCTTTCCAATATTTTGACTGTAGGGCTTCCTGGACTATAGAGGGCTCATCTGATTCAATAACTCTACTCATCAAGGAAAAGTTAACTTCTTCTCTTGTTTTACTACAAGTCCGTGGTCTAGGGGTGGATGTATCTAGTGGAGCATCCATTCTTGCATCTTTTAATGTGCTTGTACACCATTTAGGCATACGATGAACTGTTCCCATGGGTCATGGTGCTATCTCGATCAAAACCATCATCCCCATCATCAGCTTTCATCTTCTAAGGGAACATCAGCTTCAATTTTACAATTGGTGAAAAATATACATCTTGTGAGTCCGGAGGAGGAGTCTTTGCTTCCTTCTTTTTGAAAAACTCAACATCTCTGCTCGTGTAGAATTTTCTAGTATTTGGATCCATCAATCTATACCCAAGAGTCTCTTCATTGTACCTAATGAAGACGAGTTTCTGTGACTACTTGCTTTGTACCTATTCTTCTTGGGTATGTGCATACTTGCTTTGTACCCAAATACTCTAAGGTGTGAAATGGATGGTTTCCGTTTTGACCATGCTTCTTGTGGTGTTACTCTATCAAGAGCAAAAATGGGTGCTCTATTCAATAAATACACTGCTTTGTTACCTTTGTTGCTTCTTCCTAGAATGTCTTTACAAGTCTGGAATCATTGATCATGCATCACACCATTTCCATGATAGTACGATTTCTTCTCTCAACAACACCATTTTGCTGCGGTGTGTGGAGGCATTTTTCGGCGAATCAATGAGTTTGTAGGTAGTCTCTAAACTCATCACCGGTGAATTCCCCCTTGATCCGAGTGGAGAGTTCGATGTGACAACTAGTTTCATTCTCAACTTCTTCTTTGAAATATTTGAAGGTTTCAAACGCTTTACTTTTCTTGTGAAGACGAAAATCCACATTTTCTCAAAAATCGTCAATACAAAGCATGAAGTACTAGAACCTAATATGACTTGGCTGCATCGGACCATAAAGATCAGTATGAACTAGGTCAAGTTTACCATGAGATTGAAATGTACTCCTCTGCAATGAAGCTCTATGTTGTTTACCTACTAGGTAGTGAGGACACTTATTTGTATCTTTCTGAAGAGATGGTAGCTCATGTACCATATTACGCTAGTGAAGTGTTTCAAGATATTTGAAACTTACATGACCAAATCTCTGATGCCACAACCGTTGTGCTGAGGTGGATTTCTTAGCCACAAGTGCTTTGTCGTCTATGTGAACAAAGTCAAGTTGGACATATAGGACATCTGATAGTCTGCATTTACATTAACCAAGGGGTAGAGAAATGTTACCAATCCCCTAAACTTTATATGAAGAATCATCTCCTAACGAAACATGATTTTTTGATGGCGTGTCCCTCATTGAAATAAACCAGTCTCTATTGCCATTCATGTGTTGAGTGGCCCCGAGAATCAACATACCAAACATCAGGTAGATGGCGTGGATGGTTTCACTTGATTGAGTAATGAACAATAAGTCTTCATTGTCGATTGTTCTTGTTACTCAAAGCAATATTACCTTGCTTTGGTTGGGTCTTCTTTTCCAGTTCCCCTTTTTCTACCCTTAATTGTAGTTAGAATTTCCCTTGTTAGATTGTTTTGGAGGTCCAGAGTTACTTGATGAACCTTTTTTGTAAGTTTTATACCAACAATCTTGTAGGTTATGTCCTCTTTTACAAATTGGACATTGCTTATTCTATTGTCTATCCCCTTGATACTGATTTTGATTTTGGGAATTTTGATAGGAATTAGGTTTTCCTTTACCTTTTCTTTTCCATTTTTGATGTGAAGAAAGTTCTGTTCCTCTTCATCATCCTTATTGTGCATTGCTTCCTCTTGTTGTAGTAAGTTTACCAATTTTTCAAAACTAACTATCGTATCTGACAAGTTTAGTGTTGTTACAAAAATATGGTATGAAGAAGGGAGTGATCTTAGAATAATGGGAATGAGATCATCATCTTTGATCGCTTCTCCTAGGGCTAGAAGTGAAACCCTCAACTCTGCAACTCTTCTTAAGAAAGCTTCTATTTTTTCATTCTTCTTGAACTTCAATGTGTGTAACTAGCTCTGCAAATTCAGTATAACATTCTTGTTCTTGGCCTCGTATACTGTGCTCAACTTATCCCACACTTCTTTGGATTTTTGGCATCTCAAATGTGGGGTTGCACATCGTCAGACACTCCAAATAAGATGATGAGTTTGGCCTTTTGATCTACTTTATCAAACTACCATTGTTGTGTTGTATCAGTAGTTGATCTGGTCAGAGTACCATTCATAGCGGGAAAAATTTCTTCAAACTCAGTGTGTCTTAATTTTTGTCTTCCATGCAGCATATTTGTTTCCTCTGAGTAGTTGTGAATCTAAAAGAAAAAGTTTGGGGGCATTGGTTCCTATTTTGTAGAGATCACTGATAGGGTTTGGCTCTTATCACTCTAGCTATAAGGTCTCCCAATCTATATACCATCAGTCTGATATACCGAGCCTTTATATATACGCACCCTTCCGATATACCCAGTGGTACGTGGAAGAAGCTCTCCCTTTCTATATACCCGGTGGTACATGAAAGAGGTGTTAACATATGTGAAAGAATTCAATATGTGGTACCAAGACAAGATCTTGATGGGTCATGTGTAATTATTGACACCAGCTCAAAGAAATATCCTCATACGTGCATGTAACTTTGCTATATACTTGGATAATTTCTCATTCTAGATTTATGTCATGAAATCATTCACAGATGGATGGGATGGCTCATAGTGTGTGCATTGTGACCTTATTACTCCCGTTCAGTCCACTAAACAATGTTATTACAACTATATTAGGTGTTAAGTGCGGTAGTAATTGTGACAGATTTACCCGTAAGCACTTCCCGGAGGCACCGTATATACCAAATGCTCATAATGAGATCTAGGATCTTGTAAGTGTTCTGAGAACCAATTTTTAGCTATTTTTATTACAATTATACCAGTTTCTGAGCGGTTACAAAGTTTGCAGTTGACTATGGCAACCTGCAAATCAGTAAAATATAATGCAGTATACAAATTACATTCAAAAATCTAGAAAAATTGAATGGTAGGCAAAAAAATTGTTTTGCAGGCCCTGGTGGCCTTTGAAGCCCAAAATGACCCAAAATGCTAGAAATCGTTAAAAAGAGGCCCAAGATGAAGTTTTTGGATGGTCTTCCTTTTGCAAAAAATGTCTAAAATGGGAAAATAGGCCTAGTGGAGAAAAAAATTTACCCTAATTTAGGGATTTTCTCACTAAAAATTTAGATGCCTATTTAGTTATGACTAAGCAGTTTAGTCAAGGTTTTCACTAAAAATGCCCTCCAGACTTGGTGGTTTCACTATATTTTTCTCTAAATTCCAAAATTGATTTTTTTGTTTTTAGAGAGATTCGAACCATGCACATCCTACTCCTAAGCCGCTTCCAATTATCCAAGTTTGCACTATGTGCGCTTGGAGTATGAAATGGAGTAAAGAATTTTTAAAGAAGGTAAATTTTGACTTACCTTTGTAAGGAAAAAAATGTGACCTGACAAGAAGTGGAGAGGGTGATCATGCATGGAGGATCCACATGGACTGGCTGGAAGTGCATGTGGATTAGGTTTCCTACGAAATGAGGATCCGAATCCTCTTAGCCATGTTTAGATTTGATAAACCCGATTTCTTTATGTCTCCACCATTTTTTTATTTCTCTGTCTTGTTTTGCACATAGGTATTTGGAGCTATTCACGGCTTTTTCTCCACAGGTTGCTCATTTTTTTTTGTGTATGTGCTAAAGATACGATGGAGGTAGGTCGTGGTTTGTGGCCGCTACAGTCATCGCTACTCGAGAGGTAGAGGTCATTCATGGTGTGTGAAGGATGATGGCTATGGCGAATGGTTTAGGTTGTGGTTTGTGGATAGCTTGTTTGCATAATGTGGTGCTCTCCCCCAATGACTCGACTTCAACACATGCACATTTGGTCGTAGGAAGTCAACTTTACATTGTTTGCAGGTGTTGTTTTTATCAATTCCACTGTTTAACTCACCAATGCCACCAATACAACTCACCAATGCGTATACAACTCTCTTGTAATATCCCAATATAGGAAATGTGTTGAGAGTGCCACCAATACAACTCGCTAATGAATATACACAACTCCGCTTCAATATCTCGACTCGATCGATAGCATAACAAACCTCCAAATACAACGGTGAAACCTCCAATTACTGATGACTCGCTAGATGTAGCGGTGACTAAATACATCTCTAATATTAGAGATAAAACCTCTAATGGGGAATTTTTATATATATATATATATAAACCAGCAAAATAATTTGCACAGTGCTTTAGGTGCACCAGTAAAAAAAAAAAATTGCCTTCCAAACACCTGGAAGGAACAGGAGGATGTGAGGAGGCAGGGATGGGGCTGGGAGGTTTCAGGAGGCTACACAGGCTCTCTGATGCTGCAAACACTTCTCCAAAACTCCTCTATCTCAGCTGCTCTCTCTTCCACTCCTTCACAGGTCCAAATTCTCGCTCTGGTACCAAATGTAGATTGACCAACAAGGGCAAAAGCCTGATAATATTTATTAAACTCAATCAACAAATTTACAATAAAGCGGGACTACAATACTTATTGGTATTGTGCAGTCATGTGCAAACAAAAGAGAGGTTACCCAGGTATAACCAAAAATACAACAACTTTCATAATACATCCGGGAAGCAACAATTAAATTAATACAAACAAATGATTAAGTTGCAAACTATGCAACAAATAATCTTATAAGCGTGGAATAAGACAAATATGGTGTTTAAACCATATAAAAACATTATTTAATTAACATAATTAATTAAATAATTAATATATACTATGCATAATTAATTAACCTAACAAGATGTTGTGTCTAACACACTTTGTGATGAATGTGTAATTGTAGTGATGAGATGCGACCTAGAAATGATGTGTTCTGAACCCTATATCTGAAGTGTATATCATGAATAAATGAATTTATAAGTGATGATGTAGCCTAAGAATATATCATGGTAAGATGAAATGAAGAGTGATGATTTATCCCTAAGCATATATCACTATAAGATGAATGGAAGAGTGATGATTTAGACCTAAACGTATATCACTATAAGATGAAAGGAAGGAGTGGTTATTTAACATAATGTGTGTACCACTACAAAATGACACAATGGGTGATGATTTATCCTAAAGCGTATATCACTAACCTAGGATTGATGCATGTGTAATTATTGTAAGGTCTATTTGATTAACAAAACCTTGGCGGTTGAGTATGGACTGAGGAATTAAAGTACGCCATAGGGTGGTGAGTGTAGTGTGTAGAAGAAAATGTAGTATAGGTGATGACCATGTGATGAGTAAAATGTGTAAATACGCTATGTGTAGAATGTAAATTCAAGATGTGTAGAATGTATAAAATGTAATATATAACACGTAGTGTAATACATGTAGATAGATGAGTAATGTAGTATGTAGGGATGAATGTAATGCTAGACTCATATGTGATGAATACTAGTGTAGTATATATAAAATGTATGATATGAAGATGTGTAGTGTATGATGTATGGTATATGAATATGTATAGGATGTGAGGAAATATGTGTAAATATCTTAATAGTGTACGATGTAAAATGCATAAGGTGAGAATGAGTATAATGTATGATGTATGAATATGGAAATGGCACAATGTTGTAGACAAATGTGGAGAATGTATGGTGTATGGTGTATGACACACGATGTGTGATGAAATGAAATGTATAATGCCTATAGTGCAGTGTGTGGGGTTCAATGTAGTAGTAATCCCTCAACAATCAAGTGTGAACCAAAGAACAAGAGTGCGTCATTAGGTAATTATGATGCTAAAACGTGTGCTAAAAATGAGAATGCAAAGATGATAGATGATATGATGAAATAGAGGGGAAGATGTATTAGGTGCTAAGTCTAGTAAAAATATGCTAAGTGGATCAATGTAAGGATTAGTTTCCTTAACAAAGGTGATGGGACATGACAAATAAGTATGATCTTTAGATGGTTCATCATCATAGTAAGCATCATCTCGAATCCCCATCATCAACATATGTAGGGTATATAGTGGATGTTGGAATTACAAGTTTAACTTTAGGCGGTGATTTTAGAGCATGTCCTGATGATGTTGTAGATACCTTTGATGAAGGAGGAGTGAGATCATCCTTAAGAGGAGGTTTCTTAGTTTGACTTGGTAATACAATAGATAAATTAGTAAGAGGACATGATTTAGAGAAAAACTTAAGAAGTGATGACTTGTTTTGATTTGGTAATGTTGTAGAGGATGGAGTAAGAGGAGGTGGTGAACTAATTTGGAGAGGTTGTTGCTTATGTTGACTTGGTGATGCCATAGGTGGTTTCTTAGGTGACTCTTGACTAACCAAAGAATGCACATGAGAAGTGGTATGGTGATGCTCATTAGATGTAGAAGGAGCAGACTTAGGAGCCCATTGAGATGTAACATGATGTTGGGTAGTGAATGAGATAAACCCTTGATGCTCAAGATGTTTGACTCTACGTTGTAAGGACTAAAAATATTTTTTAGTATGTCCATTGATTTAATGATAATGGCAATATGGATGACCCTGATACTTTGTTAGCCGATAAGGAGGATAGTAATGAGTAGGCACAAAATTGATCAATTGATGAAAAAAGAGCACAGTGAGAATGCCATGTTTCTTAATATTACACTCAAATGTGAGAGGCTTAATAAATCACATGACTTGATGTTAAACTATATGACATGTTGGAGACATAGATTGAAGATGAGATGTAGAGGGAGAACAAACACGAGCCTGAGAAGCATCTTTAAGAAGTTAGATTTCAGATTTGAGAGATGTTATCATGGATTCCATAAACTAAAATTTATCTTGAAATAAATAATGAAGAGCTTTAATGGATTTACAAATAGATTGATTGGATTTGGAATCAAGGGATTCCTCAGAAAGATGACCAATAATAACATTAACTTGGGTAGGCAACATGTTAATAGGAAGACACATAGTTTTTAGGTTTTTTGAAGAGCGTCTTTACAAGATGGGTGCATTTAAATCAATTTAAGAAAAGAGACTTAAAAGACATTAGAAACCATGATATAAAAGATGAGAAAATCCCTAGAATGAAGGTGGATTCAAAGGTCGGGTTCACCAAAATGATTAACTAAAATATGACTAACTATATAGCAAGGGATATTTAATCTAATCTAGGAGGACATATAAACAATAAAAATAAATGCACTAAGAAAATATGTAAATGAGATAAATAATAAAACTAATGAATATAGAAACCATAATGTGGAAGAGGGAAGAGGAAATAAATCAACTGATTTGATGAAGTGGCGGGAATGTGTTGCGAGAGAGAATTGGAAAAATTAGGAGTAGGAGCAGTATGCAGGGGTTGCCAAAAAGATGGAGATTAAGGATCTAGCTTTGGACCGTGCATCGGGAGGAGGACTAGAGTGCCTACGGAAATTTTTTCTATAATTTGGGCACCCTCATATACATAAAATCTCTAAATCTGATCTTCACATGGATGAAAGGTGATCTAAAACCCTTGATTCTTGTCGCATCAACTTTGTTGTCTGTTTCGATGTCACCAATAACTCAAATGGAAGAAATACTTAGAAGAACCCAAAACGAGCATCAAACCCTAAAAAATAAAAATGCATATGAATGTGTCGGACTAACCTCAGCTACCACAATGGTGGACTTACTAATCGATTG
The DNA here is from genome assembly GCA_018340775.1 of Taxus wallichiana var. yunnanensis. Taxonomy (NCBI): domain Eukaryota; kingdom Viridiplantae; phylum Streptophyta; class Pinopsida; order Cupressales; family Taxaceae; genus Taxus; species Taxus wallichiana. Next base: position 180,676,796 of record CM031240.1, on the reverse strand, counting down.
CTGTACTACATCTCAAACCCGATGTAGTTTTATGTACAAGTGTGTGTGAAAATGCCATAGGTTACTCTTGTTCTATTCACACTTTGTGAAGAAGAGAGAAATAACTATGTGTAGAAAATGTAATAGAATGTGTGCATGGAATATAATAGAATCCCTCCCACTATGAAGTGTAGGGAAACTTTTAGCGGTGAATATTCATAATTTGGCTAAAAGTAGGAATTCTGGAATGTGAATTTGGCTATTTTGAAGACCATGGAAATGAACACGTTTCACCAAAAATTTCCACAAAAATATTTTTTCCCATATGAATAGCCAATGGATCTCGATTCCCAATGTATATATTTTTTATCAAATTTCCATGTGATAAATGGTTCAGGGTTTTAAAACATTCTTGGATCACCAAGTAATCTATAGAACCTTCCTATTCATTTGGTCTCATTTGCCTACATGTTTAGGATTTTTTTGAAATTTTATTAAATTCGCCATATATATATTATATATAATATATATACACACACACACACATCTATATTGGAAGTTGTTAAACCTTTAGAAAACTTGCCAAATTTAAAAGACCCCACTAACTACCTAGGAAACCGCTAAAACTTTTGATAAGCCTTGGCACATGAGGAGTGGCCAAGTGTCACCCATTCTGGGAACTTGAGCATAAAGATATGCAAAAGGATCCCCAATGCCCAGAATTTAATATTAGGTAGACATGTGGTGAGATTCTAGGCATCCTCAAGGAAAAGGCATTCTATGGACTCCAAGCCCGTAGAATAAACCAATTGAATAAAGTTTTAGGTCCGTAATTAGGTGAGGCAGAGTGACTTTCAGGGAACATGTGGTAGACGTCAATTTGGAGATTCACCAAATTAGTTTTAGGAGATTCACCATTTGATCTACAACTATTTTTTATATTTTTACCATTTTCACTTAAACAACAAAAAATGGTTATAGGGACATTCACCAAAACTACTGAAACTGGTTAAACGGACATTCACCATGATTTCTATAAGTTTTTTTTGAGGGGGTTTCTTAAAATTTTCCTTGATGAAGTTTGATGTAGATGTCCTAGTCATGTTCCTTGATGATGGAGATATGTGGATGCAAGTGATCTCCAATTTAATAGATGATGCAAATCTAGATGGAGTAATAGTAGTAAGTGATGTTAGGTCCATCATTATGGTCTCATAACATTATATTTATAGGGTTATCTTGATCTAATTTTGTAATTAACCCCGAAAAGGCCAACCATAAGAAAGATAAAGATGCCAAACAGCTAGAAAGAGCCCAAAAAGAGGCAAGAAAGTGTAAAAATGACCGGGGATCTCTTGGTGGGACCAGGACACCCATGAGCACCCCTATACTAGCTTGGGAACCCAGTCAAGACTAAAATGATCGAAAATGACCAAAATAGACTAGGCATGTGGATGAAAAGTGTCGGTAATGATGAAATAAAATAAAACAAGATGGCCAAAAGATGGGGGTTGATTATTACTTTCTTCACTCAAGAACCTTCTAAATAGTAGTATGAGACCGGGATAAATAATTTCTAAAGTGCATGATTTTGTGACTATAGGCTTACACACATAAAGGTTTGAAGAGTTAGCTAAATTTTGAGTGAAGGCTAAAACTAGGAACACACAAAGTTGGTGTAGCAAGCAAGAAAATTCCATAAATAAACATGGAAAGGATAAAGCACAACCAAATAGTAAAATAAAATGGAGAGGACAATAACGATGCATGGAAAAAGCTAAATATAGTAAAAATATGGCTAGGATTGAGTTATTTATAACATGAGTTGGAGTTAAATTTGGATTCTAAGGGCATGTAACCTATATTTAGGATGTCTATTATTAGGATTAAATCATGTAAGCAACGAAGTATGCGTTATCATCATGTATAAATAGGTTTTTACTCCTTTGTAAAATTGTAAAAGGGATAGGGAGAGAGTGTTAAGCTCCATGTGTTGGTTGTGATTCCTTAGTATAATTCTTAATATATGGTTAAGTATGGCATGCATAGCCTACACACATGTAAGTAATTAGCCATGAGTATATGTAATAGATGTTATTATGATTGTAATGAATGAATTGTTATGGATTGCACATATTAGCACAGATGAGCATGGTATGATTGGTCTATTAATCTTGTTAATTATATCAATGTATGATTGATCAAGTTACACAATTTCATGTTATTTGGTTATCTTGTTATACTATATAGTTATTTTCCTCATGAGATAACTGGTTATGTACATGAAAAACATCTTGATAAGTAAGATAGATAAGGGACTTGGTAGTTGTGTTCACTTCGGGTGAGCGCTTGAGACATTTTTTAGCTCGAAGTACCAACACACTCGAATTAGTAAGGTGTTGGAAACTAGACTCCAACATTTTGGTTATGTTGTGGGACCTTCTTTTATTCTTATCTCGCAAGATGTGGTGTGTACATGGAATTTTAGTTGTCCTTAGAGAATATTGATCGTTGGTTACACAATGGCGAGGAAGAATTTTCTTAGATAAACAGCACCGAGATGAGGCTTGAATGTACACAAATGGGTAGAAGACAACTTATATGATTCATTATACAAGACATTTTTTAGTTTCTTCCCGAAAAATTGTACAAATTTTTGGCATCGTATGCACGTAATAGAGTTATTTGGATGGGAAATAAGAAAGTTTGGAGCCAAGATAAATATCATAACTCTCTTCTTTGGATGAACTGTAAATGTGTGATATAGACCATTGGTGGGAAGGTATGTTGCATAATTACACCTTGGATACACAGTTTGAATGTATTTGTTCCCAAAGAAGAAGAATTCCAGTTTTAAGTGAGCCAAGGTGACCATACTTACACATGGTACCATTAGAAATGAAGAGCTTAATGATTGAGATGATGATTAAAAACTTACCCATGGAAGGATAAAACCACATCATGTGCGGGGGTGGAAATAGGTCTGGAATGATGACGTCGATCCCAAGAAGAGGAAAGAGATATATAAGAGAGAGTATACAAATATAATGATACACAAGAGAGGGTACTTGAAGAGGCACTAATAATATGAAAAGAGTGGTGTCAGGAATAAGTGATGAGAATCTTACAAAGTAATGGACCACATGACCATGTCCCTCGGATATTGGTGAAGCATAGCACAAGGACCCCTTTAGAATATGATGAGAGTGATTATGAGGAAAGTATAAGAACTCAAGTTGGTGTGAATCTAACCCAAATTAGACCCTTATCCATTGGGCTTGGTGTCTAGAATTCAAAATTTGGTATAGAACATCATCATATTGAAGGTGAGTAAGAAGGTAATTGAGGGTCACCACATTGGGATGGAGATACATGTTGGAACATTTTAGTATCGCATAAGAATAAAATCGATAAAATTAGTTCATATGGTAGCACAATAAACTCTTGTATTTGGGTAGAGTTTGTGTGGAAGCAATCTGATAGGTGCGACTTCAAGACAAAGTAGTGGCGTGTTACTTATTAGAGGTACTCGTATAGGTGGAATAGTAGGTATTATGATTGGTGTGCAATTCAAAACTATTACGAGGACACAAGGTAGTACTTCTATATGTCTCTAGGTCATGGAAGGAGGCTCGGGTGGTTCATGTCCTCCCCCGCTGGGATGAAATCCTAGTGGAGGCTTGGGATCAAGATCCATCCCCACTATAAGCCAAGCACCTACACCACAATAACCTTCAAAACCACAACATCATCAAAAATATACTACAAGATGTCACTCCATCTACTAGAGTATAGGGTATTTTAAGATGCCATAGAGAATGTGCATAAGTGTAAACTGTTATGGAGAGATAAATAAATAAAATCCCTAGACTGAAAGATTATTCAATTTGATACAACTCTTCAAAGTCACATGCATAGTTAGTATATAAAGTATGATCCAAACTAGATAAAAGTAGATTATGATGTGTTGCATTTTGCTTTCTTGGCTGAATTCCACATACCTAAATTTGAACGGCGTAACATTAGAGCATTGAAATACATTAAACAAGGTTTGGATGAAAGTGTTAGAGAGTATGATGCATGTTTTAAGACTTTGATGTCTAATATTTCCTATGAAATTCATCAGATTCAACATGCGTAATGGTTTTTAGGAGGATTTTTGACACCTTTCCAAAGGGCATTATCACATAAGAAATTCACCAACCCATGTGAGGCTTTGGAAGCAACACTACACACACAAGCCATTGGGAGCATAAGCACGGGAAAGTCCATTTCTTGAGGCCCAGATCACAACAATAGCCACTCGGTTAGAAACCTTATCTATAAATTTGGCTCATGAGACATGTAGTGAACTTTGGTGCACCAAATATGAAATGTAGGGGATTTCAAATGACTTTTTCCATGCGAGAATGTGCACATGCTACCGATAACTTGTAAAAAAATTCATAAGAACCATGATGTTTGTAATTGTCTATTTTTGCAATGTAGTATAAAGTTTAACATTTCTTTGTATTCTAAAAACTATGATGCACATACTCATGACAAGAGAAATTGTCTTTTGATTGATTAGATTCATGAAACTTGTGAAATAGGTTTGTGCCAAACCAACATAGAAAGTAGCTCACATGCATAAGAGGAAAAAGTAATGATGGTTACAATAATGGTAATGAAGGAATTAAATGCGAATCTTGGGGCGGAGGCCATGGTGGTTAAGGAAGGTTCACATACGAGACATGTTATCCTTGTGGGTCACTTGATCACTATTAGCACAAGATCCCAAAAAAATTAGACATGGGTATGTGGTAAGGCACATAAGGTTGAGGATTGTCTAGATTTATATGCCCACATGTGTAAAAACAATAAGAAGGATAAGGTGTAACAATGATTCAGGGTTGAACAAGAAAAGTAAGGGTAATGGATGCCTAAAAATAGGATATAGAGGAACCTCAACCATTATTGGTCACTACGCAAGTAGAGGCATTGCGCACACACGAGAAAGGAAAATCAAGACCACTCATTAGAAGAGAGGAGGTTGTTCATAAAATTACCCGATGTGGGCCACCAAATGGAAGAATATCAAAATACTATGGGCGTCATTAGAGAGCTCCAAGGGAGATAAAATCCTTGAAGGAGCAAGAGCATGGTATGGAATGTGTAAAGAATTATGAAATACCTCATAAAGATGTGGATGACCTTAGATAGATATGTAGGATGCCTAGGTAGGAGAATATCATACATTTGTTGGGAGAATGGTTACGGGACAAAATTCCATGCGTGGGTGCATAAAAGAAGTGTTAGATTCTCCATGCTAACTTACCACCTCAAGATCATGAATATGATAAAGAAATCATGTTGGATGTAGTGATTAATGGATGGTTGGTAAGTAATATCCTCATTGATACAAATGCAAAATTAAATATCCTCATACTCGTTGCTTGGAACCTAATGGGAAGGTCACCATTACATACATCCTCGAATGTGTTTTACATGGATAACAAAAAAGGTCTAGTCCCATCGAGTTCTGAAGGTTACTTCTATCACCATTTAAGGAGCCAAGTTTAAGGGTAACTTTGAGGTCTTGGAGCTATCTCAAGCAAATAACTTTCTTACACTACCATATCATCCTTGGTGTTATGCCAAAAATTCATACCTATACTTTAATAAGCTTTACATGATTTTCAAGAACCAAGAGGATCACGTTGTGATACCAATTTATGAAACAAATATTAAAACTTATATAGATCCCATTAGAGAAGAAGATCTTAATAGGATCTACATGCATACGGTGCACAACCTAGAGAATGTACATCCATTAAAGGAGGACATCCTTCAGTGGGAAGACACATAGTCCATAAGTGACACTTCTATTGTGGCATGTGATAATTGGGCTCATGGTACTTATGATATGGTTGGTCATGAGGTTCGGGGAAGAGTGACCAGATTAATTACACAACGAATAGTCAAGTGGGTGGGAAAGGTCAATTTTCTAAAGTATGATGGAAAAGAAAAACCTAAATAATTTGTATGCACCATGGAGGAACAATTTCGTAATGAGTGGGATAAAATAAATATGATGGTATACTTGATGAGAGGAAAAAAATGCACTAGTGGGATACACATAGGGACAACTTGCTTGGTTGACATGAAATAAGAGTGGATTTTTTGACAAGGTTTTTCAGAACAATCTCCCTTCACTAGTACTAGATTATGATGGGAAGAATTCTGACATGGAACATGTTCATGGCTATGAAAAGAGCTAGACAAAAGGGAAAAATTCTCTACCACTGTCTCTTTTAGTTCTTAAATTCTATTCTATATTACAGTGTGTGTGGGTGCTTGGTACATACATGATGATATGAAGTAGGAAACAACAAATTGATCCAAACTAAATTTAGGTATCACCCATACTTTTTATTACATTTCTACTAAACCACTGGTTCATAAATCACTACATATTACAAGGTGTATAACATTGGGGGATAGTGTAAAGGATGAAGAGATTATGAATCAAATATTTAGTGAGTTTTATCTTGAGGCACACAATGACAAGGTGGAATCAAAGGAAAATTTGTTGGGATGTTCATGGAAATAAAAATAAAAATTAACAATCATATATCTTATAGATGATGAAGAGTTTAAGGACATTAACCTTAAGTATTGTTAGTGCAAAATCATAGCACCCACGGATGCAAATCGAGCTTCTAGGTTGATTACTCTAGCATCTAGTGTGATTGCACAACAGGGAAACCTCTCTCCAAGTGTGGGACTTGTGAAACGAGAGAGGAATCTCTAGATTAGAGGCTGGTTCCTCAAACTCCTCGATTTAGATCTATATTTGCATAACTACGAGAGGTTCGATCCTAATCTGCTCTAAATCGAGGAGACAGGGATAGAAATGTAAAAATTGAAACTAACTAAAGATGGTGATGCACCAAAAGGAGTGGTGAATATTTTTGTCATGCAAATAGACACAAACAAAAGATTGCAACATAAAACATACACAGGATAATAAGATATAATTTAGGATCTCGAATTATGAAGCAAATAATACAAACAAAGGATCAAACTCATTTGCAAAGCTTGTATTATCATTTCCAATGTCAAAACCACTACATTACAACCTCAGAGAGGTAGAAAACCTGTTACAATCTTTGAAGAGGTCTGATTCTTACAACAATCACTTGCTGGAGGTGAAAGAAGAAGTTTTGCTATGCCAAAAGTGTTCCACCCTTTGAAAATGAGCCAAATCTGGCTTTTACATTGCATGGGTCGAGCCCAGGAGAGAGAAAACATACAAAACGTGGGAGCCCATTCCTCATTGACTAAAAATGCATTAAAATGGCATGGGGAACCTTACAAACCCATACCCTGTCATTTTTGACTGAAATGGAGGAGAATGCGACCCATTCTGCATTAAATTTGGTCGCTGAAATGTCATTTCTGGCCATGGACATGCGTCAGATCCATTTCTTAACTTTCTCTCTCCAGACTGAACCAAAATTCAAGATTGACCTTGGAATCATGTAGAGAATTTTATAATCTTTCCAATGATATAAAGAACGTGCAAATTCAAGCTCTGGATCGAAAGATATGGCTATATGAAGATTTAGGGCACAAAACAGGCAAAAATGGGTTTTGAAATTTTTTCCCGCGCTCCGCCACCTGGACGACACGTGTCAGGCACTGATTGGATGAGAAATTCTCTCTCCTTCCCTTACCCGTGGGTTTTCCTTGAAATTTTTGAATTTTTATAATTTTGGAAAATTTCCCATTTTTTCCCCGCGTCCTCGCCACTTGGGACACGTGGCATGATTTGGTTGGAGGACAGGGGCGCGGGGTCATCCTTCACCTTTTAGTTTTTGGCCAATACTTTTTCCAAATTCTCTAATTCCTCCCCGAGCTCCGCACTCCCCTTCTCTTTAGGACACGTGTCCTCTTTTTATTGGCTCGGGCCAATGCTTCAAACCTTGCCCTTTGAAATTTTGGGCATTTTCCTTTATGACATGTGGTGTTTCCTGATTCGTCCTCCGGGCTCTGCTGTATTTTTACGTCCCTCACGTCCCTTTGGCCCGATTGTCTTGAACTTTCTCGGACAAATTCCTTTGATCCACCCGATTTAGGCTTCCCTATCCCTCTTCGGCCGAAGACACGTGGCGTTATTTGATTGGCTCTCGCCTCCTTCTTTACTGCGTCCCCCACGCGTCCCTTTTGTCCCAACCGTCCCGGATGAAAGTTCCTCGCGCCCGGCCGATCCGGTGGTTTGCATCCTTCCCGTCCTCACGGCCTAGATGTCCCAACCTGTTTAGCATGTAGTTAGTCAATTTTGTGCTTACCTTTGGTCGGTTCACCCGTTCGCGTCCGTGCGTCCCGATGTCCCAACTATCCCAGTGCTGCGCAGACCGCCTGGAGGCTTTTCGGCCGATTCGCGCCCCGACGTCCCAACTGTCCCAAGGACCGCCTGGACTAGGACTTAGCCAATTTTCATGATTTTTTCTGGCCTAAGCTTGTTTTTGCAACTTTTTCACCCTTTTTTGGAACTTGCTCTTTTCTCCTTGGACAGGAGAGTTAGAAAAAATCCGAGGGGACCCTAGAAACATGATTTTTTGCCTTGAATCAATCTATCTACCTGGGACTTGAGTATTCTGATGCATGTTATCAATTTTACCCTGGGGGTGAAAATTGGATAACAATTTGGTGACTCAGCGGGGTCATCTGCCTGCTAGATGAAAAGACCAGTAGCCTGAAGTAGTCCATTGGGCATGGAGTCATCAAATATTCTGTTTAGAACCCCAACTGACTTTGAATGTGTAAGGAGGAAGATGGAATATCACCTGATGGGAGCAAGGACTGCAAAGCATCTCCATGGACAGCAAGCTATGCCAAAGCACTTAGGGAAAACAAAACTAACCTACAGCAAAACAATGTGCACAAGCACTTGGAGGAATGAAAATCTAATCTAATATTTACAAGGTAGTGAATTTCCCTTTAGAAGAAATGCTTGAGATAGATTCCATTGACTGGAATCTGCAGTTCTTCACCATCCAATAAGGCCAATTGGAAAGCATTGTTGTTCTTGCACTTCGTGACCATGTATGGGCCACTTCAAATGGCATCAAATTTTGAATACCTTCCCGGTTTTGCTCTATCCACATCCCATTTCAACACTAGATCTCCAACCTGAAAAGATCTATCCTTGGCCTTCTTATCAAAGGTCTTCTTGATCAAAGCTTGATCCTTCTCCATTGCTTGGGATGCCTGATTTCTGATCTCTTGCAGCTCCATCAACTCTGCATACCTCACCTCCATGGGCTCAAAATCCAATAACTCCAAATGCTGCTTCATGAGTTCCAATGTTGGCAACTCAAGTGACATGGGCAAGATTGCCTCTCTTCCATAGACAAGTTTGAATGGAGAGTTACCTGTGGATCTTTTGGGAGTTATCCTATTAGCCCATAAGGCTGATTTCAGTTTGGTATGCCAAGACCTCGATTCTCGTTAAGAGTCCTCCTAATGATCCTCAACAAGTTCTTGTTTGTGGACTCGGCTTGCCATTACCTTGAGGGTAATAGTTTGATGAAGTGCTTAGGTAGATACCATTCTTGACAGCCCACTCACTCACCTTGGATCCAATGAATGCCAATGCATTATCAAAGATTATTGTAGCAGTACACCAAATCTGGTTGTTATCCCCTCATAAAATTCTTAGATGCTAGACTCATTTGCCTCTTTGAGTGCTCCGTTTCATTTTGTGAAGTAGTCCGTGGCTATCAAAATCCATTTGTGCCCTTGGCTTGAATTGGGATTAATGACTCCAATGAAGTCCAAACCCCACTATATGAATGGTTGGTCAACTGGGATTGGATGCAATGGAAGGGCAGCAAGTCTCTCTTTTCTTGTGAAGAATGCACAATTCTTACACCTCTTGATCCATGCATAGCAATCACTGAAGATCTTAGGCCAATAATAACCAGCCTTCATGATTTTTAGAGCTATCACTCTTAGTGCAAAATGGCCACCAGCTGATTTACCATGGAACTCTTCAAACACCATTTGAATCTGATTTGTGCTGATGCATCTCAAGCACTCCATTCACATCTTTCTTGAACAAAACTCCATCAACAATGGCATAGGGGACAGTCTGCAATCTGAAGTATCTCCTTTGGGTCTTGTTCATCTCTGGAGGGCATAGGCCTATGTCTAAGAAGTGTATAATACCTTGGGTCCAGCAAGGAGTGGGGGCAACATTGTCTTCTTCTTGTTTGCCACTTAGCTCATGGCTTTCATAGACTGTCAAAACAGCCTCTTCTTCGTTGCATACTTCTTTTTGCTTCCCAAAATCAGCTGCTCACACAATCCTTTCCCTCTTACCAGCTTGGTGACCTTGATCTCAATGTCATACTCCATGACATGGGTGATCCAACCTGCCCTTTTCTCATTCAAATCCTTGTTAAGGAGGAAGTCCTTAACCCTAGCATGTGAGACCAGCAACTAGACCTTGTTGTTTCAGACTAAATGCTTGAATTTCTTCAAGCTTCTGATTACTACAAGTACATGCTTCTCAATAAAAGAGTACCTCACTTCATAGTCATCTAGGCTCCGGCTGAATAAGGTAATTGGCTGCTCATCATTATCCTTGTTCTACTTTGTACTAAAATGGCGTAAATAGTTTCATTACCTCCAAATGCATAGAGGATGAAATCCTTGGAGAAGTCCGGGTTGGTGAGAGTTGGTGCTTGTGAGATGGCTTCTTTGATTGCTTCAAAACTCTCTTTGCCTTTTGTTTTCCACTTGAAAGCCATGCTCTTCTTTAACATTTTGGTGATGGGCTTGACAAGGGCTGCAAAATGGGACAAACCTCCGAACAAAGTTTATCCTTCCCAAGAAACTTTAAGGGCTTTCTTGTGGCTTGGAAATGGTAGTGCTCTTATGGCTTCAACCCTCTCTAGGATCAATTGCTAATCCTTCTTTGGAGACAATATGGCCAAGGAGCTTTCCTTCATGTGCAAGAAAGATACACTTCTTAGGATTCAAAGACACTCCAAATCTCCTGCACCTCATGAAGACTTGTCTCAAATGAGAGAGGTGGTCTGCTGCATTTTTGGAAAAAACAGTGATATCATCAAGGTAGATCAGCACCACATTTTTAATCAAACCTTTGAATACCATGTCCATTGCCCTTTGGAAGGTAGCACTAGCATTGGATAGCCCAAATGGCATTTTCCTGTATGTAAAAGTTCCCCATTTGGTTGTGAAGGCTGTCTTGAACTGGTCCTCTTCCTTCACCATAATCTGATTGTAGCCTGAGTAGCCATCAAGTAGTGAAAACCTCTCAGAGCCAGCCACAACTTGCAATATTTTCTCCATGGAAGGGAGTGGGTAATGGTCCTTGAGAGAGGCTCTATTCAAGTCTCTGAAGTCAACACACAATCTGATCTCTCCACTCTTCTTTCTAACTGGAACTAAGTTGGCAACCCAACTAGAATGCTTGATTGGGAATATGATCCTTGACTCAATCAGATTGTCCAATTCTTTCCTCATGAGAGGCTCCATGCGTGGATTGATCTGGTCTTTGTTTCTACTTTGTGCTTAGTATTTAGATCCAATTCAATGGTATGCTGAGCTAAGTTGGGATTGAAACCTTTCAATTCTTCATAGCTCCAAGAAAACACGTCAGGGAACTCTTGGCACAGCTGTATGAACTCATACCTTTCTTGTTCAGTTGTCATCCTTCCAATTTGCAATGGTTTGTTCTCTTCTACCAAGGTGGATACCGAATCCTCTCTCTTGACTGAAGGTTTGCTTTCTCCTTTCTAAACTGATCATTGGGGTTAAAAATGGAATCTAAAGTGATAAGTCCCTTGGGCAACTTGTTAGTTCTCACTGTACCACTTGGTCACCATACTTCTATTCCAATCTCTCTTAATTCTTGGCCGAGAACTCAGCTTCTTATTACAAGAAATGGATGATTTGCTGGTCAATCTCAAACACTTGCCAACTAACATTGTTATCCTGCACCAAGGCCTCACAATCACGTGGATGTTTGGCTGTACCTTGTCTTGTTGATTCTCTTTCCTAGGAATGGATTTGATGCCAAAACCCTCAAAATATTCCATGAGGTCCCACACCTTGTTCTTATAGCACTTGAGAAGATCATTCTTGGTAGCATGCTATCCCTTGACCTAATTTATAATCAATTCACTATCCCCAAAGACTTGCAAGTTCTTTATTTTCTTCTTTATTGCCCAATGCATCCCTTGCACCAAGGCTTCATATTCGGCAAAAGTGTTATTGGAGCATGCAAACTGAAATCTAAAATCTGAATAGTACTTTACTCCTTGAGGTGAAACAAGCGTAGCTCCACCTCTTGCACCTTGTCTACTCCTTGATCCATAAAAAATAGATGCCATACCTCATTTTCATCTTTGTGGTTTGGCTTGGTGATGCTAGGAATAGGCTGATTTTCTTCGTGTATGTAATAGACCCTAGCTCAGATTCTTCTACTTCTTGATAAGGATCAAAAGCATGTATCTTATTTTCCCATTCATCAAGAGTTAGATCCGGGATGCTTCCAACCTTAGTGTCAGCTTCATCAGTGCTTGGGTGATCTTCTTGATCAAATGCTGAGCAATTGGCATTAATCTGACTTGGAGTGTAAGGCTCAATATGGAAGTTTGCAATAGGTTCTGACCTGATTGTAGCCTTAGTTCCATACCTCATTCTGAATAGCATGTGTGACCAATCAGTAGACAAATATCCCCCAATCTTGGCTGTGAAGTCCCTTGACAAGCAAAGGGCAAAGAGTGGTGGAAGGTCTATGACTGATACATCTTGTAAAACAACAACATTTGGACATGCATGCAAGGTAAGACTCAAGTTTCTAATCACTCCAACCATTGCTACTGCTGTCCCATCCAGCTGCACTACCCCTTTGGATGTTGTTTCATACTGGAGCCCTAGTTGATCATCTATTTGTTTAGGCATTACCGAGCTACTTGCCCGGAGTCTATCATGCAATTGTGCACTAGCTGATTTCCAATGATCAATGAAACATAGAAAGGAGGGGGTTTCAACATTTTACCTTGCTGTCCTCCATGATTTCCCTCAGGCTGGGCAGCATTTGTAAGTACTTTGTCTTGCATCTGAACTTGCTGATTCGAAGTTGGCCAGTCCTTCATGGCAGCTTGCAGCATATCTCTTTGGCCTGGGATAGATAGGGATTCCAACATTGATATATTGACGTTTGTCTTCTTCAACCGATCAATGATACTTGAATGGTGATGAAGGATCTCTTTTCAGCTGTCCCTTTGCTTGTACATTCACTCCTTGCATGTGGGCAGCAACAATCGGCATTTGAGTAAGCCTAGGGGTTGTCCTTGGCTTCCTTGTGCATTTGAAATTGGATTTTGCTTGCCAATCATTTGTGGAGCCATGGAAGGTTGTGGATTGGTTGGGGATAATGGTTGTTCTTCACCCAAATTCCTCCTTTTTGACCTTGTGTTGGCTGCAAAACCTTGAGAAACTACTGGTTCATGCCATAAAATCCTCTGCTTGCCAATTTACCAATGTGCCGTCATTTGGGGCTGATTTTTGTTGGAATGTTTCTTGTTGTTGAATGTTTCCTTGACGCCCTCACCCTCCACACCAAGAGTTGTTACCATCAATTCTTGATTCAAAGCACCATTGAAGCACATGGATTGGTTATGAGGCTCATTACATGGAAAACTCCAATCGTACTCCTGGGCAATGTTGTTTTGTGTGGGCACCAATGCCTTAGAGGCAGATATGGCATTTGGATTATAGGGCTGAAATGGTCTATTGGCAGGAGGCCTTGTTTGATTCATATTTGCAATTGGATTAGGTGGCCTTTGTGGTTGGTATAGCTCTCTGTTAGGCTGAACTTGGGGTTGATAAGAAGGTCTAAAACCTTGGGCTTGTTGCCTCTTGAGAGTAACCAGCTCATTGCCTAGGTTTTACAATTGCTTCATGACTTCTTGAAGCTCATTTGGGGCACTTGGGGATGAAGTGGAAGCTTCATTTGAACTTTGATTTCTAGGAGTGGGAGAATGAGCCAAATTAGGTGCTTGATTGGTGTTTGGACTCTCTAAACTTGGAAACAAAGTGGCATGGGAGGTCTAGGGGCAAGTTTGCCACTTGGATCAAACAATTGTCACCCTAATGACAATACTATAAGCCATAGGGATAGTTATGCCTCCCATGGACTGAATCATCATAGAAATATCAGAATTTAGAGCTTTGAGATAGTAGAGAAAAGAACCTTCTGTTGTTGGCCTAACTGCCACTGGAATTCTCTCCTAATTCTTTTGAAATCTGAAGTTGAAATCACCACCGCTCATTGGGAGCTCTCTTGATGGTTGTCAGCTTCTCCAAAAGAGACAAGTTGTCTCCATTTTCTCCAAATTTCTCGTGAAGTGCTATACACAGCTGATTCCAATTTGTGATAGAACCAGCTCCAAGGCTCCTAACCCATTGCGATGCTTTACCCTTGAATGAAGATGCCAGTAACTTGACAACCACTTTCATTTCATCGATTTCATGGATTACACAAAGGTTAGCAATATCTTTAACATGATCACCTGGAGTAGTCTGATTTTCTCCAATGAAGTAGGGAATGTTCTTTAAGGCTGCAATAGGAATTGGATGTTGTGCATTGAGGGCAAGTGGGCTGCTACCTGTGAAGTTGACATAGGGGTTGTTTTGTGCCATTCTAATTGGTCTTAAAACCCTTGTTGACTGAATGAAAGGCCTACTGTGGAGGAGGAGTTGAGAGAGTTCTGTTTGGTGGAGATGGAGACCTTTGAGTCCTTCTTCCTCTTTGCCTTCTTCTTGGAGATAATTTTAAGTATTCAAATAGCACTTCTTCTTCTCTAACTCTTGACCTTGTGGTGATTCTTCTCATGAGTTTTCGTGGCCTGCACCTTGAAACCAGCTTGATTCTTCCCTTGAGTCGCCAGATATGCAAATAATAGCTCCTTTCAAGCAAGAAAATTGCAGCAGATGCACATCAACTTTTCTGCAATAAAAATGAGACCTCTAGTGTCCCACCGGCGTTAAAAACCGCAGTGCAAAATCACAAAGACACCCGGATGCAAATCAGCTTCTAGGTTGATCACTCTAGCATCCAAAGTGTGATTGCACAACATGGAAACCTCTCTCCAATTGTGGGAATTGTGAAATTGAGAGAGTAATCTCTAGATTAGAGGCTAGTTCCTCAAACTCCTCCGATTTAGATCTATATTTGCACAACTACGAGGGTTCGATCCTAATCCTACTCTAAATTGCAAGGAGATAGAGATAGAAATGCAAAATTGAAACTAACTAAAGATGGTGATGCACCAAAAGGAGTGGTGAATATTTTTGTCATGCAAATAGATACAAACCAAAGATTGCAACATAAAACATACACATGCTGATAAGATATAATTTAGGATTTGAATTATGAAGCAAATAATATAAATAAAGGATCGAAACTCATTCACAAAGCTTGTATTATCATTTCCAATGTCAAAACCATCGCATTACAACCTCGAGAGAGGTAGAAAACTGCTACAATCTTTGAAGAGGTCTGATTCCTACAACAATCACTGCTAGAGGTGAAAGAAGAAGTTTTGCTATGCCAAAAGTGTTCCACCCTTTGAAAATGAGCCAAATCTGGCTTTTACATTACATGGGTCGAGCCCAGGAGAGAGAAAATGTACAAAACATGGGAGCCCATTCCTCATTGACTACAAATGCATTAAAATGGAATGGGGGACCTTACAAACCCATACCCTATCATTTTTGACCAAAATGGAGGAGAATGCGACCCATTCTCAGATATTACATTTGGTCGCTGAAATTTCATTTCTGGCCATGGACACGCGTCAGATCTGTTTCTTAACTTTCTCTCTCCAGACTGAACCAAAATTCAAGATTGACCTTGGAATCATGTAGAGAATTTTATAAGCTTTCCAATGATATAAATAACATGCAAATCTGAGCTCTGGATCGAAAGATATGGCGATCTGAAGATTTAGGGCACAAAACAGGTAAAAATGGGTTTTGAAAATTTTTCCCGTGCTCCACCACCTGGACGACACATGTCGGGCACTGATTGGATGATAAATTCTCTCTCCTTCCCTTACCCATAGGTTTTCCTTGAAAGTTTTGACTTTTTGTAATTTTGGAAAATTTCACATTTTTTCCTCAGCGTCCCCGCCACTTGGGACACGTGGCATGATCTCGTTGGAGGACAGGGCGCGGGGTCATCTTCACCTTTTAGTTTTTGGCCAAAACTTTTTCCAAATTCTCTAATTCCTCCCCAAGCTCCACACTTCCCTTCTCCTTAGGACACGTGTCCTCTTTTTATTGGCTCGGGCCAACGTTTCAAACCTTTCCCTTTGAAATTTTGGGTGTTTTCCCTTGTGACACGTGGCGTTTCCTTATTCGTCCTCGGGCTGCCCATTTTTTGCATCCCTCGCGTCCCTTTGGCCCGGTTGTCCCAAACTATCTGGGACAAATTCCTTCAATCTGCCGATTCAGGGCTTCCTGTCCCTCTTTGACCAAGACACGTGGCGTTATTTGATTGGCTCTCGCTCCTTCGGCTTCTGGTCCCACACGTCCCTTTGTCCCAACCGTCCCGGATAAAATTTCCCTACATCGGCTGATCCGGTGGTTTGTTTCCTTCAAGCGTCCTCACACCCGAGATGTCCCATCCTGTTTAGCACAAAGATTAGTCAATTTTGCTCTTACCTTTGGCTTGTTCACCCTTTTTGCGTCGATGTCCTAATCGTCCCAAAGGCTTTGCGCACCGCTTGGAGGCTTTTGACCGATTCGCGCCTTGACATCCCAACTGTCCCAAGGACCGCCTGGACTAGGACTTAGCCAATTTTCATGATTTTTTCTGGCCCAAGCTTGTTTTTTGCAACTTTTTCACCCTTTTTGGAACTTGCTCTTTTCTCCTTGGACAGGAGAGTTAGAAAAAATCCGAGGGGACCCTAGAAACATGATTTTTTGCCTTGAATCAATCTATCTACCTGGGACTTGAGTATTCTAATGCATGTTATCAATTTTACCCTGGGGTGAAAATTGGATAACAAGTACACAAAAGGTGTGTGTGAAGCATTAGACTTTGTAGATGAGAAAGTTATTGCAATATCATGCACCATTAAAAATAAAGAAGGTTGACATCGGGACTCAAGATACATCAAACAAATTCATTCTTGGTGTATAAGTTACAAAATTAATTGAACTACTTGTGTGGCTTTCAAGATTTGTTTCATAGAGGATACCATGAGTTTAAAGGTGTTCATCAATCATTAGGAGAAGCTAAAATAAAACTCAAACATGGTACATAAACGATTCAAAAGAGGCCTTACTAGATGAATCCTAATTTACACATCAAGATGAACGAGAAAATTGAAAAAATGCTCAAGGACGGAATTATTCAGGCCATTGAAGAGTCAAAATAGATAACCTTGATGGTTACCATCATTAAAAACATGATAGGATAAATATTTGTGTTGACTATATAGTTTTGAATGCTTCATATTTCGTTGATCCTTTTCCCACACCATTTACTAAGGATATTAAAGAAGGCGTTGTGGGGCATGAGATATAATACTTCATAGATGAATTTTTAGGCTATCATCAGGTAAGGATCACACATGAAGACCAGGAGAAAACATCATTTACATCTGAATGGGGATGCTTTGCTTACACGGTGTTGGGTTTCAAATTTGCACTTGGGATGAAACCAAAGTCAGGGGACAAACAAGTCCCTCCTCTTTGATGGGAGAGGTTCCCTTATTGAAAGCTAGAAACAAGATTATTTACAAATCTACAACTTTCATCAAATGTGGTCTTCTGACATATGAAAATGTGTTTTCTCAAGGAAAAACACCAGCACAAGAGAATGGAATAATGAAGGGGAAAAATAAGGTAGAAGAAGGCAATACTTTTGGGGAAAAGAGATTGCAGAGAGAACCCCTAATTGCATTGGATAAATGAATTACAGAGAAGAATCATTCACGTTTTTACCAGGTGCAATCACACAGACACAAAGTTCTCAGAATTGCATTTTGAAGAACACAAAGTTTCTTAGCTTCTATTTGATCAAATGATTCACAAAACAGAGTAGAGGGAGAGAGGGAAACAGAGGAAAAATAAAAAGAAGCTCTTGTATTGATTTTTGGTTCAAAATTACAGTCTCGACATATCAAAATTCCCCACCCCGATAATGGCTTCTAGAGCCCATCAAATAGCTCATGAAAAGTGGTTACAACTTCCTCCAGGTGAGAAAAACGGTTTGCAAATGAATTCCATCTTTCGTGCCCTTCCAAAATCATCCATTCACGAAGAAAAACCATGGCGGAAAACCAATTTACGCCAATACACAGACATTTCATTTTATTTGCCAGTTTCAATATGAACCATTGATTTGTTGTGAAAACATTCAAATCAGGCCATCCATGTGGAAGGAGAAGATTGGAGCGGGTGTGGGGGAATCCCCTTTCCATTTTCATGATTTTTTATGTTTTGGCATTTTGGAACAAATTGCCCTGAAGCCCCGCCTTGACTTTTTGACTTGGACACGTGGCAAGCTGTGATTGGAAATGGGGTCGCAGTGCAATTATGAACATTTTAACCTATTTTTCAAAGAAAAACAAAATCTCATTTATTTCCACCAGCCCGCAGCTCCAATTCAGCATGAACACGTGGCATGAGCTGATTAGAAATGGGTGCACGGCTCTCATTGCATCATTTTCACCTATTTTACAAAAAGGTACAAAATATTGTTTTATCCCACTATCCCACAACTTTGACTTGACATTTTGATAGGTGTCCTTCCCTGATTAGCTGCGGGTTGAGGGAAAATGGATCATCTTAACACTTGTTCACCTTTTGGTCAAAAGTTTAAAAAACATGAAGTCTTCCATGGCTCCGCCGACCCGATTCAAAGATGATACATGGTAGGAACTTATTTGCGGTGAGCCTCGGAAATTTTCTTTCATCTCTCCACGTGGGCTCATGGGTCAAAATTTGCCAACTTAACTTTTTTCAAAAGAGAAATGTTTGCAAATACCTCCACAGCTCCGCTAGTCCATCAAGGGAATATCTGACCACTTAGTTCCGCCAAGCCATAACTTTAAAATTATAAGGATTTAGGTTGATTTCTTTACCATTTTGGAAAGGGGAAGAAATTCCCATCTATCGATGCAATGATTATCATGAGTTTGAAAGTCCTTGGAAAGTTCCAATTTTCAAAATACATCTTTCAAGCATACTTTATGGGCACCAACTCAAAATTTTGAAGTTTTAGACTTGGAAAATGAAAGGAATTTTGGGGGGATAACAACTGGCTCTTTCTGGGGATGACTTGGCTTGAACAAAGACACAAGGCAAGATCAAGAACCATAGACCAACTCTAGGAAATGAATACCAGTGCCTTATCCATTGGGTGAAAGAAGTCAAAAGGAAAAACCAATACAAGACAACACACACAAGGTAGGAAAGGAAACAAACCAAAAAGGAGGGCCTAAAACAAACACCCCACACAACAAGGAAGAAAAAGGAAACAAACAAGCCAAAAACAAAGAAAATACACAATGTACAAAGGGACTCCCTAATCACCTAGGACTTGAACAACTTTAAGTACTGCCCACTATAAGGGAGTGGGAGAGAAGATCCATCCATGTAACTCAAATAAAAAGAGTTCTCACTAGCAAAATGTTTGATTCTGAAGGGGCCAAGCCAAAGTGAGTCAAACTTACCATGGCTTCCTCAAGGCTCATGTCTCTTATCCCATAGCAACACTATGTCCCCCACTTGGAAAACTCTGGATTTGGCTTTCTTGTCAAACAAAGCCTTCACTTTCAATTGATGGGCTGTTATTCTATCAACCACCTGCAATCTATCTTCATTCAACTTTTGGAGATACATGATTCTCTTGTCTAAAGCACTGTTGAAACTTGAATCTTCAATAGTTCTCATCAAATGCAAAGCTGGAAATTCCACCATCACCGGTAGTTGAGCTTCCACACCATACACTACTTGGAAAGGAGACATTCCAATGGCTCTCTTAGGTGTAATCCTATCAGCCCAAAGTGCATCATATAATTTCTTATGCCAATTTCTTTGAGAATCATTCACAAGTTTCCTGACAATGGTCACCAAATTCTTATTCATTGATTCAGCTTGTCCATTCCCTTGAGGATAATAATTAGAAGAGTGAGCAAGAGATATTCCATGTTTATCTCAAAGAGAGGATAATTTATAAGCATTATCAGTCACCACTTTGTTTGGAATTCCAAATCTTATCAATATGTTTTCCTTTATGAAGTTGCATACTACTTTAGAAGTAGTACTCTTGACTGGGATGGCTTCCACCCACTTGGTGAAATAATCCATGGCAGTCAACACATGAGTATGTCTAGCACTTGAAGATGGATTGAGAGTTCCGATGAAATCCAAACCCCATTGTTGAAAGGGCTCCTCGATCACCACTAGCTTGAGAGGCAAAGCAGCCAACCTTGGTCTTCCAACAAACATTTGGCATGCTTCACATTTACTCACCCACTTTGATGCATCTTGGAATAGAGTGGGCCAATAATAGCCAGAAATGAAGGATTTTGTGAGCTGTTACAACAGAGGAGAAATGCCCCCACAAGCTTGATCATGAAAAGTAGAAAATAATTTCTTTTGTTGCTCTTTATCTACACATTTTAAAAACCTTCCATCTACACCTCGTTTGAAAAGAGAATTTTCCCAAAGAACATATTGTGTAGATCTAAGTTTGATGGATCTTTTTTATTTTGCAGTCAAGTGAGATGGGCATTCACCATAGGTTAGAAAATGAGCAATATCAGTGTACCATACATCTGTCGAGCTGAGAAACAAAACCATAGGTAGATCCGCTTCATCTTTGG
The DNA here is from genome assembly GCA_018340775.1 of Taxus wallichiana var. yunnanensis. Classification (NCBI taxonomy): domain Eukaryota; kingdom Viridiplantae; phylum Streptophyta; class Pinopsida; order Cupressales; family Taxaceae; genus Taxus; species Taxus wallichiana. Next base: position 180,655,893 of record CM031240.1, on the reverse strand, counting down.
ACAACATTTCATCAAGCACCTTCAACAATGAGCTCACATAGGCCCTTACCATGAACCAACTTGGTTGGCTTGATATCCAAATCATATTCTTGCACTTTTTCCACCCAATTACCTCTCTTAGTTCTAAATTCTTGTTGTGTGAGAATCAATTTGACACTTGTATCAGGCACAAACACAACAACGTGAGAATTTAGAATATAAAATCTGAATTGTTTAACAGCTTTTACAACAACAAAAGCATGTTTCTCCATCATGGTGTATTTCAGTTCATGGGCTTTCAAAATGTAGCTCATGAATGCTATGGGAAATTTGTGATCTTCAACATTCTTTTGAGTTAAAACAATGGCCAAAGTGTTTTCAGTGGCATAGCAATATATAATAAAATCCTTACTGTCCTGGACACGCCAAAGTGGGAGTATTTGCAATGGATTTTTTGATATCTTCAAAAGAAATATTTCCTTTAGAGGACCAGCCAAAAGTCTGCTTCCCTTTCATCATGTGAGCAATGCTCATAGTAAGTTCGGAAAAATCGGGTATGAATCTCCTCAAGAAATTAATCTTACCAAAGAAGGAATGAATGCCTTTCTTACTCGTGGGAAGAGGAATCTGCTTGTATGGCCTGAATTCTTTTTGGATCAATTTTGATTCCATATTTTGAGACAATGTGTCCCAACAACTTACCTTCGTTACACAAAACACGGAATTCTTAGGATTCAAAGAAACTTCGTGCTCTCTACATTTTTGTAGGACTTTTTCAAGGTGTTGAACATGATCTGCTCTGATTTTTGAAAAGACAGTCAAATCATCCAGGTATACCATGATGCATTTCCCTTTCAAACTGCCAAAATCCATATCCATAGCCCTCTGAAAGTAGCACCAGCTGTTGATGATTCCAAAATGCATTCTCTTGTAGGCAAAATTGCCCCAAGGAGTGGTAAAGGTGGTCTTATGTTGATCTGCAGTGTTTACCTCTACTTGGTTGTATCCTGAGAATCCATCCAACATTGATAACATCTCCGAGCCTGTGATAGCTTGTAGCACTTGGTCCATCATGGGAAGAGGATAATTATCTTTCAAGGAATCTCGATTTAGATTTCTAAAGTCAACACAGATTCTAATCTCCCCATTTTTCTTTCTGATAGGCACTATGTTGGCAATCCAAGTGGAATGATGAATGGGAAAGATGATCCAAGCTTTTAAATTTTTTTGTATTTCTTAAAAAATAGTGTCAGCAACCTTCAAATTCTACTGCCATTACTTTTGTTTAAAAGGCTTGATGTCAGGCTTAAGAGCGATGGAATGTTGCATTTCTTTTGGTTTGAAATCTTTAATATATTCATATGAGTAAGAAATCACATCAACATACCTCTTTAAAAGATTTATCACCTTCTCTCTTTCTTCTTGAGTGCAACATTTCCCGATGTTCACCATTTTAGGTTCATCTATACTTCCTATATTTATTTTTTCAGTTTCAGCAGATTGCTGATTTCCTTGGGAAACTTTAGATTTGACATACCTATCATGTTTATCAAAAAGATCCTCTAAACTCACCAAACCTTTAGGAATTTTGTTGCCTTTCAGTCTGATACATCTGTCATGATCCACATCTTATTCTTTAACACCTTCCTCATTTGAAGAAATGCCCTCTCTAGGAAAGTTATTGCTACCTTCAAAATACAACTGATCAAAGTTATCTCTCAATTCCAAGAAAGAGAGTAGATGTTGGTCATCATTGAAGACCTGCCAATGGTTGGCATTGTCAGGAATGCTAGGCCTGTGAATCATTTCGATGGAGAATTTATTTTGAGAGAAGTCAGGATGAGGAATTAATAGAGATCCTGAGACTTCCAGGGAATCAACCCTAGTATTTTCTCCTCTTGGTACTATTGTAATGGAGAAAGCATTGAGGAATTCAATAGAATCCCAGACTAGATTCCTATAGTGCTTCAATATTCTATTTTTTACTTGATAAAGGTCTCGAGACCTACTTTACAATTAGCTCAACATCTCCACGAGAAAAAAGGTTCTTCACTCCCATCTCCTTTTCCATATTCAACCCAAGAATGAGGGCCTCATATTCAGTAGTATTATTGGTATTCTCAAACTGAAACTTGAAGGCGAAAGGATGAATCTTACCCTCGGGAGAGATCAGCACTATACCAGCTCCAGAGCTAATTGAGGAACAACTGCCATCAAAATCCAATGTCCAGACATCATTAGGATCAAACAATACTCCTTTTGATGGACTTGCTTCATCTAGTGACATAATCATATAGTTCCCATGCCCAATATCTTCATACAAAATTTATGCTTTTGGATCATCTATTTTTGCACAATATACTCAGCTTTCTTCTTAGGCATCAGCTTCTTCATCTTTCCATTAACTAGAATAATGGCATGTGACCAATCCATTTTTATTTCCCCTCCAACATCCTTACAAAAGTTCCTACTCAATAGCATGCCGTAGGAAGGAGGAATGTCAACAACTAAGATGGTTGCCAAAACCTTTTTCTCTGGCCAAGTAACGAAAGCTACTTGTGCATCCTTGATTCTCCCAACTAAAGGAACTTCCCTACTTTCCATAGAATAAAAAGAACCATATGTGTGGGTAAGAGTGAGGCCCAAGGCATGAGCTACTTTAGTAGGCATTACATTGTTAGATGCTCTAGAATCAATAACACAATTACTAAGCTTGTGGCCTGCTATAAGGAGAGTCACATAGAAAGGTATGATTTTCTCATTGGGTGATGTGATAGTAGCTACAAGATTTGGTTGGGAAGGGGAAGAAGGAGTTGGAAAAATACCTTTGGAAACATGGGATGGGATTTTAGATTTGGAGTTGACAAAATCAACCATTTTGGCAAAGGCTTTGGGATGGGTTTGATAAAACTCAGCCTCGAAATTTGAACCTTAGTTCTCTTTATGTGATCAATAATATCAAAGGATCTAGATGTGGATGGGGTATCATTACAAGGAATGGAAGAGACCTTAGACCTATCAGCTTTATCATTTGACACAACAAAAGCTTTAGAAGCAGAATTGGAGGGAGAAAAACCAATAGAGCTTACCTTTTGTGTGGAGGTGGTGGGGATAGGAGAACCTCTCTTTGCAAGCACTGGAATGGTATTGGAAGACTCCTTTGATTTATTTGTAGGTTGCACAACTTTCTCCTTTTGATAGTTTGTTCATTATGATCATCCTCATCATCTACACCTTCAGTGGTGAGGAAGTTGACTCTAGAACCACCAGGCTGCTCCAAATCTTCATCAGCATCTTCTTCTTGATCATCATATAATTCATTCTCTTCTTCATCATCAGGTTCAAGGACTTCACATGTTGCGTTGACAGGCACTTTGAGAGGTGGACCTTCAATTGCCAACCTAGTTTGAGAAGAAGGCAGTTTGTTCCTAGGCTGAAAATTCTTCCTTGGAACATCCTAGTATGGAGCATGCTTGAGCCAATTATTTTTATTGTAATGAGGTCATTGGCTAGATTTTGTACCAACTGATCTGAATTACCTCCAGGAGAAGAGGGAGAAGATGATGTCTTAGATTTCTAGGATTCTCTTTTTAGTTTTCCTGACATGATCAAGTCATCTTCCACGCTGACTGCCAGCCTCTGATCATCATCCAAAGTTTCTAGATTGGCTCTCCTCAGAGCATAGCTTACTTCAGGTAGTTGTGCATTCAAAAAGAAACATTTTTGGATCTGATCAATGGGTCTAGTATTTTGTGGAATTTTATTGATCAGTTTATTGAATTTAGCTACAAATTCCCTCATGGGCTCTTGTGGTTCTTTCTTGATTTGAGAAATCTAAGCAAGCAAGGCATGTACATCTTCAGCAGGCTTGAAATGGTTCTCAAACTCAGTTCTCATGGTTGTCCAATTTGTGATTGCTCCAGCAGGGAGATGGTAAAACCAATCTACTACATTGTCTTGCAAGGTTTCCACAAACAACCTAACAGAGACATCTTCATGCTCCACACCGAGGACTCCACATGCAACAATGAAGGCTGTAATGTGTTCATTAGGGTGCACTTTCCCATCACCTCTGAATTTGGGAAAATTATTTCAGTTACCTCGAGGTAACTCATGCAAAGGTTGTGGAAGAGCCAAAGGACCAACTCGGTGCCCCCAAGTAATGGAACTACCATCCTTGGAAATATGGTTTGTAAAGGAACTAAAACACCATAAAGGATCAAAGCATGGAGATTAGGGCTAATTTTCTCTTGAGGGATTCCACTCCCAAGGGTTCTATCTTCAACAAGGGGTGTGCTTGTAGAATGAGCTCTTCTATTTCTCCCTGTTGAAGGAAGAGGAAAACCTTGCTGATCTAGAAGTTGAAATTGAGAATCTTCAACTCTAAGAGATCTTCTACCATGTGTGTATCTCAGAGTCACCAGATCAATGGAATGATCAAATTGTTGTTCTTCTTAGAAAGGAATCTATTGAAATCATTCCCCAGTAGTCACCAAAAACTGTTGGGTTTCAAATTTTCACTTGGGATGAAACCATAATCAGGGGACAAACAAGTCCCTCCTCTTTGATGGGAGAGGTTCCCTTATTGAAATCCATAAACAAGATTATTTACAAATCTACAAATTTTATCAAATGTGGTCTTCATAAAAATAAAAACACTAGCACAAGAGAATGGAAGAATGAAGGGGAAAAAGAAGGCAGAAAGAAGGCAATACTTTTAGGGAAAAGAGATTATAGAGAAAACCCTTATTGCATTGGATAAATGAAATACAAAGAAGAACCATTCACGTTTTTACCAAGTGCAATCACATAGACACAAAGTTCTCGAATTGAATTTTGAAGAACACAAAGTTTCTTAGCTTCTATTTGATCAAATGATTCACAAAAAAGTAGAGGGAGACAGGAAATAGAGGAAAAAGAAAAAGAAGCTCTTGTATTGATTTTTTGGTTGAAAATTATAGTCTCTACATATCAGAATTCCCCACCCCAATAATGGCTTCCAGAGCCCATCAAATAGCTCATGAAAAGTGGTTACAACTTCCTCCAAGTGAGAAAAATGGTTTGCAAACAAATTCCATCTTTCGTGCCCTTCCAAAATCATCCATTCACGAAGAAAAAAACCATGGTGAAAAACCAATTTACGCCAATACATAGACATTTCATTTTATTTGCCAGTTTCAATATGAACCATTGATTTACTTGTGAAAACGTTCAAATCGGGTTGTCCATGTGGAAGGAGAAGATTGGAGCAGGCGTGGGGAATCCCTTTCCTTTCATGATTTTTGTGTTTTGGCACTTTGGAACAAATTTCCCCGAAGCCCCGCCTTGACTTTTTGACTTGGACACGTGGCGGGTTGTGATTGGAAATGGGGTCACGGTGCAATTCTAAAAAATTTACCTATTTTTCAAAAAAATTCAAAATATCATTTACCTCCGCCGGCCCGCATCTCTCGATTTAGCGTGGACACATGGCACGAGCTGATTGGAAATGGGTGCGCATCTCTCGTTGCATCATTTTTACCTATTTTACAAAAAGGTACAAAATCTTGTTTTATCCCACCATCCCATAGCTCCGACTTGACCTTTTGACAGTGTCATTCCCTGATTAGCTGTGGGTTGAGGGAAAATGGATCATCTTAACACTTTTTAACCTTTTGGTGAAAATGTTAAAAAAACATGAAGTCTTCCATTGCTCCACCAGCCCGATTCAAAGATGATACTTGGCAGTAACTTATTCACGGTGGGCCTCGGGAACTTTTCTTTTCATCTCTCCACGCGGGATCACGGGTCAAACTTTTCCAACTTAACTTTTTGCCAAAAGATCAATGTTTGCAAATACCTCCACGAGATCTGCCAGGTTTGGCAAGGGAAAATCTGACCACTTAGCTCTGCCAAGCCATAACTTTAAAATTATAAGGAGTTAGGTTGATTTCTTTACCTTTTTGGAAAGGGGAAGAAAGTTTGAATTTGATGCAATGATTATCATGAGTTTGAAATTCCTTGAAATTTTGAATTTTCAAAATACCTCTTTCAAGCATACTTTACGGGAACCAACTCAAAATTTTGAAGTTTTAGACTTGGAAAATGAAAGGAATTTTGGGGCACAACACATGGTTATGCCATTTCGATCAAGAATACACCAATGGTATTCTCTCGTATTGTTGTGAAGTATTTTCAAGACTTCATCCATAAATTTACTCAAGGATATTTTGATGATTAGATTGTTTATGGGATGGTTAAAGACCATTGTGACTATTTAAGGCTAATGTTTGAGAGATGCAAACAATTGATAATATCCTTGAATATAAAAAGTGTATCTTTGTGACACCATTTGGTACCCTACTTAGACACATTATTTGTAAAGAAGGCTTGTTGGTAGATACCACAAATATTGTAGTAATTTTGGGGTTGGAGGATCTAACTAATCAAATAAAAGTGTGTGGAATCCTTGGGCATACAGTGGTACTATACGAAAATTTATCAAGGGGTATGCCAAGATTTTCTTTACTAGAGGAGTTATTAAAAGAAAAAGGATTTTTTTATTGGGGAGAGGTACAACAACATACATTTTAAAATTTAAAAGATAAGCTAACCACCACACCTATCTTAAACCATATAGAAGAAGCACATGGTGGAATTATAAGAGGTCACTATGTAGGTGAAGCAACAACACAAAGGATATTACTTGTTGGATTATGATGGGAGGAATTTTACAAGGATATTAAGGATTTTTTCAAATATTGAGATCATTGTCAATGACTAGGAAAATCAATAAACGGGAATGAAAATTTGTTGTAACCTATAATAAGCGTAAAGGATTTTGAGAATTGGGTTATTGAAATTTTTGGCCCAATTGCACAAGCTGCGTGGAGGACAGGAACATGTTACATTATTACATACATAAATTATTTTAGAAGGTGGGTAGAAGTAGTGCCTACAAAGGATTGCATTGTAGCTACAATGACAAGATACTTATGGAAAATCATTATTACTCAAAGATGGTTATCCATTAGTTGGTATGATTGTACATTAAGTTTGTATGGTTTTCCATTAGTTATTATGGTTTTCCATTACATCCTATGGTTATCCATTAGTCAATATGGTTTTCTATTAAGTCGGTATTTTTTTCCATTAGTCAAGTATGGTTGTCCATTAATTTGGTATGGTTTTCCATTAGTTGGCATGGTATTCCATTACATTGGTATGGTTATCCATTACTTGGAATGGTTATCCATTACTTGGAATGGTTGTCCATTATGTCGGTATGGGTGTCCACTAAGTCGAGTATGGTTATCCATTAAGTCATTATGGTTATACATTAGTCGGTATGGTTTTCCATTAAGTCGGTATGGTTGTTCATTAGTCGGTATCATTGTACATTAGTTCTTTATAGTTTTCCATTAATTAGGTATGTTTTTCCATTAATCGGTATGGTTATCTATTATGTCGGTATGGTTTTCAATTAACTCAGATATCATTGTCCATTAGTCGGTATGGTTTTCCATTAAGTCATTATGGTTGTCCATTAGTTAGTGTGGTTATCGATTAAGTTGGTATGGTTGTCCATAAGTCGATGTGGTTGTCCATTAAGTCAATATGGTTTTCCATTAGTCGAGTATGGTTGTCCATTATGATGGTATGGTTGTCCATTAGTTGGTATTGTTGTCGATTAGTTGGTATGGTTGTCCATTAGTCATTATGGTTATCTATTAGTCAATATGGTTGTCCATTAGTCACTACGGCTGTCCATTAAGCCGGTATGGTTGTCCATTAGCGATATGGTTGTCCATTAAGTTAGTATGGTTATCCATTAGTAGGTATGGTTGTCCATTATGTCGGTATGGTTGTCCATTAAGTCGGTAAGGTTGTCTATTAGTTTATATGGTTGTCCATTAATTTAGTATGGTTTTCCATTTGTTAGTATGGTTGTCCATTAGTTGGTATGGTTCTCCATTAAATTGGTATGGTTGTCCATTAGTTTATATGGTTTTCCATTAAGTTGGTATGGTTTTCCATTATTCAAGATGGTTGTCCATTAAGTCGGTATGGTTATCCATTAGTCATTATGGTTGTCAATTAAGTTGGTATGGTTATACATTAGTTGGTATGGTTTTCCATTAGTTGGTATGGTTTTCCATTATTCCATATGTTTGTCCATTAAGTCGGTATGGTTGTCCATTAGTCGGTATGGTTGTCAATTAAGTTAGTATGGTTGTCATTAGTTTATATGGTTGTCCATTAAGTTGGTATGGTTTTCCATTAGTTAGTATGGTTTTCATTACATCAAGTATGGTTGTCCATTAGTTGATATGGTTGTTGAATAAGTTGGTATGGTTATCCATTAGTTGGTGTGGTTATCCATTATTCGGTATGGTTATCCATTAATTCGGTATGGTTGTTCATTATTCGGTATGGTTTTCCATTAAGTTGGTATGGTTGTCCATTAGTTGGTGTGGTTTTCCATTACGTCGATAGTTATCCATTAGTCAATATGGTTTTCCATTAAGTCGGTATGGTTTTCCATTAGTCATTATGGTTGTCCATTATGTCGTATGGTTGTCCATTAAATCGGTATAGTTGTCCATTAGTCGGTATGGTTTTCCATAAGTTGGTATGTTTATTCATTGGTCGATATGGTTGTTCGAATTTGGTATGGTTATCCATTATTTTTATGGTTTTCCTTTAAGTCGGTATGGTTTTCAATTATTCGGTATTGTTGTCCATTAGTCAACATGATTTTCCATAAGTCATTATGGTTGTCCATTAGTCATTATGGTTGTTCATTAAATTGATATGGTTGTCATTAGTCGACATGGTTATCCATTAAGTCTGTATGGTTTTCCATTAATTGGTATGGTTTTCCATTAAGTTGGTATGGTTTTCCATTAGTCATTTTGGTTTTACATTAAGTCGGTATGGTTGTCCATTACATCGATCAGATTATCCATTAAGTCGGTATGGTTTTCCATTAGTCGGTATGGTTTACCATTAGTTGTTATGGTTCTCCATTAAACGGTATGGTTCTCCACTAGTTGGTATGGTTGTCCATTAATTCGGTATGGTTTTCCATTAATTCATTATGGTTGTACATCAAGTCGGTATGGTTGTCTATTAGTTGGTATGGTTTTCCATTAGTCGGTATGGTTGTCTATTAAATCGGTATGGTTGTCCATTAAGTCGAGTATGGCTGTCCATTAGTCATTATGGTTGTTCATTAATTTGGTATGGTTATTCATTAGTCGGTATGGTTGTCCATTAAGTCACATGGTTTTCCATTAGTCGATGTGGTTATCCATTACATCGGTGTGGTTGTACATTACATCACTATAGTTTCCCATTATTTGGTATGGTTTTCCATTAAGTTGGTATGGTATTCCATTAAGTTGGTATGGTTGTCAATTAAGTTGGTATGGTTGTACATTAGTCAGTATGGTTGTCCATTAAGTAACTATGGTTATCCATTAGCCATTATGGTTGTCCATTATGTTAGTATGGTTGTCCATTATGTCAATATGGTTGTCCATTTGTCAGTACGGTTGCCCATTAAGTTAGTATGGTTTTCCATTAATCGGTATGGTTGTCTATTAAGTTGGTATGGTTTTACATTAAGTTAGTATGGCTCTCCATTAGTTGGTATGATTATCCATTAACTCATTATGGTTTTCCATTAGTCCATATGGTTGTCCATTAAGTTAGTATGGTTGTCCATTAGTTATTATGGCTGTCCATTAAGTCGGTATGGTTGTCCTTTAGTCGGTATGGTTATCCATTAAGTTGGTATTAGTTGCCTTGAATCGGTACATTTGTCCATTAAGTTGGTATGGATGTCATTTAGTTGGTATGGTTGTCCATTATGTTGGTATGGTTTTACATTTACTCGGTATGGTTTTGCATTAGTCGTTATGGTTGTCCATTAAGTCGATGATGGTTCTCCATTAGTCGCATGGTTTTCCATTAAGTTAGTATGGTTTTCCATTAAGTCGGTATGGTTTTCCATTAGTTGGTATGGTTTTCCATTAAGTTGGTATGGTTATGCATTAATCGGTATAGTATTTCATTATGTCGGTATAGTTGTCCATTTAGTCGATATGGTTTTCCATTAGCCAATATGGTTGTCCATTAAGTTGGTATGGTTTTCCATTATCTGGTATGGTATTCCATTAAGTCGGTATGGTTATCCATTAGTCGATATGGTTGTCCATTAAGTTTAACTAGTGACAGGGAACCCATTTTTGAATGAAACAATTAGATTATTATTGGCGAGTTTATGGTATCTTGTCATAAGATCAAGCTCCTATCATCCAAAGTACAATTATAATGCAAAGGATTTTAATAAGATCTTGGGAAAAACATTGATGAAGAGTTATGATGTAGGCATAAAAGATTGGGATGAAAAATTATCAAGCGTGGTATGGGAATGTAGGACTACATACAAGAGGTTGAATAACACCACACCTTTTTAATTTGTATTTGGCATAAAAGAAATTTTACCCATAGAATTTATGTTACCCTCCCTTTGTATTATGTGTGAAGGAGGAGTTCTAGATGAAAAACAAGCAGATGAGTGCATTGATAAAATGATGTAATTGGATGAGTGGCACACAATTGTGTGATGGATTTAGAAGACAAAAAATTGAGAAAAAAGGCTTGATGCGATAGGCATATTAAGAATAATTATTTTATCTTGTGGGGAAGATGGTGTTTTTTTGACACCATTTTTTCCATCTTGGGAAGCTAAAATTTCATGTGTATGGACCATTTAAAGTAACCAAGATACTAGAATCAAAGCGCATGTCATCTAGATGTCACTATGTTTCCTAGTTATTTTAATGGGAGTAGGATAAATCCCTACTATAAATAAGATTCTCTTGTGTTTATAATGAGGTAGCATTTCCATTTAGTGTAGGTTTCCTTAGTTTTTATTTTTATTTTTGTCCTAATAAGAACATTCAAGTGCGGATGCTGATTATTCTATTTGATACTTGATGCACACAAGACCACACCTAATTTTAGTGTGGGGTAAGAAGGTATAAGAGCATGAAGTGTAAAAATGGAAAGATAATACTTTATGGGAGGCTAGTAAATGTGTGCAATAGTGTGAGATAATGGTTCATGATGAAAAAGGTTATGGTGTGCAAAATAAAGTGTTCTAATTGGATGGATATGGTGTGAATGTGCTTAAATTTGATGGAATTGCTCACATAAAAACCACAACCACATGAATAAAGAGGATCACGTGTAACGTGAGGGAGGTGACGTGGATGGAAACTACTTTTTATATGGTGTAGAGGAAGAATGTATGCAACATAGGAGGGCACGAGAAGTAATCATACAACCTAAGAAGTGGTAGCACACCAAAAGGTTAGGAAGCCGCTGCACACGGAAGAAGCTTATGAAAAATGGCGGAAAACATAAGAAAAAGTGGGAAAATCAGAAAATCGCTTTAAATCCCAAGATTGGTAGTAAGTGAAGAGAAATGAATGAAGTCAAAAATTGAAAACCTATAAAAGGAGGGGGGCGAGAAAAATTTATTCTTACCTTACTTTGAATAAATAGTGCATTAAAGAGATAAATTACGAAAAGTGTGAAGTGTGAAGTGAAAAATAGAGCCAAATAAAGTCGTGTAGAAGGAATAATAAGAAGAAAACCTTGAAGACAAAAAGATCCTTTTGAAGAAGTGGAAGTTAATTGATGAAGGGTATAGAGGCGGGGTTTAGATGATGGATTGAGAGAACTAGGGTTCAAAGGAAGTGAAGAAACTGAGTTAGGTAAAGAGTTTATTCATAGGTTCGATGAGGGCACAAATTTGGAGCTAACAAGGGTAAGTAATTAATAAAGGAATAGAATTCTCACCACCACAAGAATGGTTTTAGCATACCGGGGTTTTATTTTTGACACCTATAACACAAAATTTAATATTTTTAAGTATGATATTGAAGATATAATGACACTAACGAGAACTCTAAAAATTAAGAAGATGACACAAATTCCCTAACAAATGGTTCTCCAAGATGTAGTACCCATAATAAGTGGTTGTAGGAAAACCATGGGAAACCCAACTCGATGAAATGAAAGATAAGTGATTATAATCACCGATCACAAGTGCATGAGACATGCATCAATAAACATGTCTTACAAGAAATGAGTAAAAATATCTTGAAGAAGGGTAGATCATCCTTGATGACACAATGCACAAAACTTTGGAAGGATTTGGGTTGATTTAATTTTATGAATTACCATTATTCAAGAATATTGCATTCCTCTTTCGGTGGTTAATGTTGCACATACACAAATAATATTTTTACTTCATAAGTAGAAGGATGTGACTGATTTCCAAGTTAATTATCATGGTTACGAGGGTTACGTGACACTGGGAAGAGATAGAGATTGACTGCGCATGACGAGACAACAATAGAAGTGGCAACCACCAAGTTATAATATCATAAGGAAGTCAAGCAATCAACATTAACAAGATTTTTACCACGACATAAGAGTAGTTTTACACCAGTTAACGCAAGTTGGGTTCCTTTGAGATATGGATAAAGGTAAATAATGAATTCCTCTATATTGCACATAATATGGCACATAAAACCAAGTACAACATTGCACTATATATATTTGAAGGAATCATATAATATGCAAAGGTCCTCATAGAGGAGGGAGAAAAAATTACTTGGGTTCTATTCTCTTGTTGATAGTATTTTGGGAGACAGGGGTTTCGAGATGATCCGGAGGATAATATGTGGGTGTATCCCATTGAGAACAAGTCTCCAGAAAAAAGGTTTTGCAAGTTTACTTGCGATGGAGTAATTTCAAATCCTTACTAGGCACACCTATAAAAGTGGTATAAAATAATGCACGACTTGTTTGAAAATTAATGATGCATAACGAAATAATTTTTGGAATTTTTGAATGGATAGGCAAAGTTTGTAGTAATACAACACTTCAGCCTTGCGAGATTCTTCCTAATCAATGGGAAAATGGTACCATCATGTAAACTATCATTTTCATTCATAGACAAGTATTTATAGTGCACTGATGAATAGACTTAAGGATGTAAATCACTTGAATTTTAATCCCGAGGAGGGTAGATGTAGACTACCATATTGTTGTCGCCAAATCACTTTGCACCCCAGAATGGCCAAGATGTGAATAGGATGTTCTCAAGTGTGGGACTTGGGCTCGAGGTGAACCTCTAGAGAAGGCCGACTTCCTCTTCCTAAACTAAGTCTTTGTACTACTCTAGTGTAACAAAAATGATTATCTAGTCCTATGCTAACATTTTCATGGGGTTTTAGGGAAAGAGTTTTGAGAAATGAAACTATACTAGGGATGGTGATGCATCGAATAAAGGGTGTCTTCAGATTCGGGAAGGGTTAATTTGAAGAGGGTGTGTGCACCACAGTCAACTTCACCTCTGCGAACTTAGAGAGGGTACAGGATACCACAGCTAAGAGACACGCGTTCCTTTTGTTAAACTTTATCGAACCGAGAAATATACCAGTTTCCAGTGAAGAAGGATGAACTCAAGAAGGGTGAACAGACACCACAACTCAACTACATGCAATACTTCACCACTCGATAAGCACAGAACTCCAAGAACTGCAATAGAAACTTAAACTTACACAGTGTACCTGCAAGTATGAGAAAGGCACAAAGAAGCATAGAAGGATGAAAGGACCGAGATTAGTCACAAAACACACACTTTTATTGCTTGATAACATGCACAATGCATCATACATTCAGAAGAGGCAATAGTTGCCATTACGAGTCTTGAAGAGGAGGCTTGAAAGTTCTCTCAACACACAAGAACAACTTGCAGAAGAGAGAGGATTCTTGAAAAGTATACACTCTTGCTGAGATATCTAAGCTGTCGACTTATGCAACTGTTGGAACCCTTTGAAATGAGCTTCCAACTTACATTTATAGAAAAATATGTGAGAAAGAAGAGGAAATGGTCATAATTACATTCCTAAAATGAAGGCCCATGATGTATTTATTGCAGTTAGTTGAACTACCTGAGAAGGTTCCATCATGGGTCATTAATTGCCTGATGACCTAGTCTTCTCAATTAATTAAAAGAATATTTAAATAAAATATTTAAATAATAATAATAAATATTATTATTAAAATATTTAAATAAAAAATAAATATATTAATTTAATTATTACATAATGTCACATAATGGACCCCTCGTTGACCCGTTTGACTTGAAGAGGAGGGGGGTCCATGTGGATGGAGTCTGCACAAATCTCAACTCGGTGAGCTTTGAATCCTCTAACTCGGTGTTGCAATTGATTTTGAACCCCACACCAACTCTTTCCTCGTCTTGGCAATCGGGCTCTTTTGCATTGAGTCCTCGAATGGTGGGCTATCAAACTTGATTCTTATCATTTTTCTTTGTTAACTCGAAGCCATTTATGCATTCCACATTCAAACTTCATGAAACATCACCATGAGCTCCCTGCGAAGTCACCGAGCTCTTCATCCAAAGAAACGATCTTACCTTTCACAGGCTCAAACTCACTTGAATGTCGAGCTTAACTTAAAATTTTTGAAAAGAATGGTTTTACCACAATGCTCACGGTTCTTCCTTATCATATAACACTTGTAGTAAGAATGTTTTAGCTTGGCCATAATAAGCACAATTGTACCTTCCAAACGATGAGAAAATGCCATTACCAATAAAGACCTAATGCTTGTCCATGATGATGACCCAGGCTCATGCCCATAACATGTCGATAGACACCCTTAAGACTGATTTTTGGCCAAAAGAGCGCTTGGTATTTTGGCGGTGCACTCGCAATCTCGGCTCCAATCAACGATTATGCTACTATTGGGATCTTAGTATGGCATAGGTAGTTTGAGCTACACAATATACTCATTTTTCGAAACTAAAAGATCCTTTATGTTACAATACTGCAAACACATAAAATAAGCCCTTCAAGAAATACATTGAACAACTAGGGAAGCCAAGAAGACCTTGAAAAAATGTACAGTAACAACCATATGAATTCCCCTTAGTTATGGATCAAAGCTAATAGAAATAAAGCTCGATAAGATTAGCTTGAAACTACAGTATAATCATCCATTGAAAAAACACAGTTTCTCTTAATCTAGTAAAAGAATACTTTTATTGTCTGATTGGACGTACATAATGGAAGGGTATAAATATTGCATACGGCCCTCGGAGTTTCTCAAAGAGACCATTTATGAGTAACAAGGATGCAGCATGCAAAACGGCCGACCAGGTATTTCAGAGTTGACCTTCACATTCAATTCGTTTCTAGGAGAAGGAATGCTGAGCAATATGAATCGTTTCATTCTGCACCATTTTAAACCTTCATCTCTTGGTTCGGGCAAATTTTATGAAGCCTTGAACAGCGTGACTCCAATCCATCGTACACGGCAGTGAATATTTGTTTCCTGCAGTGCTTGCTGGAAGCGTTCAAAAGACTTCTACTGTGCTGCACGTGCTGCTGCCTGTGCGTGGGAGTTTCTCGCGACCAGAATGTTATGCGTGGTAAGCAGAATGTGTAGAGCCTCCTTCGCCCATCTCTGTTTCATACAAAACGGCTGACCAGACAACCACGTCAATCCTATTAAACACCTCCACTGCCTCATTCCCACGTTCTCCGACTCACCTTCCGTGTGACTCGCACAAAGACTCGGACCACTCCAAGCTGCGCGGGGTTTTGTTTACATGGCCCATGCGGAAGTCTCATGATGGATAGCCATCGTAATTTTTCCACTTGGCAATCTGGTTCAATTTCTCCCCTACGCGGAGTGAACAACATGGCTTTCCATCTTAAAATTTCCACTTGGCGGTGCTGCTCCAAATCTCCCCGCGTGGAATTTCGGTCATGGTTTGCCAAACGAATATCTCCACGCCTGGCATAATAGCTCCAAATCCCCGCGCAGCTTGGAAAAATTAATCCACGGGCCCCGACTCAACTTCACCACGCAGATTTGGCAATTTGACCCGATTTCTCCACTATTTCCACTAGCGTGCGGAATTTTCATTCTCTTGCCATGATCGTGCCTTCACTTGGCAATTCGAATTGGCTATACGCAGCAGCTACAGGGTAGAGAAGTAAACTTTATCTCAGAAAAACAATCACCTCCAGAGAGAGTTAATTGCGACAGCTGCCACAGGGTGATCCCAAGGAACCGTTGGTGTTGATCCTGATGTTGCATGCGACCACAGCCGTGATCAGTTGTTGTAAAATCTTGCCGCTGTAGTCGAAGAACGAGATAAAGTTTTAGTTGAGTTGTCTCACCTTTTCACTTTGGAAAGTCGCTTCCATGGAAGAAGCTCGATCAAATCTTGAGGCAAGTTTTGCGAATGAGGCTGAGATTGTGTTCACTACTGTTTCTAGTAATGGCTGGAAGTTATTCCAGTGCCTAGCCCATGATTTTCCTTCAACAGATTTGAGGATAACATCAAACTCTTAGCGCAAACATTTCAGCTGTAGCTTGTAAGGTGTGATAATTTCAACAGAAACCTTTACGCTTGCTAACTTAGTGACTTGTTGAAGATGCTTATATAATTGCAAAGCAAATTATGCTCCATGAATATTCTGATATGAAACAGTTCCACCTCTATGAGATCCGCTTCCATGAATTACATCGTAAAACAAGTAAGGTCTCGATAGAGAATCTTTGTAATAAATTTCATCAGGTCTCCTGGTAACACTCTCACTATCACTTAATCGATTTTCATAAAAATATCTTGAAGGAAAATCCCGAATTTGAGGATGCATTCGATGATGATCAGATAAACACATAGTTGGATGACCCGCTTGTTGGAAGTGCTCAAAAAGGCTTCTGCTATAACATGTCAACTGCCTGTGCACCAAATGCTCGGCCGAGGAAGGTCTGAACAACGCCAGCGAAAAAATATATATACTGTATTCACTAATACCCTGGCCCGACATTCTTGCTGTCTCTGTGGGCTTACCATTGAAAAATTATCTCGAGTAGTCCTCCCAGTTCTGCATTAATCAATGAGCCCTGGAATTGTATCCTAGAAACCATCTTTAATGCATCCACACGAAACGAGTTGCCTTGAATTATCCATCATGCTCGATGAGTCCCATTGATAGGGCTCCATCACGTATCTCTATTTACGCAACGATCTCCATTCATTTTATGGCACTCTTGATGCCTTGGCTTGCGTTTGAATCACCCTAGCTCTGCAGAATGTGTCCTAAAAGAAGCTCACCACATGATCTCCAAAATGAACGAGTCACGAAGATGAGTCGAACTCCTTATCTCTGCCTTCGCTTCCGCCTGTGGCTTGAACCTTTCCAATTCATTGAGACTTTATTGATAGCTCAAACTTTGACTCTCTCTGACTTGGTCTTCACTTCCGCATGCATCGATCTCTACCGAGATCCTTATAGAGTTCCCTTCATTCATAAATTTTCAATGAGCTATATTTTGCATTAACAAGACCTTGTTGAGCTCTTACAACTGAGAGTCTCCACTGAGATCATTATCAATTTGACACCGGGTTCTTTATCAACTCGACCCTGAACTCTCCACTGAGTTGAGATCAACTGGGTGCCTTTCGATGCTAGGTGATCTCTTCATATGCAATTTAGGAATTATTTTTAATTATTGCATCTTGATAATAACCAAAGGTGGGTTTCTGGGACTATTATTTCATTTTGAACATGACAGGACCCCCTTGTCCAATCTTGCTAGGTGTGCAAAATTGGATAACATTTTTGGTGACCTCTCGGGGATGATTGCCTGCTAAGCATGATTCCAGTAGCCTTAAGTCATCCATTAGGCATGGAGTCTATGTTGGAATCCACGAAAAGTAGTATGATTTTCTTTGACACATCTCGGAATATCCTTGAGCATTTCCGATATCTGGACCTCCTTGGAGTGCTAAGCATGAAGTATATTAAATCATTGAATGCTTAACATCCATGGAACATTGCAAAAATTTGAATGAAGCAGATTTTGAACTGTTATAGAAACCTTGAACCTTTCTTCTCCTTGACACCTTCCAATGATGAAACAAAGTGCAGAAAAACACAAAACACAACAACAAGGAAAGCAAAACAACAACACACAACAATGTGCATAAGCACTTGGAGGAAAACACCTAATTTAACTGTACAGGGGGTGGAACGCTTCTCAAAAACAAGATTTGAGATGTATCCCATTCACATGAATGGGCATTTCTTCTCCATTAAGCCTAGATAGATGAAATGAATTTGCCTCTTTACAACTTGTGATGATATATGGCCCACTCCAAAGAGCGTCAAACTTGGCATGCTTTCCTGGTTTGGCCCTGTCTTCATCCCATTTGAGAACTAAATCTCCCTCTTGAAAATGCCTGTCGGACGCCTTCTTGTCAAAAGATTTCTTAACTTGAGCCTAATGCTGCTCCAAATTTTTCATAGCCTTGTCTCGTACTTCCTCTAACTCCATGAGTTCAACAAACCTTACTTTCAGAGGATCACTCTCTATAACTTCAAGTTGATGAGCTAACTCCAAAGAAGGTAACTCCAATGAGAGTGGGAGTTTTTCCTCTCTTCCATATACAAGAACGAAAGGAGAATTTCTGATGGCCCTTTTAGGTGTGATCCAATCTACCCATAAGGCGGTCTTAAGCTGTGTATGCCAAGTCCTCTTGTTAGTCTCCATTGTGTGCTTAATAATCCTTATGAGGTTTTTGTTGCTAGAATCAGCCAATCCGTTTCCTTGAGGATAGTAATTGGATGAAGTTTTGAGGTATACCCCATTTTTAACAGCCCATTCACTCAATTTCATACCAAGAAAAGCCAGCGCATTGTCTGAAATGACTGTAAACGGAACACCGAATCTCATCATTATACCTTCTAAAAAATCTAGAACTGCCTTTTCATTGCTCTCTTTTAATGCTACCACCTCTGTCCATCGAGTAAAATAGTCTGTTGCGGTAAGGACCCACTTATGTCCATCACTAGATGGAGGATTAATCATTCCGATGAAGTCCAACCCCCATTGAACAAAGGGTTGATCCACTTGAATTGGATGCAATGGAAGAGCTGCGCCGACACCTTACCATGAAAAAGGCACATTCCTTACATTTCCTTACCCAAAGATGGGCATCCTTGAATAAATCCGGCCAATAGTAGCCAGCTCGCATGATCTTGGTAGCTATTGTTCGTGCGGAATAATGTCCTCCAGATAGGCCATTATGAAATTCTTCTAGTATCTTACGACCTGTTCCGGTCCTATGCACCAAAGGAGAACGCCATTCAAATCTTTTCGAAAGAGAATGCTATCTACCAAAACATATGGGATAGATTGAAGACGGAAAGTTCATCTTTGGTTTTTATCCATGTTTTCTGGGTATGCTCCTGAGAAGATGAAATTCTTCATTTTGGATAACCAATCAACTTGATCAACATCCTCATCAGTATTTAGGAGTGTCACGTCCTCATTAATTTTTGATTCCATGTCTGTTGCAAGTTGCTGACATAAACCCTTACCTCTGACAAGTTTAGTGACTTTGATGTGCACGTCATACTCCATTACCTTTGTGATCCATCCAGCATGCTTTTCGTTCATTTCTTTGTTCAGCAAAAACTCCTTGACACCTAGATGAGACACCATCAGATGAATCTTGTTGTTGGACAACATGTGCTTGAATTTCTTCAAAGCTCGAATAACCGCAAAGACTTGCTTTTCAATGAATGAGTATTTGAACTCGTAGTCTTTGAGGGATTGACTGAAGAAAGTGATTGGTTGCTCCATCAGGTTGTTGTTTTGTTGGGTGAGGATCCCTGAAATGCTCTCTTGACCTGCAAAAGCATAAAGGATAAAATCTTTGTCAAACCTGGGGTTCACAAGCATGGGAGCTTGAGAAATGGCTGTTTTGATAGCTTCAAAGCTTTCTCGTCCTTCCTTTGTCCATGAGAATGGCATGTTTTTCTTTAGCATGGCTGTCAGTGGTTTAGCCAATGTCGCGAATTGAGGGATGAATCTCCGCACGAAATTTATGGTTCCCAGAAAACTCTGGAGGCCCTTCTTGTGACTTGGGAGAGATAAGGACATAATTGAATGAATCCTAGCTGGATCGATTGATAATCCTTCTACTGAAACCACATGCCCCAACAATTTTCCCTCGTGTACTACGAAAATACATTTCTTGGGGTTAAGTGAAACCCCAAATTCCCTACACCTTTGGAAAACTTTCCTTAGATGTATGATGTGATCTTCTGCATGCTGAGAGTATACAGTTATATCATCAAGGTAAACTAAAATAATATTGTTGATTAGTCCCTTAAATGCCATGTCCATGGCTCTTTGGAAAGTAGCTCGGCATTGGACAATCCAAATGGCATTTTATTGTAGGCATACGTGCCCCACTTGGTAGTGAAAGCCGTTTTGAATTGGTCGGATTCTTGGACTAGGATTTGATTGTAACCTGAATATCCATCGAGAAAAGAAAATCTTTGAGCTCCTGCCACCGTTTGAAGGATCTGCTCCATTGATGGAAGAGGATAATGGTCTTTTAATGATGCGCAATTCAAATCCCTGAAATCTATGCATAACCGGATCTCTCTGTTCTTCTTCCTCACGGGCACCAAATTGGCTACCCATGAGGAATGCTTGATGGGAAAAATTATACAGGCCTCGATGAGCTTGGTTAGCTCCTTTCTCATTAGTGGCTCAATTTTGGGATTAATTGGTCTCTGTTTCTGACGAACTGGCTTAGCATTAGGATCCAGTTCGATGGTATGTTGTGCTAGACCTGGATCAAAACCACGTAGATCTTTATAGCTCCATGCAAAGATGTCATGATACTCTTGACAAAGTTTGATGAAAGTTTCTTTCTCCTCAGAAGTACACACTTTTCCGATCTTGAGAAATTTTTCATTTGATACTTCAACTTCCTCAAAATATTCTTCTCTGACCACCATGTTAGGGCTTTGTCTTGTGGCTTGGTCATCTGAATTGAAAATGGATTCCAAAGTGACTAAACCTTTTGGTAACTTATTGCTTTTCAATTGGATAATTTTCTCACCATATGACTCCTGCAACTTATCTTGATTTTTTGCAGCAAACTCCGCCTCTTCTTGTAGGAAGAGGACAATTTGGTTGTCACTATCGAACACTTGCCAACTATTCACATTATCAGGGACTGCTGGTCGAACCACCATTTTAACAAATTACTGCCCTTCTTTCATGATATCAACTGGTATGTTGTATTGTGAACCAATTGTAGCAAGCCTATCCGCATCTTGATTTTGACCTCTAGGAATTGCATGGATCCCAAAAGCTTCAAAATCTTCAATCAGGTCCCAGACTCGATTCTTATATGATCGTAAAAGATCATTTTTGGATGCACTACGTGCCGAAACTTGATGAACAACTAACTCACTGTCTCCAAAAATAGTTAGGGCCTTGATTCCCTTCCTTTGGGCTAGCTGAATTCCTTGCACAAGAGCCTCGTATTCAACAACATTGTTGGTGCAACTGAACTGCAACCGGAAAGATGAGAAGTACTTATCTCCCTCTGGAGAAATTAACATAACACCAGCACCGGATCCATTCTTACTTCTTGAGCCATCGAAGAACAATTGCCACAGTCCTTTAGAATCACTTGGTGTTTTGACAAGTTGTGGTATGATCGTATCTTCTTCATGGATACAGTAAGTACCTAATCCTGTTTCTTCCAAGACCAAAGAAACCAGCTTCTTCTTACGCGATACATCAGCGTAGGGATCGTGATGCGATGATCTCTACATACTTCATCTAGCAAAGTATCAGGGACTTCTTCAATAAGGGTGGTTGGTTCATGATCGGCATCTTCCTCTTCTGGATCGCCGATGGTGTAATTTCCATTTATGGGACTAGCAGTGTAGGGTTCTACATGATTATGGCAGATTGGTTCTGCCCTTATAGTTACTTTGGTTCCGTATCGAGTCCTGAGAATCATATGCGACCAATCGGCTGATAGGTAACCGCCCATCTTGGCAGTGAAATCCCGTGATAGGCAGATGGCAAAGAGAGGAGGGAGATCGATGACCGATATGTCTTGGGTGAATGACAAACTTGGGCATGCATGAATGGTAAGTTGAAGTCCTTTGATAACCCCAACAGTCTTAACAGCTGTGCCATCTAGCTGAACAACCCCTCTTGCAACTGGCGCATATTGTATGCCTAGTACATCTGCAATTTGTTTCGGCATGACAGAGCTACTGGCACCAGAATCGATCATGCAATTATGTACCAGGTGGTCGCCAATGATTAGGGAAATGTAGAATGGCGGTGGTTTGTTTGCCGTAGGAATGATTTTCCCTTCCGGTTGACACAAATTTGTAGCATTTGTCACTCCATGGCTTGGTGATCCGTTGGTTGTACTAAAACTGTTCAGAGCTTCTCGCAACAGGTTTCTTTGAGAAGGAATCGAGAGTGCATCCCACATGGTAACGCTCAGATTGGTTTTCTTCATTTGTTCTACTATGCTGAAGGGAATCGCTCCAACTTTATTGACACTTTTTTGGGCATTGGGGTCCTCCTTTGGAAAATGTTTGTTGGGTACCGTGATGCCTGGAGAACCATCTTTCCCTGCGGTGTGGCTAGCCGTGTTTCTGGTGATTTCTTTCCCACATTTTTGTCAACTGCCATTTGAAACCCAGGTTGAGAAGTGGACGCTAGATCAGCTTCGAGAGGTTGAGGCTCCATTGCTCTCTTTTTGGAACGAGTGTTTGCTGCCACTGATGAAGAATCTATATTTAATCCACAAAAATCTTCTTCTTGCCAGTTTAGCAACGTGGATTCTTCAGGTGCCTGCGGTTGATCTACTGCTTCTTGCGTAGATGAATTGTTTGTTAACTCTGAAGGGGCAGATACACTTTGAACCATAAGGGCCTAGCTAAGAACCCCATTGGGACAAAGATTTTGATTGTGAGGTTGAGAGCAAGGATAACACCATTCGTAGTCTTGAACTAGATTATTTTGAACAGGTACTATAGCTCTAGATGAGCTAGCTGCAAGAGGGTTCTGAAAGTTCAAAGGCCTTACATTTGTAACTTGACTTGTAGTTTGATTTCGAGGCTGATTGTTTCCTTGAAAAGGAGGACGGTTAGCCTGATACTGCTGATTTTGTGGCTGATACGGATGATTGTATTGAAATTGTTGCCTTTTGAGTGCAACGAGCTCATTTCCAAAATTTTGCAGTAGTGACTTGACTTCAAATAGGTCATTTGAAGAGGTAGGGGAAGATTGAGATGGTTGCTTGGAGTCTACTAGAATAGGAGCAATGATAGGCTGATGATTCGTAAGATCTGGAGAAAAGGGCATTGGTGGTCGTGGAGCTATCTTTCCAGCCTGAATCAAAGAATTCTCTGCACTTATGGAAACTTCGTAAGCATCAGGAAGTGTAGTCCCTCCCATGGACTGGATCATAACTGCTACATCACTATTCAAGGCTCGTAAATAGTACAAGAATGCATTATGTGCAGAAGGCTTTACGAGCGCCGGAATCCTATTCCAAGTCCTATGGAATCGGAAGTTAAAATCTCTCATGTGTTCTTGGGAAGCTCTCTTTATGGTAGTAAGTTGTTCCAAAAGTGATAGGTGATCACTTTTATCTTCAAATTGTTTACATAGCTTTTCTCCCAGCTCGTCCCAAGTGGTTATAGTGCAACACCTAACCCGCGAAACCATTGAAGTGCTTTTCCTTGAAAGAGGTAGCAAGAAGTCTAACTGCAACGTTGTCTTCGGTGATATTATGTCTTGCATGAGATGCTTGCTACATCAAAGATATGCTCCATCTGGAGTAACGTGAGTTTCCCCCAGTGTAGAAGGGTAAACTTTTGAGTGCCGCATGTGACAGTATCGGGTCACGTTGAGCTAACATGAGAGGACTGCTTGCATTGAAAGGGGAGAAACTTGGTTCCTCGCCATAGCAGAACGAAAGGTTGATTGTTCTGGTGGAGGAAATCTTCCGTAAGGAGGAGTTGAATGACCCCTACTAGGTAAATCATGAATCGGGGATGTGGAAATGCCTCTTACGCTTCTCTTTGGAGGAGACAAGGAAAGTTCAATATCTTTGATACTTTCCTTTCTTTGAAGAAGCTCTTATCGAATTCTTCGCATAAGTTCTTTGCTTTTGAGATTTGGAATCCGGAGATATAGAGTCGCGGAGTACTTTGACTTGTGTAAGTGAGAAGAGAAGTACCAACTCTGTCCCCACTCTGTCCCACCGTGTGCTTAAAAATCAATTGTGTGTGGTCACACGGTGGCTTAAGATTTCTTGTTTGATAATGAGACACCTCTGAAAGATGGAACTCTAACTTCTGTGATGTCCCACCGGGCGTGCCAAAAACTGTTGTCGCCAAATCACTGCACCCCCCGAATGGCCAGGATGTGAATAGGACGTTCGGTGTGATTGGGACACATGGGATCACCTCTCAAGTTGTGGGACTTGGGATCGAGGTGAACCTCTAGAGAAGGCCGGCTTCCTCTTCCTAAACTAAGTGTTGTACTACTCCTAGTGTAACAAAAATGATTATCTAGTCCTATGCTAACATTTTCATGGGGTTTTAGGGAAAGAGTTTTACAGAAATGAAACTATACTAGGGATGGTGATGCACCGAATAAAGGGTGTCTTCAGATTCAGGAAGGGTTAATTTGAAGAGGGTGTGTGCACCATAGGTCAACTTCACCTACTGCAACTTAGAGAGGGTACAGGATACCACAAGCTAAGAGACACGCGTTCCTTTTGTTAAACTTTATTAGACCGAGAAATATACCGTTTCCCAGTGAAGAAGGATGAACTCAAGAAGGGTGAAACAGACACCACAACTCAACTGCATGCAATACTTCACCACTCGATAAGCACAGAACTCCAAGAACCTACAATAGAAACTTAAACTTGCACAGTGTACCTGTAAGTATGAGAAAGGCACAAAGAAGCACAGAAGGATGAAAGGACCGAGATTAGTCACAAAACACACACTTTTATTGCTTGATAACATGCACAATGCATCATACATTCAGAAGAGGCAATAGTTGCCATTACAGTCTTGAAGAGGAGGCTTGAAAGTTCTCTCAACACACAAGAACAACTTGCAGAAGAGAGAGGATTCTTGAAAAGTATACACTCTTGCCTAAGATATCTAACTGTCCAACTTGTCTGAACTGTTGGAACCCTTTGAAATGAGCTTCCAACTTACATTTATAGAAAAATATGTGAGAAAGAAGAGGAAATGGTCATAATTACATTCCTAAAATGAAGGCCCATGATGTATTTATTGCAGTTAGTTGAACTACCTGAGAAGGTTCCATCATGGGTCATTAATTGCCTGATGACCTAGTCTTCTCAATTAATTAAAAGAATATTTAAATAAAATATTTAAATAATAATAATAAATATTATTATTAAAATATTTAAATAAAAATATTAATTTAATTCACATAATGTTAGGACCCCCGTTGACTGTTTGACTTGAAGAGGAGGGGGTCCATGTGGATGGAGTCTGCACAAATCTCAACTTGGTGAGCTTGAATCCTCGTAACTCGGTGTTGCGATTGATTTTGAACCCCACCAACTCTTTCCTCATCTTGGCAATCGGGCTCTTTTGCATTGAGTCCTCCAGAATGGTGGGCTATCAAACTTGATTCTTATCATTTTGCTTTGTTAACTCGAAGCCATTTATGCATTCCACATTCAAACTTCATGAAACATCACCATGAGCTCCTGCGAAGTCACCGAGCTCTTCATCTAGCAAACGATCTTACCTTTCCTGGGCTCAAACTCACTTGAATGTCGAGCTTAACCCAACATTTTGAAAAGAATGGTTTTACCACAATGCTCACGGTTCTTCCTTATCATATAACACTTGCAGTAAGAATGTTTTAG
This sequence comes from Taxus wallichiana var. yunnanensis, assembly GCA_018340775.1. Lineage (NCBI taxonomy): Eukaryota > Viridiplantae > Streptophyta > Pinopsida > Cupressales > Taxaceae > Taxus > Taxus wallichiana. Next base: position 180,630,038 of record CM031240.1, on the reverse strand, counting down.
CTTGGCCATAATAAGCACAATTGTACCTTCCAAATGCTTTGAAAAATGCCATTACCAATAAAGACCTAATGCTGCCATGATGATGACCTAGGCTCATGCCCATAACATGTCGATAGACACCCTTAAGACTGATTTTTTGGCCAAAAGAGCCCTTCGGTATTTTGGCAGTGCACTCGCAATCTCGGCTCCAATCAACAATTATGCCACTATTGGGATCTTAGTATGGCATAGGTAGCTGTGAGCTACACAATATACTCATTTTTCAGAAACTAAAAGATCCTTTATGTTACAATCTGCAACACATAAAATAAGCCCTTCAAGAAATACATTGACCAACTGGGGCAGCCAAGAAGACCTTGAAAAAATGTACAGGTAACAACCATATGAATTCCCCCTTAGTTGTGGATCAAAGCTAATAGAAATAAAGCTCGATAAGATTAGCTTGAAACTACAGTATAATCGTCCATTGAAAAAACACAGTTTCTCTGAATCTCATAAAAGAATACTTTTATTGTCTGATTGGACGTGCATAATGGAAGGGTATAAATATTGCGTACTGCCCTCGGAGTTTCTCAAAGAGACCATTTATGAGTAATAAGGATGCAGCATGCAAAACGGCCGACCAGGTATTTCAGAGTTGACCTTCACATTCAATTCGTTTCTAGGAGAAGGAATGCTGAGCAATATGAATCATTTCATTCTGCACCGTTTTAAACCTTCATCTCCTGGTTCGGGCAAATTTTATGAAGCCTTGAATAGCGTGACTCCAATCCATCGTACACGGCAGTGAATATTTGTTTCCTGGCGGTGCTTTGCTTTGGGGAGCGTTGAAAGACTTCTCTTTGTCTTGCATGTGCTTTGCATGCTGTGCGTGGGAGTTTCTCGTGACCGAATGTTATGCGTTTCCACTTGGCGATGCTTGCTCCAAATCTCCCACAGTGGAATTTCGGTCATGGTTTGCAAATGAATATCTCACACACTTTGCATAATAGCTCCAAATCCTTCGCGCCAGACAAAAATTAATCCACGGTCCCGAACTCAACTTCACTCATGCATTTGGCAATTTGACCCGATTTCTCCACTTATTTCCACTAGCGTGGGGAATTTTCATTCTCTTGCCATGATCGCCTTCACTTGGGTCAATGAATTGGCTATCTGTGTGCAGCTATGAGGGTAGAGAAGTAAACTTTATCTCGTATAAAACAATCACCTCCGAGAGAGTTAATTGCGGCCCCAGGTGCCAGCGGCGATCCCTGAGGAACGGTTGGTGTTGATCTTGATGTTGCATGTGACCACGGAGCATGATCAGTTGTTGTAAAATCTTGCACATTGTAGTGAAGATGCGAGATAAAGTTTTGGTTAGTTGTCTCTCTCCTTTCACTTTGGAAGTCGCTTCCATGGAAGAAGCTCGATCAAATCTTGAGGCAAGTTTTGCGAATGAGGTTTTGAGATTGTGTTCACCTCTTGTTTTCTAGTAATGGCACTGGAAGTTATTCCCAGTGCACTGGCCCATGATTTTCCTTGACATATTTGAGGATAACATCAAACTCTTAAGCATGAAACATTTCAGCTATTTCAGCTTGTAAGGTGTGATAATTTCATGAAACCTTTCACGCTTGCTAACTTAGTGACTTGTTGAAGATGCTTATATAATTATAAGCAAATTATGCTCCGTGAATATTCGATATGCCAAATAGTTCCACCTACTATGAGATCCGCTCCATGAATTACATACGTAAAACAAGTAAGGTCTCGATAGAGAATCTTTGTAATAAATTTCATCATGTCTCTGGTAACACTCTCTTTATCACTTAATCGATTTTCATAAAAATATCTTGAAGGAAAAATCCTTGAATTTGAGGATGCATTTGATGATGATCGAGATAAACACATAGTTGGATGACACTTGCTGTTGGAAGTGCTCAAAAAGGCTGTACGGTATAACATGTCATCGCACATTGTGCAAAATGCTTGGCGAGGAAGGTTATGAACAACGCCGGGCGAAAATATATACTACTATATTCACTAATACCTGGCCCAGATAGCATTCTTACTTTGCCATCTGCCCGGGCTTACATTGAAAAATTATCTCGAGTAGTCCTCCCAGATTCTGCATTAATCAATGAGCCACTGAGTTGTATCTGAAACCATCTTTAATGCATCCACATGAAGCAGGTTGCCTTGAATTATCCATCATGCTCGATGAGTCCTATTGATAGGGCTCCATCCATATCTCTGTTTACACAATGATCTCCATTCATTTTGTGGCACTCTTAATGCCTTGGCTGCGTTTGAATCACCCTAGCTCTGCGAATGTGTCCTAAAGTAAATTTCTCACCACATGATCTCCAAAATGGAGCAGTCAAATGCTAAGATGAGTCGAACTCCTTATCTCTGCCTTAAGCTTCCGCAGCAGTGGCTTCAGACCTTTCAATTCATTGAGACTTTATTGATAGCTCGAAACTTTGACTCTCTCGACTTGTTGAATCTTCACTTCCGCATGCATCGATCTCTCTGAGATCCTTATAGAAAGTTCCCTTCATTCACAATAAATTTTCAACGAGCTATATTTTGCATATGACAAGACCTTGTTGAGCTCTTACAAGTAAGAGAGTCTCCAGAGATGATTTTTGAGATGATTATCAATTTGACACCTAGATTCTTTGCTCAGCTCGACCTGAACTCTCACTAAGTTGAGATCAATTAGGTGCCTTCGATGCTAGGTGATCTCTTCATATGCAATTTAGGAATTATTTTTAATTATTGCATCTTGATAATAACAGAGGTGGGGTTCTTTGGGACTATTATTTCATTTTGCCAACAAGCTTGCTAGAGTCCAACTATTTTTCCTTTCAATTTTCCACCCTACAAATAGCTTGGATAAGTTTATAAAAAAACCAATGCCGATAATATGTGAATGACTAATTGGATCCCTCTAGAACTCGCCATCCCATTGTGACTCTTAACCGCCATCACAAAATTGATCAACTTAAAAATTAAAAAATTAAATGGAATAAGAGGAAACTATCAAACTAATTCCCTGTGACATGGCCAATCACTACAAATAAAATTTCACTAAAAATAGATCATTAAATATAGACACCAAAAGACAAAAACTAGGCTAATGTCCACCGACACCGTGTGAAAGTGCCAGAATACTGCAACTACAAAGGTTTTTCAATGTAATGAAAATTTTCTCCAATGTTGTTACTATATTTAGAAATCACATTTGTTTCCTGATGGACATATGATTTAAAAGTATAGGCATGCGAGATTTCAAATTTTGAGAAAAATTACAAACAATATCCAAAATATGGGTCTTAAAAATGCATCTAACACTATGTTCCAAAAGTAGACTTATTCAAAAAAAAAAATAGTTACTTCTAAAATAAAGTAGTATGGGCACCGAACATTATTAATGTGCCCAACAATCTACATAAACTACTACTATCATAAATATCTAAAGCTGAAATTATGAGTCATGCTATTCCTTGTATCCAAACCGCAACATGAACTCAAAAGCTAAACAAAGGGACTCAAAAGGAGTTTATTTTAAATTTTCAAATGTAAGGAGATTACCGGAGTATGATTAACGTGTCTCTAATCTCTTTCTCACGAATCTAATGAAACTAATTATTTTCAAAGGTATACAACATGGGGAAATATTTACGACATACAACATGAATCCTATAAAAGTTTAAAGCTTAGTAATTAATTATATGCACTCAAAAATCATTAACTATGATATATATATAATTAAATAATTGTTTAACAACCCATTCTCGATGTATTTTCACTTTCATTTATTACTCTGATCTAGGTTGAATCATCGACTAGTAGAAGATTAAGAACTTTATTTACCTTTTAATAGGCATGTATTCTATATGTGTCTTTCTGTTTTGAGATGGATGTAGTTTCTAACAATTTTCCACCTAGTGTCCTTTCATTTGACACGAGTGCAAAAATTCCTAAAGACAAGAGGAATTTTTTTTTGCCATTTCTCATCTACATTGTTTATGATGCTGATAACATAGAATTCTTCTCGCATTGTCCTTCTCTTCCAACAATCGGCAACATAATGTTTACTAATCCACAAAAAGTAACAGGGAAAAGCATGCCACAATTTCTAAATATCATATTGCCATATTTTTAAACTCGAAAGAGTGGATCATATTTTTTACAAGATTTTCCTTTTTTAGTATTCAAAGGTGTTTAAGAAAGAGAAGATTTCATTTAATTACGCTGCCTCTCTATTTTCTTATCCAATCCTTCGTGATGATGTATAGCCAATTTTATGCACCGAAGTGCTGACTTATGGTGAAGCTAATTGCTTCACATTAGCATGATTTATTAACTTGTTGAATACATAGTAATCGGCATGTTGGTCAACCTGGGACTCAAACCGATCAAAGCAAGTATGAACCGGGAAGATTAGTTAGGTAACCGACATCGACACCAGGCATGATTATTTTGTTTAACTTTTGGGAATTATATCTAACCTTTTGATATAAAGTCAGATCTAATGATTGTAATTTAATAGCTAAAGTGCCCTAAGTTTGTATATGCATATATAAGCTAGAAATCTACTGTTAGTAAGTTTTAACTCATTAATAATTTGGAGAATTGTAAGAGATAATTCTTTAAAAAGAAAAGATAATCTTGTGAGGGAGAAAGTATTATACATCCTAGAGGTGTAGAATATTGTAGATCTTCATTGTATATCCTCTCAAGTCAAAGCATTGAATAATATATTAGTTGTTTTTGGTGGATGTAGCCCACACCTTTGGAACTACATTATATCTTTGTGTATTATTTCTTCTAGCTTATTTCCATATTTATCAAGCTTGTGATACTTAGATCGTAATATGTGTCTATACAACTAGTATGATTAACTCCCAACAATTGGTATCGTAGATTTCTTGTTTGAGGGTTTTGTGTGTTGACATATTTACTCGCTGTAAGATTTTGATTGAGGGGAGCTACAACAATGGCACAAGATGGAAATATAGAGTTGATAAATTCGGACATCCATAACTATCAATTATGGAAGATGGTAGTGCAAGATTATTCTATATCAAAAATATCTATACTTATTGTTGGATGGAAAGGAAAGACCTATAAAGATTACTAATGAAGAATGGAAAATTATTGAAGGAAAGGCTCGGGTGGATCTATAAGATTAAACCCGATAGTATTTTTGGCTTAATATTATCAAGCAACAACCAAGGTAGAGTCGATGAAGTCTTTAGCTAATTTTTATGAAAAACTAGCGCTTTTAAATCAAGTTTATTGATGAAGAAATCTATTTAATTCTATGATGGAAGAAGGTGAACTGTGATCAAGTCATTCGAATAATTTCTCGGTCTATTATAAATCAATTAAAATCAATGAATATTATTTTGATGATGAAGTGAAAGCACTTTTATTTCTATTCTCTTTGCCGCAGATTTGGGATAACTTGGTAATGGCTATTAGTAATGGACATCCGCTAATAATATTTTAATGTTTGATGATGGTTAGTATAATCCCGAATGAAGAAATACGCAGAAAATTACATGATAATTATCATCCTGAAATTATTTCAATGTAGTAAAGAAGAGGAAGGAAGAAGGAGAGATCCAAGAGCAAGAATAATGGGGAAAGCAAAGTCTAAGAATGTAAGATCTAAATCTAGAGGTAAAGGAATAACTTGTCGAATTGTGGAAAGAAAGGACATGCAAAGAAGGATTTTTAGTTCAACGAAAACAAATAAATTGTACCAAAGAAAGGTAAAGAGGAAAAACTCCTTTTACATCTGAAGTAATGCAAGATGCACTTATTATCTCCTTGGATAGTAAAATTGAATCATGGGTTTTAGATTCAAGAGCTTTTTCAATGATACCCCTAATAAGGGTTATTTCAAAAGTTATGTCTAGGGTAATTTTGGGCATGTTTTTTTAAGAGATGATGAACCATGCAATATTATTTGTAAAGGAGAAGTTCATATAAAATTGCATAATGGAAATACATGGATATTGAAAAATATGTGAGCATGTGCCAAGCCTCAAGAAATATTATTTTAGTAGGACAATTAGGTGAGCCTCGGTTGCATGGTTACATTCACAAGGCTCTACTCTTAGAAGGTTGATTTCAGGGATCTCTTTTGTAACGATAGGAAAGAAGGTAGGAACATTCTATTTTTCTACATGTATTATTGATTCCTTTTCTATGCAATCTACTTCTTAGATTCCGATGCAAGCTTGTGGCATAATGGCTAGGCCATATGAGTAAAAAGGGAATGTAGATCTTAAAGGGTAAGGGTAAGTTAACATATTTGAAAGATGTAGATCTTGGATTTTTTGTTGGCCAGATAATCGAAAGAAAAGAGAGTGAGATTTCTCAAATTTGGGGCAACAAAGAAGGAGCAAAATTTGAGCTTGTGCACTCACATGTGTGTGCGACCAGCCCAAGTAGCTTATCGTAGAAACATCCACAATATATAAAGTGAAGCTTTATTGATGATGCCACCAAGATAATCATATGGGTTTACCGTATAAAGTGTAAATTATTATGTTATTGATACTCTGAAAAGATGAAATCTCTTCCGGAAAATGAAACTAATTTAAAGTTAGACCACCTAATATCAGCTGATGCAGTGGTGACCGATCCCTTGAATTCCAATTACTCTAATGTTACATTCAATCTATCATAATCGAGAGAATGGTGGTTCTTCAACAAAAGGAGAATGGTTTACATAAAGCTATTGTAAACATTATTATGCATGGAGTGATTCCTTAACCTATCAGGACCACTGTTGGATTTAACCTCATGATTTATGGGTCACAGTAGACCTATGACATTATGTCTCATCGACATATTCACACTTTAGTGCATTGGATGGTGGACTAGCTCCAAAAGAATCTTGGACCTAAAACAGATGTTTTTATAAGCTTTATTTTCTTAGATTATTTGGTTAGAATCTTTTGTGCATGTTGATAAAGAAAATAGGAAGAAAGTTGGATGCTAAATTCAAGAGATGAAATTTTCATTGGTTATAAGTGCAAATGGTGCATAGGATTAGCCATTTTTGGGATTTAAAGATTCTTAAGATTGTTAGGAGTCACTTAAAACCCATGCATTGGAATGAAAAGAAAGAGATATGCAATCAATTTTTAATACCCTAAGAGGGATGAGTGGAATTGGAAGAGTTTTGCTTAGAAATTAAATTCTTGGATTTAAATTTAACACCTATAGGTATTGGCGTTGGTCAGTGACATGTATCGGTCAACACAAGACCAGTATCAAACGCCGAGAATTGACGTTAGATATAGAAGATCACCTTGACATCGATTATGTGAACCCGAGGTGTTCTCACGGGTGGTAGTGTTGATCATTGTCATAGGTGGATACAAATGTATAAGATGTACAAATTGAGTCTCAGACCCCATATTGTGTGTGCTCCACCCCGCGCCACCAA